>JARQOD010000010.1:81137543-81257932 GCA_033576555.1 Oophaga sylvatica | reverse complement strand
GGTCAAATTGTCTTAGTAAAGTGGGCAAGACATTTTGTAATTTTTCCAACAACAATGTAATGGCTGCAAAATAAAAAAATATAATTTGTTGTCACGGCTGAAATAACTCATTGTTTCTTTACACTATTGTTGCACCCACGGAAACAGAAACATTAGATTTATTTAATTATTGTTTGTGAAATTTACTGCAGCTCCAAAAAAATAAGAAATGTTTATAAATTTAACATGTTGGTTAAAATTAGCTACAGTGTATGCTATTGGGGCTCTGGACTGTTGATCCTCATTGCTTCTTTATTGAGCACACTTTCTGGGCCATGGTTTTTCTCCATTCCTTATTCAGGCTACAAACAAATACCAAACCTGCTGGTCCACAAATTACATTTTTGCTTATGACTGAAATAACAAAGGCATTGCTTTTCTGTTTACAAACCCCAAATTTGTTGCTACTCCCCAAAAATGTATAATTTTTGGACCACTGCCTTTCAGAATACCATGTATTCTTCCATATGCAACAAAAGAAGTATTTTTTTAACTGTTTTTAAAAGGAATTATTTGGTGATTTGTTTTTTCCCTATGGGGCTAAGAACTTACAGGCAGGTAGTTGCTAACTACCTGCCTGTTCTTCCAGCTTATAGAGGTCATGAACTGCTCCTCCAGCAATTTTTCTGTTTCCTGTGACATCAATAAAGCAGTTCCTTTTATTCTGCTCTGCTCTATCATCGGGGCATCACTGCCGATGGTATGCAGACTAACAACCAGCTCTCCACTTCTTAACTGTGGGGTGTTGGCTGACAATTATATATATATAAATATGATTTGCTATATATATACACATATATTACATTTATTTTAACTAGAGATGAGCCAATGATTTGAAATTTAAATTACTAGCTTTGCTTACATTTTTTTAATAGATTTTAATCGATTTGTTGAAAAGATATCTATCTATCTATTATCTATCTTTCATCCTATCCTCCTATATAAATGTATATATATGTTTAAGCTTGTTTTAGGATGTCAGTATTACAGTCTGTAAAATTTAAACCTTGCGGAAGTGTTTATTGTTTTTGCTCATACTGTATTCTAGAAGTACAATGACTGTACCCCATTTATCAGATACAGATCATCTTACCTTATATGCAGGTGACACCTTTATGAATAAGGTGGTTTTCTTGTCCCAAATCAGAAGAATACCATTACTCGCCTCAATGACCACATAAATTCCCACTTCGCGGGTTAGATAGTCAACGCGTTCTCCTCCGAGTTGGGTAGTCGTTAATACATGCTTTTCTGATAATTTGAGCATGGTATTCTACAATAGGTCAAGTAAAGATGACACTGCTTTATTATGGTATAATGGTATTTATATAGTCATTCAAGGCCATCCGATTCATACATACCCCAAGAAACACCGTCATAGACTTTGAACATGTGACTCCAGTGGTACCACATGGGATGTTCTCTGTGAGGACTCTGAAGCTGCCATCAGAACCGTCAGCCTCACAGTAGTCCTAGAAACCATTATAAAGGTAGGTGTACATTGTGAGATACACACAAGGAAATGTAACACAATTAGTGAACAATTTCAGCTTTCCTAGTGATAACTCGGGCTAAGAGCCCAGGGACACCAAATGATCAGCTAATCTTCAGAGCAGTTGCATTCTGATATGGTGATACCCAGTTGGCTCATTACCATTAAAATCTCAATGGACACATCCAAAAGAGGCAGCCATTACATGAAGATTTATAAATGGAAAACCCATAGTGGATCACATTGCTAGTCATGTGAATGCAATTTAAAGAAACCAAATCCACATGAAACAGAATTTTCCTGCACGGCAAATCTTAAAATCATCTGCACGTCAATTTTTGTTAAAGATTTTTGCCCATTTTGTTGCACAAGTGTGAAATCCAATGCAACTGCTGCTCATATTTCGATTTTGCTGCGGATTAAAGATAGGATCTTTCCTCCAAGTCTGAACCCAGTTTACATCTTCCTCATCATTTCCGCAAGACCACTACATATTTTTTACCCAAATCTTGACTCCTATAAAATATTTTCCTTATGCCTACATCTTTACTACCGTAGATCCCACCACTACTAGATACATTTTTTTTTCCAAATTTAAGAGATAATTTGCTATTACAAGCACAAGAGTAGAGAACACTTTTTTTTATCTGGATGACAAAGTTAAAAATGAAACATGGAATATGTTATGATTCGTATTATCACATAGTGGCTCTATTACCTGGGCAGCCACAAATTCGCAATTCCCATCAAAGTCATAAATTTTATTGTCAAAAGTAATATAATGGCCATCTCCATAGATTGTACATGTCCCATAGCAGACAGTATTTGTGCAGGTCCACCTTCCTCTCTGACATAAGCTATAAGAGAACACACATAGCGACAATAATTGTATCACCAAACTTTTTTTTCATATACCGGTAAATGTTTATAAATCTGACAATTCTCAAACAATAAACCATGAATATTACATGAACAGGACAGACAAAGACAATAAGCATTTTAGGACCACGAGTGCAGAAGACCAGGAAGTATTACAATTTATGATCTTACCATCTTTTGCAGTCTACTTCAACTTGAGTTCCATGGGGATAAATATCTTTATTATGTACGCAAGGGCATCTGTCTTCAGGAACACATCCTCCAACTCCATCATCTAAAAGTCCATTGGGGCAGACACATCCTGAGATGCACTCTGTCTGAAACTGTATTGAAAAAATATATAATTCTATATACTTAAATGTCTCAGCTTCTTGGCAATGGTTAAGAATCAGTCAGACTATTCAGCCGATATGGAGTCTTTGAAGACAGATGTTTCGTTGGTTGCATCCCTTTCTACTGAGTATCAAAAATTTATACTGACGAGCAAAAGGGTGACAATGTTTTGAACGTTTGATTTTCAGGCTCCATATCTCACCACTAACACTTCGAACATGAGGCTGCCATTATTTTATAGACAATCATCTTGGCTATCTCATTCATAAATTTGACTTGCAACTATTTAGCATGTGATTACTTATGCAGATTCTTGTCACATCACTGAATTGTTACTGTTTTGCTCTTAAAAATCTAAATTTAAATTTTAATTAATTTGTTAGCATTTGGTAAATCTACCTTTGACTTTCAACACTGTCTGAATCCTTGTCATGTTTTAGTTCAGATTCCAGCATTTCTTGACCAAAATCTGATCCCAGGTCTCTTCTACACGTTCCCAAGTTTGGTGCCTACTGGTCGGACTCACTTGGGTATGTATACAGTTTTTTCTTCAACTCTGCCTACATATGTTTGATTCGGGTGAGGTCTTGGCACTGTGGAGGTCATTCCAGCTCCTCTACTTCATTGTCATTGAACTACTTCTTAACCAATCTCAACATATGCTTCAGGTTGTTGTCCTGCTGGAACACTATGTTGTCATTTTCATACCCATAGTGTACGAAGTAACTTGTCAAGTAGAATACTCACATATAGATCAGCATTGAGACAACCATCAATCCAGGCCAAGTATCCAATGCCTTTGGCTGTTAAAACCCCATATCATCGGGCTTCTTCCACCGAACTTGACAGTTCCTTCAATTTCTAAATTTGTTAATCCCTTTTTCCCTTGTTTCTTCCAGACCCATTTGCATTCATCAGAGCCTAGTCTATTGACTTTAAGAGTAATAAGTTCTTGGTGCACAGCTAATGACTCAATAAGTTAATGCAGGGGTGCAGATCAGTGGTCATAAACAGTAATCAACAAGAAAAGAGAAAGCAAGACCACTATATGAAAGTTTGGAAGCAGGGTTTATGCGGGTTGTTTTGATTGTTTTTAAATGTTTTTATTCATGTTGTCAATAAAGCTTTTTCCCTTTTATAACATATGGGTGGTGTACACTTCATATAGTGGTCTTGCTTTCTAATTTCTTGTCGATTATAGTCCATTGAGTTTAGTCTCATTGCTTCAAATCACCCGTTTCCAATCTTCTACTGTCCACTTTTCGTACTTTTTTGCAAACTTGAGACAAGACTTTTTATGATGATGTTGAACTTGAGGCTTCTTCACCTTTTTTGTGCCATTATTTCAGACTTGTGTAATGTACATCGCACGTGTTTGCATGGACGTCTGTGATCTCACTGCCGTGTCACTCGCACCAGAACTGATAGCCCTTGTAATGGTCCTACTTATTGACTCCGATATTTTGCCTGGACATCCACCTCTTGGCTTTTGAATGGATGGATGGACATCTTGTATTCTTCCAGCTGTCATGGCACTCACATGATGCAGTTTGGCAATTTTCTTGGCCGAGAGACCGCTATCGATTAGCTAGATGATACTGTTTGTCTTTTCTTGGGAAATCGTCTTCTTGGCTGCTCCTCAATTTGAACCAATGACCTTTCGCTTGGGAATAAACCTAATAACACACTGAGCTATTAGGGAATGTGAGAACAGATTGTATTTTGTATGATACAAGAAGAAAAAGATATTTCCACCACCAGGAGCAAAACAATAACAATGCAGTGACATGACAAGAATCTGCATAACTCATCATATGCTAAATAGTTGCAAGTCAAATTTATGTATGAGATAGCCAAGATGATTGTCTATAAAAAGATGATAGTCTCACGATCAGAGCAGTAGTGGATGGTGAGATATGGAGCCTGAAAGTTAAAAGTTCAAAACATTGTTACTCTTTTGCTCATCAGAGTATGAAGTGATGGGAACCACCAATTATATGATCTGAAAAATAATACAACGGGTGTAGACCAATAATACTCAAAAACATGCAACTGAAAAACATCGGAAGGATTTTATTATTAGCATTAATGAAATTGGAAATTGATCCACGGGTCTTTGTTCAAAACATGTGGAGGGGAAACAGGCAAACAAACTGACTCCAGCACTGTAATAGAAGTCCCATTTTGATCTTTGCTATGGGGCCTCCTTTTTCCCTAAACCAATGACTATAACTAGATTTCAGAGAGTAATTCTAGAATAATATGTTAGCTGAAAATTTAAAAAATATATAAATAGTACATTTATTATTCCTATTTTTCTTTCATTCTGAAAATTTTTTTATAGGTGCAATCTTAGCTTACGTAATCAACGCTCAATGTCTTGCAGCTTTTACGAACAGGGGCTGCTTGAAGCAGGGTCTGACTCTTTTTACAGTCAAAGTAAACTTTTCCTCCAGAGCAAGCTGTAAATAGGGGTAGATTAGGAATAAACATGATAATCAATTCTATTTTACCAAATCTAGTGCAAAGTAGATGACAAATTTTTCATTATTTTTGTATTAAATTGCAGTTAATGGTGTTGAAATAGAATATAAAATGTCTGGGAGTTACCAAATTGGAGAAATGACCTACTTCTGCCTTATTAAACTGCACTATCATTTATTTTTCTTATTTGAAAAAAAAATAGCACATGGCCACCCCAAAGTCTATAAATTGGAGTGAATAAGCTTTACACTTCATTGGTATAAATTAAAGCATTAGGGTTTGTTCATGTCTAAATCCAGTGGATTTTTCTCATGCGCCAATGGCCACTAAGTGCAGATTCAGGGTGACCCCTCCACAAGGTCCAAGGCAACACGATCTCAGAAAGATCCGAGGCACCAGAGCCATGGCTGAATTTTTACCTATAAGGTATGATCTGACATTGCCGCCATGCTTGCGATCGGACTATTTAAAGGCTAAGCCCTGCCCCAAGCCGTCTCATTAAACGCATCACTGAAGACGTCACCCGTGACCAATCAGGCGGTGCCAAGTCACCGGATCAGCTGACATCAAATCACCAATCACGGTCCGCCACGTCACGGACATGCTCAGTGCAGGAACTCCTGGACTTGGGCTGTGGCAGCCCTGTTCCTTTCTGTAACCTATGCGTAAAGCTACTAGGAACAAAGACCCTAGTAACAGCTTGTACCTTCTGTGTACTGGCTAGGCGCCAGGATTGACAGCGAAGTTGAGCAGCATCTGCCCCGGCTGGACCAGAATGGGAGACCACAGATTCCACTGATGGTTCAGATCCCACTTCAGGTCCAGCAGATGCCCGATGCCTAACCCCCTCCTCTCTCTCTTTGTGATAGATCAGATATGTGGTGAGAGGGTTGTTCAAGATCTCCACAGTTTGGAAAGGGAAGAAAGCATGTACAGTCTCAGGGAGGACAGAGGAAAAGAATATAAGGGGAAAAAAGCAGGCAAAGAGAAATTAAGAGCAGAATAGGAGCTGTACTGATACACGAGATAATGAAGCAGTAACCTGCACACACACAGACCTCACATCTAGCCTATATCACTGGGTAGGACACTCCCACAAGAGAAAAATATGTAACTTGCTGTAAACTGCGTATCAGAGTTTCCAAAAAATGAATGAGGAAATGAAGATTTCAGACTGAAACTTTAGTGATTTTTTTTCTATAAAGTTAACAATTAACATATGTATTTTAAAGACAAAGGTGTCCTTAACTTTTAAGCAGCTTACTGTAAGATGTACAGTACATAACTTGCTAAAAAATAATCCACCTGTGTTGTGTCTGAGTCTTCTGATGATTTCAACTTTTGCTTTTGAGATTTTAAACAAAGAATTGTTATCACCTTAAAGTAAAAGCTGGGTTCATAGTGATGCAGACATAGAAAAAGAAAAAAATGTAAATTTGAAGTGTTGATTGTATTTTTTCTTACTTTTATGACTTGATCAGCGCAGACAAGATTCCCATTTTGGCAGATGCTATTAAGAAGAGAGAAGTAATCATATTTATCCTGTACCCTATCCTAAACTTGCTAAAGTGATAAGTATATTACAATACAATTTACACCATATTTATTTCTACATGACATTAGTCTGAAATAAACGGATTTTTCTAATTACCATCGCGCCAAGCCTAAATTCTTGTTTCAGTATTTAAAAACATTTCATAATGATTGAAAGATATGCATTGAGGTATAGCAGCCATCTCACCCCTGACACTTACTATGTTTTTTATATTTATCTAAATAAAACAATTCTAAATCATGTAGTATTCCAGCTCAGAAATCTGGTGATTTGATTTAATAATCAGTGAAATCTTAGGAAAAATTAATTTTCAACAAAAAAGAATATTCCAAACTGAACCTTATCACAGTTATCTCTGCAACAGAAATAGCAGTTCTCTGAATGCTGAGCTCTGTATAACCCCGCCCACTCCACTGATTGGCAGATTTCTGTATACCCTGTGCCTAGTTAGAAAGCTGCCAATCAGTGGTGGAGGCGGGGTTATACAGAGGTCATGAATATGGAGGACTACATGGCAGCAATTTGCTACTTTAACAATCTCCTGCTGATAAAATGCTTATTTTATCAAAGCTACAGGAAGTAGCCCAGTAAGTGACACATCACTAGAATCAGGGTCTCTGTCTCTACATTATGCTGCTTTCAGATTAGTTAGCAAAAACCTGGCAACTGATCACTTTAAGGAGCAGCTACCACTTTAAGGCATATGATGCCCTCAAAATATGGTACTGTACGTAGAATACTTTTGTAAAATAATAACAGAAACATAATATTTTTCCGCTTCATAAATGTATATGTTTAATAATCTAAACCATTTATTTAAGTATTATATGATAATAATATAGTATAAAGAATAAAGTATCAATTTAACAAATCTCAACTGCAAAACGTTATTCTTGTCCTACACATACCAATGCCTATTCTCTGTATTAAATATCCTTTGAGGTTTCAGGTAGGTGTCATGATGATAGCAGGAACACTTCGATATGTGGACACATTGATCCTTCTCATTCAAATACTGCCCCTCTGGACACCCACATCCGTCTATTGGTGTGAACACACTGGCGAAGACCTTCTCTCCTGCTGCCAGAGATCGACAGGTCGGCTGGTAAGCGGTCAAATTATACAGATAGATCTGATTGGAAGGGCAGGGTGTAATATACTTGTCTGTGGTGGATAAAAAGAGAACAGAAGATTCTTTTCATTGACATACTGTTGCGGTGCATTGTGCATCTATCACATATCACTTGTTGTGACTGATTTTTTAGAGAAGGATATGATTTTTTTAGATGAGTTTTGCAGATATGATGATAATTAAAAAAAAACAAAATTGAGAGAAGTCAATTTAATAAGAGAAGTAATGGAATTTACAGGCAATACTTAGTATTGATTTGCTCTTACCACAGATTCCGTTCTTCCATCCCCACAGAATGATCCCTTTAACAGCACAGGCTGTGACATAGGAGGAGAGAGCAGCACACATACAGGGCTCACTGTCCTTACAGTTACATGAGTCATAACGACATCTCTGGGGTTGAAAAATATGAAAACATTTATTACAACTCTCAAACTTTCTTTTTTCTTTCTCCTGTATTAGAGGGTCATCCAATCTACCACATATACAACCCCTGGCAAAAATTATGGAATCACCGGCCTTGGAGGATGTTCATTCAGTTGTTTTATTTTGTTGAAAAAAAACAGATCACAGACATGGCACAAAACTGAAATCATTTCAAATGGCAACTTTCAGGCTTTAAGAAACACTAAAAGAAGTCAAGAATAAATAATGTGGTAGTCAGTAATGATTATTTTTTTTAACCAAGCATAGGGGAAAATTATGGAATCACTCAATTTTGAGGGAAAAAAATATGGAATCATGAAAAACAAACAAAAAACACTTCAACACATCACTAGTATTTTGTTGCACCACCTCTGGCTTTTACAACAGCTTGCAGTCTCTGAGACATGGACTTATTGAGTGTCACACAGTACTCTTCATCAATCTGGCTCCAACTTTCTCTGATTGCTGCTGCCAGATCAGCTTTGCAGGTTGGAGCCTTGTCATGGACCATTTCCTTCAACTTCCACCAAAGATTTTCAATTGGATTGAGATCCGGACTATTTGCAGGCCATGACATTGACCTTATGTGTCTTTTTTCAAGGAATGTTTTCACAGTTTTTGCTCTATGGCAGGTTGCATTATCATCTTGAAAAATGATTTCATCATCCTCAAATATCCTTTCAATTGATGGGAAAAGAAGTTTCCAAATATCAACATAAACTTGTGCATTTATTGAAGATAAGGACAGCCATCTCCCCAGTGCCTTAAACTGACATGCAGCCCCATATCATCAATGACTGTGGAAATTTGCATGTTCTCTTCAGGCAGTCATCTTTATAAATCTCATTGGAACGACACCAAACAAAAGTTCCAGCATCATCACCTTGCCCAATGCAGATTCGCGATTCATCACTGAATATGACTTTCATCCAGTCATCCACAGTCCATGATTGCTTTTCCTTGGCCCATTGTAACCTTGTTTTTTTCTGTTTAGGTGTTAATGATGGCTTTTGTTTAGCTTTTCTGTATGTAAATCCCATTTCCTTTAGGCGGTTTCTTACAGTTCGGTCACAGACGTTGACTCCAGTTTCCACCCATTCGTTCCTCATTTGTTTTGTTGTGCATTTCCTGTTTTGGAGACATATTGCTTTAAGTTTCCGGTCTTGACGCTTTGATGTCTTCGTTGGTCTACCAGTATGTTTGCCTTTAACAACTTTCCCATGTTGTTTGTATTTGGTCCAGATTTTAGACACAGCTGACTGTGAACAACCAACATCTTTTGCAACATTACATGATGATTTACCCTCTTTTAAGAGTTTGATAATTCTCTCCTTTGTTTTAATTGACATCTCTCATGTTGGAGCCATGATTCATGTCAGTCCACTTGGTGCAACAGCTCTCCAAGGTGTGATCACTTCTTTTTAGATGCAGACTAACGAGCAGATCTAATTTGATGCAGGTGTTAGTTTTGGAAATTAAAATTTAAAGGGTGATTCCATCATTTTTCCCTCAGAATTGAGTGATTCCATAATTTTTGTCCTATGCTTGGTTAAAAAAATAACCATTGCTGACTACCACATTATTTGTTCTTGATTTCTTTTAGTGTTTCTTAAAGCCAGAAAGTTGTAATTTGAAATGACTTCAGTTTTGTGCCATGTCTGCGATCTGTTTTTTATCAACAAAATAAAACAACTGAATGAACATCCTCCAAGGCCGGTGATTCCATAATTTTTGCCAAGGGTTGTACATGTCATAATTAGTCTCTCCTGACATGTCTGTTTTAATACTTGCATTCTCATGTTATAAACATTCTGAATCTTTTTTTGGACCTCTGTGCCTTACCTCTGGCATTCCTCCTGAAAATAAATTGACAACCGGTTGATACTATTACGTTCCTGATCAGGATCCCTGCTCAATCTGGCACAGACCCTATTAAAAATACGAATGGTAATATCCAGTTGTCAGTTTATTCATCCATTTTCAAGAGAATAATGATGAGTGAACGTGTTCGGATAAGGAGTTATCCAATCATGCTCGTTTGCTAACAGAGTGTCTTCGGCGTGCTCGAAAAATATGTTCGATTCCCTGCCGCTGCATGTCTCGCGGAGTTTTGACATCCGCAACTCATCAGGAATTGCTGAACAAACAGGCAACCCCTGCATATGTTGCTGCTGTTGAACAGCCGTGAGACATGCAGCCTCGGGGACTGGAATATATTTTTCGAGCACACTAAAGACACTCAGTTAGCACCAGTGTATGGTCAGATATCACCTTATCCAAGCACGTTCGCTCATCACGACAAGAGAATAATAAAAGAATGTCATAACAGAGTTCAAAATAAAAAAGACTTAGAACTAGTATTTTAGGAGAAGCCATGTTTTTACTAAACCAGATTTGTCTTTGAAAAGTATGCAGTATATACTGATAGTGATAGATGGTAACAATATTAATACCAACCTTTACATACTCAGTAGGGTTTATCGTGGAATGACACTTGGCGAAAGGAGACTCCATGTTTTCCAACTTAGAGCACCAATATTCTGCATAATTTTCTAAAAGCAAAATAAGTAAAACATTGAAATCAATCATGGCTTCAAACAGGTAAATACCTTCCATAATTAGTGTGGAACCCAAAAAGCAAGAGGGAAAGAGGGGGATGGGGCACAATGAGGTCTAACTTTAGTAAATAGATCAGACAAAGAGCATTTTGAATAAAAAGAATATACAAATTAGGATGAAGAGAACCATTGCCAAAGAAGGTAAAAATTATGGAAAAATCTTCTTAAAATGCATAAATAAATGGAGATTTAAAAGACATTTGTCAGCCGATTTGTGCTATGTAATCTGAAGACAGCATGAGATAGGGATCAAAACACAGATTTCAGGGATGCCTCTCTTATCAAGCTCCGAGGTTTTGTTTGCTTGCAATGATTCTTTTAGCACCAGGAGCTTATCATTGCTGTGACACAGCAGCCAGCCTGTACCTCCTGGTCTGACATGCCCCCTCCTGTGATAGGCACCTCACTGTCTATGGATATTGTCTATACAGAGCCTGGCGTGGGCGGGGTTAGCTTCCTCAGCTCTGCTGCATTGGTAAATCTAAAAACTCTGATTTTCTCATATTTAAGGATTCTATAATGATAGAGACTGGCCTATAACAAAAGAAGTTCCACTATTCAAAAAGGGGTCAAAAAGTGAGCCTGGAAACTATAGGCCGGTAAGTTTAATCAATATCAATATTACCACTACACAGTGACTATCTAGTGTTCAAATATCAGGTCTACAGAGGCACTCTGCAGATTATTATTACTACAGGACTGTTGTTGAGAAGGAGTCACAGGAAATATACAGTACAAATATTACAACCAGAAACTCACAGGTCATGTCTTCTTTGACTGTATTTGTTTTCTTTCATTTTGTTCTCCGTCCTGCACAGACCGCTACAACAACTTATCCTGACCACTGCAGAGTATTTTTTTCCTCCAACAGTTTCCCATATTCAAATCTCTGCTCATAAACTTGTTTGTTTTGGTGCCCAGTTTTGTGGCCCAGTAGGGCTGTCTCCATGGTCCTGTGTCAAAGGGGCGTGAAACTGAGGAGCTCTGTCACTGTCCAATCAGTGCAGTGTCAGCATATCTCCAACAGAGTTAATCCCCATGATGCCACTTTTTATATCAGCTTCTGTTCCCCCTCTTATCTCATATGCACCTATCTGATTTCAATGTTTGTCTATATGAAAGGATAGTACAGAGATCTTTTTAAAGATCTTCATAAACTTAAGCCTGCAACTATCCTGTACGCCTAAAGTAAAACCGGTCTCATCATCATCACAGATTCTTTGACAGTAATTTCAATTCATTCTCTCCTGTGTATGGTCATGTGTAATGGTAGAAAAATAAGCTTTTATTAAAGGGGATGTGTCATTCCAGAAATGCTATTTATTTGCTGATATATGTATATAACCTGCAGGTAAACAGCATTTAAATTCTTAATAGCCGGCTTAATTGGACCAGCAGATACAGTGAGAAAATTAAGTTGTTTCCTCACTGCAGCCGCTTGCTTCCAATCATTGGGCAGTGCAGGAAGCGAGTGCAGTTCTCGCTTTCTATATAGCGAGTGCAGCTCCCCAGCCCTTTGATTGACATTCTGAATATACCTATATAGTGAAGGGCTGGATGTCAATCAATGTGCAGGGGAGTGATTACAACACTTTCACTGTACAATGAGCAGTGGCTGTTACAGCCCCTAGCACAGTCCCAATGACTGGATGCAAGCTGTTGCAGGGATATATGACTTCATTTTTACCTGTAGTCGCTTATCTAGTAAGCCGGCTGCCCAGTGTTGAAAAGCTACTTACCTGCAGATTGCCACTATATCTGCAGGCTTTAGCGTTTCTGGACATGACAGGCTCCCTTTAAAGAAAAACGTTTCTTCTTACTGTTCTCAACGCTAGCACTGCACGGATCAACCAACCAGTCCGAAATGTCATGACAATTGGCCATGGACTTCCATGTGTTGGCAAAGACTGAGGCTGTGGCTTCAACAAGACCTCCGGATGTTGTAAAGTCATCTCCTTCCTTAGTATTGAAATTCCCACACAGACCTTTATCATAAGTGAAAAAAAAAATGTCATGGTCAATATCGTTATGCTTATTACTATCAAGTGAGGTTATTATTGATATTATATATCTGTAATAATTGGTGAAAATTCAGTCTTGTGCTTCTGTTGTGATTTGTGAATTATTTTGCTACTAATGACAATACATTTTATTAAACTTTGAACTCATCAATAAGTAATCATCCATAAGGCTGACAACTGTCAGTACTTTAGTGTCACAAATGAAGGGTGTTGGCAATAGCTTTGCAAGTTTCCTTCACCAGGGTTGGCTACTGTAATTAGCCAGATAGCCAGCATCCTTCATGACCTCAAGGCTGGGAGAAGAAGGAAGCTTCCATCTGCGTTGAAACAACAGACATTGGGACTAGCGCTCATATTTCAATATCAGGTCAAATTTCTTAATTAATTAAAAAGTTGAATTTTTTGCTCTTTACACACATTAAAGAGCCCTTTTCTTTAGCTGGACAAAAATTAAGAAAAATTAAGAAATGTATGACCAAGCCTTTTATTGTACAATATGGGGCTTAAAAATGTTGGCTCCTTCCTGATACTCCTGTAGCCACTTTTACAGAACCAAGGGACACAGAACTTCATTTTCTACCTACTATAGAAGGGTCACAGAGCACCCATGGGCCACTGCTGCCACCCTGCTATTGCACTGACTAGTAAAAAGATGTTCATCTCCAAAAGTACACATTACTCATGAAAAAGAGCGATGGTGTCAACCTGAAATTTGTCCCTTTCTATAGGTCTATTAAAACCTGTTGGAGGGTTTTATTTTATGGTGTATATATATATATATATATATATATTTTTTTTTTTTTTTTTTTTTTTTGCATCACAAATAATTTACATAAAATTCTACCCACGGATATGAACCTGAGGACCAACCTCTTCCGACAAGCCTACAACCTGCAGCAACCACCAAACCGCTATACGCCCAGCTCTGCCCTCACCTACTGTATCCTCACCCATCCCTTGTAGATTGTGAGCCCTCGGGGGCAGGGTCCTCTCTCCTCCTGTACCAGTCGTGACTTGTATTGTTTAAAATTATTGTACTTGTTTTTTACTATGTATACCCCTACTCAAATGTAGAGCGCCATAGAATAAATGGTGCTGTAATAATAAATAATATTATGACAATAAACTAAAAATATTCAAGTTTGCTTTAAAGAAGCACTCCCATCAAGGTTTTTATCCTTTTAGTGTATTGCAGTCATTATATTATATGCTGTATCTTGTACAATTGCTCATTTTGCCTTTCTACCCAGTTAATTCTTCTCTTTTCTCTGCTCTATGTAAAAGAAAAGGAAGTCTCTTTTCCCTGCATGAGTCTTTCCCCTCTTCAACTCGTGACCCAGCAGCTTCCTCCTCCCCCTACCAGGGACTTCTGCAGTGATGACTCATGCAAGTAAAAGAGATTTTGTGATACTACATAGAGCTTAGACTAATTCAGCTAGTCAGTTTTTAATCACGTGATGCCATAAACCTAATGGAAAAGAGAAGAATTACTGGGTAGAAAGGTAAAATGAGCAATTGTAAGTATACAGTGCTATATAATATGATTATATGGAGCATTTACTGTTTAAATATGTGTAACATATACTGTAAGTATTCAGCTGCAGTGCTTAAAATGTCATTAACCATAAAGGTAATCCATTTGGTCACGTGTTCGTTTTGTCTAAAATTTAACTGACCTTGTAGTTGTTCTTTGGAAGATTTCTCCATAGTGATGTACAGCTGCATTTTGGGTAATAGTTGAATTTGCATGTTGAGGCCATGTGTAGTTTGAACAATGATATAGTGTACAGATGGTTGCAGTATTGAAAAGTTGGCTGTGAAGGAAACAAAAATCTGCATAACTCGTGTGAAATTGCTAAACCCTCCTATGCAAATTAGCCTAATTTCAGTCAAACCCGCCAATAATGACAGCCTACAGTCTAATATCAGTGTTTAGGGGGCCAAGGACAATTAATTGTCGTGGGGAGTTAAGCAATCTTTCGTGTCCAATTTTGAACTGTCGATCCTTTTGTGTTCCCGGATTCATAGAGAACACAAGAGCACCCAACTGAGTGAGCGGCATGTGTATGGCAAAGACGGCTGAGATAGCTGCCGGCTGAACGATGGTTTGGCCAACAACCTTGTCATGTAAATGAGGGCTTGAATCATCGAATTTGCAGAATTATACACAATGCTGAACGAGTTGTGGGGATAATATAAGCGCAATAAGGTTTTATCGAATATACCAATGTAAACGTAAAAGCTGCAACTGCTAACACAACACTAGGTCAACTTTAGAAAAGAGATTACCCAGCTTCTGGTTGGTAGATCAGTATTAAAATTTTGGAATATGTGGGAGATGTGCGTTGCTGATTTCGCATCAAAAGTACAATTCCAGTTTGCGGTATAAAGTGTCAAAGCAGTTTTATTCTCAACACGTTTCCCAGTTAACAAACTTCTTCAGGAGACTCTTGTGGTTCTCCTGAAAAAGTTTGTTAACATTGAAACACATTGAGAATAAAAACCACTTTGACACCTTTATACCACATACTGGACATTTATTGTAGATATGAAACCAGCAACGCAGATCACCCACATTTTTCACATTTTCTTTATGCACATAGGTTATTAATTATGCCATCAGTCTAGTCATTTTTTTTCTCCCAAACCACTATTCAATTTTTTTAAGGGATCATAAAAACGTATATCTGATATATCTGATACCATGTCTTATGCAAGTAAAATGACTTGAGGAGGCTCAGCATGATATAGAGAGGTTTTTTTTCATAGTTTTGGAATCCCTATGTCACGCCCATATTGTCATTTTAACACTTCTACAAACTTTTAGGCGAATTCTACAAAACTTTGAGTATTTTTTAGGCATTGTGCACTACTTATTGTATCTGCTGTGTAATATACATACATGTACAGATCAGATTTTGGAAACTTTACCTGTGACATAAGGCAGTGTAACCTTTAGATCATTCAGTGTAACAGTTCCGCCGGTGTTGATCTTCACAATCTACATAAATTAAGGCGTTAGCTTGGGGGACTAAACACAAAGATTTCATTCTATTGTAGTCTAAAGAATATTCTAAATTGCAGAAACTTTTATTAAATTTGCACAAAAAAAATGCTCTATGTATCTATACGTGATACTAACTATCGTAATTTCAGGAGTCATAACTATGAAGTTTGTTTTTGTCTATATGGACTATACATGTACATAGATCCTAATGACAAGAGAAGAAAACAAAAATTTCCACAAACCAGACCGATGTGCTTGGACACATATTATAAAGATGTGATGTTATGCTTAAGTCCTATTTTTTTAGTCCCTTTAGTATAAAACAGATTTAATATTTCCAACACATTTTTCTATTTTTCAGGCGCACGCAGCTTATGATTTGTTATGCTATTTTTTGGTATATACCCACACTATTCTTGCTGTCTGTGACTAATATAACAGACATAAGGCAAGTCTCTCTCTCCAAGGAACCACAAGGTATTAGCGTCCCCAAGATAAAATTTATCCTGCTTCCCTGAAAGAAGAACAGATGATGTTAGCTGCATATATTACATATGTTACTACACGATTACCAACGATGAACAATATGGTGCACTAAAGTCCCATAAAACATAACTTTTATTGAAATAATAAAAAAACACTAGAGGTAAAAAAGCAGAGTAACGAAATGGAGGTCCACATGTGTAAAAGTGAACATTCAATAAAATATCAATTGGTTAGTATCAAAATATGCTTTCTAGTGCTTATAAAGGTATATATGGAACATGTTTTCAGGTAACTATATTTTGTACCCTGGTAGAGAAACAAATGTCCAAAAATGAACAATAGTAAAGTACTTTCATGTTATAGTGGGAAAGACTGTTGTAGCATGTGGTCCGCGTTTCACCCTAGCTTCATCAGGTGGGCATGTGTTAGTAAATAGTGAAACACTTGCATGTTATAATAGGAAAGACATTTGTAGCATGTGGTTCGCGTTTCACCCTAGCTTCATCAGGTAGGCATGTGTTAGTAAATAGTAAAGCTCTTGCATGTTATAATGGGAAAGACAGTTGTAGCATGTGGTACGCGTTTCACCCTAGCTTCATCAGGTAGGCATGTGTTAGTAAATAGTAAAGCACTTGCATGTTATAATGGGAAAGACAGTTGTAGCATGTGGTCCGCGTTTCACCCTAGCTTCATCAGGTGTGCATGTGTTACTACATGCAGATTGCATTGCTCATAATTTAGATTAGGAGTAGCACATTAAACATAAAGTGGATTTCTGGGACTACAAAATTGATGGCTTATCCTTAGAATAGATGGGGAGTCTGACTTCTGGCATTCGTGATGATCAACTGTGGAGCCCTTTCTGTGTTCAGCTGGCATAGCTCTGTATTTATGATATTGCCGGTGCCTGTTATACCAGTTCAATCCTGTTGACTTGAAAAGGGGAAAAAAATCATCACAGAAAAAAAGGCCTTACTTACTAATACCAAGTCATAATACTAATGCACTGCAGGATGCAGCAGATCCATAGGATAAAAGCCTGATGTAGCATAGGTGCAAAATACTAATGAAACAACCACTCATACGCCTGCCATCCATGGAGGGGGTGGTTGCCTATTATTATAGATGCACACAAGTAAGACTTATACTGTACAGGGTGACAGTAACATTATAGTACAGCATGCTGGTTTAAAGATGATTTTTCAAACCCATAGTATTGATAAAAGTGGCTGTCCTTCACTATATTAGTGCATCCTACAATGACAAATACCCTATTTCCTCCATCAAAATTACAGGGTCGTCTACATCCTGCAAAGATGAAAAAATACATGAAGTCTTAGTTGATATTTTGGTCCAAATAAAAAACTTTTCAACCTTCAAGTCTTCAATATCTTGTCAATTCCTAACACTAACATTAAAGCCAAGTCACTGTAAAGGGCATCAATCCTTACATATCACAGAGAAAAGACCATTGGTAAGTATAGCGTTGTCTTATGTGATGTTTTCTGGCTTTGATGTCCTTTTCGTTGAATTGCTGTTAACTTGATTGGCACTAAATTACTAAGCACAACTGTTTGGAGGGGAGAGGCCATCTCAACAATGATGTACGCCCAGTTGATGTTTTTATATATTTAATTATTTGCTTTTTTGTGGACGCTTTTATATATTTATTAACTTATTTATGAGAATTCATAATTTTTGGCATGGAAGGCTGAAACAGTAACAGTGAGCCTCAGGCTGCACTGTTAGATATAAGAGAATTTTCTCTGCCTAAAAATATAAGTAAAACTATTTTTCTTTATTGGTAAATGTATGAATATCCCATTAGTTTACAGTTAAAATACATGAATAAAAGATATTAGAGATTTTTTTCATTAATCTATTAATCTATAATGGTGAAAAAACATTGTGAATATGCATTTAAACGTGCAAGTGTATACAAGGGTGGGACATGATAGAAGGGGTGATCAGACACACATCCTCTACAGAAGCACTTTACTATTACGGTACTTTAATGGACATTTCTGATAACATTATTACATAAGCCCTTACGTCTTCCAATATTACTATTTATTAAATCTCCATAACTAAATAGTTTATATGAAAATTTTTATTATATAACCCCAGCATGAAAATTTCCTTGAAATTACTAAAATACGCCTTGCCTTAAGCAGCACATAGTTACAGTTCCCATGAAAACTATACTTCTTTCCATCAAAAGTGGTAAAATGTGCCCCCCTTCAATGGAGAAAACTTTAGGGCAGGGAAGATCTGTGCAGTTCCATCTTCCACCAACACAGAGACTGCAAAAGAAGACATTTCAAAGTTATTACACAGACTTGTGTGTCAAACCAGTGTTATAAACCATTGCACCAGTCCTATTACATTTTTGACTTTCTGGAACTTTAAGGATCTTTCCAGTTGCTATGTCTGTATTCCAATATAAACTATTAAACAGACCATTCAATGACAGTTTAGCTTTAATTAGCAAAACTTTTATTGGAAATGAAATGTTGCGATGACTAACCATTTATCACAATCACTTAGAATTGTTTCTCCAGTAGCATAGAGTTTTCCTTGGTGTTTGCAATGACACTCGCCAACTGGTACGCAGCCCCTCTCAGTGTAATCATCATGCACTGTACCTAAGGGTATAAAAAAGAAACTCATTCAGAATAAACAAAAAATCTTAATTTCTTACCGTGTGCTTTTATCGACTTTTATTTGATAAACTCATGGCAATATAACAAAGTTCTCATGATGCGAAAATAGCACGAAGAAAGCAATGGTGGAAACTATGTGCCATGTTCTACTTTCAAAATGTAAAATTCTGAAGTTGTATAAGTTATGCTCATTTTACTATGGGTGTCGAAACATGGTAACAGTTAGGTATTGGTGGAGGTCTTTAATGTGCTGTGTATGTACAGTACAGACCAAAAGTTTGGACACACCTTCTCATTCAACGATTTTTCTGTATTTTCATGACTATGAAAATTGTAGAATCACACTGAAGGCATCAAAACTATGAATTAACACATGTGGAATTATACATTACACTTTACAAAAAAGTGTGAAACAACTGAAAATATGTCTAATATTCTAGGTTCTTCAAAGTAGCCACCTTTTGCTTTGATTACTGCTTTGCACGCAGAAAAGGTGAACGGCTGGACTCTACATGCCGGGTTCCCACCATGAAGCATGGAGGAGGTGGTGTGATGGTGTGGGGGTGCTTTGCTGGTGACACTGTTGGGGATTTATTCAAGATTGAAGGCATAGTGAATGAACCAGCATGGCTACCACAGCATCTTGCAGCAGCATGCTATTCCACCCGGTTTGCGTTTAGTTGGACCATCATTTATTTTTCAACAGGACAATGACCCCAAACACACCTCCAGGCTGTGTAAGGGCTATTTGACCAAGAAGGAGAGTGTTGGGGTACTACGCCAGATGACCTGGCCTCCACAGTCACCAGACCTGAACCCAATCGTGATGGTTTGGGGTGAGCTGGACCGCTCACGGCTTCAATTTTGAATAAATCCCCAACAGTGTCACCAGCAAAGCACCCCCACACCATCACACCACCTCCTCCATGCTTCACGGTGAGAACCAGGCATGTAGAGTCCATCCATTCACCTTTTCTGCGTGCAAAGCAGTAATCAAAGAAAAAGGTGGCTACTTTGAAGAACCTAGAATATAAGACATAATTTCAGTTGTTTCACACTTTTTTGTAAAGTGTAATGTATAATTCCACATGTGTTAATTCATAGTTTTGATGCCTTCAGTTTGATTCTACAATTTTCATAGTCATGAAAATACAGAAAAATCTTTGAATGAGAAGGTGTGTCCAAACTTTTGGTCTGTACTGTAGGTTTATGGTTCATGTATAGTTTTAACATGTTTTTGCATAAAGTTATGTAAAACAGCCCTTCTCATCCTTTTTCTTCTGGAGCTTCACCTGCTAGATCAGAGCCCTGCAAATATCCTCCTACTTGGTGGCAACCCGTGCGTCTCTGCTGATTAGTAATCTGGGCTGCAACATAATGCATGAGTCACGTCACAATGATACATAGTGCTGGGTCTACTAGTTAGAAGAAGCGCTGGGGATGTTTTTAGCTCTTTCGTCTGACCTCTATGGATTGCTGACATGATCACTGAACTAGGATGCCATGAATCTTTTTTGCTTCATTTTAAAATATGTGCATTTTAACCAGAAAAATCATAATAAAATATGTGTACATCTTGTAATCCGAGGCAGCTTCCTGCAATCCTAAAGAATGCTGACATCATGTCCTTCCCAATAACACGGAGAGCCTCCTGCAGGACATTGATCTATATGATTAGTGTAGGGCAGGAGATTACGCTACCAAGACCTGTATAGATAATGCATGTTCTGAGTAGCTGAAGGAACTTTTGGGGCATGTGATTAGACCTGTGAGGGTATGTAGCAGAGCTGTGTGTGTATGTAGGAGAGCTGTGTGTGTATATAGCAAAGCTGTGTGTGTATGTAGCAAAACTGTGTGTTTATGTAGTAGAGATGTGAGTTGATGTGTCAAAGCTATGTGTGTGTATGTAACAGGATTGACTGTGTATGTGGCAGAGATGTGTATGTGAACATAAAACGGAGCTGAATGTGCATGTACTGTGCATGCAGCAGTGTTGTGTATATGTGTGCGCTACAGAGAGTGTATATAATATGCATGCTAAAAAACTAAATGTGTATAATACAAATGTTGCAGAGAAACACTAAAAATAGATCTATTACCCCCCTATTCTATCCTAATGCATTCAAATTAGTAATATAGGCTCCTCCTCTTCTTTTCCAGGGAAGTTTTAGTTAGTAGGAAATATACTATCCCTATCTGCTGTCCAAACCTGGGTTGCATCTTAAAATAAGATGTATCTTTTAATCAAAAAACAATCTATATATTGTATTGGTTTCAGGTCTCTGGCAGCCGCTTGGATATGCACAGGTACATGGTTTTTATATCCAAACAGAATAAAGGTTATATTCGTTCATAAACTTTACAGCTCTAAAATAAAACAGCCTTTCTTCAACACAACTAATTAACAAAACAATCCTTTCTCTCGGTAATGCAAATCAAGCAGTCTCACTTAGTCTGTATTAAAAAACAATGTCAGGCTGCAGCACGGACATCAGCTCTGTCTTTTTCCAGCACACTACTTTTACTTGAGCTAGAACAGGGGCATTTTATTAGGCCAGTAAGACATGGACTGGTGTATGGAAGTGACCTTTCCCACCCAGACTCTTTTGGTCATTCCTAAATCCTGGACCCAAAATCCAGTCAAAATGAAAACCATCTGAGTAACACACACCTGCCATCCAGGACCTTACCTCCTGCTTTTTTACAATAAGGTGTGACATATATTTACCTTCAAAATTAGTGATGTGTTCAATGCTTATTTCACCCCACTATATATATACACACAATTGTGTGAAAAAGTGTTTGCCCCCTTCCGGATTTCCTATTCTTTTGCATTTTGTGACACGTAAATGTCACAGATCACCAAACAAATTTAAATATTAGACAAAGATAACACAAACACAAAATGCAGTTTTTAAATGAAGGTCTTTATTATTATGGGAAAAAGAAATCCAAATCTACAGAGTCCTGTCTGAAAAAGTGATTGCCCCCTAAACATAATAACTGGTTGGGCCAATCTTAGCAGCAACAACTTCAATCAAGTGTTTGCGATAACTGGTAATGAGTCTTTTACAATGCACTGGTGGAATTTTGGCTCACTCATCTTTGCAGAATTGTTGTAATTCAGCCACACTGGAAAATTTCTGAGCATGAACCGCCTTCTTAAGGTCATGCCAGAGCATCTCAATCGGATTAAGGTCAAGACTTTCACTAGGCCACTCCAAAGTCTAATTTTGTTTTTCTTAAGCCATTCAGATGTGGACTTGTTGAAGTGTTTTGGATCATTGGCCTGCTCCAAAACCCAAGTGCGCTTCAGCTTGAGGACATGAATAGATGGCAGGACATTCTGCTTCAGGATTTTTTGGTAGACAGCAGAATTCATGGTTCCACTTACCACAGCTAGTCTTCCATGTCCTGAAGCAGCAAAACAGCCCCAGACCATCACACTACCACCATCATATTTTACTGTAAGTATTATGTTCCTTTACTGAAATGCTGTGTTACTTCTACGCCCGATGTAATTCCAAAAAGTTAATCTTTTATCTCATCAATCCACAGAGTATTCTCCCAAAAGTCTTGGGGATCATCAAGATGTTTTCTGGCAAGACTGAAATGAACCTTTATATTCTTATTGCTCAGCAGTGTTTTTCGCCTTGGAACTCTGTATCACAGACCATTTTTGCCCAGTCTCTTTCTTATGGTGGAGTCATGAACACTGACCTTAACTGAGGCTAGTGAGAGCTGCAGTTCTTTGGATGTTGTTGTGAGGTCTTTTGTGACCTCTTGGATGAGTCGCTCTTGGTGTAATTTTGGTAGAACGGCCTTTCCTGGGAGGGTTAACCACTGTTCCATGTTTTCACTATTTGTGGATAATGGCTCTCACTGTGGTTCGCTGGTGTTACAAAGCTTTATAAATGGCTTTATAACCTTTTCCAGACTGATAGATCTCAATTATTTGTTTCTCATTTGTTTCAGAATGTACAGTATATACTCATGTATAAGCCGACCCGTGTATAAGCCGACCCCCCTAATTTTGCCACAAAAAACTTGGAAAACTTATTGACTCGCGTATAAGCCGGGTGTATAAGTTGCCATCCTGCTCTGTGCTCCCCCATCCAGCTCTGTGCGCCCCCATTCTCCTCTGTGCTCCCCTCCTCCTGCTCCATTATCCTGTCCTGCTCGTGCTTTCCATCCTCCCCCGTCCTGCTCCGTGCTCCCCCATCCAGCTCTGCACTCCCCATTCTCCCCTGTGCCCACCCCGTCCTGCTCCGTGCTCTCTGTTTTCCCCCATTCTGCCTCCCCGATGCTCTCCGTCCTCCCCCATTCTGCTCCATGCTCTCCGTCCTCCCCCGTGCTCTTCGTCCTCCCCCCATCCTGCTCCATGATCCTTGTCCTCCTCCATGCTCCCCCCATCCTCCTCCATCATACTCACCTTCCCCGTGCCATCACTGAACGTCCCGGCCGGCAATCCTGCGTTCTCCCCGGCTTCCTGCAGCTCTCCCCGGCTTCCTGCAGCTCTCCAGAGCTGAGCGGTGACGTAATACGCTCATTAAGGCCATGAATATGGAGGCGACGCCCATGGGAGTGGCGTCACGTCCATATTACATGACCTTAATGAGCGGGTATTACGTCACCGCTCAGCGCTGGAGAGCTGCAGGATGCCGGGGAGAGCTGCAGGAAGCCAGGGGAGAACGCAGGATTGCAGGGACGTTCAGCGATGGCACGGGGAGGGTGAGTATGATGTCCCAGCCACCGGCTCCTGCCGCTGCATCCCCTCCCCTGCTGGTTTCTGCCATATGACTCGTGTATAAGCCGAGGGGGCATTTTCAGCACAAAAAATGCTGAAAATCTCGGCTTATACATGAGTATATACGGTATTTGGATTGTGGCATGATGTCTATCTTTTGAGGATCTTTTGGTCTACTTCACTTTGTCAGACAGGTCCTGTTTAAGTGATTTCTTGATTGAGAACATGTGTGGCAGTAATCAGGCCTGGTTGTGGATAGGGAAATTGAACTCAGTTTCCCAAAGGTTTGGATTTCTTTTTCCCTTAATAATAAAGACCTTCATTTAAAAACTGCATTTTGCATTTACTTGAATTATCTTTGTCTAATGTTTAAATTTGTTTGGTGATCTGAAACATTTAAGTGCGACAAACATGCAAAAGGATAGGAAATCATGAAGGGGGGCAAACACTTTTTCACACATCTGTATTTTTATTCAATCATTCCTCACTTTGACCTCGGTGATTAGCATAATAGTTCCAGAATTTTTTTAAATTATCGATGTCCTTTTATTTCTCCAACAAGAAAATTTACTTGCAACTTCTTATTTCTGTGACAATCTGAGTTGGATTTTCTTCTTGAATGATGAATTGGGACAGATTCCTCATGTCACTGGAATGGAAAAGCTATTCTACTGAACCCAGGGTGCATTGAAAGCATATTTCAGCATAATAAGAACTCGGTGGCACCTCACCAGCTATAGCCTTTTTAGCAGACTATGAAGCATTGATCTGTAATAACACTTATACATCGCCTAGAGGTAAATTAAATAAACCAAACAATTGTGATATTCACCTAACACAACTTACCTTCAGGACAAAAGCAACCATCCATGTAATGCTCCTCACACAGGTTGTGTGTCTCAAAATTTGAACAGGAGTTTTTGCAAGGGGAGGCACTTTCTTGGTAAATCATATTAGCAGGGCATTGTTTAGCTGGAAAACACAAATCACAAGTAAATAGAAGAATCTAGTTCCACATTGTTCATCCAAATGTTACATATTTTATCCATTGTTGTCTATTGGAAGCTTACGACAGAAGTCAGGGGTTCTCCAGTTTCTTGGATGACCTCCGGCATGAGAGCATTGTCTGGAATATTCTGTGATGGAGCTACACAGGCAGAAGGAGTCTTGTGAGTCATCACACGAGCACATGTCGATCATACAGGCCTTGATGTAGGGCTCCGGATTCAGAAGTTTCATACAGTCGTAAAATGCGTCTTCGTGAAGATGTTCTTCACATTCTGAACGCTGAAGGGAAGACACTAAAGTACAGAAATAAAGCCTAACCACATAAAATATCCTATCATACTATAGTTGGGATCTAAAAACATAGGAGAACAAATAAAGCTATGCGGCGTTTTTATAGATCATAAAAATATATAATTTTATTAGTGAAAATCATATTTGTTCTCCTATGTTTTCAGTTTGTTGAGAGCTGGTATATTCTACCCAGATGTGGTATCACAGTATAACCCATCTGGGCCTTTCTAAGTGTATATATTTGGCGATTAAATGCATTATATAGTTGGGATTTAGTCAAATGTTGTCAAATATGGAAAGAGAAGCCATGTGAAAGGGTTGTTTTTCTTTGTGTAGTGAAATACGAGTCAACCCATTTACAATAGATGTTGTGTTGTATGGTCCTTTAATAGTGTAGGATATAATTGTCCTTTTTGACAGAGTGATCTCTCCATTCAGGAATAGGGGAAGTAATCCAAGCGCATACATTGCAGTTTACAATAAGTTCAATGTTACACAGTCTCACAGGAGGCAACTTGCACAATGGTACTAATGGAGGGCTAATGATGAAAATTGTATCTGATCTGCAGTCAAGGTGTTATAGAGCAGGAGGAGACGATTGATGGACTGTACATTTTTTGTGGGAGATGTTTCAGTAAACCTTGAATTTTATTCATTGAAATCCCTGCTGTTTTATGCACATGAGTCTACATCTACTGGGTGGTCTTACTCAGTGATTGACAGTTTTCCCTGTGTGACTGTCCATGCAGACATAACGGTCAATCACTAGTAGGACCGCCCAGTGGACTCATATACATACAAACTCCAGAGATTAAAATCAATAAATTACAAGTTATACTGAATCTATTCCAGCAAACTCATATAGCATTTTTCTAAGATTCTCTGTCTCTATACTGTGCTGGCCACAGATCAGACTGCATGTATGAGATGACAGGTTTCTTCTAATAGGCAACAGATTGTCTTGAACACACTTAGATAATTGGCAAAACCAACAATAATGAGCTTGCAATTGGGGCACTTAACTTGCACTTGGGATGCTTTGCATACTGTGAGTCCTGCTGTTACACTCATCATCAGCACCTCCCTTGCCCTGGAACAGTCTGTTGCAGTAGTCTGTGGCATACTGTGTTCAATAGTACATCTGTAGCCAGCAACATTCTACAGTACAGCTGAGCACGCTCTCACAGTGCTTGTCACAGGCTCTGCTCACAGCCACCTCTGTCGGCAGCAATGTCAGAGGCTTATTACTAGCAACTTGCGGCCTGCCCACTCAGTTACCATGTATCAGTGCCTCAAACACTTAATCCTTACTTTTCAGTAGTGGCGCTCTTTTGCTATTGAGCCTGTCTCCTCTGGATGGGACAAGCTTCATGGACAGAAAATGAAGCTTTCTGCTTTTCTCCTCTGTGGCCTCTCCACAGCCATGGGGAAGGCATACCAACTATAAGGAGTGATACTCACACCCACTTCCACCTAGCTAGGACACAGACATACTCTTTATTTTCTGCACAGCTTCTCCTTCCAAAGCGGTCTGTCTACATGTGTCTGACCTCTACTGGTGCAAAAACAGATATCATTTATGCTCTCTGTACACTCCTGGAGGCCTGGGCTTTTGGTAAAGGTGAACCTCACAGTTCCATTACTACAGCAAACTCAGTGCATTTATTTAGTAAAGGCCATGGTGCAAATCTTGCTTCTGAGAGGAAGCTTAGGACCTCAACACTGAGACTCAGTGGTCAACAATGAGGCATACCTAACTCAAATGGTATAATACCACCTAGCAACTAAACATTTTTTGCAGCATTCAATATATATAGGGTTTTTATAAAACAGTATATAATTTTAATTAATAACGCAATAAATAAGCATTATTACAACGTTTGAGTAGCAAAAAGGTAACTTAGGTAATAAGGTCCACTGCAGAAGGTCAACAGTGAGCTATTCCCTCTCCATATCAAAAGGTCAACAGACATTCAGTTTCTAAGAACTTTATCTCCATGTCTCAATTCCCTGTTTTTGGGCTCCAGGATTCTGCATCCCTATCTCTGTTCCCTCTCCCTTTGACTCCATTCAATGCATCTGAAAGATTTGGTTTCCAAGGGTTCTGTGTCTCTCACATGTTCTCTCCTGATTCTGTGCAATATAGTATCATCGCAGAACATTCAGACTATACGTAAGGTGCTATCCAAAAGCAAGTTCTGGAAGTTGGATAGCCTTCCACATAGACTTTGACTCACAATGGTTCCAACTAGGACCCTCCTCCCACTGTATAATCCACACAGTCCAGTATAGTTCAAGACAGTAATCCAGGCCACATGTCAGGCCTATGGGGCATTCAGATCTCAATGCAGTCTCTAACCATTTACAGCTTTTATTGAGTTTGAGTTCACCATCTTTACCACAATTTGTTATCCAAATGAGCTAAGTTTATCTCACAGTCCAAGTAGACCTTAAGGAAGCATATTATTCAGGCTGAAAATACACTTAATGGGTACAGTATACTAACTTTAAAGGTTTTTAAAAGCTTTCTAAATGGGTTCTTCAACTTCAGATGGAATATTGAGGTTGCAGTGAATCCGTTGCCACAGATTGTCTGACGATGTTACATGATGCCACTGCCAGAGCAGGACGTCAGAAGCCTAGCAGAAGATGCAGCAGAACGGAGCAGCAACACTTGTCCAGTAGAAGAGTATGTTTTTTATTTTATTTTTGAAGCACTCTGGGCCCGATGATCAAGTTTTAAAGGTAGTGGACACCTCTTTTAAGCCATCACCGGTTAGGCAGCCCAACTCTATTAGACCCTAGATTTTTATCTCATATCTACTTTGTGACTCACTTATCAGACCCAGCAGCAGTAGTAGTTTTAATTTAGAAGTCAACTCACTATTAAGCAAGCTTCTCAGCTCCTCTTAGAGCTACTCATGTCCTCCAACCATCAGTCCAACACCTCCACAACAGCAAACTTTCACACCTCTTCTACTATACTATTGAGGGACCATCTTGCTCCTCTAGGTGACCCAGGTCCTACCATATGACTGTTAAGACTAAGCACACTCTTGTCTAGCACCTCAAACCGTAAACTAAATTCCACTATTGGCACCTAACTTTACCCACATGAAAGCATGTCATTTTCTTTACAAGATTGTTTTGCAGGACTCTTAACTCACATACTTACGTATTTAGAACAGTTTACTGGGTTAGTGGCTTGAGTCTCCTCTGTGTCGTTACATTCTTCATTTGGATCATTAATATTCTGCTGATTTCCAAAATGTATAGAGCTGAAAGTATTATCTGTGGCTGAAATAATAACATGAAGATAGAAGATGAATATTAGTACCTGACGGCAGTGCATCACTTCTATCAATGGTGTTATGTGAATCTATGAATCACGGCCCAGCGCTAACATAGTGTATACAGATTTTTCTAGAGTGTCCCTTTAAGAACCTTCTAAGACGTAGCATAGTCACAGTGGAGGTCCAACCACATATCCTTATAATCCCTAAATTTAACATATACTTTTAGAAATGCTGTTTGAGGTCATATTTATATGAAAAAAACTTTGTTAAAACTCTTTGGACTTTATTATGTTTCACTTTTAAAGGGAAAACTGTCAGCTGATACATGCTAACAAATCAGTGGGCAGCATGAATTAGCCACTGGCTGTAGTATACACCCATGTATGCTTGTCTCTGAAATACTGTGACGTTTCGGGGAAAAAAATACTTGTAAAGGGAATCTGTCACCCCAAAATAGCCATATCAGATAAAGATATGGTTGAATAGTGAGTCCCATAACTAAGCTAATGGTGGGTATCATATATCATGATACCCCGTTTTCAGATCAAAATACCTTTGTAAAGTTGGTGATTGTAGGTGTCAATCACTGCAGTCAGGTCAGGAGGGCAGCGGTTTTCATGTCCTCCCCCGCCCCCGCTCCTCGTCATCTGTTGCGTTACGCTGTCTGTGAATACCACAGACGGCGTTCGGCTTCCCGCAATTGCGCAATTCAAAATCCGGCCCGGCACATGCGCAGTATGCTTTGCCCAACAGTGGGCAAAGCATAAAATGAGTACAGCTCATGCGCTAGTCTTTCCTTGCCCCGGAAGTCGTCCAAGGCAAGCAGTCATTTCCGGGGCAAGGAAAGACTAGCGCATGCGCTGTACTCATTTTATGCTTTGCCCACTGTTGGGCAAAGTATACAGCGCATGCGCCGGGCCGGATTTTGAATTGCGCAATTGCGGGAAGCTAACGCCGTCTGTGGTATTCACAGACGGCGTAACGCAACAGATGATGAGGAGCGGGGGCGGGGGAGGACATGAAAACCGCTGCCCTCCTGACCTGACTGCAGTGATTGACACCTACAATCACCAACTTTACAAAGGTATTTTGATCTGAAAACGGGGGTATCATGATATATGATACCCACCGTTAGCTTAGTTATGGGACGCACTATTCAGCCATATCTTTATCTGATATGGCTATTTTGGGGTGACAGATTCCCTTTAATAGCTAACGGAGATTGAGCTGCACTGTGCGCTAGTCGTACAAGCATGTCCCCGGTGGCTTCTTCCCAACCGCTGATAGTGACTGGCAATCCTGTGACTGTATGCATGTATAGACAGAGGCTTGTCAAACAGTGTCAACGGGTGGGGAGAAGCTGCCAGGGATAGACCTCTATGAATAGTCAATAGCACAGTTCCGTGCCAGGTGGCTATAAAAAAGTTTTAGAGACAAATATTCAAAACTGGGATACTACAACTACGGCCAGTGGTTGATTCATGCTGCCCTTGGTTTGGGCAGCCTATATCTGTTGACAGGTTCCCTTTAATAATTTTAGGGACAAAATATTGTAAGCTCACAAATAATAAAAATAGTAAGGACAAATTTGCTTGAGTCAGACATTTTTCCAAAATGACTTACCTTCTGAGATAAATTCATTATTTTTTGGATCACCATTATAATCCCCACAAAGGCCACATGTATGATTTTTGAAACTTGGGTCCAACTCCAACTGAAGAAGAAAGACACAGGGTTACTTAAAATGATGATAAAAAATATAAACAATATGCATTTTAATTACCTACTGATAGTGAATTTAGATTGTGGGGACAGTGATGATCATTTCGGCACAGTGCAGAATTAAAGGCTTATTCCGATCTTCAGGATCCTATCCCAATATGTAATAGGTTTAATAATAACAATAATAATAAAATCAGTGAATACCTCCAATTAGAAATGTAGTATAGTTCTTCTGATTTGCTATATTGCTTACCCCATGTGCAGGGCATTGTAGTAGCTTAGGTATCCATGGTTACGACCACTCATATAGTGACAGTTATAACCATAACCAACATAACAAATCAGAAAATCTACACTACAATGCTAATTGGAGGTATTTGATAATATTAACATTATTATTTCAATTATTATTATAATTCCACCTAGGCTACTACATATTGTGATAGGATCTTGGAGATGGGAATACCCCCTTAATGGTGCTGTATAGGGAAGTAAAATAAATACATAAAAGGAATATACTAAACATTTCCTATGTAATTCTATGTGATTGTGTTAATTTAAGATTATTGGTGATCACCAGGACAGCAAATGGCCTTTCTAGCTGCTCTCAAGGGCTTATCTACGGGAAAGGTGATGGAATAACTGTTGCTCTTCGGGCTTGGTGGCAGAATCGGTCCTATAATACATCAGTATTTTGCACAGATTTTGTATTGTGTTGGTGTTTTGTGAGACTCTGATGGAAAGAATGACTTCTTTTTGGAATTTCTGATCTCTAGTTGGACCATTCCTGACCATTATTCCTACAGGCACAAGCAGTTGAACCCAGCGTTTTAACTTACCATGACGGCGTCTTCTTTATTCCACATGAGGGTCAGGCCGGCCTTCGTGTATATCTTATAATAGTCATCATTTTTATGAATGAGAATCCCAAATCTGTAATAAGGTGTCTTCACACTGAAAAAAAACAACCATGAACCTGTGAATTCTGGATCTCATATATTTAAAAATTATCCTAAAAATATACTATTTTACATCAGATTTGCTTAACGCCTTAGTGACCACCAATACGATTTAAAGCTGATCTGCGATATAAGAGAGTATCATCCCCCTGACCGGTGACAATCCAGTGGCTGTCGGCTGTCTATTATAGCTGCCAACTTTCTGTATCTCCACGATCAATGTTGGCACCAACCATGGCCATTTAACCCCTTAAATACTGCTGTCAATAGTGACCACAGCATTTGGATGGTTAAGAGAGTTTGGGGGTCTTCCTCTTTAACCACATAGGCACCCTGAGATCTTGATCATGGGGTCTTGGCATTTGCAATAGTAATTCATGGCCAAATAATGGCCTTAGAGTCTTCAGGCTACAGTGTCCTATTCAGAAGTTAGAACTATTTACGTGGTAAAAATACATTTCTTCAATGTTGTTAATCCATTTTGTCTTAATTCCTGTAAAGCACCTGAAGGGTAAACAAACTGCCTGAAAGCAATTTTGAACACGTTGAGTTGGTGCTATTTTTAAAATGGTATCACTTTTGGGCGATTCCAATATATAGGACCACCAAAGTCATTTCAAAACTGAACAGGTCCCTAAAAAAATAGGTTTTGTAAATTTGGTTAAAAAAATGAAAAATGACTGCTCCATGGTTAAATCTTCTAAAATGTTAACAAAATAAAACAACATTTTACAAATGGTGCTGATGTAAAGCAGACATGAGAGAAATGTTATTTACTATTGTTTTTGTGTGGTGTGGACTATCTGGATTATAGGGATAATCATTAAAAGTTTGGAAAATGGTAAAATTTTTTAAATTTTTGTCAAATTTCTAATATTTTTATAACTAAACATAGCAATGTAAATTTACCATTATCATAAAGTATAATGTGTAACGAAAAAAAAAAATCTCAAAGTCAATGGGATATGTTGAAGCATTCCAGAGTTATTACTACATAAAGTGACAATGGTCAGGTTTAAAAAATTTGCCCCAGTAATTAAGGGGTCTATTTCCTTATAGATTGTAAGCTTGTGAACAGGACCCTCGCTCCTCCTGGAACTAGAGAACTATGTGTTACTTTGTATTATCTTTATTGTCTTTACATGTCCCCTCTTAATTGTAACGTGGGGCGGAATATGTTAGCTCTATATAAATAAAATTATTATTATATTGTCATTGTTATTAAATTAATCTCTGCTAAATTTATTATAATTCTTGACAAATAATTTTTTATATTTAAGGCTTTTTTTAATATGTAAAAATATGGTTATTGACTTAAGTTAAAGGGGTATCAATTAAAAAAAAGGTTTAGAATAAATTAATTATTTATGTTCCTAATATAAGCACATAGAATTTATTAATAAGAAGAAACTCAACATACAGATATTAAGACCAGTCCCAACATCTCCACTTTTGGCTTGGGTTTGACACATAAGAACATTTAATGTGTGGGTATATAAGATATAACCAACACTAAGTGTTAACAGGGGTGGCTGACTTGCTTATTTCAATAGCCAAGTTAGCCCCCTTCTCTGTCACGGTTGACGCATAGACAAAGACAGGACTGACTAAGCTACCAAAATGAGCTAGTCGGCCAGTCCCCTTCCTACACAGCATGGATTATTTGCCAACCCAGTAATTGTTCTCCTGAATTGAACCAGTAGTTTCTTGGTCTGTCAGCCACTAATCGACGGTAAGAACTTTACTGGTTATGTCTTATGTCCTATGCCAATTAACAGTGTGGAGTAGTTTCTGAGAGAAGATAACAGGGGAGATTTGAAACAGAGAAAGGAGAATGTAGTTGGTCCATGCTTGGTGCCTATAAGAAATGCAAATGACCATTGTCTTGCTAAGGCCTGAGGCTTTTTCCACCTGAAAGTAATTCGGTATACTGTAAACCAGTATAGGATTGGACATTGGGAGTGGTGGTAGACTAGAAGCTGGAAGTGGTTTGCCTACTGAGGAGCGGCAGAGGGATGGAAGTGAGGTGACATTACATGGGGCCTAGGAAGATCACTGAAAAGATATTCAACCACCATATTGTGAGCTAATACAGTAACTGCTTGCAAAACGGGTTAGAAGTTCTGGCATAGAGGAGGGTGACAGCTCTGTGGGAATCTTGTTCGGTTGGGGAGATAATTTTTGCCTTGAGCGAACACTGGAGGGGTGCTGGGATCAAATCAAGAGGAGGCTAAAGCTGGGTTTGGTAATAGCAGGAATAAAGCCCAGTTCTATGAGGCCTAGTAAATAGCTGGAGAGGCCTTGTTGTCTGGAGGCAAATAGGTATTTTCTTTGCATAGCGAAGTAGACTAGAAAAAAAATTGTCTAAGATGTATGAGTTGGTTTTTCAAGGAGTTGGGTTTGGGTGAAGCGAAAGAGATGCTTGAAGTGCATGGCCTACGCATAGAGACATTGGGCATTTGAGGACAGGTCCTTGGTAGATCTGGACAAAGATGCAGAGCTTGGCTCATAGAAGCAGGACTTTGGAGTATAAGACCTGGGCTACTAACAACCTGAGATTCAGTGGGAATTGGATTGATAGTTGAGGTCTATGTGAAGTAAAACAGTCCTGGGGTTGTAACTTCTGTGAACGAACTGAGGTCAACGTTAACTCAATTGTTTAGTGTTTTATTTTTTCAGTTAAGGGCATAATATACCAGAACCAACTTTCGTGTATTACAACATTTAAGTTTCTGTGCCTCTTCAGATGGGTGTAACCTGCAAGTGTATTGTAACTCTTAAAGTGACAGTAACTATAAATCTTTGTTACACTGTATTTGAAGAAGAGAAAAGGAAATTGTAAGTAAATGACATTGGTCTTTTATTGTCTCCTTTAAAGGATGTATCAAAGACATACACAAGGCCAGGGCTGGCTCCAGGTTTTTATGGGCCTTGGGCGAAAGAGCCTCAGTGGGCCCCTTTAACACAGACCACGATTCATGATGCACAGATACGGCAGAGAAATATAGGTACAGTACAATGTCAAATACTTCACTTCTTCCATTACATGACTGATATCTATTGTAAATTGTACAATAGCTCAAAAACCGCCAAATCCTCGCAGCACACAGTACAGACTGGACAGTATAGTCCTCCATACAATATTATGGGCACCACATAGTCTCCCCCTCATCACCCATATAATACCCCATGCAGGATGTCACCCCCCATCCCCCATATAATGCTCCATACAGAATACTAGACCCAAAATAATGCTCCATACAGAATACTGGACCCAATATAATGTTCCATACAGGATACTGGTCCCCATATAATGCTCCATACAGGATACTGGTCCCCATTTAATGCTCCATACAAAATATGGAGCTCTCCTCTGCGCTGTGCTGCGTTCTGCACTGTTACGGCTCAGGAAAGGGCACTGTGGAAAGACTCCCCATTATCATCATCATTGCCTCCCCATCATCATATTTGCCTCCCCATCATCATCATTATCATTGCCTCCCATCAATATCATTGCCTCCCCATTATCATCAATGCCTGCCCATCATCATCATCATTGCCTCCCCACACCTTCTCATTCAAAGATTTTTCTGTATTTTCATGACTATGAAAATTGTAGAATCACACTGAAGGCATCAAAACTATGAATTAACACATGTGGAATTATACATTACACTTTACAAAAAAGTGTGAAACAACTGAAAATATGTCTTATTCTCTAGGTTCTTCAAAGTAGCCACCTTTTGCTTTGATTACTGCTTTGCACGCAGAAAAGGTGAACGGATGGACTCTACATGCCTGGTTCCCACCGTGAAGCATGGAGGAGGTGGTGTGATGGTGTGGGGGTGCTTTGCTGGTGACACTGTTGGGGATTTATTCAAAATTGAAGCGGTGAGCGGTCCAGCTCACCCCAAACCATCTCGATTGGGTTCAGGTCTGGTGACTGTGGAGTCTAGGTCATCTGGCGTAGCACCCCAACACTCTCCTTGGTCAAATAGCCCTTACACAGACAGGAGGTGTGCTTGGGGTCATTGTCCTGTTGAAAAATAAATGATGGTCCAACTAAACGCAAAACCGGATGGAATAGCATGCTGCTGTAAGATGCTGTGGTAGCCATGCTGGTTCAGTATGCCTTCAATTTTGAATAAATCCCCAACAGTGTTACCAGCAAAGCACCCCCACATCATCACACCACCTCCTCCATGCTTCACGGTGGGAACCAGGCATGTAGAGTCCATCCGTTCACCTTTTCTGTGTGCAAAGCAGTAATCAAAGCAAAAGGTGGCTACTTTGAAGAACCTAGAGAATAAGACATATTTTCAGTTGTTTCACACTTTTTTGTAAAGTGTAATGTATAATTCCACATGTGTTAATTCATAGTTTTGATGCCTTCAGTGTGATTCTACAATTTTCATAGCCATGAAAATACAGAAAAATCTTTGAATGAGGTGTGTCCAAACTTTTGGTCTGTACTGTGTATGCATCTTCATGGGCTTATGACAGGTCACTGATCCTTCAGTGACCTGTCATAAGCCCATGAAGATGCATATGTATGCATTGCACCACATAAAGCGCCTACAGGCCCACCCCGAGAATCTCATTAACTGAAAACTACAAATAAAGGTTAAACACAATCCTGCTGAAGGGTTTGCTTTAAGTGCTTCATTTTACATTTTGGTGGTATATAACACTCCAAAAAAGTGTTCAAAAATGTTTCTGGATTCAATTAGTGACCCATAGAGTATTATGTGGTTTGTTTTTCATTTCGGTGGTATATAACACTCAAAAAAGGCGTTAAAAAATTCCTGGATTCAATTATAGGAAAGATGTGTATCTTCGTACCGTGTTAGCCAGTAGATAGAAAAATATTTAGACTTGAGAGTCCTCAGTGGTTGATACCTTTTAATGGCTAACTGAAAAGATGGTAACAAATTGCTAGCTTTCGAGACTACTCCGGTCTCTTCATCAGGCAAAGACTAAAACAAAAACTGAAGAATCACATATATATATATATATATATACACAAGAGGACACAGGAATAGTGCAATAGGTAAGACAAGTGACGTGAAGCAGAACTGTCATTATGGCAGAGGAATGAACATAAATATTGGAACAGATCATAGATAAGGAGAGAGTTTTATTACCCTCTGATTGGGGTCTGGTGTTGTGTTTTGATGCCCCTAGAAGGTCAGAGACGCAGATTCCTTAATTGATATAGAATGACATAAATCCATGTGACACGTTCATTCCAGCACTAAGAGTGTCAAAGGTCATCATAAGTTTGTATTCCCAAACCTTTCTATCTTTCTCAGATTTGAAGTTATATTTTAATACCAGTAATTCCATATCCATTATGCTATGACCGGGCATACAAAAGTGTTTTGCCACAGGTAAATCCATTCTTTTTTCTCTTATCGTGTGGCGATGAGAATTCATCCTTGTTCTCAGTTTTTGCCCGGTCTCCCCCACATACAGACCCCCAGTTGTACATTTAGTACATATAATTAGGTACACAACATTAGATGTGATGCAGCTAAAAGTACCTGGTATCTTGTAGTCCTGATGGGAGTTGGGGATCTTTATCCTGTCCGTGGTCATTATAGATGTACAGGTTTTGCATTTCTTCTGTTTGCAAGGAAAGGTTCCTGCAGCTGTTGGGGAGGACAGGGAGCTTCTGACAATGATGCTTCTTAGATTTGGGGGCTGCCTAAAACATAGTAGTGGGGGGTCTGGAAATATGGATTGTAATCGGGCATCTTTTTGTAGTAAAGGTTGTAGTTTCCGTGCAGCTCCCCTTAGCATCTCCAGATTTGGATTGTAGGTGACCACTAGAGGCACCCGGTTATTTTCTTCTTTAGTTTTGTAATGTAGCAGGTGATTGCTTGATATTCTGGTGGCTCTTGTAATTTGGTTTTCAATTGTTCTTGGATGGTAGCCCTGGTTCAAAAAAGTCTTTCTGAGGCGACCAAGGTGTTCATCTCTATCCATGGGGTTGGAACATATACGGTTGTATCTGATGGCTTGGCTGTAGACAATAGAGTTTTTTATGTGTTTTGGATGGAAACTGTCCCATTTAAGGTATGTTGGACGGTCGATTGGCTTCTGATACAGGGATGTCTCTATTTCATTGTTCTTTAGCTTAATGGTGGTGTCTAAAAAGTTAATTTCAGTGCTGGAGTAGTTGAGTGTTAAGTTGATGGTTGGATGAAATTGGTTGAACTGTTCATGGAACGTCTTTAGCTGTTGTTCAGACTCCGTCCAGATGATTAAAATGTCATCAATGTAGCGGTAGTAGGCCCGAGGCCTGATGGGACATGAGGACAAAAAGTCGCTTTCAAGCTTGGCCATGAAAAGATTTGCATACTGTGGAGCCATTTTACTTCCCATAGCTGTGCCAGTCTCCTGAAGATAGATCTTGTTGTCAAATTCAAAGTAATTGTGGGTGAGGATAAATTTTGTGAGTTTCACCACAGAATCAGCATCATTCCCGGTGTTTCCCATGAAGACTTTGCAGGCATTTAATCCATCCTGGTGTGGGATATTAGAGTACAAAGATTCCACGTCCATGGTGGCCAGGATGGTTCCTTCTGGTAGGGGACCTATTGCTGCTAGTTTATTCAGTAGGTCAGTTGTGTCCTGAATGTAGCTGGGTGTATCCTTTACCAGGGGTTTAAGAATGCCCTCTAGCCATCCAGATACCTGCTCAGTAAGGGTGTCCACACATGAAATAATCGGCCTCCCTGGATTCCCAGCTTTGTGGATTTTGGGAAGCATGTAAAATGTCCCTGTTCTTGGACTTTCTGGTATCAGGTCATCAGCTCTTATGGATTTGTCAGACAGACAAGATACCAACTTGCTTAGTTCCTTGTAATAGTCCTGTGTAGGGTCCGACTCCAGTTTTCTGTAGTAGCGTGTGTCCGTAAGTTGTCTGTTTGCTTCCTTAATATAGTCTGATGTGTTCATCATATATATATGTGATTCTTCAGTTTTTGTTTTAGTCTTTGCCTGATGAAGAGACCGGAGTAGTCTCGAAAGCTAGCAATTTGTTACCATCTTTTCAGTTAGCCATTAAAAGGTATCAACCACTGAGGACTCTCAAGTCTAAATATTTTTGGATTCAATTAGTCATCCAAAGAGTATTACGTGTTTTGTTTTACATATCAGTTTTATATAACACTCCAAGAAAGCATTCAAAAAATTTTCTGGATTGAATTTATCATTAATAGAATATTCCGAGTTTTATTTTACATTTTAGTGGTATATAACAGTCAAAAGAAAGCGTTCAAAAAATGTCTGGATTCAATTTGTCATCAATAGAGTATTACGAGCTTGGTTTGACATTTCCGTGGTATATGACACTCTAAAAAAGCATTGAAAACTTTTTGTGGATTAAATTTGTCATTCACAGAGGGTTACTTGATTTATTTTACATTTCGGTGATATTTAACACTTCAAAAAAAATTCTGGATTGAATTAGTAATCCATACAGTGTAACAAGATTAGTGGATGAAGAGGCAACAAAGATGGCAGAATCTCACGAGACTCCTGAGGGAGCAACCGGAGGAATAACAGAGCCAGACCAAGCTGGCACAAGAGAAGAGATGGAAGGAGCCTGTGGTCTGGAACTTGCCACTTTCCCGGAACCACCAAGTCCCGAACCCAGGCCACAATCTTCACCGCTTCGGTTCTTGTGGACAGCAGACTGGAGAGCTAGGATCCACCAACTGGTAAGTGGACTATGGGGTCTAGGCTGGTCGGTAAAGAGATGGAGTTGAACAAGGACCAGGGCTGGAAACTCTCTTCTTCTGGGGTCCTCAGAAATCTTCATTGTTTTTGCCATGACACTTCCACAAACATACTGTGAAAATTGAACTTTAATAAATCCCTGTTTTTTTTAAATAAAACAGGTCGTCCACTCACACAGGATTGTCATCCTATTTATTAAAAACTTAAGATTCTAATTTCACCTTCAAATGGTCTATTAATCTTAAAGGTTCATATACGTTTGCCACTTAGAGACATGTGATATTGGCTAATTTTCTACAATAAAAAATGACAAGGTCTAATATATTTTACTCATTTGTTTGAATTGGATCTCTTTATCTACTTTTGGCACTTATATGAAAAATATGATGTAGTTTTAAGTCAAATTTAGGTAGAAATTTTGAAAGCAATTCAGGGAAAAGACAATTTATCAGCTCAAATCTATAGATAAGTTTTTCAGAAGAAAATCTTAGGATGAATTTCCCTTGAGTACATGATGTTTTATAAATCACATAATTATCATCACTTTGAGGAAACCAATGTAAGGCCAGTATGTAATGCTGAAAAAAGTAATCCCAAAAAGGATAAGGCGAAAAAGTTAAGCAAGGGTCAAATTCAGCAGCATCTCAGGTTGCCTCAGACAACAATAGTTATTTTAAAACTACAAAACCGATTAAATTATTCTTTGCCAAATAACCATGTAATGCTACCCCATATCAACCAGCTTTATAGGGAAATTACGAGATCATGAAATCTAATAACTGAACACTTGGAGGAATGCAGATCAAGACTCCCTGTGTTCTCAACAAAACAGATTTAATCTCGATTATAGAAAATGATGGTAAACTTTCCCCAAAACATCAGTACAAATTATTTCTCTATAGGCAGCTCGAACAATATCAAGCACAGAAACAAGCACAATTAACAATGGATGTGGAGATAGGTCACTAATATGGGGCCAAATCCATTTTTTATCATTTAAGCCTTAGCCCTAAGTTTTAGTATTTTGTTTTCTATTACTAATGGGCTTTAAATTGTCCTTTTTCTCGAATGGTGATCATAGTTAGTGAAAACAAGACTATAACACTAAAGTGCTATAATAGAGGGTGCTGCAAAATACAGGGGAAAGAAAATAATGGAATACTAAGGGAGTGGAATACTCATGACGATCATTTGAGGGTAATTATTCCCGTGGTCCTAAATCATGTAGGCGGTGGACACTTCAAAAGTTTAAATTATACATAATCTATAGTGGAAGGCAAAATGATTCTCTAGGTCAGGAACATTACAGCGATAACAATAGTTTTTTTGGGTATTTTCATTCAGTGGTTAAAAAATGTTCAAATCTTTGTAAAAAAAAAAGATGTGTCACTATTTTCAGAGAGCTGCAACTTTTTAAGTTTTATGCCAGTGGATCTTTGTAGGGATTTTTTTCTTTTCAAAGTGAGTAGTTATTTTTATTGATGACTTTATATAGGACAATTTGATGACTTTTTACACTTTGTGATACATTGGTTTAAGAAAGAATTACGAAAAAAAGCAATTATAGCATTTTGTCTTTTTTTTTCTTCACGACTTTTTCCATATTGGTTAATTCACCTTATATTGTCATGATCTGACTTTTAGCGAAGCTGAGATGCCAAATATGTTATTATTTTATATCTTTATTTACGGATGGGCAAAAGGAGTGTAAGTAAATTTTTTTTTTTTACAATATATTTTTTAAAATCATTTTTTTATTAGATTTGACTTTCCACATTCTACAATGTTAAATGTATGTGTCACACGATGATGGTTTTCGATAAGGGAGAGGGGCCTCAAAATGTCCCTGGACCTGGAACCCTAACTATCCCTGTCCAGGGGTACTCTTGAAGATAGAGAGGCCCGAGTCTCTGACCTTAACATCTTTCTGTTAACCTCTAATCTGTCTCCTTCCTAATCCCAGGAGACAAAGGACAGAAAAGTGAGGTAAGCAAGACACAAAAAAAAAAAAATAACAGAAAACTTCTAGCATACAAAAGCACAAACCAACAATAGGGAGGAGGATAGGGACAGGGAGGAATAAACTAATTGAGAATAGGGACCAGGAAGCAAACACACACGTGCTACAGCAAACTACAGATCACTACTATAGTAACTCTACTCCAACAACTTAGCTTTGGCACTCAGCACAGGAAGACAATTTTTTCAGCGGCAGGGACTAACCACCCAGAGCCAGTATATATATATATATATATATATATATATATAGAGGGAGTAAATGATAACTAGTTGCAGATGAGAACAACCAGGTTGAATGGTCTAAGCCAGCATGGAAAGAGTCCTTAACCCTCTTGGCACCGAAGGAAGCCAAATGAACATACCATGATATGACATGAATCACACCATCTCTAAAGAAACCCTGTGATCCATTACCCGATCCAGGGGAACATGACACCCTTGTGACAGTATCATTGATCCACTTTGTTTTTTGGGGCGTTTTATGTGGCATAACCATGCTCAATACTTTGTTGGCAAATTCAAAGTTGGGAAGGTGTGCAGAGACCCTTTGGACTTTATAGACCCTCCAGTTTTGTACAAAATACTTGACATTAATCAACCAACACACTAAAGGCATGAAAGATTGAACATTTTAAGCGCTAACTTACATTTCCCCATTCAGCTCCAAAAAGTTACTCTTCATTTGAACCGTCACGTCTTTGATGGTGAGGGTGATCTTGTCTATGAAAGGATGATCGTTGACTAGTGACCGGTGAATATGGACAGAGAATTCTTGGTAGGAGTCTCCGCAATGTGAGGCCAAGTTATAGCTGCAGCTGCCAGGAAACTGGTAAAAAAAACCATCAAAGGTCTTGAAATGATAGTTCCCCAGGTACTGCAGACGTAGTGACCGTGATTACGGATTCGACCTGTTGATAGTCACATGTTTTTAGAACTAGTAATAAATTAAGAAAGTCCACTCTCACACTGTACATATAAAGTTTGGAAGGCAAAATCGGCAAAATATGTTTTTTGTGCAATCGTAAAAAAAAAAAATAACATACTAAACATACGGTATATCTATATAGTAGCTTATATATACAGGGGCTCCAAGGAATGGACATTCATAGGTATATTAAAGACTGTGAGATACTTGCCTGGTATCACATCAATGGCTCTTGAGAACCCCAAAGAAAGACAAAGCACCCACAAGCCGACCGTCCAACACTGCATTGTGTCCTGATGTGAAGCAAGCTAAATGGTATTAGTGATATTCACACCAAGGATTTTATAAGATTAGGCAGTGTATGGCGACATCACACTGGGGAGACAGAAAATATAATCTCTGCTTTTCAGATAAACATTCCTTTTCTAATATTAAGCAATTTGGGAGGGATTTACAGAAAGATATTCATTTCTTTAACCAAATCACTACTGGGCATGTTCGCGAAAGGTCAAGCAGCCCTTTATAATAAGCTCAGTATCATCTATCCCCATTCCACATGATTACGAATTCTGCGTTAAACACAAAGTTCTGCTGAATGTTGCGGAAAACTTTTCAAAATTTGATTTGATGACCATTTGTAAATATAGTTGCATTGTACAAATTGTGGCAAATACCTCTCTCTGCTGCAGATCCAGCAGTTCTCTAAATGCTGAGCTCGGTATAACCCCACCCACACCACTGATTGGCAGCTTTCTGTGTACATTGTGTATAGGTAAAAAAATCCACCAATCAGTAGTGGGGGCGGGGTTACGCAGAGCTCATGAATATGGAGGACTACATGGCAGCAGGTTTTCTAGTCCTCTTTAGATAATCTTCTGCTGATAAAGCAGTGATTTTATCAAAACCGAAAAAGAAACCCAGTAAATGATGCATCAGTGTAATCAAGGTCCCTGTCTCCGAATTATGCTGTTCTTAGATTAGGTGGCAGAAACCTGGTGTAGATTCCTTTACATAGAAAGGGCGAGAGGCTAGCACTCAACAAGATGGGTGGTGCAGGTGAACGAGATCAAAGATCTCCAAAATCAAATACTGTCAAATAACACCGCACTCAGGATTATGCTTCAAAGTGAAAAAAATTTTTATTGTTCAATGTCCTAATGTGAAAAACGACAAGCAATATTAACGTTTCGGCCACAGCCTGGCCTTGATCACAATGTCGCTGAAACAAATGAAATGGAAGTGTAAATTATATATAAAAAAGACAATGAATATTATACAATATGTACAAGGTCACGAAGTATATACAGTGTTCAATTCTTTAATCAAAATCCGTATATGTATGCCAAGAGTATTATGGACATTATGTCGGACTGGAGAATAAGGAGACAGTCGCTATATACGGTATATATATATATATATATAATGAGATGGGACTGATGTGGAACATACCAGTATAGAGATGCTTTGGAGCGTATGGTTAACAAGGATCCCTTATAGAGAATTGATGCAGGGCATAAGAAATAAACCTGCATGAAGACAATTAAATGGTATTAAGTGCTAAATGCTGTATATAATTTATATAGGAGATACACAAAGGAATAGGGTTACACCAGTATTTACCCGGTACTTATGTTCACTTGGATACAGCAATTTTTTATATAGGGTATGTATAGGGTGATATTCTATGGGAAGAAAAATAAAATAAAATGAAAAATGAATATGAACAAAGGCTGGGTATGGAGTATATATGGTAAAGATATATTTATATTTACCCCACTTGCAGAATCATGTGATATTGAGAATACAGTATATATACACACCAGATATAGGTTAGCTGTATTAGGGAGGGTATTGTAATGCTGTGAACAAAGAAAGAGAAAACCATGGAGGATATCATGGGAAATGGTAACAAAATATATGTGGTTAACAAAATAGAGTATAGTTACCCCATAGATTGTGGGGTTCTGGGATGCAGAGTATTGATATGGTAGGATATCCGTGTGCTGTGGGGAGAGATCGGTATTCAGAGTCATATATATCGCTTTTATGTGTGGTAGTACTTATCTTAATCCAGAAGCGCTCACATCCGTTGGTGATATAGTGGTCTTCCCTGTCAGGGTTGGAGGCGTTGTGGTGAAGTGGATCGCTGGCACATACTGTGCCTTAGCTGGGAAACGCTGCTCAGAGGAGTGTGGGCGTGGATTTTTAAGGGCTGGGCGGTCACATGTCCGGAAGTGACATATGACGCCAGCGCATGCGCAGTGTCTTAGGGGAGACGGAGCGGTCAGCGCTGTGTATGGTGTGTTGCCATAGCAATGACTGGGAGGCGCTGAGCAGGCACAGGACGTTCTAAAAACGGCAAAATGTCAGATGGAGAGAGCGATAAGCACTCTAAGTTCTAACAAAAGGTGTAGGTGTTCATATTAATAAAATAAAAAGGTAATAGGTTATGTTAATTGGTGGTTGCTATAGTGATGGTGGGAGGAGCAATCCCACAGGTATAAGCGCTGTGGCGATATTCTTGAGGACCTATAATGGTGTGGTGGGCAGGATTTATATACTGCAGGTCATGGTAATGTGCAGAGATGGAAATCATGTATAATAACATAGTAATACAATGCAGATCAATAAATCCATGAGCGATAAAAGCAATTCAAATGCAATATGGGTAGAAAAACATAAATAATAGAAAGTAAATCATAAAACAATAATAAACGGTAAATCATAAAAAATAGGGGTAAATATAACTGTAGATAAATAATCATGGATAAACATAAATGAAGTAGGAGTCCAAACAAAATCAGGAATAATGAATGAATGAATAAATAAATAAATAAGGAAGGGGGGGGGGAAAGGAAAATCAAAGTCTTACCATCTCAGATATATAGGTGAGGCCAATAATATATAGATATGAATTTAGGGATTGATCTGAGGAAAAAAGATTACATTAGCCAATCCATCTCTCTATTTAATCCCTTGGGGTACAGTGTATTGAGGGTATAGATCCAGTAGCTCTCACGCCTTTTTAATATTTGGATATGGTTCCCACCCCTTCTTGGTCTGGGGACACGTTCGATGATCTGAAATCTAAGTTGGGCTACATTGTGGTTGGCTTCTTTGAAATGCGCTGGTACTGGTAGCCAGGTTTTACCGCATCTTATGGTAGACTTGTGGCTTGAAATTCGATCACGAACGGCTTGAGTCGTTTCGCCAACATACAATAAGCCGCAAGGGCATTTGATAATGTACACCACGAAATTAGATGCGCATGTATAGTAGTCCCTAATAGGGTAAGTTTTACCAGTATGGGGGTGTGTGAACTCATTCCCTTTAATGACATTGGAACAACACATGCAGTTGAGACACGGGAAGGTACCTGTCCTCCTTTGTCCTGTTAGAGTAGTATTGAATGATTGTCTATTGGAACCCAAATCCGCTCTGACTACCTGATCTCTAATGTTTTTTGCTCTTCTAGTGCACATCAATGGGGGATCTTTGAAAATCTGTATCCTAGGGTATGCCCTGGTGAGAAGGGGCCAATGTTTCCTAATGAGATTGTGAACCCTCTTCATTGAGGGATGATGGCTATGTACAAATGGTAATCGTGGAGTTTTTTGAGGGTTGATGGAGATCGAATCCGCTTCATTGAGTGCTTTTTGGGATTCATCATTAAGGAGTTGCGGAGGGTAGTCACGTGCTAAAAATTTATTAGCCATTTCTTGAATTCTGGTTTCTCTAAGTGTGGGATCAGAGACAATCCTAGTAACTCTTTTGAACTGTGACCTAGGTAAGCTTTTTTTAATGGGGACCGGGTGACAGCTGTTGTATAGCAGTAAGCTGTTACAATCGGTGGGTTTCCTAAAAATATCGGTACTGAGTGTACCTCCAGTGTTTTTGAATACCCTAGTGTCGAGGAATGTAACTTCCTCGGTATGATGACACATGGAAAATGTCAATCCCGGTCTGATGTTGTTTATAGTCTCATAGAAGTCAAGGAGACTGGAGTTGTCACCGTGCCAGATACAAAATATATCATCAATATACCTCACCCATAGTATGGCATGCTGTATGAAACTAGGGTGGGGGTATATGTATTCACGTTCAAAACGATCCATGTAAAGGTTTGCATATGCCGGGGCCACATTGGACCCCATGGCGGTCCCGCACGTCTGCACATAGAAGTCATCACCAAACATGAAAAAGTTCTCGTGTAAAACGAGGTTGAGTAGATCCAAACACAAATCCTTAATATCTGTGTCTTTATTGGCTTCTAGTAGGGTCATGGAAACTGCTCTAATCCCTCCTCGTGGACAATGGAGGTGTATAAGCTATTGACGTCCATAGTACATAGGATACTATCTGATGGGATATTGGATATGTTTCTCAATTTATTGAGGAAATCCCCTGTATCTAGTACGAATGATTTTGTAAGATGAACGTACGGTGTGAGTAATTTCTCGAGAAAGATGGATAGTGGGTTTAGTATGGAGTCGGTTGATGCTACTATGGGGCGACCAGGAGGATTGTGTAGGTCCTTATGTATTTTTGGTAGAATATATAGGACTGGTGTGACGGGATGATGATTAAGCAGAAACGTCCTGGTCTTATTGTCAATGGTATTTTGGTTATAGTATTTATCTAGAATATTGTTAATCTTGTTGCGTATGGTGTTTGTGGGGTCGTTCTGAACCTTTTTGTATGTGGTTGTATCTGAGAGTTGTCTCATGACTTCAGTGATATATTGTCCCCTGTTCATGACCACGATAGCCCCACCCTTGTCCGCTGGTTTTATGACAATATTTTTATTGTCCTTTAGTGAGTTAATTGCTTGTTGTTCCACCGAATTTAAGTTATGGCGGACCGGTAAGAAGCCTATCTGTTGGTCATGGATGGTACTTCTAATATCCCTGTCAAGCAGGTCAATAAAGGTCTCAACTGCATGGTATGAGGTTGGTGGCATGAAGTTACTGGGGTTTCTCAAACCAGAGAATCAATGGAGATACTAGATTCACCGACTTGGTGATGTATAGTGCCAGCCATGTTAGTGCTTGGTAAAGGGTTACCTTCAAAATGTACCTTGAGTCTTATATTACGGTAGAAGCGATGGAGATCCTTTTCAAGTTGAAAAGGATCCCATCGTGGTGTAGGACAGAAGGATAAGCCCATATTAAGTACCTTTAATTCCAGGGGGGAAAGGGAATAGTCAGAAATATTAATAACTATGTTTGGACTCCTACCTGTGACCTGAGGATCATTCGACGGTCTGTGTCCCTTCTTTCGGGACCTCCGAGTGGGCGTGCGTTTAATCCTAAAAAAGGCGCTCTTGTATTCTGGGTGCCGCCAGTTTCGCTGCCAGAGCCGGAGAGGATCCCCCTGCAGGTGAGGAGCCCCCTGAGGGGTAATACCCTCCTTGCGGTCGACGTCGTGTGCGCTGTCTCCGTGGTATTGGATCCTCCCATCTATAGACTCGGTTGGTAAGATAGTCTTCGGTATCTCTTTGGAATTTGACACGCTTTCTTTCCTCAAGGGTTTTTTGGTGAGTAGACAAAATAGAGTCCACTTTATTTTTTAACGTAGTAAGTTCTGTACTATTCAATGTGGCAGTAAGTTGGTCCTCTATAGTGATGATTTTTGCCTCAGTTTCTTTGATGGCCTCCTGAAGGTACTCAACAGTCAGTAGTATAATGTCTAAGGAACATTTGTTCAAAATCTTTTGAAATGTGGCACAGTATTTTTCGTTGTCGGCAAACAGTGTTGGGCGTAGATGGCAACGTAGGCCACGTGGAATTTTACCTTGTCTGTAATATTCTCCCAAAGTGGCACAATGAAGGTCATACGATATCAGCTTCTTTCTCTCTTTTTCCCAGTCACGGGTTTTAATGTCCTTACTTGGAATGTGTAGAAAATCAGTCTTAGTCTTTATCCTGGATAGAATGGTTGAACCCGTGGCATCGTCGTAGGCATATGTTTCTGTTGACATGAAGTAAAGAAGGTGCTCAAAGCCAAAAAAAATATCAGTAGAAAGGGCGAGAGGCTAGCACTCAACAAGATGGGTGGTGCAGGTGAACGAGATCAAAGATCTCCAAAATCAAATACTGTCAAATAACACCGCACTCAGGATTATGCTTCAAAGTGAAAAAAATTTTATTGTTCAATGTCCTAATGTGAAAAACGACAAGCAATATTAACGTTTCGGCCACAGCCTGGCCTTGATCACAATGTCGCTGAAACAAATGAAATGGAAGTGTAAATTATATATAAAAAAGACAATGAATATTATACAATATGTACAAGGTCACGAAGTATATACAGTGTTCAATTCTTTAATCAAAAATCCGTATATGTATGCCAAGAGTATTATGGACATTATGTCGGACTGGAGAATAAGGAGACAGTCGCTATATACGGTATATATATATATATAATGAGATGGGACTGATGTGGAACATACCAGTATAGAGATGCTTTGGAGCGTATGGTTAACAAGGATCCCTTATAGAGAATTGATGCAGGGCATAAGAAATAAACCTGCATGAAGACAATTAAATGGTATTAAGTGCTAAATGCTGTATATAATTTATATAGGAGATACACAAAGGAATAGGGTTACACCAGTATTTACCCGGTACTTATGTTCACTTGGATACAGCAATTTTTTATATAGGGTATGTATAGGGTGATATTCTATGGGAAGAAAAATAAAATAAAATGAAAAATGAATATGAACAAAGGCTGGGTATGGAGTGTATATGGTAAAGATATATTTATATTTACCCCACTTGCAGAATCATGTGATATTGAGAATACAGTATATATACACACCAGATATAGGTTAGCTGTATTAGGGAGGGTATTGTAATGCTGTGAACAAAGAAAGAGAAAACCATGGAGATATCATGGGAAATGGTAACAAAATATATGTGGTTAACAAAATAGAGTATAGTTACCCCATAGATTGTGGGGTTCTGGGATGCAGAGTATTGATATGGTAGGATATCCGTGTGCTGTGGGGAGAGATCGGTATTCAGAGTCATATATATCGCTTTTATGTGTGGTAGTACTTATCTTAATCCAGAAGCGCTCACATCCGTTGGTGATATAGTGGTCTTCCCTGTCAGGGTTGGAGGCGTTAGTGGTGAAGTGGATCGCTGGCACATACCGTGCCTTAGCTGGGAAACGCTGCTCAGAGGAGTGTGGGCGTGGATTTTTAAGGGGCTGGGCGGTCACATGTCCGGAAGTGACATATGACGCCAGCGCATGCGCAGTGTCTTAGGGGAGACGGAGCGGTCAGCGCTGTGTTGGTGTGTTGCCATAGCAATGACTGGGAGGCGCTGAGCAGGCACAGGACGTTCTAAAAACGGCAAAATGTCAGATGGAGAGAGCGATAAGCACTCTAAGTTCTAACAAAAGGTGTAGGTGTTCATATTAATAAAAATAAAAAGGTAATAGGTTATGTTAATTGGTGGTTGCTATAGTGATGGTGGGAGGAGCAATCCCACAGGTATAAGCGCTGTGGCGATATTCTTGAGGACCTATAATGGTGTGGTGGGCAGGATTTATATACTGCAGGTCATGGTAATGTGCAGAGATGGAATCATGTATAATAACATAGTAATACAATGCAGATCAATAAATCCATGAGCGATAAAAGCAATTCAAATGCAATATGGGTAGAAAAACATAAATAATAGAAAGTAAATCATAAAACAATAATAAACGGTAAATCATAAAAAATAGGGGTAAATATAACTGTAGATAAATAATCATGGATAAACATAAATGAAGTAGGAGTCCAAACAAAATCAGGAATAATGAATAATGAATAAATAAATAAATAAGGAAGGGCGGGGGGAAAGGAAAATCAAAGTCTTACCATCTCAGATATATAGGTGAGGCCAATAATATATAGATATGAATTTAGGGATTGATCTGAGGAAAAAAGATTACATTAGCCAATCCATCTCTCTATTTAATCCCTTGGGGTACAGTGTATTGAGGGTATAGATCCAGTAGCTCTCACGCCTTTTTAATATTTGGATATGGTTCCCACCCCTTCTTGGTCTGGGGACACGTTCGATGATCTGAAATCTAAGTTGGGCTACATTGTGGTTGGCTTCTTTGAAATGCGCTGGTACTGGTAGCCAGGTTTTACCGCATCTTATGGTAGACTTGTGGCTTGAAATTCGATCACGAACGGCTTGAGTCGTTTCGCCAACATACAATAAGCCGCAAGGGCATTTGATAATGTACACCACGAAATTAGATGCGCATGTATAGTAGTCCCTAATAGGGTAAGTTTTACCAGTATGGGGGTGTGTGAACTCATTCCCTTTAATGACATTGGAACAACACATGCAGTTGAGACACGGGAAGGTACCTGTCCTCCTTTGTCCTGTTAGAGTAGTATTGAATGATTGTCTATTGGAACCCAAATCCGCTCTGACTACCTGATCTCTAATGTTTTTTGCTCTTCTAGTGCACATCAATGGGGGATCTTTGAAAATCTGTATCCTAGGGTATGCCCTGGTGAGAAGGGGCCAATGTTTCCTAATGAGATTGTGAACCCTCTTCATTGAGGGATGATGGCTATGTACAATGGTAATCGTGGAGTTTTTTGAGGGTTGATGGAGATCGTATCCGCTTCATTGAGTGCTTTTTGGGATTCATCATTAAGGAGTTGCGGAGGGTAGTCACGTGCTAAAAATTTATTAGCCATTTCTTGAATTCTGGTTTCTCTAAGTGTGGGATCAGAGACAATCCTAGTAACTCTTTTGAACTGTGACCTAGGTAAGCTTTTTTTAATGGGGACCGGGTGACAGCTGTTGTATAGCAGTAAGCTGTTACAATCGGTGGGTTTCCTAAAAATATCGGTACTGAGTGTACCTCCAGTGTTTTTGAATACCCTAGTGTCGAGGAATGTAACTTCCTCGGTATGATGACACATGGAAAATGTCAATCCCGGTCTGATGTTGTTTATAGTCTCATAGAAGTCAAGGAGACTGGAGTTGTCACCGTGCCAGATACAAAATATATCATCAATATACCTCACCCATAGTATGGCATGCTGTATGAAACTAGGGTGGGGGTATATGTATTCACGTTCAAAACGATCCATGTAAAGGTTTGCATATGCCGGGGCCACATTGGACCCCATGGCGGTCCCGCACGTCTGCACATAGAAGTCATCACCAAACATGAAAAAGTTCTCGTGTAAAACGAGGTTGAGTAGATCCAAACACAAATCCTTAATATCTGTGTCTTTATTGGCTTCTAGTAGGGTCATGGAAACTGCTCTAATCCCCTCCTCGTGGACAATGGAGGTGTATAAGCTATTGACGTCCATAGTACATAGGATACTATCTGATGGGATATTGGATATGTTTCTCAATTTATTGAGGAAATCCCCTGTATCTAGTACGAATGATTTTGTAAGATGAACGTACGGTGTGAGTAATTTCTCGAGAAAGATGGATAGTGGGTTTAGTATGGAGTCGGTTGATGCTACTATGGGGCGACCAGGAGGATTGTGTAGGTCCTTATGTATTTTTGGTAGAATATATAGGACTGGTGTGACGGGATGATGATTAAGCAGAAACGTCCTGGTCTTATTGTCAATGGTATTTTGGTTATAGTATTTATCTAGATATTGTTAATCTTGTTGCGTATGGTGTTTGTGGGGTCGTTCTGAACCTTTTTGTATGTGGTTGTATCTGAGAGTTGTCTCATGACTTCAGTGATATATTGTCCCCTGTTCATGACCACGATAGCCCCACCCTTGTCCGCTGGTTTTATGACAATATTTTTATTGTCCTTTAGTGAGTTAATTGCTTGTTGTTCCACCGAATTTAAGTTATGGCGGACCGGTAAGAAGCCTATCTGTTGGTCATGGATGGTACTTCTAATATCCCTGTCAAGCAGGTCAATAAAGGTCTCAACTGCATGGTATGAGGTTGGTGGCATGAAGTTACTGGGGTTTCTCAAACCCAGAGAATCAATGGAGATACTAGATTCACCGACTTGGTGATGTATAGTGCCAGCCATGTTAGTGCTTGGTAAAGGGTTACCTTCAAAATGTACCTTGAGTCTTATATTACGGTAGAAGCGATGGAGATCCTTTTCAAGTTGAAAAGGATCCCATCGTGGTGTAGGACAGAAGGATAAGCCCATATTAAGTACCTTTAATTCCAGGGGGGAAAGGGAATAGTCAGAAATATTAATAACTATGTTTGGACTCCTACCTGTGACCTGAGGATCATTCGCGGTCTGTGTCCCTTCTTTCGGGACCTCCGAGTGGGCGTGCGTTTAATCCTAAAAAAGGCGCTCTTGTATTCTGGGTGCCGCCAGTTTCGCTGCCAGAGCCGGAGAGGATCCCCCTGCAGGTGAGGAGCCCCCTGAGGGGTAATACCCTCCTTGCGGTCCGACTGTCGTGTGCGCTGTCTCCGTGGTATCTGGATACCTCCCCATCTATAGACTCGGTTGGTAAGATAGTCTTCGGTATCTCTTTGGAATTTGACACGCTTTCTTTCCTCAAGGGTTTTGAGGAAAGAAAGCGTGTCAAATTCCAAAGAGATATCTCTTTGGAATTTGACACGCTTTCTTTCCTCAAGGGTTTTATATATATTATATATACCGTATATAGCGACTGTCTCCTTATTCTCCAGTCCGACATAATGTCCATAATACTCTTGGCATACATATACGGATTTTTGATTAAAGAATTGAACACTGTATATACTTCGTGACCTTGTACATATTGTATAATATTCATTGTCTTTTTTATATATAATTTACACTTCCATTTCATTTGTTTCAGCGACATTGTGATCAAGGCCAGGCTGTGGCCGAAACGTTAATATTGCTTGTCGTTTTTCACATTAGGACATTGAACAATAAAATTTTTTTTCACTTTGAAGCATAATCCTGAGTGCGGTGTTATTTGACAGTATTTGATTTTGGAGATCTTTGATCTCGTTCACCTGCACCACCCATCTTGTTGAGTGCTAGCCTCTCGCCCTTTCTACTGATATTTTTTTTGGCTTTGAGCACCTTCTTTACTTCATGTCAACAGAAACATATGCCTACGACGATGCCACGGGTTCAACCATTCTATCCAGGATAAAGACTAAGACTGATTTTCTACACATTCCAAGTAAGGACATTAAAACCCGTGACTGGGAAAAAGAGAGAAAGAAGCTGATATCGTATGACCTTCATTGTGCCACTTTGGGAGAATATTACAGACAAGGTAAAATTCCACGTGGCCTACGTTGCCATCTACGCCCAACACTGTTTGCCGACAACGAAAAATACTGTGCCACATTTCAAAAGATTTTGAACAAATGTTCCTTAGACATTATACTACTGACTGTTGAGTACCTTCAGGAGGCCATCAAAGAAACTGAGGCAAAAATCATCACTATAGAGGACCAACTTACTGCCACATTGAATAGTACAGAACTTACTACGTTAAAAAATAAAGTGGACTCTATTTTGTCTACTCACCAAAAAACCCTTGAGGAAAGAAAGCGTGTCAAATTCCAAAGAGATACCGAAGACTATCTTACCAACCGAGTCTATAGATGGGAGGATCCAATACCACGGAGACAGCGCACACGACGTCGACCGCAAGGAGGTATTACCCCTCAGGGGGCTCCTCACCTGCAGGGGGATCCTCTCCGGGCTCTGGCAGCGAAACTGGCGGCACCCAGAATACAAGAGCGCCTTTTTTAGGATTAAACGCACGCCCACTCGGAGGTCCCGAAAGAAGGGACACAGACCGTCGAATGATCCTCAGGTCACAGGTAGGAGTCCAAACATAGTTATTAATATTTCTGACTATTCCCTTTCCCCCCTGGAATTAAAGGTACTTAATATGGGCTTATCCTTCTGTCCTACACCACGATGGGATCCTTTTCAACTTGAAAAGGATCTCCATCGCTTCTACCGTAATATAAGACTCAAGGTACATTTTGAAGGTAACCCTTTACCAAGCACTAACATGGCTGGCACTATACATCACCAAGTCGGTGAATCTAGTATCTCCATTGATTCTCTGGGTTTGAGAAACCCCAGTAACTTCATGCCACCAACCTCATACCATGCAGTTGAGACCTTTATTGACCTGCTTGACAGGGATATTAGAAGTACCATCCATGACCAACAGATAGGCTTCTTACCGGTCCGCCATAACTTAAATTCGGTGGAACAACAAGCAATTAACTCACTAAAGGACAATAAAAATATTGTCATAAAACCAGCGGACAAGGGTGGGGCTATCGTGGTCATGAACAGGGGACAATATATCACTGAAGTCATGAGACAACTCTCAGATACAACCACATACAAAAAGGTTCAGAACGACCCCACAAACACCATACGCAACAAGATTAACAATATTCTAGATAAATACTATAACCAAAATACCATTGACAATAAGACCAGGACGTTTCTGCTTAATCATCATCCCGTCACACCAGTCCTATATATTCTACCAAAAATACATAAGGACCTACACAATCCTCCTGGTCGCCCCATAGTAGCATCAACCGACTCCATACTAAACCCACTATCCATCTTTCTCGAGAAATTACTCACACCGTACGTTCATCTTACAAAATCATTCGTACTAGATACAGGGGATTTCCTCAATAAATTGAGAAACATATCCAATATCCCATCAGATAGTATCCTATGTACTATGGACGTCAATAGCTTATACACCTCCATTGTCCACGAGGAGGGGATTAGAGCAGTTTCCATGACCCTACTAGAAGCCAATAAAGACACAGATATTAAGGATTTGTGTTTGGATCTACTCAACCTCGTTTTACACGAGAACTTTTTCATGTTTGGTGATGACTTCTATGTGCAGACGTGCGGGACCGCCATGGGGTCCAATGTGGCCCCGGCATATGCAAACCTTTACATGGATCGTTTTGAACGTGAATACATATACCCCCACCCTAGTTTCATACAGCATGCCATACTATGGGTGAGGTATATTGATGATATATTTTGTATCTGGCACGGTGACAACTCCAGTCTCCTTGACTTCTATGAGACTATAAACAACATCAGACCGGGATTGACATTTTCCATGTGTCATCATACCGAGGAAGTTACATTCCTCGACACTAGGGTATTCAAAAACACTGGAGGTACACTCAGTACCGATATTTTTAGGAAACCCACCGATTGTAACAGCTTACTGCTATACAACAGCTGTCACCCGGTCCCCATTAAAAAAAGCTTACCTAGGTCACAGTTCAAAAGAGTTACTAGGATTGTCTCTGATCCCACACTTAGAGAAACCAGAATTCAAGAAATGGCTAATAAATTTTTAGCACGTGACTACCCTCCGCAACTCCTTAATGATGAATCCCAAAAAGCACTCAATGAAGCGGATTCGATCTCCATCAACCCTCAAAAAACTCCACGATTACCATTTGTACATAGCCATCATCCCTCAATGAAGAGGGTTCACAATCTCATTAGGAAACATTGGCCCCTTCTCACCAGGGCATACCCTAGGATACAGATTTTCAAAGATCCCCATTGATGTGCACTAGAAGAGCAAAAAACATTAGAGATCAGGTAGTCAGAGCGGATTTGGGTTCCAATAGACAATCATTCAATACTACTCTAACAGGACAAAGGAGGACAGGTACCTTCCCGTGTCTCAACTGCATGTGTTGTTCCAATGTCATTAAAGGGAATGAGTTCACACACCCCCATACTGGTAAAACTTACCCTATTAGGGACTACTATACATGCGCATCTAATTTCGTGGTGTACATTATCAAATGCCCTTGCGGCTTATTGTATGTTGGCGAAACGACTCAAGCCGTTCGTGATCGAATTTCAAGCCACAAGTCTACCATAAGATGCGGTAAAACCTGGCTACCAGTACCAGCGCATTTCAAAGAAGCCAACCACAATGTAGCCCAACTTAGATTTCAGATCATCGAACGTGTCCCCAGACCAAGAAGGGGTGGGAACCATATCCAAATATTAAAAAGGCGTGAGAGCTACTGGATCTATACCCTCAATACACTGTACCCCAAGGGATTAAATAGAGAGATGGATTGGCTAATGTAATCTTTTTTCCTCAGATCAATCCCTAAATTCATATCTATATATTATTGGCCTCACCTATATATCTGAGATGGTAAGACTTTGATTTTCCTTTCTCCCCCCCTTCCTTATTTATTTATTTATTCATTCATTCATTATTCCTGATTTTGTTTGGACTCCTACTTCATTTATGTTTATCCATGATTATTTATCTACAGTTATATTTACCCCTATTTTTTATGATTTACCGTTTATTATTGTTTTATGATTTACTTTCTATTATTTATGTTTTTCTACCCATATTGCATTTGAATTGCTTTTATCGCTCATGGATTTATTGATCTGCATTGTATTACTATGTTATTATACATGATTTCCATCTCTGCACATTACCATGACCTGCAGTATATAAATCCTGCCCACCACACCATTATAGGTCCTCAAGAATATCGCCACAGCGCTTATACCTGTGGGATTGCTCCTCCCACCATCACTATAGCAACCACCAATTAACATAACCTATTACCTTTTTATTTTTATTAATATGAACTCCTACACCTTTTGTTAGAACTTAGAGTGCTTATCGCTCTCTCCATCTGACATTTTGCCGTTTTTAGAATGTCCTGTGCCTGCTCAGCGCCTCCCAGTCATTGCCATGGCAACACACCATACACAGCGCTGACCGCTCCGTCTCCCCTAAGACACTGCGCATGCGCTGGCGTCATATGTCACTTCCGGACATGTGACCGCCCAGCCCCTTAAAAATCCACGCCCACACTCCTCTGAGCAGCGTTTCCCAGCTAAGGCACGGTATGTGCCAGCGATCCACTTCACCACTAACGCCTCCAACCCTGACAGGGAAGACCACTATATCACCAACGGATGTGAGCGCTTCTGGATTAAGATAAGTACTACCACACATAAAAGCGATATATATGACTCTGAATACCGATCTCTCCCCACAGCACACGGATATCCTACCATATCAATACTCTGCATCCCAGAACCCCACAATCTATGGGGTAACTATACTCTATTTTGTTAACCACATATATTTTGTTACCATTTCCCATGATATCTCCATGGTTTTCTCTTTCTTTGTTCACAGCATTACAATACCCTCCCTAATACAGCTAACCTATATCTGGTGTGTATATATACTGTATTCTCAATATCACATGATTCTGCAAGTGGGGTAAATATAAATATATCTTTACCATATACACTCCATACCCAGCCTTTGTTCATATTCATTTTTCATTTTATTTTATTTTTCTTCCCATAGAATATCACCCTATACATACCCTATATAAAAAATTGCTGTATCCAAGTGAACATAAGTACCGGGTAAATACTGGTGTAACCCTATTCCTTTGTGTATCTCCTATATAAATTATATACAGCATTTAGCACTTAATACCATTTAATTGTCTTCATGCAGGTTTATTTCTTATGCCCTGCATCAATTCTCTATAAGGGATCCTTGTTAACCATACGCTCCAAAGCATCTCTATACTGGTATGTTCCACATCAGTCCCATCTCATTATATATATATATATATATATATATACCGTATATAGCGACTGTCTCCTTATTCTCCAGTCCGACATAATGTCCATAATACTCTTGGCATACATATACGGATTTTTGATTAAAGAATTGAACACTGTATATACTTCGTGACCTTGTACATATTGTATAATATTCATTGTCTTTTTTATATATAATTTACACTTCCATTTCATTTGTTTCAGCGACATTGTGATCAAGGCCAGGCTGTGGCCGAAACGTTAATATTGCTTGTCGTTTTTCACATTAGGACATTGAACAATAAAATTTTTTTCACTTTGAAGCATAATCCTGAGTGCGGTGTTATTTGACAGTATTTGATTTTGGAGATCTTTGATCTCGTTCACCTGCACCACCCATCTTGTTGAGTGCTAGCCTCTCGCCCTTTCTACTGATATTTTTTTTGGCTTTGAGCACCTTCTTTACTTCATGTCAACAGAAACATATGCCTACGACGATGCCACGGGTTCAACCATTCTATCCAGGATAAAGACTAAGACTGATTTTCTACACATTCCAAGTAAGGACATTAAAACCCGTGACTGGGAAAAAGAGAGAAAGAAGCTGATATCGTATGACCTTCATTGTGCCACTTTGGGAGAATATTACAGACAAGGTAAAATTCCACGTGGCCTACGTTGCCATCTACGCCCAACACTGTTTGCCGACAACGAAAAATACTGTGCCACATTTCAAAAGATTTTGAACAAATGTTCCTTAGACATTATACTACTGACTGTTGAGTACCTTCAGGAGGCCATCAAAGAAACTGAGGCAAAAATCATCACTATAGAGGACCAACTTACTGCCACATTGAATAGTACAGAACTTACTACGTTAAAAAATAAAGTGGACTCTATTTTGTCTACTCACCAAAAAACCCTTGAGGAAAGAAAGCGTGTCAAATTCCAAAGAGATACCGAAGACTATCTTACCAACCGAGTCTATAGATGGGAGGATCCAATACCACGGAGACAGCGCACACGACGTCGACCGCAAGGAGGGTATTACCCCTCAGGGGGCTCCTCACCTGCAGGGGGATCCTCTCCGGGCTCTGGCAGCGAAACTGGCGGCACCCAGAATACAAGAGCGCCTTTTTTAGGATTAAACGCACGCCCACTCGGAGGTCCCGAAAGAAGGGACACAGACCGTCGAATGATCCTCAGGTCACAGGTAGGAGTCCAAACATAGTTATTAATATTTCTGACTATTCCCTTTCCCCCCTGGAATTAAAGGTACTTAATATGGGCTTATCCTTCTGTCCTACACCACGATGGGATCCTTTTCAACTTGAAAAGGATCTCCATCGCTTCTACCGTAATATAAGACTCAAGGTACATTTTGAAGGTAACCCTTTACCAAGCACTAACATGGCTGGCACTATACATCACCAAGTCGGTGAATCTAGTATCTCCATTGATTCTCTGGGTTTGAGAAACCCCAGTAACTTCATGCCACCAACCTCATACCATGCAGTTGAGACCTTTATTGACCTGCTTGACAGGGATATTAGAAGTACCATCCATGACCAACAGATAGGCTTCTTACCGGTCCGCCATAACTTAAATTCGGTGGAACAACAAGCAATTAACTCACTAAAGGACAATAAAAATATTGTCATAAAACCAGCGGACAAGGGTGGGGCTATCGTGGTCATGAACAGGGGACAATATATCACTGAAGTCATGAGACAACTCTCAGATACAACCACATACAAAAAGGTTCAGAACGACCCCACAAACACCATACGCAACAAGATTAACAATATTCTAGATAAATACTATAACCAAAATACCATTGACAATAAGACCAGGACGTTTCTGCTTAATCATCATCCCGTCACACCAGTCCTATATATTCTACCAAAAATACATAAGGACCTACACAATCCTCCTGGTCGCCCCATAGTAGCATCAACCGACTCCATACTAAACCCACTATCCATCTTTCTCGAGAAATTACTCACACCGTACGTTCATCTTACAAAATCATTCGTACTAGATACAGGGGATTTCCTCAATAAATTGAGAAACATATCCAATATCCCATCAGATAGTATCCTATGTACTATGGACGTCAATAGCTTATACACCTCCATTGTCCACGAGGAGGGGATTAGAGCAGTTTCCATGACCCTACTAGAAGCCAATAAAGACACAGATATTAAGGATTTGTGTTTGGATCTACTCAACCTCGTTTTACACGAGAACTTTTTCATGTTTGGTGATGACTTCTATGTGCAGACGTGCGGGACCGCCATGGGGTCCAATGTGGCCCCGGCATATGCAAACCTTTACATGGATCGTTTTGAACGTGAATACATATACCCCCACCCTAGTTTCATACAGCATGCCATACTATGGGTGAGGTATATTGATGATATATTTTGTATCTGGCACGGTGACAACTCCAGTCTCCTTGACTTCTATGAGACTATAAACAACATCAGACCGGGATTGACATTTTCCATGTGTCATCATACCGAGGAAGTTACATTCCTCGACACTAGGGTATTCAAAAACACTGGAGGTACACTCAGTACCGATATTTTTAGGAAACCCACCGATTGTAACAGCTTACTGCTATACAACAGCTGTCACCCGGTCCCCATTAAAAAAAGCTTACCTAGGTCACAGTTCAAAAGAGTTACTAGGATTGTCTCTGATCCCACACTTAGAGAAACCAGAATTCAAGAAATGGCTAATAAATTTTTAGCACGTGACTACCCTCCGCAACTCCTTAATGATGAATCCCAAAAAGCACTCAATGAAGCGGATTCGATCTCCATCAACCCTCAAAAAACTCCACGATTACCATTTGTACATAGCCATCATCCCTCAATGAAGAGGGTTCACAATCTCATTAGGAAACATTGGCCCCTTCTCACCAGGGCATACCCTAGGATACAGATTTTCAAAGATCCCCCATTGATGTGCACTAGAAGAGCAAAAAACATTAGAGATCAGGTAGTCAGAGCGGATTTGGGTTCCAATAGACAATCATTCAATACTACTCTAACAGGACAAAGGAGGACAGGTACCTTCCCGTGTCTCAACTGCATGTGTTGTTCCAATGTCATTAAAGGGAATGAGTTCACACACCCCCATACTGGTAAAACTTACCCTATTAGGGACTACTATACATGCGCATCTAATTTCGTGGTGTACATTATCAAATGCCCTTGTGGCTTATTGTATGTTGGCGAAACGACTCAAGCCGTTCGTGATCGAATTTCAAGCCACAAGTCTACCATAAGATGCGGTAAAACCTGGCTACCAGTACCAGCGCATTTCAAAGAAGCCAACCACAATGTAGCCCAACTTAGATTTCAGATCATCGAACGTGTCCCCAGACCAAGAAGGGGTGGGAACCATATCCAAATATTAAAAAGGCGTGAGAGCTACTGGATCTATACCCTCAATACACTGTACCCCAAGGGATTAAATAGAGAGATGGATTGGCTAATGTAATCTTTTTTCCTCAGATCAATCCCTAAATTCATATCTATATATTATTGGCCTCACCTATATATCTGAGATGGTAAGACTTTGATTTTCCTTTCCCCCCCCCTTCCTTATTTATTTATTTATTCATTCATTCATTATTCCTGATTTTGTTTGGACTCCTACTTCATTTATGTTTATCCATGATTATTTATCTACAGTTATATTTACCCCTATTTTTTATGATTTACCGTTTATTATTGTTTTATGATTTACTTTCTATTATTTATGTTTTTCTACCCATATTGCATTTGAATTGCTTTTATCGCTCATGGATTTATTGATCTGCATTTATTACTATGTTATTATACATGACTTCCATCTCTGCACATTACCATGACCTGCAGTATATAAATCTTGCCCACCACACCATTATAGGTCCTCAAGAATATCGCCACAGCGCTTATACCTGTGGGATTGCTCCTCCCACCATCACTATAGCAACCACCAATTAACATAACCTATTACCTTTTTATTTTTATTAATATGAACTCCTACACCTTTTGTTAGAACTTAGAGTGCTTATCGCTCTCTCCATCTGACATTTTGCCGTTTTTAGAATGTCCTGTGCCTGCTCAGCGCCTCCCAGTCATTGCCATGGCAACACACCATACACAGCGCTGACCGCTCCGTCTCCCCTAAGACACTGCGCATGCGCTGGCGTCATATGTCACTTCCGGACATGTGACCGCCCAGCCCCTTAAAAATCCACGCCCACACTCCTCTGAGCAGCGTTTCCCAGCTAAGGCACGGTATGTGCCAGCGATCCACTTCACCACTAACGCCTCCAACCCTGACAGGGAAGACCACTATATCACCAACGGATGTGAGCGCTTCTGGATTAAGATAAGTACTACCACACATAAAAGCGATATATATGACTCTGAATACCGATCTCTCCCCACAGCACACGGATATCCTACCATATCAATACTCTGCATCCCAGAACCCCACAATCTATGGGGTAACTATACTCTATTTTGTTAACCACATATATTTTGTTACCATTTCCCATGATATCTCCATGGTTTTCTCTTTCTTTGTTCACAGCATTACAATACCCTCCCTAATACAGCTAACCTATATCTGGTGTGTATATATACTGTATTCTCAATATCACATGATTCTGCAAGTGGGGTAAATATAAATATATCTTTACCATATACACTCCATACCCAGCCTTTGTTCATATTCATTTTTCATTTTATTTTATTTTTCTTCCCATAGAATATCACCCTATACATACCCTATATAAAAAATTGCTGTATCCAAGTGAACATAAGTACCGGGTAAATACTGGTGTAACCCTATTCCTTTGTGTATCTCCTATATAAATTATATACAGCATTTAGCACTTAATACCATTTAATTGTCTTCATGCAGGTTTATTTCTTATGCCCTGCATCAATTCTCTATAAGGGATCCTTGTTAACCATACGCTCCAAAGCATCTCTATACTGGTATGTTCCACATCAGTCCCATCTCATTATATATATATATATACCGTATATAGCGACTGTCTCCTTATTCTCCAGTCCGACATAATGTCCATAATACTCTTGGCATACATATACGGATTTTTGATTAAAGAATTGAACACTGTATATACTTCGTGACCTTGTACATATTGTATAATATTCATTGTCTTTTTTATATATAATTTACACTTCCATTTCATTTGTTTCAGCGACATTGTGATCAAGGCCAGGCTGTGGCCGAAACGTTAATATTGCTTGTCGTTTTTCACATTAGGACATTGAACAATAAAAAATTTTTTCACTTTGAAGCATAATCCTGAGTGCGGTGTTATTTGACAGTATTAGATTCCTTTACGGACATGGGGAGATCTTTATTTTTGTGCTTTCATTTTATCTTTATCTTGTTGCAAAGTCCTAATGATTTTATTTTTTCGTACATACCCACAAGCTTTTTTTTCATGGATGAGTTATAGTTTAGAATAAAACAGTTAATTTTACCATACAATGTACATGAAAATGGGGGAAAATTCCAATTGTGATGGTATTGCAGAAAAAGAAAATGACTTTGCCACTGTTTTTTGGGTTTTGGTTTTACAATTTTTATTTGTATAGTATTTTATCATTTTAGCGATGAAAATAAATTCTAAAAAAAATTGCAGCATATAGGGAAATCGTGGTTCTTGTATCAAGGTCAGCCATAGGAGGACCAAGATGGCAGTTCTGAGGGCTTTCAGCAGGCCCCCAGCTGCCTTAACTTATCGGTTCTCCACTATAACATTTCAGAAGGTCAACTGGAGCTGGTGTGTGCACATAGGGAATGGTGTCTTTTCAATGCAGCAGGCAGAGATTCACAGCAGCACTTGTCAAGCTCTGTTCTTAAAAGTATGATGTTTAAGAGTGACTGTCATTTTAATTTTATTTCATAAATCAATTGAGCACATGACAATAGCCAACTCTGTAATCAAGGGTTAAATCTACATTCAGTGATGACAGATTTTCCCATAATTGATATAGAAGATGATAGTTGGTGTTTATAAAGTTCTATGCAGTCTATGCAGAGGGGAGGGGAAATAGTGGGAGGAGCTATCAGCAGACAGACATTCTGTGGCAAATTTTTCTGAAACAACAGTTACTTCTCCATAGAACTTTTTGAGCACCATCTATTATCTCAGTAATGGGAAAATCTGTATTAACTCTAGACAGATTTTACTCATGAATTTAGAATTTTGAGAATGAAAGATCAGTCAAGAAGGAGAAAGAATAGGAAATGGAGAAAAATTAGTGTTTTGTTTTTAAAAAGGTACAAAATTTTTATTAACACAATTGGACAAACAATGACATAACATATATATAAAGTGCAAATAAGGACACGCAGTAGTGATGCCCAGCAGTATATAAGTTTGTAATCACCAACTATTACAGCAAATTATTAAATATGATGGTAAGATGTGCCATATAGTGTTACGATCGGGAACGCAGCGTGGCTTACCCAGCCAACACTCCCATGTAGTCGAACCATAACGACGACAAGGTATGAGTCCCAGGTGATCGTGGAATGTGGACCCACTGGACCACAGGGGGGACCCGGGCCTACCTGAACTAGGGAAGGGTAGCGACCGGGGTCTGTGGCAGCTGAGCTTGTGAACAAGATGGCCATATGCAAGACTAAAGGACACCGCACAACTTCAGGTCTTTCTACATCAATTAAGGAATCTGCTTCTCTGACCTTCTAAGGGCATCAAAACACAATAGCAGACTCCAATCAGAGGGTAATAAAACTTTCACTCCTTATCTATGAACTGTTCCAATATTTATGTTCATCCCTCTGCCATAATGACAGTTCTGCTTCACGTCACTTGTCTTATCTTATTGCATTTTTTCTGTGCTGTGTGGTGTATAAATATGTGATTCTTCAGATGTTGTATTAGTCTTCGCCTGATGAAGAGACCTGAGTAGTCTCGAAAGCTTGCAATTTGTTACCATCTTTTCAGTTAGCCATTAAAAGGTATCAACCACTGAGGACTCTCAAGTCTAAATATTTTTCTACCTTATCCTTGTGTTCTATGCGCTCCTTTGACCGTTTTCTTCATTGTCCCTATAAAGACTGCAGGACATTTCCGAGCTCCGCCTGTTTAGCAGATGAGACGGCTCGGATCCCGCGTTGTAAGTAGACTAGATTGCTCTATCCCTCGCTTGGTCTGCGAATGGGGATTTTTTGAGCGTTGAACTCTGCTGCTACTGTGTGAACAGTGGGACTTTCTGCCAAACCCAAGTGAATTTTCTGAGGATTTTTTTTTGCTTGGGTCTTCAGAAAAGAGGGCCTGAGGATGGGATACTGTAATGCCGCTGTGTTTGTACTCTGTTTACCCGGCGTTACTGTGCATATCTCTGCTTTAAACGTTCTCTCCTTTCCCTCTAATGAGCTGGAATGCTGTTGCCAGCTACCTGTATGAATGTTACTCAGTTCCCGGCTCCGCTGTGTAGCCATACATGCGTGAGTGTCTCCGCTGCACTGCATGACCACCCGCATGTGCGGTCCCTGGCTACCGCTGTGGAAGCTACCGATGGGTTGCAAGGTCCTCTGCAGTTGTGCATGACTTACCACATGTGTTTAGGCTTGCAGCCATTGCCAGGTGTCCTTTGCTATGCAGATTTGTGTCTGGCTGTGCTTAGCGTGCACGGGCCCACACCTCCCCTACTTTTATGAGGAATGAGTATGTGCTATAATTGCTGCTCCAGCCTATCGCTGTGAGGCAGCTCCTATATAAAGTTCCTGAACATAGCCATGTGTGTTTGTGTGTTCAGCTCCTGCCCTGATTGCTATCAGTTCTGGGACAGCTGATGCCCTTTGTCCTGTGTTTTGTTTTTCACCTGCTCTGGGGGCAGAATACTCAGATTGCCTTTCCTGGAGGCTGCTTATACAGGCCTGTTCCTGTTGTGTCTTGTTTCCTGAATCCTTGATCCTGGATCTGTTCCTGTACCTGACTCTGTCTGAACTATGTCTGTTATGTTATGTTCCTGAAGTCCTTCTGTGTCCTGAACCCTGTGCCCAGTGACTGTGACTCTTTCCTAACTGACTTTCTGTGATCTAACCTGGGTTCATCTTGGAAGTAGGAGTCTGGTGTGTCTGCTGAGTTTCTGCTACTCTGTGCTCAGCCTGTTATTCGGTGCAATCCCCGGCCGGCTCCAGTTCAACCTGGCGGGGCTTGCACCAGACCGCTTGGGTTCCTTTTTAGGTTGCTGCCAGATGTCCAGAGCCCGATGACCGTGGCCTCGTGTTCGGAGCCTGATGACCACTTCCAGATGTCCGGATCCTATCCTTCCCTGCCCGATGCCCAGAGCCTGCCTATCACTGCCAAATGTCTGGAGTCCGATGCCAGTGTTCTGATGTTCTTCCTGAGATCCCAATCCTGATGTCCCGATGTCCTACCTGATGTTCTGATGTCTGGCTTGTGCCCTGATGTCCTGATGTCCAGTCCGTGTTCCGATGTCCAGTCCGTGTTCAGATGTCCAGTCCGTGTTCCTATGTCCCGCCTGTGTCCAGATGTCCTGCCGGAGTCTGGATGTCTGTCCATTTTCTGATGTCCAGCCTGTGTCCAGATGTCCAGTCCCTGGTTCTGGGGGTCCAAGTTGTGCTCTTGAGCCGGTCCCGCTTGTGTTCCTGGATGGATTCCTCCTCCGTGGTTTCTGGGAGTCTCCAGTACTGTTCCGCGGTGACTGTCCCACCAGTGAGTCCTGGACCTGACCAGATGATGCTCGGTGCTGTAGTGCCAACACTCCTGGACCTGTGCTATCCATGTCTTGCTTATGTTCTGATTTCCTGTCGGTTCCCTGGGGTCTTACCCATGATAGCTCCTGCTGTTGTCTGAAGGCTGCCTGAAGTCGGTGTCTGATGTTCTCCTGCTGAGCCTGTGCTACGTCCGAGGCCTGAGAGAGAGACCATCCTAGTATGCCCGTGCCAGACAACCCTGGACTGCGTCAACCCATGATGACCTCCTGCCATCGTCAGAAGCTAGTCCGAGGTCGGTGTTTGATGTTCTCCTGCTGTGCCTGTGCTACGCCTGAGGCCTGAGAGAGAGGCCATCCTAGTATGCCTGTGCCAGATGACTCTGGACTGCGTCAACCCATGATGACCTTTTGCTTCGCCCGTCAACCTGAGATGTGTTTCCTTCGTGATGTGCATATTCCGGAACCCGGTGTTTACATGTCCTTTGCTTTATTTAAGTAAATTTTATGTTTCTTCATACCTGAAGTTGTGTGGTGTCCTTAAGTCCTGCATATGGTCATCTTGTTCACAATCTCAGCTGCCACAGACCCCGGTCGCTACGCTTCCCTAGTCCAGGTAGGCCCGTGTCGCCCCTGTGGTCCAGTGGGTCCACATTCCACGATCACCTGGGACGCATACCCCGTCGTCATTATGTTTCGATGACATGGGAGAGTTGGCTGGGTAAGCCACGCTGCGTCCCCATCGTAACATGTAGGTTTAAACCATAGTGAAAAAATGCCTTTAATTAAATATTAACCACATGCCCCACATCAATTGGGAGTCTTTAGTATATGTGGATCACAATAGTATACAGAGGCATATTCACACAGTCAATCACTACGGAGGTCAGGCATATGTTGTGATCAAAGTTACTGCACATATATGGCAATATAGAAATGGATCATCTTACCTAATTGAATAGACGTTTGGGCAAGTCACACAGGCATTTTAACAACCTCGATGCGTTCTGCTCGTTCAGTACGTCATGGTTTCTCAAGGGGAGGTGCTATAGTGCGCTCAAACAGGACTTTTTATAGCCCAGGTAACTGGTCAAATGGGAATCACGTGACCAGTTTACTCTCTGACTGTATTAGGTCGGTGCATGCGCTCTCAACCAGCTGCACTGCTCACACGTGACTCGGTAGGAGCACCCAAGTGCACTCGAGTGGAAGAGTGGTGGTTGCCATAGCTCCCAGTCGAGTGCCGAGGACGCAGTGGCACCGGGTATCGCGGGGCGGAGGTGGGGAGCAGGTGAGCACACGTGCTCAACAGCTTTACTTAGAACTTAAATCTCAAATAGATTAATTTATCACCATTACATGCTCTTTTTTCAAAGTGGTTTCACAGTGAGCAGAGAGGGTTTCCTATAAATGGACAAAAATAACTACAAAAATAATCACATGAATATTGACGACGTTCAAGACACTGGCTGACCCCAGCTATTTAACCCCTAAATACTGCGATCAATCACAGGATTTAGGAGGCTGGAAGAGGGAGGTAGTCCCCTCTCCGGTCCGATCGGTGCCCCACTATGTCATCAAGGATGCGTGATGGTTGCTATGGCAACCCAAGGTCGTCATGATGACATCCGGGTCACCAGGCTACCGCTCAGAGCATGGTCTAAGAGACTTCTATCATTGCAGCACTGCCAGGTAAAAAGCATTGCAATGCATTTTACCAGAGATCAAAGAGAAAAAAAAGTTAAAGTCCCAGACAAATGACTGACCTGAGTTAGGACTTGCTTTTTTGTAGATTGAGTTGAAGCTTTTGTTGGGAACATTTTACATAACATTTGGATCACATTTATCCTGTGCTCTACGCTGAGCACTTACTTTGGGGTTGTGCTTAGCGTAGTCAGCAAGTGTTGTGATTCAGATAAAAACCCCAAGGTTTCCATTCACTATAATGAGGCGGCAGACTTACATCTGGCCTCTGTTCAGTGGTGTCCTTCTTTTCAGAAATGCACAAAACTGTGGCGGACTGCATTTTTATGCATGCCTGAAAAAACAGACATCGCTGGATCGTAGGCCAGATGACGTCCACAGTTTCTAAACCTATATAGTTGTCCCCATGGCTAATTGGGACATGCCCCTCAGCCAAAATACATAAAAAACCAAAAAAAAAGAAAATTTGAACAAAAAATAGCAGTAACTATTTTGATTGTGGTACAATTACGTCATATTTAAACAGCAATATTTAGCTATATAAACCACAAGAGAGGGGTCTCTATAAAAATATATCTTTATTATAACAAAATATTTAGTAATTTGACAAGGTATAGGCGAGACAAAAGAGATGACAAAAATATAAATTAATGAATGCTGCTGACCAAGAAAGGTTTACAGCTGAAGAGAAACTGACGTCATCCAGCTTAATCAATGATATAAGTAAAAATACATAATATATATAAGGAGCGAGAACCCGGTAGTTAGTACTAAACAATAATGTAATGCGTACTGCAGAAAAAATCCTGACAGGATTTTACCAAGTGATTAGAGCCAGGATTTCAGATGGAAGGCTGATTAGCGGTCATAGTAAAAAATCGCTCATATAAATTACTTGCAGAGTGTATAAAGCTGAGCGTAGTGATAGCATAAGACACGCTGAACAGTATAAGGGTAAGAAGGATATTGATCCAATGTTAGGAATTACCTTGCGACATGATGGTAATCGCTCCAAGGGTGGCTGGAATGGCGTGTGTGATGGCCCCGACGCGCGTTTCACCGCACTCGGCTTCGTCCTGACGAAATCCTGTCAGGATTTTTTCTGCAGTACGCATTACATTATTGTTTAGTACTAACTACCGGGTTCTCGCTCCTTATATATATTATGTATTTTTACTTATATCATTGATTAAGCTGGATGATGTCAGTTTCTCTTCAGCTGTAAACCTTTCTTGGTCAGCAGCATTCATTAATTTATATTTTTGTCATCTCTTTTGTCTCGCCTATACCTTGTCAAATTACTAAATATTTTGTTATAATAAAGATATATTTTTATAGAGACCCCTCTCTTGTGGTTTATATAGCTAAATATTGCTGTTTAAATATGACGTAATTGTACCACAATCAAAATAGTTACTGCTATTTTTTGTTCAAATTTTCTTTTTTTTTGGTTTTTTTTGACGTCCACAGTTTCTCCATCTGCCTCATTATAGGGAATCTACTGTCAGGAGATTCACCTGAATCACGTATTTCAGAGAGTTACACAGAAACCCGGAGCAAGTACTCAGCGCGGAGCGCAGGATGAATGTGAGCCGAGCCTTACTGCTATCTTTCGGAGACAGAATGAACAAATCAACGGCAGGTGAAGAATTGGTTTTATCTATTTTATATGCCATTCCTTGAGCGGTATAAGTGATTAGATGACTTTATTCTTCAGGACAGCGATACTAGATTTATCCAGTTTTTTGTCATACACATTAAAAATTTTTTTGCAAAAGCAAGTTTTTGCATTGGCAAACTTTGAGAGCTATAATTTCTATATTTTTCTCGACAGAGCAACGTGAAGGCTTGTGTCTTGCAAGATGAGTTGACGTTTTTATTGGTACTGTTTTCGGTCACATAACGTTTGTTGATCACTTTCTTTTCCGATTTTGGGAGGCAGATTTAACAAAAACCAAAAATTCAGGAATTGCTTATTGTTTTTTTTATGCCGTTCACCATAAAAGTGATAAGTCAACTTTATTTTTTGGGTCAGTATAACAGTGATAACACATTTATATATTTTTTTTATGTTTTTACACAATAAAAGCTATTTTATAGAAAAAATAATTATTTCTGCATCTCTATTCTGAGAGCTATAACTTTTTTATTTTTGTGTTAATGGAGCCGTATGGCAGCTTAATTTTTGCTGGACAAGAATACATTTTTAGAAATATCATTTTTATTTACATTGGACTTTTGGATCACATTTTATTCCACTTTATGTACAGCGGTATGATGAAAAAGTATAATTGTTGCCAACAGTGTGTTTTTGTTTATTTACTGTAATCACTGAAGGAGTTAACTAGTGGTCAAGTTTTGTAGGTCGGGTCATTCCAGACGCGGCAATACCAAATAAGTGTATTTTATTTGGTTATCTTGTTTTTACATAAATAAAATATGTTATTGGATTAATATTTTTTCATTTGTTTTTGTTCTTTATTTTGTGATTTTTTTTCGCATTTTTACAATTTTTAAAACTTTTTTTTTTCACTTTTTTACCTTGTATCAGCATGGGACATCAACTTTCCCAGCCCTGATCACCAATCTAATACCCTGCAATGTTTTTGCATTGCAGGGCGTCAGATCAGTGTCTTGCAGGCAGGGAAGAAACTTGTCAGGCCTGCTCTGAGAAGCAACTTACAGGTTGCCTTCCCTGGATGGCCCTGTGGCAGTTTGCCAATGGGAGCAGAGAGGGAGCTCCCTCCCACTGAGATCCCCATTGATGTCGCTGTCACTATTAACAACGGCAACAGAAAGGTTACACTCACACAATCGGCACTTGCACCAATTGTTGGCATCGTGCAGGGTGTCAGCTCTCATATAGAGCTGACACGAGCATTTGATCGTAGCGGCACTCAACGTGAGCCAGCCCTTGTTCAGCATTTGCGGGAACAAAGCTCCTGCAGCGCCATACATATATCGTGCATGTTGGGAAGTTGTTAATGACTGAAACACGTTTGTGCTTTTTATTTCGAGATGGCCGTTTCCTCTTTTTATATTTTTTGCAATAAAAAAGATTCATATGGAGGACACATTTTGCTGGATGTATTCATCTTTCTACTACTATTAAAGAGAACTATTGTTTTAATTTTTATTACATAAATCAAAAGTACACATGAAAATAAGCAACTCTGTGCACCCAAATATTAAGTTGAGGGTGTCCGGAAGTTATGTCCAACTTGACTATTTTTCAGTATTTTGTGTTGTTCCAAAACACACAATGGAAATAAACATGTGTATAATAAATCTTTTGTAATTGCAATAATTTTGTGGGAGAAATACTTCATTTTTTGGAACAATTTAAAGGGTGCCAACACTTTCGGCCATGCATGTATATTATGTCCAGTCATATAGAAGTATAATATCTGGATTGATAACCATTGGTGCAAAATGTCTCAAAGGGTACAGCCATGTACATGGAACTTATATGGTCCTCCAGGGAGTCCTTATAGCCTCGTACTGTAAACCCGTAGGAACTCCATGCAGCAATAGATTACCCATATTTCAAAGGGTGACCAAATCTATAACACAACATCCCATGTAGCATGCCTTTTTTTTGTCTGTTGGATTCTTATTTTATAAAGTGAGGCCACTTCTAAATGTGGGTCTTGTATTAGGACTCTGCACAGCTTGTTGCTAATAGCCTTAGAACGGTCTTGTGCACGAGCTGTAAGTTTACCCAGTACATAGTATTGCAGTACACACAGCTGACAGAGAAATATTAGCAAGCTGCTTTAGATGTTGTGTGCAAATAAATTATCTGGGGCTTCATTTTTACTAATCTATTGAGATTAATCTTATTAATTGGCCTGTTAACAATAGAAACAATAGAAGATAACTGCGTTAATTTCTTGAGAAGCGAACTTTACCATCCCTGTGGGTGCGGTTATTTCAGTACAATTTTCTCTAGTAAGGAGGGGAATATTTAGACTATTCTAGTAAATGTTTGTATGAGATTAGATGGATTATTTATTTCTTATGATCAAGTAATAAAATCCATGTAAACAAAATGTCAGAGAGATTTTGGTGTTTCCTAGGAACTGGTATTCACAAAAGGCTGCATTGGAGTGAGAGGGCAAATTTTTAAAGGGTTTGTGTGAGTGGAAATGAAAACACTCTATGTGATTTCAGACGGCCAAATCATAGCAGTGGGCAATATGCACACTTTCCCAGTCCCCCCTTTTTGCTCAGTTAACTGAGGAAAAACTTTATTTCTTCTCCCGTCACAGCCCTTCTCCTTGGCTCACTGAGATGTGCTTTCAATACAGCTCTTCTGTCAGTTGAGATACAGAACTCATGATCTGTGCTTCTTCAGATTGCATTCTGTGTGCAATATGCACACTATCACGGTTCCGCTTTGTGCTCATTCAGCCAAGGAAAAGATTTATTTATTCTCCTATCACAGCACTTCTCCCTGTCTCACTGAGGTGTGTGTAAGATGTCAGTTGAGACACAGGTGTCAGGAACTGTGGGTCACAGGTTGACCGCGACAGCGTGGAGTCAGAAGACCACAGCATCTGACTTCTCCTACTCCTGCACTGTTTAGAAGCACTTCACCTTCATATTAAACAGTGCAGGTTTATTTTAGCAGTGCAGGGGTTAATTTGTTTAGTTGAGAGCTCTTGGAAGCTTTCCTGCATTAAGGCTCTCAACTGTTCACTGTTAGCCACTCCCATCTCCTATAAAATCTGGGCGCTGGCCAGTACTTATTGCCAGAGCTAGCTTATGCTGCATGGTTAGGAGATGGTGGTTTGTGATTGTTGTTTGACAAGGCGTTTGGTGGATTTATGTGAGACTATTGCTAGGTTTTGCGTGTGTGCTAATTCCCCTCCTTCTCCTACTTTGGTATTATGCCATCCTTCACCCACCGGTGTTTACCTCTGTTGTTTGTGTGAGTATATTTGTATGATTGGTATTTATCCCTGTTTGTATTACCTTGTTAGTCTGGTTGGTGTATTATGGTACACTACTTCTCCCCTCTTCCCTGGGTGGGGCAGAGGTTCAGACTGAGGGCGAATTCAGGAGCAAAGGCAAGGTATGTAGCCCCGGCATCTTCACCATCAGAAGTAATCTGGGAAACAGGGAGAGCTAGGGCACACATAACATTAGGGATAGGAGCCGTGACATTGTGTTTCTTCAGACTGCAGCGTGTTCTGACAGATGACTAAAATGGGCTGCAGTTTGAATTATGTGATGAGGCCATTTTATTATGTTCTTGGAGTCATAGAGTGAAGTTGACACAACAAACTTCATTGACTTATTGACTTGTCCTTCTGTCCAACCATAACAATATTTATAGCATGAGTGCCATGTTAGAGCACACTGTAATGTTATATTAGTATTTAAGTATTACAGTATTCTTGTCTTCAACACTGGCCATGCTGACGTCAGTTAGATATGTTGTGCTTGCTCCTTTTATAAGCTTTCTTAATTAGTAATGAAATGCTTTATTTGTTATAATTGTATCTTTGTACATGCCTATGAAGCCGTTAGTTCAGGTCAAGGGACTCTTGGTCAAGCCAGCTGTAACATGGACCGTAATTAATGTGAATCTAGCCTTAAACTGCACTGTAAGAATAGGGTTAGGGCCCCGTCACACATAGCGACACACTAGTGATCCCGACAAAGATATGCGCTTGTCAGGATCGCTGGTGTGTTGCTACATGATCGCTGCTAAGCTGTCAAACAGGCAGCTCAGGCAGCGATCAGGACAGCGACACTGCGGGTAACATCGCTTTGTTACCCGCAGTGTACGTTGGATACCAGCCCGCTGGTGCAGGGAGCTGGTAAACAAGGTACACATCGGGTTTCCAGGCACTGCGCGGCACCTGGAAACCTGATGTGTACCTTGGTTACCAGCTCCCCTGCAGCAGCGCGCTGGTATCCAACGTACACATTGGTTTTCCAGGCGCCGCCCGGCGCCTGGAAACCCGATGTGTACCTTGGTTACCAGCTGATCGCTGGTCTCCTGCCTGCCGCACGCAGCGATGCGTGCTGGCCAGCAGGAGACCAACGATCAAAAAAATGTCCAGGACATTCAGCGACGATCAGCGATACCCGGCAGGGGTGTTGATCGTCACTGAATGTCACACACAGCGATATCGCTGGGGAGATCGCTGCTGCGTCACAAAACTAGTGACCCAGCAGAGATCTCACTAGAGAAATCGCTGTGTGTGACGGGGGCTTAAGTTTGAGGACTTAATAGGATCAACTGCCTCTTGAGACATCTTCACGCTTACATTGCCTGAATCCATTCTTGCTTCACTAGAGGTTAGTGTTTTATATATACTGTAGCTATGCATAAATGTATGTTTTAACATTGGCTAAAACTGCATTACGTCTCTCCATACCAGTGTGTGTGGTCTAGTAATGAAACTACTGTTTTACAGCATATATGTTATGCTCAGTAACCCTGGCAGCCCCTTTATCAATAGTTGAACTGCAGCAACCACAATAGAAGGACATTGGTGAGCTGAACTCATAAATATATAATGAGGAAAACTATGGTAGAGAAATTCCCTAAAACTGTTTTTGCAGTTAAAAGGTTAAATGTGGTGCAACTTTTTGGTGCTCCACTTGTGTTTATACTAACATTGGCATAAAGAATGCAGTCACATAGGGCATGACCGCCACTAGATCCAGAAAAGGAAAGGTCCTTCCCAGATCTACAGGCAGACTCCACTCTGAACTGTATCTGCATCCTCAGGACACCAAAAGTGTCTGTGTGTTACATTTTGGAGTGATGGTTGGCCAAACCTTCGATAGTGGCGGGATCAGACGGCAGTCTAATGTATTGGACAACTTCCTGACTCTTTCCAAAAGATGATGTCCTAAAACAGATAATGTCAGAGGAAAAAAAACCTGGCATGTTGGATTTCTGATTTCACAATTGTGCAGTCTGTTAAATTGCATTAAAATATTTTTTATAGAATATATACATATTTTGCTGTGGGCTTGTTTCCACGGGAAAATCACTGAAATGTATGCAATAGAACATTCCTAATTTCCCATAGAAGCATTTCAAAAAGGTGAAGAGAACAATAGCCCTGAGTTATTGCAAAATCATGGCAAATTCCACAGAAGGAAATATAAGCTAAAGATCATTACAGGTCTCAAAAGATACCACAAAATACTCCAAGCAATAGTACAGTTCCGGGAACATGCCCCTGACAGCTGCTCTGCGAGGCTGTGTTTGACTGGAGGATGTTCTTCTTATGTCAACATCCGGGTGTTGCCGTCTGAAACATCATGTATTTTGGGTGTGCTGAAGTTAAAGGGACATGACCCAGTCATGGAGATGAAACTAGTGGACTGATCAGAGCCCCATGGTCTGAGAAATATATTTGAAGCGGTCAGTGAAAAATGACTTTTCATAATATCTTTTCACAATCTGCACACACCTTTCATATCGCATGTCGTAGAATGGTAACTCATTAATCCAAGACACGGTTCCTAAAGGAAAATTACTCAGAAGTTCACAAAGACTCCAGTGTAGTTTCTGTAAATCTTGAGGGATTAATCAATAAATCTAATGGCAGGCTGATCCCAGACCTGATTACTTTAAGGGCGAGATTAGTTCACTCTACAAGAACGTATGAGGTTGGCGGTCCAGAATTCGTTGTGCGGTCCAGACTTTGGAACTCCTTGTATTCCTCATTCCATCACATTCTGTGTACTCGGTAATTCCACTCATGGTTCTATTATATACCAGATAGGCAAATGGTGGACAAAGGCAAGACATTAACAATTTACCTGTCTTTAGTGCTTCAGTACTTGGACTTAGTCACAACTAGACATTCCCCACGCAAATAACAAAGAAGGAATCTTGAGTAATGGGACATAATCACCTTACATATTTTCTTTTTTTGTTTCCTTGCTCCCATCCATATTTAATTTTAAAGGAATGTCAGCTTTCCTGTTTGGTTTCCATTAATAGTCGGTTATCTTTACCTTGACCATCGGGTTGCAGTAAGTCAGTGTACTGATCAGACAGATTAAAAGAAATAAGGAGATTAAGAGAAGGGTGGTGGATCCCTGCGCTACTGAAGATATCACAAGCCCTAAGGGCCGGGTCTCACATAGCAATCCCGCAACGATCACGACGACGATGCGACCTGATAAGGATCGTTGTTGCGTCGCTGTGTGATCGCTGGTGAGCCGTCAAACATCCCGACTCTCCCAGCGATGCAGTAACGACGCGGATGATCATAGCGATCTACATGACGACGTCGGCGGTCGTTGGAACCCTGTCACACTACACCTATTCGAATGACACAGCGCTCGATGTGGGCTGTACAGAGTGACGTTGTAGGCACGCAGGCGTGGCATAGCGTCGCCTTTTCCGCGCCCCCTCATCTCCGATTGGTGCTCATTACTGCGTTCCCATTGGCGTCGCTACTGCCTATTGTTCTCGATTGTGTAAAAAGGCAACGTAGCTGCGCTCCTGTTTTTAAATTGCCCCTGGCATTCTCGCATCACTTGTGGTTTCCTCCTGCTTGCGTCCTGCTTTTTCTTTCGGAGCACAGTAGCGTGGTTTTTTCCTACTTGCGACCTTTTTTTCTGGATCTCTGTTGCGTCCTCGACTGCGACTCCAAAACAGCTATTTTCCAGTTACCTTGTGACCAGCTATTGTTTGTGCACGGTAAGTTTGTCTGGGGTTTCTTTTATATTTCATTTTAATGTCAATTACCAATTATTGGTAACATTGGAGTGCTGTGCATTGTATTTTTTTGGGCCTCGAATGTGGTTCCTATTGTCTATTTTATCGGGGTCTCGGGTGGGATCTCAAATACCTTCCCATTTAACAGTGTTATAGGACATCTACCTATAGTCTATTGTCTGCTATCTTTGCTGTGCTGGGATGGAGGGAGGGCATGGCTTCTACCGGTGCACATGTGCTTTTTCGCCGGCAGCCATTTTAGGGGGTCTCGGGTGGGATCTCAAATACCTTCCCATTTTAAATTGTTATAGGACATCTACCTATAGTCTATTGTCTGCTATCTACCGGTGCACATGTGCTTTTTCGCCGGCAGCCATTTTAGGGGGGTCTCGGGTGGGATCTCAAATACCTTCCCATTTTAAATTGTTATAGGACATCTACCTATAGTCTATTGTCTGCTATCTACAGGTGCACATGTGCTTTTTCGCCGGCAGCCATTTTAGGGGGTCTCGGGTGGGATCTCAAATACCTTCCCATTTTAAATTGTTATAGGACATCTACCTATAGTCTATTGTCTGCTATCTACCGGTGCACATGTGCTTTTTCGCCGGCAGCCATTTTAGGGGGTCTCGGGTGGGATCTCAAATACCTTCCCATTTTAAATTGTTATAGGACATCTACCTATAGTCTATTGTCTGCTATCTACCGGTGCACATGTGCTTTTTCGCCGGCAGCCATTTTAGGGGGTCTCGGGTGGGATCTCAAATACCTTCCCATTTTAAATTGTTATAGGACATCTACCTATAGTCTATTGTCTGCTATCTACCGGTGCACATGTGCTTTTTCGCCGGCAGCCATTTTAGGGGGTCTCGGGTGGGATCTCAATACCTTCCTATTTTAACATTGTTATAGGACATCTACCTATAGTCTATTGTCTGCTATCTTTGCTGTGCTGGATGGAGGGAGGCATGCTTCTACCGTGCACATGTGCTTTTTCGCCGGCAGCCATTTTAGGGGGTCTCGGGTGGGATCTCAAATACCTTCCCATTTTAAATTGTTATAGGACATCTACCTATAGTCTATTGTCTGCATCTTTGCTGTCTGGATGGAGGAGGGCATGCTCTACCGGTGCACATGTGCTTTTTCGCCGGCAGCCATTTTAGGGGTCTCGGGTGGGATCTCAAATACCTTCCCATTTTAAATTGTTATAGGACATCTACCTATAGTCTATTGTCTGCTATCTACCGGTGCACATGTGCTTTTTCGCCGGCAGCCATTTTAGGGGGGTCTCGGGTGGGATCTCAAATACCTTCCCATTTTAAATTGTTATAGGACATCTACCTATAGTCTATGTTGTACTGCTTATCTACCGGTGCACATGTGCTTTTTCGCCGGCAGCCATTTTAGGGGGTCTCGGGTGGGATCTCAAATACCTTCCCATTTTAAATTGTTATAGGACATCTACCTATAGTCTATTGTCTGCTATCTTACCGGTGCACATGTGCTTTTTCGCCGGCAGCCATTTTAGGGGGTCTCGGGTGGGATCTCAAATACCTTCCCATTTTAAATTGTTATAGGACATCTACCTATAGTCTATTGTCTGCTATCTACAGGTGCACATGTGCTTTTTTCGCCGGCAGCCATTTTAGGGGGTCTCGGGTGGGATCTCAAATACCTTCCCATTTTAAATTGTTATAGGACATCTACCTATAGTCTATTGTCTGCTATCTACCGGTGCACATGTGCTTTTTCGCCGGCAGCCATTTTAGGGGTCTCGGGTGGGATCTCAAATACCTTCCCATTTTAAATTGTTATAGGACATCTACCTATAGTCTATTGTCTGCTATCTACCGGTGCACATGTGCTTTTTCGCCGGCAGCCATTTTAGGGGGTCTCGGGTGGGATCTCAAATACCTTCCCATTTTAAATTGTTATAGGACATCTACCTATAGTCTATTGTCTGCTATCTACCGGTGCACATGTGCTTTTTCGCCGGCAGCCATTTTAGGGGGTCTCGGGTGGGATCTCAAATACCTTCCCATTTAAATTGTTATAGGACATCTACCTATAGTCTATTGTCTGTTCTTGCTCTGATGAGGGGCAGGTCTACCGGTGCACATGTGCTTTTTCGCCGGCAGCCATTTTAGGGGGTCTCGGGTGGGATCTCAAATACCTTCCCATTTTAAATTGTTATAGGACATCTACCTATAGTCTATTGTCTGCTACTTGCTGTGCTGGGATGGAGGGAGGATGGCTTCTACCGGTGCACATGTGCTTTTTCGCCGGCAGCCATTTTAGAGGGTCTCGGGTGGGATCTCAAATACCTTCCCATTTTAAATTGTTATAGGACATCTACCTATAGTCTATTGTCTGCTATCTACCGGTGCACATGTGCTTTTTCGCCGGCAGCCATTTTAGGGGGGTCTCGGGTGGGATCTCAAATACCTTCCATTTTAAATTGTTTAGGACATACTAGTCTATTTCTGCTATCTACCGTGCACATTTTGCTTTTCGCCGGCAGCCTTTTAGGGTCTCGGGTGGGATCTCAAATACCTTCCCATTTTAAATTGTTATAGGACATCTACCTATACTGTCTTGTGGCTGCTATCTACCGGTGCACATGTGCTTTTTCGCCGCAGCCATTTTAGGGGTCTCGGGTGGGATCTCAAATACCTTCCATTTTAATGTTATAGGACATCACCTATAGTCATTGTCTGCTATCTACAGGTGCACTGTGCTTTTTCGCGGCAGCCATTTTAGGGGTCTCGGGTGGGATCTCAAATACCTTCCCATTTTAAATTGTTATAGGACATCTACCTATAGTCTATTGTCTGCTATCTACCGGTGCACATGTGCTTTTTCGCCGGCAGCCATTTTAGGGGGTCTCGGGTGGGATCTCAAATACCTTCCCATTTTAAATTGTTATAGGACATCTACCTATAGTCTATTGTCTGCTATCTACCGGTGCACATGTGCTTTTTCGCCGGCAGCCATTTTAGGGGGTCTCGGGTGGGATCTCAAATACCTTCCCATTTTAAATTGTTATAGGACATCTACCTATAGTCTATTGTCTGCTATCTACCGGTGCACATGTGCTTTTTCGCCGGCAGCCATTTTAGGGGGGTCTCGGGTGGGATCTCAAATACCTTCCCATTTAACATTGTTATAGGACATCTACCTATAGTCTATTGTCTGCTATCTTTGCTGTGCTGGGATGGAGGGAGGGCATTGCTTCTACCGGTGCACATGTGCTTTTTCGCCGGCAGCCATTTTAGGGGGTCTCGGGTGGGATCTCAAATACCTTCCCATTTTAAATTGTTATAGGACATCTACCTATAGTCTATTGTCTGCTATCTTTGCTGTGCTGGGATGGAGGGAGGGCATGGCTTCTACCGGTGCACATGTGCTTTTTCGCCGGCAGCCATTTTAGAGGGTCTCGGGTGGGATCTCAAATACCTTCCCATTTTAAATTGTTATAGGACATCTACCTATAGTCTATTGTCTGCTATCTACCGGTGCACATGTGCTTTTTCGCCGGCAGCCATTTTAGGGGGGTCTCGGGTGGGATCTCAAATACCTTCCCATTTAACATTGTTATAGGACATCTACCTATAGTCTATTGTCTGCTATCTTTGCTGTGCTGGGATGGAGGGAGGGCATGGCTTCTACCGGTGCACATGTGCTTTTTCGCCGGCAGCCATTTTAGAGGGTCTCGGGTGGGATCTCAAATACCTTCCCATTTTAAATTGTTATAGGACATCTATGTGTAGCCCAGCTTCGCAGGCACACATGAAAATCCGGGAAAGTGCACTGGAAGGTAACAGCCAAAGCTTGATATGCATTCACTCATGTCACTCACATTTAGACACACCCATAGGGGTATATAAGTTTGGTGGGTGTCAGCATAGAGAGTTCAGCTTCCTGTCTTAAGACAGAGATTCAGTCAGTTAGCTCCGGGAGGCTCAGGAGTGAGTCATCCCTTGGATAGTTACCTGTCTGAGTTAGTCAGTCAGATTGGTTTCCTGCTGAGTTCAGAGCAGAGACTTCAGCCGCCTGTCCCAGGACAGTGAAGTTCAGTCGACAGAGGTCCTGGACTAGGAGAATACTGAGAGCTGCTCAGCGAGCCCAAACAGGGAATCTGTGATTCGACTTCTATGCAGCAGTGCTTATGTTAAGAGCGGAAAGCAGGGCGAAGGGCACAGTGGAGAAGACAGAGCAGTGCCTTAGGTATTGGATTGCCTGCACTAAATCACCGGTCACTGGGGACCGAAGCGTTGCTATTGTTTCAAGCATAGTGACAAGAAAACCAGAGGCATCTGGACTACAGGTCGCAGAGAGCAGCCCAAAGTGTCAATACGTAACCGGAGTCAGGTGGAACAGGGACTTTGAGCTAGGCCAAGCAAAAGTAAGGACTTAGTTTCATCACTCAGAAGGCTCCACCACAACGTTGGCCGGGCAGTACAGCTACAGAGAAAGCTGGAGTTTTAGAGTTAACTTCGCTTCAGGCAAGTTGGACTCACATTATATGGAAGTTAAGGAGGCCTCTAACCTGCTCGGCTGCTACCTGAAAGTGCACTCTCCACCCCGACCAGCTCCCCGGGATCTGCTTGAACCATCATCAGTAAAAGGTATGAAAAGGAGCTACCTTGTGTGTGACTGAATTATTACTACACTCTGCATCATCTCCACCATAGACTTCCAGGGACCCGTCTCACCTGTGGGAGACTTATTACCAAGCTGCCCCATAACATCCCCTGTGAAAGTCCTCATAGCAGCGCTGGTACAATTACCAGAAACCACAGGTGGCGTCACGAACTACCTACCTAATAATCCCCTGTAAATATCCCTATCGCATTGACTGCCAGGGCCACGGACCGAGCCACCGCTGCCAGTGACAACTCCCATAGAAATCTATGGGCTCGGCTCCGAGTACCCCATAGCCCTGGTATCCACAATTGTGGTGCGAGTCAATTAAATTTTTGGCGTCACGAACAGGATACGAAACTTACAAGATCGTAAGCCCTGTGTGCCTAAATTGAACTGTTTGCTGTATGTCACTATTGGCGCCAAAATACCGCCATTTTGCCGCCAAGTTGGCGCCCTGAGGCGCTGGTGAAGAAGGTGGGCGTACCTTCGTGGGCGTGTACCCCCCTGAAGCGCGAAAAGTTATGGCCGCCCTCTCCAAGGCCTACTACAATGTGCGATCCAGCCCCACTGCAAAAGAAATCCGCCTCCTCTTCATCCTCTATCCGATGAGGAGGAGACGCAAATCCCGCCTCCACGGAAAGGACCAGAATGTTCCTGTTGGATATCACAGTGAGGCCTGGGACGAGGTGGCAGAAGGACAAGAGCAGCTATGCAGTGGAGCAGTGGAGCACAGGCCCTGCTCCCCGGAGAAGCTGTTGTTTGAACCTGAGCCATCTCTAATACAGGAACTTCAGCAAACCATGCTGGAGCTGCAGAAAGAGAATGTGGTGCTCAGAAGATTAATCCAGCGCAATGCAGACATGCAGGAGACAGAGAGACACTGGCGTGCCCAGATACAGCGGCTGCTGTGGGACGCAGTGTTCTCTCCTACAAGCATAATGCCGTCACCTGCTTTTCCAAGATCCCTGCTGAAGAAAGCTGAAGGAAAACCGGAGGCTGCCACCAAAAGTGCTGTACCTGATCCCACCGATGCGGAGGTGGAGGAGAAGGAGGCTGAGGAGGTCCTGCCCGTTCCGGAGTGCCAGCCAGGCAAGGAGGCCGCAGCAGATTACAGTCCCCCGGTAGGGACACCGGAGGAAACCCAGCCGTCTGTGATGGAGCAGCGACAGCAGCAGGTTAGTGCGTCCCCAACTGAGCCATTGCGCACACCTGCTTCCTGCTCTGCATCACACCAGCATTGTGCGTCCCAGTTCAGAGCGTTCACAGCACCAGGCCGTACTTCAGCATCGCCCCCTGCAGGCCCATCGCAATCTATGTCGCAATCGGCATCGCCTCCTGCTTACTCAACGCAAACCAAGTCGCAATCTGTACAGCAGCCCAGGTCTCAGCCAGCGCTGCCGCCTAAACCGCAAACTGCGACCAAGTTAGTATCGCAAAATGTTGTGGCACCTGTAGCGACGCAATCGGCGTCTCACAAGGAGGAAGCACCCGGCGTGCCCCTAGCGGTTCGCACAAGGACTGTGGCGACCCAGACATTGATAGCAGGTCACGACCTGTTTGTAATGCGCTCTAAAGAGCATCGCGTGGTTCCAGCCCCCGGGGTGGAAGACGTAATTGAAGTCAGCAAGAAAATGTGAAGACCGGTAGGACCCAGACAGGGGTTTACCGTATTGAAGCATGTATAAAGTTGAGAAGGAAAGTTCGCATAATTGCACTTGAAATGTATGTAATGTTTACATAAATTGCCATTTTTGCACTTTAGTATTATTGTATACTGATGTTTGATATATGGAGTAGAATACCCGGCTGGGTACCAGAAAGAAAAGATAAGAAAAATGATGTTTACCTATTTTGCATAGTTTTGCATAAAATACCCTGGTTGGGTAAAGAAAGTTAAAAGAATGTGAATACTTGAAGTATATATATAGATATATAATGTGAATATGAAAGTTAAAAAATTATAATGTGAATATTTGACAATTGAAGTTTAAATATGTGTCTTTAACCATGTCATGGACTGAGAGGCTGTGGACTATGCCAGCCCAAGTACTTTCTTGTAAATAGTTGCGCTTCGGTGCATTATCTTGGTTTGACACGAAACCATTACTATCAACCTCTGAAGAAAAACCCGTATGGTGGGCCTAGAGTGAGGTCTGCAGTCAGAAGTCCTGCAGCCCACCCAGGACCCACGTGGGAGGTTTTTGGTGCGGGTCCTCCACAAGTATCTTGTATATATGAAAATGTCTTGATATTTTGATACTTTTGTATTTTCTTACTGTACAAAACGTAACGTTTAAGAAATCCTTACCTCCCGGATGGGAAGAGTTATAATGTTTATGCTAATGCAAAACAAAATATTCTTTTTGTCTTTTACAGCCCGGGAGTGCTGTGTTTTACCAAGGGGAGATGTGTAGCCCAGCTTCGCAGGCACACATGAAAATCCGGGAAAGTGCACTGGAAGGTAACAGCCAAAGCTTGATATGCATTCACTCATGTCACTCACATTTAGACACACCCATAGGGGTATATAAGTTTGGTGGGTGTCAGCATAGAGAGTTCAGCTTCCTGTCTTAAGACAGAGATTCAGTCAGTTAGCTCCGGGAGGCTCAGGAGTGAGTCATCCCTTGGATAGTTACCTGTCTGAGTTAGTCAGTCAGATTGGTTTCCTGCTGAGTTCAGAGCAGAGACTTCAGCCGCCTGTCCCAGGACAGTGAAGTTCAGTCGACAGAGGTCCTGGACTAGGAGAATACTGAGAGCTGCTCAGTGAGCCCAAACAGGGAATCTGTGATTCGACTTCTATGCAGCAGTGCTTATGTTAAGAGCGGAAAGCAGGGCGAAGGGCACAGTGGAGAAGACAGAGCAGTGCCTTAGGTATTGGATTGCCTGCACTAAATCACCGGTCACTGGGGACCGAAGCGTTGCTATTGTTTCAAGCATAGTGACAAGAAAACCAGAGGCATCTGGACTACAGGTCGCAGAGAGCAGCCCAAAGTGTCAATACGTAACCGGAGTCAGGTGGAACAGGGACTTTGAGCTAGGCCAAGCAAAAGTAAGGACTTAGTTTCATCACTCAGAAGGCTCCACCACAACGTTGGCCGGGCAGTACAGCTACAGAGAAAGCTGGAGTTTTAGAGTTAACTTCGCTTCAGGCAAGTTGGACTCACATTATATGGAAGTTAAGGAGGCCTCTAACCTGCTCGGCTGCTACCTGAAAGTGCACTCTCCACCCCGACCAGCTCCCCGGGATCTGCTTGAACCATCATCAGTAAAAGGTATGAAAAGGAGCTACCTTGTGTGTGACTGAATTATTACTACACCCTGCATCATCTCCACCATAGACTTCCAGGGACCCATCTCACCTGTGGGAGACTTATTACCAAGCTGCCCCATAACATCCCCTGTGAAAGTCCTCATAGCAGCGCTGGTACAATTACCAGAAACCACAGGTGGCGTCACGAACTACCTACCTAATAATCCCCTGTAAATATCCCCTATCGCATTGACTGCCAGGGCCACGGACCGAGCCACCGCTGCCAGTGACAACTCCCATAGAAATCTATGGGCTCGGCTCCGAGTACCCCATAGCCCTGGTATCCACAATTGTGGTGCGAGTCATCTACCTATAGTCTATTGTCTGCTATCTACCGGTGCACATGTGCTTTTTCGCCGGCAGCCATTTTAGGGGGTCTCGGGTGGGATCTCAAATATCTTTCCATTTCGCCAAATTTTAAATTGTTATAGGACACCTAATAACTCAAATGTTAGTTTTAAAGTTTTAATATTTTTTCAAATTTTCCATGTATGCTCACTGTATGCTTTTCTTTATTTCAGATGTCTTTCAATAGTGAAGAATTCGTTCGGGAACTCATCGAGCTCTATAGGTCTCTGCCATGCCTATGGAAAATAAAATCCGCTGAATACAGCAACAGGATTAAAAAAAGAGAGGCCTACGAGAAGCTCATTGAGCTCTTCAAAAAGCATAATCCGACAGAGAAGGTGGATGAGAGCCTTGTCAGGAAAAAAATACAGGGTCTACGCACCGTGTACAAGAAGGAGCTCAACAAGGTGGAGAAGTCTAGTAAATCAGGTGCCAGCACGGATGAGGTGTATGTGCCCTCCTTGTGGTACTTTAATTTACTAGGCTTCACCCGTGACCAGGAGCTGCACAGGGAAACCGTGTCATCGGTGCGTCAGACCCTGGGACGGGGACAAGGCCATCCATAATGGTCCTGTCTCTGCGGATGTAGATGTAAGTACCTTCTTTGCTTCCCTGAATATAGCAATTTAGATTTGTATTTATGTGCCATAGTTACATAGAAAAACAGTAACTAAGGTTTTACCTGTTTAATTCTGCAGTTTACAAAAGTTTTCCCTTCCAGTTCAGAAAAGTACACTACTCTTTTTTTTTTTTTGCCTGACTCCGTTCTCATTATGTACGTTGAGTTAACCCGTGTCGGTCATGATAAATCCAATGCCACAATGCTAACTAATGTATTTCCTTTCTGCATGCTGTAAAATGTTTATTTTGGTTTTGCTTTAACCTTTATTTTCTTTTCTATATTTCTACAGCACCATAGAGAGGAAATGGGGCCAACACCAAATGAGGAAGACCTGTCTACTGCACGTATGGAGGAGCCGTGTGAGGGGAGTAGTCAACAGTCTGCGGCTTCTCCAGCACTGCGTAGACAGAGTCGAAAAAGAAAGGCGGACGGCCAGCCATCCCCAGACCTATTGGAGTTGGCGAAGAATATTTTACAGAATCAAAATCAAAAACCCACGGACACTTTTGCCACGTTTACGGCAGATAGACTGGGAAAGCTGGACCCAAGACAGAGGCTCCATGCGGAACGAGTCATATTTGAAGCACTCAGTAAAGCGGCACTTGGACAGCTGGATGATTCTTCGAAAATCCTGAGTGCGGTGGATCGGGACCAGTCATGGCCTCAAGTGCCCGATCCACACAGGAACACACCTGTGCGGAGGATTTGCCCTCCGCAAAACATGTCATTCCCCCCACCCCCTCCCCCTCAGTACCCAGGGTTTTCCCAATCATTTTGGCCACAGATGTCCTCAACACCCAGGCCACATCAATATAATGAGGAATCCCAGTATCATGATTTATAGTGTTGTTTTCCTTTGTTTTATTTTTGTTTATGTTGATGTTTTTTAATAAAAGTTTTGATATTAAAACTTGCTGTTTTCTATCAGGAATTAAGCTGGCAGAACAACTTGGTGGGGTCATGGGTGATAGGATATAATGCTATCAACGCTTTGGTGGGAGGGAGGGGGTGCATCTATACAGATGCATAGCTATAATGGGTGTGAGTGATGAAACATTATTTTATTTTTTACATTTAAACAAATAGGATGGGTTGAAGGTAGGTCAGGTCCGCCATAAGGGCGGTACTCTAGCTTAAGATGCCCAGATATAATGGGTGTGTTTTTAATATGTACCTTTTTTTTAAACCTTTTTTTTAATATTTTTTGGAAAGAAGTTGACACTGCTGCATTTATAAAGTGTAAACTGTATATATTTGGAAGAATATATATGTAATAATAATATAGATATATATCTATATATATATATATATATATATATAACATAAAAAAACAAACATAACATTGAAAACAAAACAAATAAAAGAACTATTTACAAAAAAACTATTTACATGCCCCCCTGGTGAATGAACCGCTCCAGCAACACTCCATGCTCATCCATGGCTGTCAATATTGCCGACCTCATCCGCCGGTGGGAGGCCAACAGGTCCTGGGCAGTGATCATTTCTGTGGAGGTAAATGGTAAAAGTTAACGAGGCAATTCTGTGGCAACATCAAGTAAAGTTACATGTGTGCTGTTTTACTTACGGATTTGCGGCGACTGCGCTTCTCCAGATGAGGCACTTACTGCCCAGCCCGAACCTGTGGCACCACCGGCTAAGGACACAAAGAAAAATACATATAACACGACAGCCCTTGCACATTTTAAGACCTAACAATGTTATATTATGTGCGTAAATTACCAGAAGGCGATCCTGCACCAGTGTCATGGAGTGATGCTGGAGAGAAGTCCAGTGTGGGGGTAGAGGTCGATGACCACATATCCGAAGGCGGTGTAGCAGCAGGAGAAGGGGTTGCTGCCGGTGATGGTGGTGCTGGTGATGCAGCTGCTGGTGATGGTGCTGCTGGTGATGCAGCTGGTGATGCAGCAGGTGATGATGCCAAAGTAGATGGTGGTGGTGGTGGTGCTGAAAAAGATTTCAATTGAGTGGAATAATCTTTCTACTAACTTTCTTGATTATGGCTATTATTCGCATATAAAGCTTCATATATTGGTCCATACAGAGTAGGCCCCATATGATGCTACATATGTAAAGGGCCCGATATGAAGCCACATAAATAATGAACCCCTATATGATGCTCCAGTATATGCTGGACCCCATTTCTGAAGTTCCACTGTATGATTAGCCCCATATATTGGTCCATACAGAGTAGGCCCCATATGATGCTACATATGTAAAGGGCCCGATATGAAGCCACATAAATAATGAACCCCTATATGATGCTCCAGTATATGATGGACCCATTTCTGAAGTTCCACTGTATGATTAGCCCATATATTGGTCCATACAGAGTAGGCCCCATATGATGCTACATATGTAAAGGGCCCGATATGAAGCCACATAAATAATGAACCCCTATATGATGCTCCAGTATATGCTGGACCCATTTCTGAAGTTCCACTGTATGATTAGCCCCATATATTGGTCCATACAGAGTAGGCCCCATATGATGCCACTCACCACGACGGGCCTGCCTCTGTGCACGGATGCTGGCGATGCGGTCGCTGGATCTGTACCGCAGATCAGCCAGCTTCTTGCGGATTTGTCTTGTTGTCCGCTGCACTCCATATCTTCTAGCCAGGCCCCGTCTGATCCTCCGCAGCACTGCCTGCTTGTGGAGGACTGGATGCGTCTGGTGCTGAGTGCACCAGTAATCCCTCCTATCCATCACACTGATCAAATAGCAGACCTCGGCATCCCCCAGGGTGTACTGCGTCTCACAGCCGCCATGTTATCACCTTAAAACAAGCTAGGCCGCATTTACGTCGTTAATCCTGCCCATGACGCATCAGCAACGCCCATTTTTTTCCACGTGACGTGCGGACCTTAGAGGACGCAACTGCGTTCTCGCGCGAACAGCACTGCTACACTCATGGATTTTGTGATTAAAATGGAGACGCATTAGCGTCCCCGAAAATATCGTGCCTGCAATACAGCGTCCCCAGGTCACAAGAGTGTGGGTATGTTGTTGCTTTTAAAGGGGTTTGATGTATTATTAGATTGTGATTTTATTTGTGGAAACTGTCATGCAAATATTCACTTTGTATATGAAAAAAAATTTTTATATGTCACAATATGTAGATGTTTTTTTTAAACTTTTCCCACATAATCATGTGTGGGGTTTTTTTGGGTGTTACGTGTTGGCGTTTTTATTGTTACCATTTTGGGCACCTGACATTTTTTTAACCGCTTTTTTATTCTATTTTTTGGAAGTTAGTAATTAACAAAAAAAAAAAAAAAATTTCTTTTTGGGGTGCCCTTTTAATCGGTCTGAGTGTGGTAAAATAGATAAAGAGTTTTTATTGTTCGGGTCATGACAATTATGGCGAGACCTCATTTATCTCTATTTTTGACGTTTTGACAGCTGTGGAGGCTGCTGCTGGGGTTTACATGGACTGGGCCAGTCGCTGATTGGTCGCGTCCGGCCGGGTGCGACCAATCACCGAGGCGGGCTTTCCGTTAAAGACAGACACAATTACATGATTATATAGTAGATGTCACCTGTGTATTACCTCATATTACTGTTACCTCATGTGACTGTATATTACCTCATTACTCATACATTTGAGTATATGTAACTTTAAACAATGTAAGTAATGTTGAGAGACCAAATTAACAATACGTGAAAAAAACATTAACTAATAGAACTTTATTCAGCAATTTAAGTAGGTAAACAATCTCAGTAGTAGTCCACTATAGGTTCTGATGCTGCCAAGTCACAGCACCGGGACCGTTAAAATAATCGCAGTAATTGTCTCTGCAGGTCTTCGCATCCTAGGTGCTTCTTCCAGGTCCCAATGGTCGAAGGCCAGCAATTGCACGTTCACTTGCCCGCCATTCGCCCAGCTGCACTTCTCCGTTCGTTTCATTCACAGAGTCCCCAAAGCCAGGAGGACAGTATGACACAGAATCGCGTCGGCGAAGAAAATTGTGAAGCACACAACAGGCCAAAACGACTGAGTCAATAGATTTCAACTTCATGTTAATCGGTGTGTGAAAAATGCGGAAGCGATTGGCCATGATACCAAAGGCATTCTCCACAACCCGACGTGCCCTAGACAAACGGTAGTTATAAATTCTCCTTTCCGTGTGAGAGTTTTTTGAGGGAAAGGTTTTATGAGATTGGGATGAAGCGGGAAGGCCTCGTCGCCAATAAAAACAAAATTAAGGTTACCTGTAGTGTCTGAGTTAGGAGGCAAGTGGAGTTCACAGTTATGTAACCGTTCTCCAAAAACTGTATTCTCCAAAACTCCACCATCGGAAACCCTTCCATTCATCCCAATGTCTACACAAATGAACTCATAATTGGCGTTAACAAGGGCCATCAGTATGATGCTGAAATAGCCCTTGTAGTTGTAGAAATATGATCTGCTGTTGGGTGGCTGAGTAATACGGACATGTTTCCTGTCCAAAGCCCCACCACAGTTTGGGAACTGCCATAGGTGATCAAAATCGTTGGCAATCTTGCTCCATTCCGCCTCCGTGGTGGGAAACTCCATGTAGCTCCGTAGACAACTGAAAATCGCCTTGCACGTTTCCGGAATGAGAACGCTCAGTAGAGGCCTTGAAATGGCTGAAGAAAAATGCAAGTCTTGCAAAGAGCGTCCAGTTGCCAGGAATCGCAGCGTGACTGCCAATCTTTCATCTGCCGGGATGGCAGCACGCATCGCTGTATCCTTACGTTCAATAAGTGGAGTAATTCTTCCAAGTAAATAGGTGAAGGATTCCTCAGACATCCGCAGAAAATTGCGGAAATCATGTGGATTTTTATCCTGAAGCTCTTTCACCAGTTGCATGTGTGAAAATTTGGACCTCTTCTGCAGCCACTCTCGGGTCCACATGCGACGTTTTCTTTTAGAACGCCTCTCCAGCATCCGTGCCTCATCTTGACGCCGTGCTTCCTCTACAAGCAATGCAGCAACCACAACAGCACACTCTGCATTGTTCATGATGGGGCAAACTGAAAAAAAAAATAAAAACAATAGGTAGGTGTCCTATAACAATTTAAAATTAGGCGAAATGGAAAGGTATTTGAGATCCCACCCGAGACCCCCTAAAATGGCTGCCGGCGAAAAAGCACATGTGCACCGGTAGATAGCAGACAATAGACTATAGGTAGGTGTCCTATAACAATGTTAAATGGGAAGGTATTTGAGATCCCACCCGAGACCCCCATAAAATACACAATAGGAATCACATTAGAGACTCAAAAAAGTATACACTACATAGTTGTGCAATGTTACAATACTTAACATTAATTCTAAAGACAATGGAAACGCACTAAAGACCCAAAAGGAACTTACCGTGCACAACGTATAGCTAGTCAAAAGCCAGTTGGAGAATAGCTGTCTTTTTTGGAGATGCAGTCCTGAACGCTACTGAGATCCGGAAGCAGGACGCTAGCAGGAACAAAACACCACAACTGTTCCTAGACCGCCAAGAACAATGAATAGGAGCGCAGCTACGCTGCCTTTTCATTCACGCGATCCGGAACAATGGTAAATAGCGCCAATTGAAACGCAGTAGTGACCGCCAATCGGAGCCAGGGGGCGTGGAAAAGGCAACGCAAAGGCACGCCCTCGATTCTAATAGCAAGTCGCTGGAGAGATCGTTGTTAAAGGTGTCATACAGGACGATATGTGCGACTCAGCGGGGCCGCAACGACCAAAAAAATGTCCAGAGTTTTCTTGAACGATCAGCGATCTCACAGCAGGGGCCTGATCGCTGGTATGTGTCAGACGTAGCGAGATCGCTAATGAGGTCGCTGTTACGTCACGAAATTGGTGACGTAACAACGATCTCGGTAGCGATCTCGTTATGTGAGACGGGCCCTTAAGAATAAAAAGACAGGTTTATTCATGCAATGCAGTTCAGATTTTACACCTTCTTCTGTGATGCCTAAAGAAGGATTAACATCAACTCCAAAACGGATCGCTTGAAAAAGCTATCTTTTGGCAGTGCCTGAGAACAACTGCCCTTCTCTTCCTCTCCTTATACCTTGTTGTCCACCCATCGGATGTGAGTCCAGCAGCTGGAACAGCATCCACACTTTAGATTCTTCTCCACCTTTTCTCCACCTTTTCTCACAACCTCTTCTGGTGAGAGACTAATTGGCCAGTTTGCCTTCACCTTGTGTTAGCAATATCACTCAGGAACACCTGTTATGTTAGTGTAGAAACTCACTCAGGAAAAATAGGCAACAGACTAACAACTGGCCGTGCCAGTTGCTCTACAAATTAGAGATCCTGACCCCTCAGTCCCTAGTGGTTCCAGTTTGAGCTGGGGTAGCGCTAACCACAGACTAGACGATGGCAACTTGGACCTATGCTGCCTGAAAGGCCATCAAGCTCTTCACGTTCCGTCTAAAGAACCAGAGGGCAGAGCAGAGTGCAAATTACTACAGAAGGGAAAGTGTGCTGAAATAAGAAAAAGATCCCAGAGTGAGTAAAACAAACCACAAAATGCAAAATAAAGGATTAAGTACATACTGTTAGAGTATAAGCCACCTACTTCCTAAAAAGAAACAGAAGATAGATGCAGGGGAAGGAACATTAACAGCAGAAAGATAAACCCTAGCTGGTCTCTCACTGACTGGCTTAAATTAAAGCAGTAAAGCAGTATGGCTGGACATCCAAATTAAACTGTCATCAGCAGGAAATACCAGCAGGTGGAATCTACATAAGGCCGCATCTGAAAGGTGATAGGGCAGATAAATAAGTAAATGAAAACACCTGATACCCTAAAAGGATTGAAGCAAGGAGAAAAGAGACTAAACACCCAGAGGAAAAGTGTATTTGCCATAGCTCAGTGGATATTGAAGTCAACCACAATGAACAGGCTCAAGGGTTTGAATCCAGATGCATGACATAACTCTTTTCTTTTTCCTCAGATTAAAAGAAATGAAATCTTGTAATACACATTTTTTTACAAATATTTAGTACCAAGAAATTCCATATCCTATTATCTTGTATTGGGTTTTTGGAATCTCCAAAAGCAGCTATAAAATAAGCACATCCTTTCTATATGGATTGCCTCATCTATGAGATTACTCTACAGTCATGGCCAAAAGTTTTGAGAATGACACAAATATTAATTTTTACAAAGTCTACTGCTTCATTTTTTCTAAGTGCAATTTGCATATACTCCAGAATGTTATAAAGAGTGATCAGCTTAACAGCAATTACTTGCAAAGTCAATATTTGGCTAGAAAATGAACTTTATCCCCAAAACACATTTCAACATCATTGCAGCCCTGCCTTAAAAGGACCAGCTAACCTCTTTTCAGTGATTGCTCCATTAACACAGGTGTGGGTGTTGATGAGGACATGGCTGGAGATCAATCTGTCATGATTAAGTAAGAATGACACCACTGGACACTTTAAAAGGAGGCTGGTGCTTGGCATCATTGTTTCTCTTCTGTTAACCATGGTTATCTCTAAAGAAACACGTGCAGTCATCATTGCAATGCACAAAAATGGCCTAACAGGGAAGAGTATCGCAGCTAGAAAGATTGCACCTCAGTCAACAATCTATCGCATCATCAAGAACTTCAAGGAGAGAGGTTCCATTGTTGCCAAAAAGGCTTCAGGGCGCCCAAGAAAGACCAGCAAGCGCCAGGACCGTCTCTTAAAAGTGTTTCAGCTGCGGGATCGGGCTACCAGCAGTGCAGAGCTTGCTCAGGAATGGCAGCAGGCAGGTGTGAGTGCATCTGCACGCACTGTGAGGTGGAGACTCTTGGAGCAAGGCCTGTTCTCAAGGAGGGCAGCAAAGAAGCCACTTCTCTCCAGAAAAAACATCATGGACAGACTGATATTCTGCAAAAGGTACAGGCAGTGGACTGCTGAGGACTGGGGTAAAGTTATTTTCTCTGATGATTCCCCTTTTCGATTGTTTGGGACATCAGGAAAACGCCTCATTCGGAGAAGACAAGGTGAGCGCTACCACCAGTCTTGTCTCATGCCAACTGTTAAGCATCCTGAAACCATTCATGTGTGGGGTTGCTTCTCAGCCAAGGGAATCGGCTCTCTCATAGTCTTGCCTAAAAACACAGCCATGAATAAAGAATGGTGTTATGATCTGCTACAAGCACTAAGGAAAGGTGGGAATTCTGTCCCTACAATAGGACTGAGCTGGATCCCTACGATGTAACGGGGAACCTGATCCTGCGACCAGACCCGCTAAAGTCCTCAGCTAGTCTGAATGAAGACCTATAGTTGCGAGGGAGGAATCCCTACAAGATCTAGGGACTGGGTGAAAAGGTGGACACCTCCTAACAGAAAGTGTAGCAGGGAATATAAAACAGAAAACAAATACTAAGAGATCCTAAGATCAAGCAAAACTGACAGAGTAAGGCACCTAAGCACCCGGCTAGCTTAAGAGTAGATAATACAATGAAGTCCAGCAAAGCCAGAAGGGCGGAGCCAGACTAAATAGGGTAAAAAGGTCATGTGACCAGCAAACTGAAACAAAATCTAACAAGAGGGTTCTAACAAATGGTACCAGAATGTCCTCCAAGAGCAACTTCTCCCAACCCTTCAAGAGCAGTTTGGCGATCAACAATACCTTTTCCAGCATGATGGAGCACCTTGCCACAAAGCAAAGGTGATAACTAAATGGCTCAGGGAACAAAACATAGAGATTTTGGGTCCATGGCCTGGTAACTCCCAGATCTTAATCCCATTGAGAACTTGTGGTCAATCATCAAGAGACGGGTGGACAAACAAAAACTTAAAAATTCTGACAAAATGAAAGCATTGATTGTGCAAGAATGGACTGCTATCAGTCAGGATTTGGTCCAGAAGTTGATTGAGAGCATGCCAGGGAGAATTGCAGAAGTCCTGAAGAAGAAGGGTCAACACTGCAAATATTGACTTGCTGCATTAACTCATTCTAACTGTCAATATAAGCTTTTGTTACTCATATGTTTGCAATTATTATATTTCTGTCTGTGATAAAAACATCTGTCAAACACACATAAAAAACCAGAGGGCAGCAGATCATGTGAAAATATAATATTTGTGTCATTCTCAAAACTTTTGGCCATGACTGTACAGTAAATTCCTGTAAATTTTTGTTTTTGATAGGTAGTAGGAAGTAAGTAGGAACCTAATGAACCCCTTGCACTACTAGGAAAAGCGGGCACATGACTGCAGGAAGGAGGGTACCTTCAACTCTTGAAGTAGTTATTGTGTTATTAATATTAATGGAATTAAGCTGGGTGGTTTCATTATTTTAAGATTGAAGGAAGACACAAGCTCATCCAATAACCTTTTACTGGTGAGAGGATGGTGTTTATGAAAAGATATAACTTCCTGTCTCAATATCTCTTCCTTTTTCTCTCACCAGAAGAAATTACAGAAACATTTCCCTCCCGGCTGTTTTCACTTTTTACTCTACAATTGTTTAATTTATATTTTACTTTTCTGCTTAACCTGTTTAAATTGGTTTATGTATCGTACCATCCTCAATCTTCTTTTTTATACGTATCATATTGTGTAATTTTGAAAATATCAAGTTGCTTTGCATTTTGGCATTAACCTTCTAATCCCAAGGGAAAGGCAATCCTTCAGCGATGGTTCCCTAGAAGTTTCCTCTCTTGAGTGCATCAGGATGACACTGTGAGTTGGGGGTTTAGTGCAGGTGCAGGCTGGTACAACTGGTATACAGAAAGTTATGACAGGTACAGCTGGTATACAGAAAGCACAGCAGGTGCAGGCTGGTTCTGCTGGTATACAGAAAGGTATGACAGGTACTGGCAGACACAGCTGGTATACAAGGAGACATGGCAGGTTAAGGTGGGTACAGGCAGGAACAGGCAATGAGGGAAACTGACAACTAGCAAGCGTGTAGAAAAACTGACAAAACATGTTGCTCAGGCACATTCCAATAGGTGGAGGTTAGAGATGGGCGAACCCAAACAGTAAAGTTTGGCATCCGTACTGAATTACTACTGTTTGGGCATGGACACCGAACACTGACTTCACCAGGAAGTCCATGTTACTGTTCAGGTTCGGCCCTCAGAACACCGGGTGTTTGTCAAGCTGTCATGTTTGTCATTTTTAAATAAAAATGGAAAAATATGTTTTGTTTTATTTCAAATAAAAGACTTTATTCTGGATGTGTCTTTACTTACAATACAACTATAGGATTAGTAATGGATAGGTGTTTTATAGATTCCTCTCCATTAATAAGCCATGGGCTTGATGTCACCTGACAATACAAAGGTGACATCAACCCCATAAGTATGAACCCCACTTGTCACTGGATCTAATAGCTGCACCTTTTCTGGGGGCCTGCAGGCTGCTATTTTTAGGCTGGGGGGGGCAATATCCATGGTTTCTTTACCAGCCTAAGAATACCAGCCCCCAGCTGTCTGCTTTAGCAAGGCTGGTTGTCAAAAATGGGGGGACTACATGGCATATTTTTTAATTATTTATTTAACCCAAGCTGTTTTTTATTTACAGTGCAGGCACTGGCTGATGAATGCTCCCTCAGCCGATCCTGCTCTCACTGTTATTAGAGGCAGCAGGCGTCAGATGATGGTAGCAGTAGTCCCATCAGCTGACACCAGTGACCGGAGGTAAATTTTATACCTCCAATCACACCTGTGGGCTCACACTGTCTTTTGACAGCGTGGGAAACGTGGTTGTCTGACCGGCGGTGATGATTTTACTGCCGATCAGAAGCAGTGTTTGCTGCACTGTAATGTACATGACAGCATGGCAAACACTGGAAGTTCAAGCCCCCCATTCAATGGGGTTCAGGTCCGTGTACTGTTCTGGTACCGAACCTGAACTTTTTGTAACTGTTCGGCCGAACCCAAACATCCAGGTGTCCACCTATCTCTAGTGGAGGTGCCTTAAATAATAAGTGTCTCTCAGCCAATCGCTGGAGACACTTTAGGACAGTGCTCTTTTTAAGAGACTGGGAGTGTGCGCACGTGCCCTAAATGTGGTGCCCGGTGATCTGCCAGACGTGTGCAGACCCTGGGAGACTTCTGCAACAGGAGGAAGTGTGGACCGAGGGTTGGGTGGGTGAGTGAGTCGATGTCCCTACCAGGGTAGAGGAGGATGGGAATAGCACAGGGACACTAACGCTACAGAAAGTCCAATTGGAGGTGCAAGTGGAAAGGGATGTATTGTCATTAGTATTCATAAAGAATTCACTGCACACTCTCATACAGGATGCAATATGTCAGAGAATATTTTATTGCAATTTACATTTCACAGTGATGCCAAAGATTAGCAAGATTCATGCCATTTGCAGCAATAAGTTATTAATTGAACGACCTTTCAACCCTCCTGGGTCTTTCTCAATATTTTCACTGTGAAATGAAGGAAAACAATGCAGCATGATTACATAAGATTGATTAAACATATACAGTATGCATATCTACAAATTATGTAATCTAGAAAGCAACATGTAACTATTTCAGACAAGCCATTTATATATCTCAGAAAGAGCCATATAATGCCTATAGAGTATTAACATTTTAGACTTTAGATGAAATATGGCACATAATGCCTATATGAAATAACATATCATAGTCATGTAACGTGCCACCATAGCATAAAGGAGGGGAGACATCCATCAAAGTTTCTCCTATGAATAAACAGGTGAAACGTGGTCACGTGGAATGACATAGTTATGCTTCTGTAGGACATGAATCACATGAATAAGCAATACATGCACACAGGTGGTGCCACATAATGGGGGTCAACTAAGGAGGCAAAAATAAAGTGCATTAAATAATGGGAAGGGAAAATGATGGCGCTCACCCGATCCTTCTTTATTCATATAAACAACACAGCTAGCTGCTCCATTGAATTATATTGATACTACTGTATAGTGCCACCTCTTTTGTTTGCAGGATATGGGACTTTCTTTGATTTGAGGCTGTGCACCTTGGTTTTTCAAGATGGATACAGTTTTGAATGCCTCAGCTATGCAGGTGCAGAAGGAATTGCAATAATTGATGCTAGGAGCTGGACGTGAAAATGAAAGCTACTTTTTCCTGGGAGAAGATCTGTATAGAGGAGTTAGGCTGAGGTCACACTGGCGACTAAATCGTACCACTAGAATGCGATGAAATATCGCATTGCAGTCTGCCCTATGTTAATCTATGGAGCAGCTCCCAGCATCCGATTTTTTGTGGTCCGATTTAAACGTGCGAGTGCAATCGCATCATGCTGCGATTGTCACCGATTGTGGGTCGACTATTGCCAATGCAAGTCTATGGGTGCGCTGAAAAGTGGGATTACAAACGGACCGCACGTGTGAGTTGCGATGAAATCGCACAACTTTTCCAGGTGACAGGAAACTGCCTTTGAAATACTCAGGAAGCCTTTACATGCTAATTAGCTAAGCACATCTTAAAAAACAACAGGAAGAACGCCTACACGGAGTCCAGAAACATGGCATCTAGCCACATCAATGTGGAACTCCTCATTGTATTGGTGCAGGAGAGGCCTGAATTGTGGGACCAGCGCGATCCCAATTACAGTAATCGGACGCGCAAAGAGGCTGCATGGCGAAGAATATGTGACACATTTTCCCAGACTATGAGCAGAGATCAAGGGAGGACCAAGAGCGTATTAGTAAGTACCACATGTAACTGATAATTTTTTTTTTTTAAATGTTCTGAACAAAATAATAATGTAGGCATATGTGTTTAAATGATATTTAAAATGCAACATTATGTAACTCTTCATATTTAGAACTACACATTGATGTGTGTGTTCACAAACAATATCCATGTACACTACTGGTCAAAAGTTTAGGGTCACTTAGAAATTTCCTTATTTTTGAAAGAAAAGCAGTTTTTTTCCAATGAAGCTAACATTAAATGATTCAGAAATACACTCTATACAGTGTTAATGTGGTAAATGACTATTCTAGCGGCAAACGTCTAGTTTGTAATGCAATATCTTCATAGGTGTATAGAGGCCCATTTCCAACAACCATCACTCCAGTGTACTTATGGTATTTTGTGTTCGCTAACTGTGTAAGAAGGCTAATAGATGGTTAAAATACCCTTTAAAACCCTTGTGCAAGTATGTTAACACAGCTGAAAATCGTTTGGTTGATTAGAGAAGCTATAAACCTGACCTTCCTTTGAGCTTGTTGAGAATCTGGAGCATTACATTTGTTGGTTCAATTAGGTATAGGAAAGATGTGTATCTTCGTACCGTGTTAGCCAGTAGATAGAAAAATATTTAGACTTGAGAGTCCTCAGTGGTTGATACCTTTTAATGGCTAACTGAAAAGATGGTAACAAATTGCAAGCTTTCGAGACTACGCAGGTCTCTTCATCAGGCAAAGACGGTCTTTGCCTGATGAAGAGACCTGCGTAGTCTCGAAAGCTTGCAATTTGTTACCATCTTTTCAGTTAGCCATTAAAAGGTATCAACCACTGAGGACTCTCAAGTCTAAATATTTTTGGTTCAATTAAACTCTCAAAATGGCCAAAAAAAATAACTTTCTTGTGAAACTCGACAGTCTATTCTTGTTCTTAGAAATGAAGGCTATTCCATGCGAAAAATTACCAAGAAACTGAAGAATTCATACAATGGTGTGTAGTACTCCCTTTAGAGGAGTGCACAAACAAGCTCTAACCAGAGAAGAAAGACAAGTGGGAGGCCCCGCTGCACAACTGAGCAACAAGACAAGTACATTAGAGTCTTTAGTTTGAAAAATTGACGCCTCACAGGTCCTCAACTGGCAGCTTCATTAAACAGTACACATTAAACGCCAGTGTCAACATCTACAGTGAAGAGGCGATTTGGGGATGCTGGCCTTCAGGGCAGATTGGCAAAACAAAAGCCAATATTCCTCTGTCCAATGTCTGTGTTCTTTTGCCCATATTAATCTTTTCCTTTCATTTAAGCCAGTCTTAAATATGGCTTTTGTTTTGCCAATCTGCCTGAAAGCCAGCATCCCAAATCGCCTCCTCACTGTAGATGTTGACACTGGCGTTTAATGTGTACTGTTTAATGAAGCTGCCAGTTGAGGACCTGTGAGGCGTCAATTTTTCAAACTAAAGACTCTAATGTACTTGTCTTGTTGCTCAGTTGTGCAGCGGGGCCTCCCACTTGTCTTTCTTCTCTGGTTAGAGCTTGTTTGTGCACTCCTCTAAAGGGAGTACTACTGTCATGGGTGCATCGCCACGAGGATCGTCGCGATTGCACATTCTGACTTCTCGCAGCTGAGTTGCTGTTACTTTGTGTTTGGTAATGAGAGAGTTAATTTTACCTAGCTCTTTGCTAAGACTAGGTCCAGCCTCGCCCGGCTGCTTTTGATTATGTTCTAATTAGCTTCCTTTATATCCCTGCCAGTCTGGGTGTTAGATGCCGGTGAAAGCATTCATACAGACTGCAGATAGGATCGGTTCTGAGAAGACTTAAGCTAAGAGCTCTTTTGTTGTTCATCCCCTCCTTGTTTATAGTTTATCTCCTAGACCTTTGGTGTTCCCTCTGTGTTTATATGTTGTATGAAAGACAGTATTTACTTTATCCCCTGTCTGTCTCGTTTGTCTATACTGTTTGTTAACCTTTACCTGTCCATTCCCTTTGGTGGTAATCAGGGTCCTTCTAAGGACTAGATTACAGTGGTCAGGGATTAGTAGGAGACAGGGTTTACGCTGGTGGCCTGGACCTCTGTACCATTAACAGTACCTCCAGGTAGAGGGACTAGTCAGGACCCCAGTTTAGGGTCAGCATAGACCCCGGTCCACCTCTAGCCAGAGACAGCGTGAAAAGGATTCAGTATTGACTCACAGGATATTATGTCAGGTAATACTATGCTATATATACATGTTAATGTTACCTACTTATATGTTAGATAGTATGTTGTCCTACTTGATAGATTACTGACATTATATATTTATACATCTGCTAGACAGCGTGACATTTTCACCGGCCTTACTAAAAATTCTCCTCAGCTACCATGGATCCAGTAGCCCAGCTTGCCCGGCAGTTGCAGAGGTTGTCCATGGAGCTTATGGATATTAAGTCCAAGGTTTTGTCCCCCCCGGAGCAAACCAGATCTGAACCTAAGGTTGCTCTCCCGGACAGGTTCACTGGTGGGCGGGACAAATTTTTTACCTTCCGGGAGGCATGTAAATTGTACTTTCGGCTGCGGCCTCGGTCATCGGGGAGTGAAGAGCAGAGGGTGGGAATTGTCATCTCGCTCTTACAAGGGGACCCTCAATCCTGGGCGTTCTCTCTTCCCCGGGCTCCCCGGCCCTCCAGTCAGTAGATCAATTTTTTGCTGCCCTGGGTTTGGTGTATGATGACCCGGATCGGGTCTCCTTGCTGAAACGAAGTTACGTAGGATACAGCAGGGAGATCGTCCGGCGGAGGAATTTTCTTCTGAGTTCCGTAGATGGGCCACAGATACTCAGTGGAATGACCCAGCTCTTAGGAGCCAGTTTTGTCAAGGGTTATCTGACAAAGTAAAAGACGTTTTGGCTCAGTATGATTCTCCTCCGTCACTGGAGGCTGCTATGGCTCTTGACATTCGTATTGATAGACGGCTTCGGGGGAGGTGCGAGGTAACTCCGCCCCCTGTTATGACTCCATCCACTACTAAAGTCCCTGATGTTGAGATTCCCCTGGTCTGTTCTGAGGAACCTATGCAGTTGGGAGGGACATCAATTTGTAGGAGGGAATCAGCGGTGCGCCGCAAGACAAGAAGGTGTTTCTTCTGCGGGAGAGAGGGGCATTTTGTTGGGGGGTGTCCCTCCCGTGCCTCATTGAGCAAAGGAGTCACCGAAAAACTGTTAATCCCAGGTTGTGTGGTGGACGACAACCTGGGAGTAGGTATTTCGTCCCCGGGTCCGTCTCAATTTCTCGTGCCTGCGGAGGTGGTGGTTGGTGCGAGAGTTGAGAGGATTTCTGTTCTTCTTGATAGTGGGTCTGGGGCTAATATGGTGGACGCTCGGTTTGCCCAGGTGCAAGGTATGCAACTGAGTGTATTGGCCAAACCGATCCCTATACTTTCTATTGACGCCAGACCTCTCGGTCAAGGTAGCTTTGTACAAGCTGTTCATAGCATAGACCTTCGAGTAGGGGCAATACATAAAGAACGGTTGTCTTGTTATGTGTTGGAGGGTCTTCCTACTCCTATTGTGTTGGGACTTCCTTGGTTGACTAAACATAACCCAGTGATTGATTGGCAATCCAGAAAGATAAGCCAGTGGGGTGAATTTTGCAAGAATAACTGCATGAACACGGTCATCGGTGCGGTCGTGCCTAAGACTTTGCCTCCTTTTCTGGAGGACTTTGGGGAGATGTTCTCAGAGGAGGGGTGTCAAGAGTTACCTCCTCATCGCACATATGACTGCTCAATAAAATTGCTTCCTGATGCCTTATCTCATAGTGTCCCAGGGGCCGGAAAGACGGATGGCCCGGTTCCTATCATGCAGGAGGGAGTGGTGGTGTCGGCTGTGTGCTCTGAGCTTGAGGAGGAGGTGTTGGAGGCTCAGGGGGACACTCCTGTAGGACCTCCAGGGAGACTGTTTGTTCCTAATCAGTTAAGACAAAAAGTTATCGAGGCACATCATAGTTCTGCTTTAGCAGGACATCCAGGGAGTAAAGCAACTGTGGATCTCCTTTCTCGCCGGTTTTGGTGGCCTAACTTAAATAAAGAGGTAATAAATTTGTCACGTCCTGTGGAGTTTGTGCTCGCTCTAAGACCCCACAAACCCGTCCATCTGGGGTTCCTGAGGAGGAACGATTCTCGTCGTCACTTGCTTCAGTTTGAAGAGGAGTGCTGAATGGTCTGAGTGCTATGGGGAACCGTTACAAGCGGAGGTCTGATAGGAGGAGAGTGTTTGGTCCGGACCTAGGTGTGAACGATCTGGTGTGGTTGCCTACCAAGAATATAAAACTCAAGGTTCCCTCCTGGAAACTGGGTCCCAGGTTCATCGGTCCATACAGGATCAGTTCTATAGTTAATCCTGTGGCATTTCGTCTGGACCTCCCTCCTATGTTTAAAATCCACAATGTGTTCCACAAATCGTTGCTTAAAAGGTACGTGGCGCCAGTTATACCGTCGCCTCTGCCTCCTCCTCCGGTGGTGGTCAATGGTAGCTTGGAGTTTCAGGTGTTGAAGATCATTGACTCACGTCTGAATCGTCGGTCCCTTCAGTACCTGGTTCATTGGAAGGGGTATGGTCCTGAGGAGAGGACGTGGGTCCCTGCGTCGGAGGTTAACGCAGATCGATTGGTTCGGACCTTCCACACAACTTACCCGGGCAGACCTGGCCCTGAGGGTCCGGAGGCCCCTCGTAGAAGGGGGGGTACTGTCATGGGTGCATCGCTACGAGGATCGTCGCGATTGCACATTCTGACTTCTCGCAGCTGAGTTGCTGTTACTTTGTGTTTGGTAATGAGAGAGTTAATTTTACCTAGCTCTTTGCTAAGACTAGGTCCAGCCTCGCCCGGCTGCTTTTGATTATGTTCTAATTAGCTTCCTTTATATCCCTGCCAGTCTGGGTGTTAGATGCCGGTGAAAGCATTCATACAGACTGCAGATAGGATCGGTTCTGAGAAGACTTAAGCTAAGAGCTCTTTTGTTGTTCATCCTCTCCTTGCTTATAGTTTATCTCCTAGACCTTTGGTGTTCCCTCTGTGTTTATATGTTGTATGAAAGACAGTATTTACTTTATCCCCTGTCTGTCTCGTTTGTCTATACTGTTTGTTAACCTTTACCTGTCCATTCCCTTTGATGGTAATCAGGGTCCTTCTAAGGACTAGATTACAGTGGTCAGGGATTAGTAGGAGACAGGGTTTACGCTGGTGGCCTGGACTTCTGTACCATTAACAGTACCTCCAGGTAGAGGGACTAGTCAGGACCCCAGTTTAGGGTCAGCATAGACCCCGGTCCACCTCTAGCCAGAGACAGCGTGAAAAGGATTCAGTATTGACTCACAGGATATTATGTCAGGTAATACTATGCTATATATACATGTTAATGTTACCTACTTATATGTTAGATAGTATGTTGTCCCACTTGATAGATTACTGACATTATATATTTATACATCTGCTAGACAGCGTGACAACTACACACCATTGTATGAATTCTTCAGTTTCTTGGTAATTTTTCGCATGGAATAGCCTTCATTTCTAAGAACAAGAATAGACTGTCGAGTTTCACAAGAAAGTTCTTTTTTTTGGCCATTTTGAGAGTTTAATTGAACCAACAAATGTAATGCTCCAGATTCTCAACAAGCTCAAAGGAAGGTCAGGTTTATAGCTTCTCTAATCAACCAAACGATTTTCAGCTGTGTTAACATACTTGCACAAGGGTTTTAAAGGGTATTTTAACCATCTATTAGCCTTCTTACACAGTTAGCGAACACAAAATACCATAAGTACACTGGAGTGATGGTTGTTGGAAATGGGCCTCTATACACCTATGAAGATATTGCATTACAAACTAGACGTTTGCCGCTAGAATAGTCATTTACCACATTAACACTGTATAGAGTGTATTTCTGAATCATTTAATGTTAGCTTCATTGGAAAAAAACTGCTTTTCTTTCAAAAATAAGGAAATTTCTAAGTGACCCTAAACTTTTGACCGGTAGTGTATATTAAAATATCATCGATGCTTCGGCATTTATTGACTACAACATTTTGTACTCCCCTTCACCTCAGATGTAGTGTATAGGTCCTTAAATTCAAATTTATTGCGGCGTTTTGTAAAGGGGCAAGCAGTTTTGTAAATGTATCTTAGTGCTTATAACATGGACACTTCTGGTTGTATGTTGATGTCTTTTAACATTCTAAATCCCATCACACATGACCACTATTTAAATGTTCAGTGTTACAGATGTTTTTTTTTTTGTTAATAAATACATATCAGTCATAATAACCGTTATGCTGTTATTAAATTTGAAGTGACAGATGTGACAAGGCGGTGGCGCAGCTGTCGGGACTGCTACCAGAGGGAGAGGCAGATGAGGGATCGTAGTGGGGCTTCATCTTCTAAGAAGAGGAAGTATCTATATTTTGATAGACTAAACTTCCTTGCGCCTGTGATGGAACTGCGACCGTAAGTGCATGTGTGTTGAACCAGTATCATCGAAAACTTTGTTATTTGATGATTTTTAAATGATTTTATTTCTTTCCTTTCTAGGACTGAGTCTAACCTAACTGAGAGGGAGACTGGGTCGGACTCTGAAGTGCTTATAGACCCCGTTGGTGATGGGACAGAGGAGGCAGGCCCTTCCTCTGCAGCATGTTCTTCCACCCAAGCAGCACCACCACCAGCTGCAGGAGCTGAGGAGTCACAAACCCAGCAGCCGGAACATGAGAACCTACCTCAGAGCAGCAGCCCTAATAGGCCTCAGGATGTGTCTCCTCCTCCTTTCCAATGCACAAGGCGAGGTAGGCAGCGATGAGAAGGAGTGGGTTCTGTGACAAGGAGGCAGGTGGACTGAGGAGTTCTGGACTATTTGTCCAGTGTAGCAAATGATGATAGGGAGGAGGCATTTTCCCGCAGTCTGGCCCGTTACATCCGGGCTATTCCAAGACAGCACAGACTGCGGATCAGAGGCGGACTGCAGATTGTTGTGGATGCTGGAACAGCGCCTAATGATCCAAGCAACCTACTAGATTATCTAGAAAGATGGCAGGTTGGTCCTGAAAATGTCTTAAGGTTGTTTGGACCCCAGCCCTTACAATCTGCTTCAGCCTCTGATCCTCCTCCTCATCATCATCCTCCTCCTCCACCTCCTCCTTGTGTCCAACAGAACCCAACTCCTCCTCCTCATCCTACTGCAGCTCCTTCATACTACGGAGCTACCCAGCTCCAAGCCAAGGGACAGAGTGGCCATGCATAATATGGCCACTCTAACATACCCAATGTTGTTGGCTGGCCACAACATGGATATGTTAGACATGGGCATATTGGGGGTCATTCTGGTACTGCTCAGTCATTTCAATATGACTATGAGCAGCAATTCCCTATGTACCCCTACCCACAAGGCCATCAGGATGCAGCCAGTAACCCAGCTGCTACGTTAGGTTCTGCACCAGCTCAGGGTCAAACACAGGTTGCAGATAGTGGAAGGCCTAACACACAACCTGGCCCTCCATCCTCACCACCACCAAGCTACCATCAATTGTAGCTGTAATAACCTTTTTTTGATGCTTTTTTATTTGTATTTAAGTTATATATTTTATTTTTTCCTATTGACAATGTTATAAATATTTTATTGTTATCTTTGGACATGTTGGTCCTGTTTACAAAACATATCAGCCACTAAAAGGCTACAAAATATACACTAATGAGTAAAATTAGTGAAGTGCCATTGGTTGTCTGTGATTATTCTTATATGTTATGTCCTGTGTAAAGTAGGGTAAAGTGGACATAAAGAATAACAGTCTTCCATGAATTTATTCATCACAAGTAAGTTTATGGTATCATATAACATAAAACACACTACATAGCTATGGCCTCCTCTTGCCAAGGAATAGCACCAGCAGGGGAAACAAAAAAATTGGTCAATAAGTCACGGACTTTGAGTCCAGAAGGGGGACGACGAGGATGGATGACTGGTCTCATAGGCCTCGTCATTAGTGTTGAGCGATACTGCTCGATATCTAAAAATATCGTATCGAAATTGTATCGCCGATATCACTAAATATCGTTGATATCCGATTACGATACCGGAAGTCCCATGTAAGTCTATGGGAACAAAATATCGCAACTAAAATAAACCTTTATTTCCTTGTAAACACTAAATATACACACATAGAATACATATATATATATATATATGTCATTGTGACATATATATATACATATATTTATAGTTTATACACTTCTACATAGTAAAATGTCCTCTGATTCAATTGCCGGGTAAAGCTGGCTTTTGTGAAAAGACAGAAGCACCCGACATGAAATGACACTTGGTGTACATAGGGTTAACCATGTCTTTTCATGTCGTTTGCAATCTGATTTGCACAAACAATTACATCAGTCTATGTGTGCAAAATTTCACACCTGTAGGGGTTAATTAAAGGTGTAAATTCGTTGTAAAAAAAACGGACTTTTTTGCTACGAATTTACACCTTTAATTAACCCCTACAGGTGTGAAATTTTGCACACTTACACTCATGTAATTGTTTGTGCAAATCAGATATCAAACTACATGAAAAGACATGGTTAACTCTATGTAAACCAAGTGTCATTTCATGTCGGGTTCTGCATTTTCACAAAAGCCGGCAATTGAATTAGCGGCTATTATACTATGTAGAAGTGTATGAACTATAAATATAAATATTGAGTGGAGTGGAGTGATATTATACATTAATAACAGATGGTGCAATCAGCGTCATATTACTGTTAAAGAAATTCACTGCACTCAAAACATTGAACTCTTAGCAGTTGGCCTCAGGCCCTACTATTTACCTAGAGAATTTTCCATTTGCATTACAGTAGTCCTGTATATCCCTCCATCCGCAAATCAAGAGGTGGCTGGGGAAGTATTGTCAGGGGTGTTAGACCGCATTCAGACAAAGCACCCAAACTCGTTAACTGTAATCTCTGGGGACTTTAACAGAGCCATGATCTCAAAGACTCTTGCAAAGTTCTATCAATATGTAAAATGTGCCACAAGAGACAGCAGTATACTGGATCTCCTCTATGCGAATGTTAAAGATGCCTATTCATCATCTGCACTGCCCCCCCTGGGAAATCAGACCACAACCTCATACTATTGTCTCCATCATACCAAACTGTTGTCAGTAAACAGCCAGCCACAATAAAATTAATTAGGAAGTGGAATCCAGAGGCAGAAGAGGCTCTACGAGACTGTTTTGACCTCACAGACTGGGAGGTGATTTGCGACAGGGGAGAGCATGATAATGTAAATGATATTGTCGGGCGAGTAACGGATTATATAAATTTTTGTACTGACACTGTTGTACCAGCTAAAAAGATGTTATGCAAATAACAAGCCTTGGATTACAAAAGAATTGAAACACTTACTAAACAAGAAAAAACTGGCATTTAAAATGAAGGATACTAAGAAACTGAAATTGATTCAAAGGGAATTAAAGGGGAAAATTAAGAATGCCCGTGAAGCGTTCTGAATTAAATTAGAAAATAAACTGTCACACAACAATTCCATGGAGGTGTGGTCGGGCATGAAACAGCTAACTGGGTTTAAGGCAAAGTCGGAGCATGGGGAAGTGGAACTGCCCTGGGCTAATGAAATGAATGAGTTTTTCAACAGATTCACCAGCACAAGCACAGCGTCATCAGAAATGGGGGATGGATCTGGGAAAAGATCTGCAGCATTGACATTGGGGGATAAGCTGCCTGCCTTAACTGTCTCCCAAAGCGACGTGAGAAGACAGTTTAGCAGTCTTGTTATTGGCAAAGCAGCTGGGCCTGATGGCCTCAGCCCACGTGTCCTCAGAGCATGTGCCAACCAACTGTGTACTGTCTTCCAGCACCTGTTTAACTGGAGCCTTCTATCACAGGGGGTACCAGAACTGTGGAAGACCACCTGCCTGGTGCCGGTTCCTAAGACTACTTTTCCAACTTCCCTACAAGACTATCGTCCAGTTTCCTTAACACGCATGCTATGAAGTCCTTGGAGAGAATAATACTCGCCTACTTGCGCCCGAGGATGAGGGCCTACACTGACCCCCTGCAGTTTGCGTACCAGCAGAGATTGGGGGTGGATGATGCTGTAGCGTCTCTGCAACATACAATGCATTCGTTCTTGGACAATGATGGAACTGCAGTGCGCGCTATGTTCTTTGACTTCTCTAGTGCTTTCAATACCCTACAGCCGCTCTTACTACATAATAAGTTGACTGCTATGGCGGTAGATGAGGGGATGGTGAACTGGATAAGTGACTACCTGACAGACAGGCCGCAGTTTGTAAGGATGGGGGAGGTGGTATCTGGCAGTGTACGGAGCAGTGTGGGAGCCCCTCAGGGTACAGTGCTGTCACCCTTCCTCTTCTCATTGTATACAGCTGACTTTCAGTATAAATCTGATTTTTGTCACCTCCAAAAATTCTCAGATGACTCCGTGATTGTAGGGGGCATTGTGGGGGGCCTGGGGGAGGAGGAATATAGAAGGGTAGTTTCTGACTTTGTGGATTGGTGTCAGACTAACTGTCTAGAACTAAATGTAAAGAAAACCAAGGAGATGGTGGTGAGTTATAGAAGGAAAAAGGAAGATTACATACCAATCACCATTGCTGGCCAGGAGGTTGACATTGTTGAGAGCTACAAATATTTGGGGGTTCACCTTGACAGTAAACTCGATTGGAGGTGTCATACAGAAAAGGTTTACAAGAAGGGAATGAGCAGACTGTACTTTCTGCGGAAGCTCAGGTCGTTCAATGTGTGCAGTAAAATGCTGGAGATGTTCTACCAGTCCGTTGTAGCAAGCGCCATCTTTTTTGCTATCATTTGCTGGGGCATTAAACACACGAATGTGGGACTAATTAAAAATGACCATAAACATAAAAAATGTATATAATACACTATATCTTTTACATAAATAGTAAAAGGAGATAATAATATATAATCTACAAAAGACCCACAATTCAAGAAACACAAGAGGTGGCAACCACCCAAGAATGAAGAAAAAAACAGTGCACACCAGGGATGGAAAGAAAACAGTAAGCAGAGATCCAAGAGGTAAACAACCAAAATGTGTGTGTAAAATGATACCAAATGAACACCAAAGCAATATGTGAAAATAATCTAAATTTTATTGAGCAATATTGTACATAATGTATCAGAACAATATAATGTAACAAAAATAAAATAGATATAAAAAATGCAATAATAAAAAAACAGTAGTTCACTTCTATAGATAAAAAGACTCAAAATTATTAACCAGGAGCATAATGTGTTATGGTGCTCTACATACTATCAATATCACTGTGCATCCAAATATAACAAGAACTAGTGAGATAACAAAATATCATCCACTAAATGTGCACCAACAACAGAAAGTGTATATAATATAAACTCAGTAGCAACAATAATAAATCATATGTGCAACACACAAATGTGAGCCAAAATTGGCGACATTGGATTAATTAACATGTGAGCAAAAGAAATGAACGTGAAGTGAAAATATGTATATAAATGCTGACTGAGAGCTACCTGGAGCCGCAGAAGCGAAACAGAAACTGGAATGCCGCGCCCCAACGCGCGTTTCGGAATAAATACCTTCGTCAGGGGGATGACCGCTGATGTAGTTACCGTCTTTAAATAACCAATCCGCTGATTCGCTCAGCTGGTGCTGAATGCGGCGCTTCGTCATCAGAACTGGACGGGAGACGTGCATGACGCCCGACGTCATGTGACCAGTGTAAACCGAAAGTGTCGGGTCACATGATCACACTGAAGACGCCGTTGTCATGCCGATCCAGGTCCCAGACTGGAGACATGCGCACTGCACCACTGACGTCATATCCAACTCAGATCTTAATTGTAAGGGGGAATGACGAAAGTCATTGTGGCACATATAGATGGAAATGCGAAAATGTATCGTGTATGCCCTAAGATGAATCTAATTGCACATTAATTATATTTATGCATGGCATTAAATCCTAACACGCCATGTAACAGACATGTAGTAATATTCTATGCGTGGATCAAAAATAACTGCATAAAACATATGCCATCAAACATGTCCCATATATACTTATACCTATACATAATATGAATAAACTAAGATTTACTAATATGTAAACTATAAATCAATGCATATTAGTTGAATGGATTGTTGTATATACATTTGTGATATAACACATTGTTCCACAAAAAACAGTACTGACGTATTCTGACATGATGTATATTTCTTCCAATGCGGAGATTCTTCATTGGAGTAGAGATGGTATATATTTCCTCCAATTCAATACAGCAATCCATATAGAAGCAGCAAACACATAATTATTCTAAAGATAATAAAATGACAAACGTTATACAAGACTGTAGCTGAAATATTGCATTTTATAAAGTATCATATTAAAATAAAAAAATAAAAAAATATGTCACAAAACACAAAAGCCTACTGATATAAAAACACATAGAAATCTAAAATATAAGACTTAATCCCTAATAATATAAAATGAATATCCTAACTTTTACTAAAAGGCCACAGATATGAAAAGAAAGAAGAAACATAGGGGAGACTATATTCACAAAAATGGAATGAATGAAAGACATTCATTGAGGCCAAATGGAGACACCGTGTTCAGTGTCCATATCCATTTGGCCTCCAATTGGGCCAAACGCCTGCTGATATCACCACCTCTATTATTAGTGACCAATAAATCAATCCCCATAACTTTTAGTTTGGAAGAATCACAGCCATGGTGTATTTTAAAGTGTCTGGGGATGGTCTTAAGTGATGATACATCTTCCACCTCAGCTGCCGCCTTAATCCCCAAAACGTGCTCTCGCACTCTGACTTTAAGTTGTCTTGTAGTCAATCCAACGTATTTCAAATTGCAAGGGCATTCGGCCATGTAAATCACGGCAGATGAGGTACACGTAATGGCTTGTTTGATGTCAAAATGGTGGGAGTTATCTGCATCACTAAAGCTGCCGGTCTTAGAAATATTTGGGCAGGCCACGCACGAGCCACATGGTTTGCATCCCTTAGTGATAGTGCAGGTATTCTGTATAGTCCTGATGAAATGACTCTTTACCAGATTGTCCCTTAGGTTGGGCGACCTTCTAAATGTAATTTGAGGTCTATCCCCTATATATTTTGACAAAATGGGATCAGATAACAGAATTTGCCAATGATGTGTAAGGCATTGTCTCAATTGGTCACTCTGTCCACTGTATTGTGCAATAAACCTCACCAGGTTATTATCAATTTTTGAATGTTTCGTATACAGTGTATCATGGCGAGTGCTGTTTTTGCCCTATTGTAAGCCTTTTTTATTGATCTCCTGCTGTAGCCCCTCTCTAAAAATCTCTCTCTCAATGCATTAGCTTGTTGGAAGAAATCTTCATCTCTTGAACAAATGCGTCTAATGCGTAAAAATTGTCCAATGGGCACTGAATTAATAAGAGGTTTAGGGTGGGAGGAAGATGCATGTACCAATGCGTTGACTGCTGTCTTTTTCCTAAACAAGTCAGTTTGAAGACAACCTTCAAAATCCTTACAGATCCGTACATCTAAGAAATCAATATTATTGACATGATAATTGTAGGTGAAATGCATGTTGATATCATTACCGTTCAAGCTGGCGATGAATTTAGCCAATTCTGCAGTAGAGTCTTGCCAAATGAAAAAAACATCATCAATGTAGCGTGTCCAAAAGGGGACACGCTCCATATAATCTGAATGATCAGATAAAAGGAGGTCCCTCTCCCACAAGCCCAGGAACAGGACCTCCTTTTATCTGATCATTCAGATTATATGGAGCGTGTCCCCTTTTGGACACGCTACATTGATGATGTTTTTTTCATTTGGCAAGACTCTACTGCAGAATTGGCTAAATTCATCGCCAGCTTGAACGGTAATGATATCAACATGCATTTCACCTACAATTATCATGTCAATAATATTGATTTCTTAGATGTACGGATCTGTAAGGATTTTGAAGGTTGTCTTCAAACTGACTTGTTTAGGAAAAAGACAGCAGTCAACGCATTGGTACATGCATCTTCCTCCCACCCTAAACCTCTTATTAATTCAGTGCCCATTGGACAATTTTTACGCATTAGACGCATTTGTTCAAGAGATGAAGATTTCTTCCAACAAGCTAATGCATTGAGAGAGAGATTTTTAGAGAGGGGCTACAGCAGGAGATCAATAAAAAAGGCTTACAATAGGGCAAAACACAGCACTCGCCATGATACACTGTATACGAAACATTCAAAAATTGATAATAACCTGGTGAGGTTTATTGCACAATACAGTGGACAGAGTGACCAATTGAGACAATGCCTTACACATCATTGGCAAATTCTGTTATCTGATCCCATTTTGTCAAAATATATAGGGGATAGACCTCAAATTACATTTAGAAGGTCGCCCAACCTAAGGGACAATCTGGTAAAGAGTCATTTCATCAGGACTATACAGAATACCTGCACTATCACTAAGGGATGCAAACCATGTGGCTCGTGCGTGGCCTGCCCAAATATTCTTAAGACCGGCAGCTTTAGTGATGCAGATAACTCCCACCATTTTGACATCAAACAAGCCATTACGTGTACCTCATCTGCCGTGATTTACATGGCCGAATGCCCTTGCAATTTGAAATACGTTGGATTGACTACAAGACAACTTAAAGTCAGAGTGCGAGAGCACGTTTTGGGGATTAAGGCGGCAGCTGAGGTGGAAGATGTATCATCACTTAAGACCATCCCCAGACACTTTAAAATACACCATGGCTGTGATTCTTCCAAACTAAAAGTTATGGGGATTGATTTATTGGTCACTAATAATAGAGGTGGTGATATCAGCAGGCGTTTGGCCCAATTGGAGGCCAAATGGATATGGACACTGAACACGGTGTCTCCATTTGGCCTCAATGAATGTCTTTCATTCATTCCATTTTTGTGAATATAGTCTCCCCTATGTTTCTTCTTTCTTTTCATATCTGTGGCCTTTTAGTAAAAGTTAGGATATTCATTTTATATTATTAGGGATTAAGTCTTATATTTTAGATTTCTATGTGTTTTTATATCAGTAGGCTTTTGTGTTTTGTGACATATTTTTTTATTTTTTTATTTTAATATGATACTTTATAAAATGCAATATTTCAGCTACAGTCTTGTATAACGTTTGTCATTTTATTATCTTTAGAATAATTATGTGTTTGCTGCTTCTATATGGATTGCTGTATTGAATTGGAGGAAATATATACCATCTCTACTCCAATGAAGAATCTCCGCATTGGAAGAAATATACATCATGTCAGAATACGTCAGTACTGATTTTTTGTGGAACAATGTGTTATATCACAAATGTATATACAACAATCCATTCAACTAATATGCATTGATTTATAGTTTACATATTAGTAAATCTTAGTTTAGACATATTATGTATAGGTATAAGTATATATGGGACATGTTTGATGGCATATGTTTTATGCAGTTATTTTTGATCCACGCATAGAATATTACTACATGTCTGTTACATGGCGTGTTAGGATTTAATGCCATGCATAAATATAATTAATGTGCAATTAGATTCATCTTAGGGCATACACGATACATTTTCGCATTTCCATCTATATGTGCCACAATGACTTTCGTCATTCCCCCTTACAATTAAGATCTGAGTTGGATATGACGTCAGTGGTGCAGTGCGCATGTCTCCAGTCTGGGACCTGGATCGGCATGACGACGGCGTCTTCAGTGTGATCATGTGACCCGACACTTTCGGTTTACACTGGTCACATGACGTCGGGCGTCATGCACGTCTCCCGTCCAGTTCTGATGACGATGCGCCGCATTCAGCACCAGCTGAGCGAATCAGCGGATTGGTTATTTAAAGACGGTAACTACATCAGCGGTCATCCCCCTGACGAAGGTATTTATTCCGAAACGCGCGTTGGGGCGCGGCATTCCAGTTTCTGTTTCGCTTCTGCGGCTCCCAGGTAGCTCTCAGTCAGCATTTATATACATATTTTCACTTCACGTTCATTTCTTTTGCTCACATGTTAATTAATCCAATGTCGCCAATTTTGGCTCACATTTGTGTGTTGCACATATGATTTATTATTGTTGCTACTGAGTTTATATTATATACACTTTCTGTTGTTGGTGCACATTTAGTGGATGATATTTTGTTATCTCACTAGTTCTTGTTATATTTGGATGCACAGTGATATTGATAGTATGTAGAGCACCATAACACATTATGCTCCTGGTTAATAATTTTTGAGTCTTTTTATCTATAGAAGTGAACTACTGGTTTTTTATTATTGCATTTTTTATATCTATTTTATTTTTGTTACATTATATTGTTCTGATACATTATGTACAATATTGCTCAATAAAATTTAGATTATTTTCACATATTGCTTTGGTGTTCATTTGGTATCATTTTACACACACATTTTGGTTGTTTACCTCTTGGATCTCTGCTTACTGTTTTCTTTCCATCCCTGGTGTGCACTGTTTTTTTTTTTTCATTTGCTGGGGCAGTAGTGTGCGAGTAGCTGACGCTAATAAACTCAACAAACTTATCAAGAAGGCAAGCGCAGCTGTTGGCCTCCATCTTGACTCTTTTGAGGAGGTATTGGAGGATAGAATTCAGAAGAAGTGTAGGGCAATAATGAACAATAACACACACCCACTATACGAGCTGTTCTTGAATCAGAAGAGCACATTCAGCAGCCGTCTAATCCTACTAAGGTGCAAGAAGGAGAAATTCAGGAAATCGTTTGTACCTACTGCTATGGGGATGTATAATAATTTCCTAAGGGTGGTAGAAAATAATGACTGATGGCTGGTGTACTAATGTCAATTAACATTATCTTATATATACCTGAACTACACACTTTTATTTATTATGTAATGTTGGTACACCTGTGCAAGATTTGTGTCCTATTTTATGTATTTTGTGTCCTATTTTATGTAATATTTTATGTACTGCTGTTTGTATTGCTGCTGTTATACTGTAATTTCCCCCCGGGATCAATAAAGTGTATCGTATCGTATCATATCGTAAATATATATATATATATATATGTGTCACAAATTTAATGACATGTATATATATATATATGAGGTGCAAAATTGCTGAAAAAAAAGGCGTGGGCTCCCGCCCTATTTTCGCAACCAGACAGACAAAGCCAGTGAGTGGGGGCAGATGATAATAGCCCAGAGAGGGACCATTATTTTTGGCCCCCCCCCGGCTACTAACATCTGCCCCCAGACACCCCAGAAAGGGCAAATCTCTAATTAGATTTGCCCTTTCTGGCACTTTGCCCGTCTATTCCCATTGCCCTGTAGCGGTGGCGAATGGGTTAATAAGGGGTTAAAATGACCTTGCAATTGAAAGGTCACTTTAAGCCAGGTTAATAATTGAGAGCTGTCAATTAGACAACTATCAATTATTAATCCTATTGTATGAAAGAAAAATCAAACACACACACTTTAATAAAAAAGAAGTTTAATGAAATAATCACACAGTTTTTGACCATATTTTATTTTCCTGCTAAAACCATTTCCTGTAATAAAAATAAAATAATAAAGCAAAATTATTCTTACCAATCCGATGTACAGTCAGGTCCCACGGTGTAATCCTTCAGAAAGGGTTAATGTTTACTGCAGGGACCGCAGCTAATGCTGCAGCCTCACAGTAAACCCCCAAATGAATGAGCTCCTCTCCTGGCTGACAGGAGAGGAAGTGGAAAGCTTAATTGATTGCTTTCCACTTTCACTTCAGGTCAGCCAGGGACACAATCAGTGACGTCAGAGGGAACTGGTTAACAAAAATAGGGGATCCCCTCGAAAAAAATTGGCGTGGGGTCCCCCCTATTTTTGTTAACCAGCCAGATGAAGCAGACCGCTGAGGCCTGGATTTTCAGGCTGTTAAGGAGCCAAGATCCATGGACCTTGCCAGCCTGATAATACCAGGCCACAGCAGTCTGCATATCTTGGCTGATTAACAAAAATAGGGGATCCCCTCGAAAAAAATTGGCGTGGGGTCCCCCCTATTTTTGTTAACCAGCCAGATGAAGCAGACCGCTGAGGCCTGGTTTTTCAGGCTGGTAAGGATCCAATATCCATGGACCTTGCAAGCCTGATAATACCAGGCCACAGCAGTCTGCTTAGCTTGGCTGGTTAACAAAAATAGGGGATCCCCTCGAAAAAAAAACAGCGTAGGGGTCCCCCTATTTTTGTTAACCAGCCAAGTAAAATGCAGACTGCTGCGGCCTGGTATTAAAAGACTGTCAAGGCCCATGGATTTTGACCCTCAACAGCCTGATAATACCAGGCTACAGCAGCCCCACATTTGGCGCATCAAAAGATGTGCCAATTGTGGCACTTTACCCGGCTCTTCCCACTTGCCCTGTAGCGGTGGCAAGCGGGGTAATAAGGGGTTAATGTCACCGTTGATTGCACGGTGACAATAAGCCCGGTTAATAATGGAGAGGTGTCAATAAGACACCGATCCATTATTAATCCCAAAGTTATTAAATGCATAAAAAAAAGACAAAGCAAGAAAAAAGTATTTTAATGAAATAAAAGAGACAACACACTTTTCATTTCTTTTATTGTACTCTCATTCCTGCGACGCCATCGATCTCCTGTAAAAAAAGAAAAAAAACAAACCAACAGTATACCACCTGTCCGACGCAGTCCATAGTAACGACAGTCCCACGACGATCCAGCTCTGCTACATCGCAATGACAGGCAGAGCCTGTCATCGCGACGCAGCACAGCTGATTACCTGCTTCCCCGGCGGTGACGTCATCGGACTGACTGCTTTACGGCCGGGATTACCCAGCAGTCACTGCAGTTATCGCGAGAAACTGCATGTGACCGCCGGGGAGAAGAGGATGGCGGCCATGAAGCAGTCCAGGCCGTGACCGCCGGAGATCTTCTGCCAGGTAAGTGCCGCTGACTCCTGACAGACCCGACCGACGGACACTGACAGTGACAGACCCGACCGACGGACACAGACAGTGACAGTGACAAATCCGATTCCGGTATTCGATAAGATGAAAATATCGAAACGAATTATTGAAAGGCCGATAGAGCTAATATCGGCCGATAGCCGATATTTGCAGTATCGTATCGCTCAACACTACTCGTCATATTATCAGACTCAAGGTCAGGCATATCAGCTGATGAGCATTCATGCATTCTAGTAAAATTATGTAGTACCACACATGCTTGCACTACAAGATTAACATTTGAATCACTTAGCTGAATGGCTGATTGTAGGACACGCCATTTGGCTGTAAGAATACCAAATGTGCACTCCACCAGGCGTCGTGCACGAGAAAGCCGATAATTAAATATGCTTCGCCGATGGTTCAGATTGCGACGAGGATATGGCCTCATAACATGACGACTTAATTGGAAGGCCTCATCCGCTACTACAACATATGGCACTGCATCCACATTTGACTGTGGAAATTGACATGCTGGTGGTAAGTCCAATTGGTTATTGCGTAGCCGCCGACCCATAATGGAAGAATTGAAGACTCTGGAGTCTCCAGTCCTTCCATAGGCCCCAATGTCTACAATTATGAAGCGGTAGTTACTGTCGACCAAGGCCAACAAAACTATAGAAAAAATTGCTTATAATTGTAGAATTGGGTCCCTGAGTTCGGCGGCTTACGCACACGTATGTGCTTCCCGTCCAGGGCTCCAATACAGTGTGGAAAATTACAGCTTTCTTGAAATCCACGTGCAATCCTCAACCAATCTTCCATTTTGGGCTGTGGCATCACTTCTTTATTTAGTCTTGACCAAATTTGTCCACAAGTAGAGCTGTCTATTCCGGAAATGGTGGATTTCCTATTAAAAACTCTAAATGCAGAGCAGGTATGAGAGCCCAGTGGAAAGGAACCTGCAATACACAAACAACAACAAACATGTACACATCAGACAAACAAAATACAAGCACTGCATTAACCAAATTTAAACAGTGGACATTTGTTTACTCACGCATTGACTTAATGTTATGACTTACAGACCATTATGACTGCTACACACAAGCATATAGGGAAAAGGGCAAAATGTAATAATGGCATTGGGTACAGTATGTTAAGATGAACAAAGTTAAAGTTGTTCAATTCTGGAAAACATCATCAACATATCGTTGACACACGTAATGTTAGAAGAAGCCTTTCCTCAGCAGAAATTGAAGGTCGCATCCTGGTATTCTTAAAGGTGATTCCAGGGCGCAATATGTCAAGCAAAATATCAAAGGTGCCAACACTCATGCGACAATAGCCAAAAAACTTGTCTGGATTCCTACGCAGTGTCGAATACAGGCGCTCAAAATGCCCTTTGCTGATTCTTCGCATCACAAGGGGATGCACCCACATCCTTCTGCGGATTCTGGGAGAAACAACTACAGCGTATGACTCTCCAAAAACTTCTGGAGAGCAGCCAATAGTACAGCAGACGCTCAGTTCTATTAAACATTAGTCTGTCACTCATAATTGTAACTTAGCAGCAACACAACAGGAACCACTAAGAAGCAAAACACTCCACGGCAACGGTGGGAGGGTAATAACAGTCAAACCACGCTTAGATATGGGTCTGGCTCATTATTCAAATGATTTGCAGGCCTCAAAAACGTTAAATGTCCATTTTGCTATGATGCCACTAAAAAACGGTAGTCGCTGGGTAATCGGATGTGAAACGTAAGCGTACATGCTACAAAATCGCATCAACTACTAAAAATCGGATGCCAGTCGCATCAATGTTCATGAAATTTTAATCCGATTATCGACCGACTAAAACGGTCCGATTTTTTAGACATTGTGTGTGACTCTAGACTTAGACAAAATCCCTGCTGCAGTGTGTGCAAACTTGATCAAGAACTACAGGAAATGTCTGACCTCTGTAATTGCAAACAAAGGTTTCTGTACCAAATATTAAGTTATGTTTTCTATTGTATCAAATACTTATTTCATCCAATAAAATGCAAATTAATTATGTAATGATAATACAATGTGATTTTCTTTTTTTTTAGTTTTAGATTCTGTCTCTCACAGTTGAAGTGTACCTACAATAAAAATTACAGACCTCTCTATTCTTTGTAGGTGGGAAAACTTGCAAAATCGGCAGTGTATCAAATACTTATTTTCACCACTGTATATATATAGATATATACAGTATATAGATATAGCTAAGAGAGAGAGGAAAAAAACCTGGCCAGCACCTCCTAAGTGTGAACAGGTAGAAGTGATGGAAATCAACTGCTGGTCAATGGGCGGAGTGCAGAGTCAGGCTGGAGGCAGTCACACCGCCACCAGTAAATATTTATCGATTTGAATTGTAGGCTCATAGCCCGGGAGAGACATGTTTGTCCATTTAACTGTAGGCTGATAACTCAAGAGAGGTATGTACAGTAGCATAGGGAACCATCAGAGGGAGGTCACCTTGCTGTGGTTGATGGGCATGCATGAATTGGCCAATTTATGAGCTAAGAACCTTCATTTATGTAAGTATATCTTACTGAGCAATAACACAGTTTGGATTCAATATTTTCAGTGTTTCCATATATCTTGGCTCCTATAGAGTGCTGCTGTATTTTATATATTGTAAATTATTGTAAATATATATATATACACAAATATATATGTTAACACACAACCTAGTTGCATATTCGACCAGAGGGTGATTACACACCCATGATAGTCAGCATAAGAAAAGCAAAGAGCAAATACCTGCTCCGGACAAGCATATAAACCAGGAGAAAAAAAGAGAGTATAGGTTACTGAAAATACAAAATCTTTTATTCAATAACAATGTGTATCTGTACATAAAAGTCATAAAGGACATATAACACAGGTGGCAGCAGAAATTACATCAAATGCATTGCAAATCACAGTATATAGGACCCCACATATATCCAGACCCGAGCCAAACCATACCCACAATGAGATTAGTGGGCACAGAAAAAATTGTTTATGAGAATAATAGTTTTATGAGACAAATTGCCTATATAACCAATATTAAGTAACATGGATGGCTCATCCAACTGGAGGAGAGAGATGAAAAGGCAAGAAAAACAACGAGGGGAGCTGCAGAAAAATCAATAAGGTATATATGCCTAAATATCTAAGCACATTTATAAGCCATCC
>JARQOD010000010.1:80845718-81137443 GCA_033576555.1 Oophaga sylvatica | reverse complement strand
AAAACACAGCACTCGCCATGATACACTGTATACGAAACATTCAAAAATTGATAATAACCTGGTGAGGTTTATTGCACAATACAGTGGACAGAGTGACCAATTGAGACAATGCCTTACACATCATTGGCAAATTCTGTTATCTGATCCCATTTTGTCAAAATATATAGGGGATAGACCTCAAATTACATTTAGAAGGTCGCCCAACCTAAGGGACAATCTGGTAAAGAGTCATTTCATCAGGACTATACAGAATACCTGCACTATCACTAAGGGATGCAAACCATGTGGCTCGTGCGTGGCCTGCCCAAATATTCTTAAGACCGGCAGCTTTAGTGATGCAGATAACTCCCACCATTTTGACATCAAACAAGCCATTACGTGTACCTCATCTGCCGTGATTTACATGGCCGAATGCCCTTGCAATTTGAAATACGTTGGATTGACTACAAGACAACTTAAAGTCAGAGTGCGAGAGCACGTTTTGGGGATTAAGGCGGCAGCTGAGGTGGAAGATGTATCATCACTTAAGACCATCCCCAGACACTTTAAAATACACCATGGCTGTGATTCTTCCAAACTAAAAGTTATGGGGATTGATTTATTGGTCACTAATAATAGAGGTGGTGATATCAGCAGGCGTTTGGCCCAATTGGAGGCCAAATGGATATGGACACTGAACACGGTGTCTCCATTTGGCCTCAATGAATGTCTTTCATTCATTCCATTTTTGTGAATATAGTCTCCCCTATGTTTCTTCTTTCTTTTCATATCTGTGGCCTTTTAGTAAAAGTTAGGATATTCATTTTATATTATTAGGGATTAAGTCTTATATTTTAGATTTCTATGTGTTTTTATATCAGTAGGCTTTTGTGTTTTGTGACATATTTTTTTATTTTTTTATTTTAATATGATACTTTATAAAATGCAATATTTCAGCTACAGTCTTGTATAACGTTTGTCATTTTATTATCTTTAGAATAATTATGTTTTGCTGCTTCTATATGGATTGCTGTATTGAATTGGAGGAAATATATACCATCTCTACTCCAATGAAGAATCTCCGCATTGGAAGAAATATACATCATGTCAGAATACGTCAGTACTGATTTTTTTGTGGAACAATGTGTTATATCACAAATGTATATACAACAATCCATTCAACTAATATGCATTGATTTATAGTTTACATATTAGTAAATCTTAGTTTAGACATATTATGTATAGGTATAAGTATATATGGGACATGTTTGATGGCATATGTTTTATGCAGTTATTTTTGATCCACGCATAGAATATTACTACATGTCTGTTACATGGCGTGTTAGGATTTAATGCCATGCATAAATATAATTAATGTGCAATTAGATTCATCTTAGGGCATACACGATACATTTTCGCATTTCCATCTATATGTGCCACAATGACTTTCGTCATTCCCCTTACAATTAAGATCTGAGTTGGATATGACGTCAGTGGTGCAGTGCGCATGTCTCCAGTCTGGGACCTGGATCGGCATGACGACGGCGTCTTCAGTGTGATCATGTGACCCGACACTTTCGGTTTACACTGGTCACATGACGTCGGGCGTCATGCACGTCTCCCGTCCAGTTCTGATGACGATGCGCCGCATTCAGCACCAGCTGAGCGAATCAGCGGATTGGTTATTTAAAGACGGTAACTACATCAGCGGTCATCCCCCTGACGAAGGTATTTATTCCGAAACGCGCGTTGGGGCGCGGCATTCCAGTTTCTGTTTCGCTTCTGCGGCTCCCAGGTAGCTCTCAGTCAGCATTTATATACATATTTTCACTTCACGTTCATTTCTTTTGCTCACATGTTAATTAATCCAATGTCGCCAATTTTGGCTCACATTTGTGTGTTGCACATATGATTTATTATTGTTGCTACTGAGTTTATATTATATACACTTTCTGTTGTTGGTGCACATTTAGTGGATGATATTTTGTTATCTCACTAGTTCTTGTTATATTTGGATGCACAGTGATATTGATAGTATGTAGAGCACCATAACACATTATGCTCCTGGTTAATAATTTTGAGTCTTTTTATCTATAGAAGTGAACTACTGGTTTTTTATTATTGCATTTTTTATATCTATTTTATTTTTGTTACATTATATTGTTCTGATACATTATGTACAATATTGCTCAATAAAATTTAGATTATTTTCACATATTGCTTTGGTGTTCATTTGGTATCATTTTACACACACATTTTGGTTGTTTACCTCTTGGATCTCTGCTTACTGTTTTCTTTCCATCCCTGGTGTGCACTGTTTTTTTTTTCTTCATTTGCTGGGGCAGTAGTGTGCGAGTAGCTGACGCTAATAAACTCAACAAACTTATCAAGAAGGCAAGCGCAGCTGTTGGCCTCCATCTTGACTCTTTTGAGGAGGTATTGGAGGATAGAATTCAGAAGAAGTGTAGGGCAATAATGAACAATAACACACACCCACTATACGAGCTGTTCTTGAATCAGAAGAGCACATTCAGCAGCCGTCTAATCCTACTAAGGTGCAAGAAGGAGAAATTCAGGAAATCGTTTGTACCTACTGCTATGGGGATGTATAATAATTTCCTAAGGGTGGTAGAAAATAATGACTGATGGCTGGTGTACTAATGTCAATTAACATTATCTTATATATACCTGAACTACACACTTTTATTTATTATGTAATATTGGTACACCTGTGCAAGATTTGTGTCCTATTTTATGTATTTTGTGTCCTATTTTATGTAATATTTTATGTACTGCTGTTTGTATTGCTGCTGTTATACTGTAATTTCCCCCCGGGATCAATAAAGTGTATCGTATCGTATCATATCGTAAATATATATATATATATATATATATGTGTCACAAATTTAATGACATGTATATATATATATATGAGGTGCAAAATTGCTGAAAAAAAAGGCGTGGGCTCCCGCCCTATTTTCGCAACCAGACAGACAAAGCCAGTGAGTGGGGGCAGATGATAATAGCCCAGAGAGGGACCATTATTTTTGGCCCCCCCCCGGCTACTAACATCTGCCCCCAGACACCCCAGAAAGGGCAAATCTCTAATTAGATTTGCCCTTTCTGGCACTTTGCCCGTCTATTCCCATTGCCCTGTAGCGGTGGCGAATGGGTTAATAAGGGGTTAAAATGACCTTGCAATTGAAAGGTCACTTTAAGCCAGGTTAAATATTGAGAGCTGTCAATTAGACAACTATCAATTATTAATCCTATTGTATGAAAGAAAAATCAAACACACACACTTTAATAAAAAAGAAGTTTAATGAAATAATCACACAGTTTTTGACCATATTTTATTTTCCTGCTAAAACCATTTCCTGTAATAAAAATAAAATAATAAAGCAAAATTATTCTTACCAATCCGATGTACAGTCAGGTCCCACGGTGTAATCCTTCAGAAAGGGTTAATGTTTACTGCAGGGACCGCAGCTAATGCTGCAGCCTCACAGTAAACCCCCAAATGAATGAGCTCCTCTCCTGGCTGACAGGAGAGGAAGTGGAAAGCTTAATTGATTGCTTTCCACTTTCACTTCAGGTCAGCCAGGGACACAATCAGTGACGTCAGAGGGAACTGGTTAACAAAAATAGGGGATCCCCTCGAAAAAAATTGGCGTGGGGTCCCCCCTATTTTTGTTAACCAGCCAGATGAAGCAGACCGCTGAGGCCTGGATTTTCAGGCTGTTAAGGAGCCAAGATCCATGGACCTTGCCAGCCTGATAATACCAGGCCACAGCAGTCTGCATATCTTGGCTGATTAACAAAAATAGGGGATCCCCTCGAAAAAAATTGGCGTGGGGTCCCCCCTATTTTTGTTAACCAGCCAGATGAAGCAGACCGCTGAGGCCTGGTTTTTCAGGCTGGTAAGGATCCAATATCCATGGACCTTGCAAGCCTGATAATACCAGGCCACAGCAGTCTGCTTAGCTTGGCTGGTTAACAAAAATAGGGGATCCCCTCGAAAAAAAAACGGCGTAGGGGTCCCCCTATTTTTGTTAACCAGCCAAGTAAAATGCAGACTGCTGCGGCCTGGTATTAAAAGACTGTCAAGGCCCATGGATTTTGACCCTCAACAGCCTGATAATACCAGGCTACAGCAGCCCCACATTTGGCGCATCAAAAGATGTGCCAATTGTGGCACTTTACCCGGCTCTTCCCACTTGCCCTGTAGCGGTGGCAAGCGGGGTAATAAGGGGTTAATGTCACCGTTGATTGCACGGTGACAATAAGCCCGGTTAATAATGGAGAGGTGTCAATAAGACACCGATCCATTATTAATCCCAAAGTTATTAAATGCATAAAAAAAAGACAAAGCAAGAAAAAAGTATTTTAATGAAATAAAAGAGACAACACACTTTTCATTTCTTTTATTGTACTCTCATTCCTGCGACGCCATCGATCTCCTGTAAAAAAAAGAAAAAAAAAAACCAACAGTATACCACCTGTCCGACGCAGTCCATAGTAACGACAGTCCCACGACGATCCAGCTCTGCTACATCGCAATGACAGGCAGAGCCTGTCATCGCGACGCAGCACAGCTGATTACCTGCTTCCCCGGCGGTGACGTCATCGGACTGACTGCTTTACGGCCGGGATTACCCAGCAGTCACTGCAGTTATCGCGAGAAACTGCATGTGACCGCCGGGGAGAAGAGGATGGCGGCCATGAAGCAGTCCAGGCCGTGACCGCCGGAGATCTTCTGCCAGGTAAGTGCCGCTGACTCCTGACAGACCCGACCGACGGACACTGACAGTGACAGACCCGACCGACGGACACAGACAGTGACAGTGACAAATCCGATTCCGGTATTCGATAAGATGAAAATATCGAAACGAATTATTGAAAGGCCGATAGAGCTAATATCGGCCGATAGCCGATATTTGCAGTATCGTATCGCTCAACACTACTCGTCATATTATCAGACTCAAGGTCAGGCATATCAGCTGATGAGCATTCATGCATTCTAGTAAAATTATGTAGTACCACACATGCTTGCACTACAAGATTAACATTTGAATCACTTAGCTGAATGGCTGATTGTAGGACACGCCATTTGGCTGTAAGAATACCAAATGTGCACTCCACCAGGCGTCGTGCACGAGAAAGCCGATAATTAAATATGCTTCGCCGATGGTTCAGATTGCGACGAGGATATGGCCTCATAACATGACGACTTAATTGGAAGGCCTCATCCGCTACTACAACATATGGCACTGCATCCACATTTGACTGTGGAAATTGACATGCTGGTGGTAAGTCCAATTGGTTATTGCGTAGCCGCCGACCCATAATGGAAGAATTGAAGACTCTGGAGTCTCCAGTCCTTCCATAGGCCCCAATGTCTACAATTATGAAGCGGTAGTTACTGTCGACCAAGGCCAACAAAACTATAGAAAAATATTGCTTATAATTGTAGAATTGGGTCCCTGAGTTCGGCGGCTTACGCACACGTATGTGCTTCCCGTCCAGGGCTCCAATACAGTGTGGAAAATTACAGCTTTCTTGAAATCCACGTGCAATCCTCAACCAATCTTCCATTTTGGGCTGTGGCATCACTTCTTTATTTAGTCTTGACCAAATTTGTCCACAAGTAGAGCTGTCTATTCCGGAAATGGTGGATTTCCCTATTAAAAACTCTAAATGCAGAGCAGCGTATGAGAGCCCAGTGGAAAGGAACCTGCAATACACAAACAACAACAAACATGTACACATCAGACAAACAAAATACAAGCACTGCATTAACCAAATTTAAACAGTGGACATTTGTTTACTCACGCATTGACTTAATGTTATGACTTACAGACCATTATGACTGCTACACACAAGCATATAGGGAAAAGGGCAAAATGTAATAATGGCATTGGGTACAGTATGTTAAGATGAACAAAGTTAAAGTTGTTCAATTCTGGAAAACATCATCAACATATCGTTGACACACGTAATGTTAGAAGAAGCCTTTCCTCAGCAGAAATTGAAGGTCGCATCCTGGTATTCTTAAAGGTGATTCCAGGGCGCAATATGTCAAGCAAAATATCAAAGGTGCCAACACTCATGCGACAATAGCCAAAAAACTTGTCTGGATTCCTACGCAGTGTCGAATACAGGCGCTCAAAATGCCCTTTGCTGATTCTTCGCATCACAAGGGGATGCACCCACATCCTTCTGCGGATTCTGGGAGAAACAACTACAGCGTATGACTCTCCAAAACTTCTGGAGAGCAGCCAATAGTACAGCAGACGCTCAGTTCTATTAAACATTAGTCTGTCACTCATAATTGTAACTTAGCAGCAACACAACAGGAACCACTAAGAAGCAAAACACTCCACGGCAACGGTGGGAGGGTAATAACAGTCAAACCACGCTTAGATATGGGTCTGGCTCATTATTCAAATGATTTGCAGGCCTCAAAAACGTTAAATGTCCATTTTGCTATGATGCCACTAAAAAACGGTAGTCGCTGGTAATCGGATGTGAAACGTAAGCGTACATGCTACAAAATCGCATCAACTACTAAAAATCGGATGCCAGTCGCATCAATGTTCATGAAATTTTAATCCGATTATCGACCGACTAAAACGGTCCGATTTTTTAGACATTGTGTGTGACTCTAGACTTAGACAAAATCCCTGCTGCAGTGTGTGCAAACTTGATCAAGAACTACAGGAAATGTCTGACCTCTGTAATTGCAAACAAAGGTTTCTGTACCAAATATTAAGTTATGTTTTCTATTGTATCAAATACTTATTTCATCCAATAAAATGCAAATTAATTATGTAATGATAATACAATGTGATTTTCTTTTTTTTAGTTTTAGATTCTGTCTCTCACAGTTGAAGTGTACCTACAATAAAAATTACAGACCTCTCTATTCTTTGTAGGTGGGAAAACTTGCAAAATCGGCAGTGTATCAAATACTTATTTTCACCACTGTATATATATAGATATATACAGTATATAGATATAGCTAGAGAGAGAGAGGAAAAAAAACCTGGCCAGCACCTCCTAAGTGTGAACAGGTAGAAGTGATGGAAATCAACTGCTGGTCAATGGGCGGAGTGCAGAGTCAGGCTGGAGGCAGTCACACCGCCACCAGTAAATATTTATCGATTTGAATTGTAGGCTCATAGCCCGGGAGAGACATGTTTGTCCATTTAACTGTAGGCTGATAACTCAAGAGAGGTATGTACAGTAGCATAGGGAACCATCAGAGGGAGGTCACCTTGCTGTGGTTGATGGGCATGCATGAATTGGCCAATTTATGAGCTAAGAACCTTCATTTATGTAAGTATATCTTACTGAGCAATAACACAGTTTGGATTCAATATTTTCAGTGTTTCCATATATCTTGGCTCCTATAGAGTGCTGCTGTATTTTATATATTGTAAATTATTGTAAATATATATATATACACAAATATATATGTTAACACACAACCTAGTTGCATATTCGACCAGAGGGTGATTACACACCCATGATAGTCAGCATAAGAAAAGCAAAGAGCAAATACCTGCTCCGGACAAGCATATAAACCAGGAGAAAAAAAGAGAGTATAGGTTACTGAAAATACAAAATCTTTTATTCAATAACAATGTGTATCTGTACATAAAAGTCATAAAGGACATATAACACAGGTGGCAGCAGAAATTACATCAAATGCATTGCAAATCACAGTATATAGGACCCCACATATATCCAGACCCGAGCCAAACCATACCCACAATGAGATTAGTGGGCACAGAAAAAATTGTTTATGAGAATAATAGTTTTATGAGACAAATTGCCTATATAACCAATATTAAGTAACATGGATGGCTCATCCAACTGGAGGAGAGAGATGAAAAGGCAAGAAAAACAACGAGGGGAGCTGCAGAAAAATCAATAAGGTATATATGCCTAAATATCTAAGCACATGATAAGCCATCCATGTTACTTAATATTGGTTATATAGGCAATTTGTCTCATAAAACTATTATTCTCATAAACAATTTTTTCTGTGCCCACTAATCTCATTGTGGGTATGGTTTGGCTCGGGTCTGGATATATGTGAGGTCCTATATACTGTGATTTGCAATGCATTTGATGTAATTTCTGCTGCCACCTGTGTTATATGTCCTTCATGACTTTTATGTACAGATACACATTGTTATTGAATAAAAGATTTTGTATTTTCAGTAACCTATACGCTCCTTTTTTCTCCTGGTTTATATACAAATATATATGTGTGTATATATATATATATATATATATACCGTATTTTTTGGCGTATAAGACGACCCCCCAACTTTTCCAGTCAAAATATAAAATCTTCTTAAAAGTGAGGGGTCTTCTTATACGCCAGGTGTCAGCTTATATGTCGGGTACGGATTAATCTGCATATGATGGGGGGAGTGGTCTCGATGATGAAGGGGGGGGTGTCTTAGAGGGAAGGTGTTGGAAACCTCATTGTATCAGCGGTGCTCTCTGCGGCGGCTCCTCTTTGTGCAGCCTGGGGGCTCTGTGCTAGGGGACAGCGGCGGTGGCTCTTTGTACAGAGTCGGGGCTCTGCCGGCATTTCCTCAATCCCCGGAGGCCCCGGCAGCTCCATTGCTGCTATGCAGTGGCCTCCGAGAAAATGGCCACTGAGGGCGGCGCATGCTCAGTTTCAGATCTCGTCTCCCGAGATCTTGAGACGAGATCTGAATCTGAGGATGCAGCGGCCATTTTCTCGGAGGCCACCGCATCGCAGCTATGGAGCTGCCGGGGCGTCCGGGGATTGAAAACCTCTGGAATGTAATCAAGAGGAAGATGGATAATCACAAGCGATCAAACAAAGAAGAACTGCTTAAATTTTTGTACCAGGAATGGCATAAGGTCACCCAAAAGCAGTGTGAAAGACTGGTGGAAAGCATGCCAAGACGCATGAAAGCTGTGATTAAAAATCATGGTTATTCCACAAAATATTGATTTCTGAACTCTTCCTGAGTTAAAACATTAGTGTTGTTGTTTCTAAATGATTATGAACTTGTTTTCTTAGCATTATTTAAGGTCTGTTTTTTTTTCATTTTGACCATTTTCTTTGTCAGAAAAAATACAAAATTTTTGGCTTGGAAATTTGGAAACATGTTGTCAGTAGTTTATAGACTAAAACAGCAATTTACATTTTACTCAAAAATATACCTATAAAGAGAGAAATCAGACCATTTGAAAGTGGTCTCTTAATTTTTGCCAGAGCTGTATATATTAGTTTTGTTTTTATGGCATGGGTCTATGTGGTTGGACTACTTGTTGTTTGTGTGCGGTTAAAAACCTCCTTTGCTTCCGATCTGACAATGTTTGGATGCAGGGCTCCCATGACATAACAATATCACGCGGCACCCAACAATGGCTCATTTCACACTTTGTTGCTTCTGTCTCACTGCTTGTGAACACCGGAACAGATTTGGAAAACTTGCAAAACTAGATTTTGTCAAGTTTACACTTCACTAGAATAGTTCTGCATATTGGCCTTTGAACTCATAGGAATATATGCCCACATGCTACACACGGTACATACGGTACATATACGGTACATACGGTATTATGTACATACGGTATATGTATATAATGCTCCTAATGCCTATAACATAATACACTTATAATGCTGTCATATTCTGCAAAAAGCAATAATACTATGTGCCCATGTATTAACAACCATATCGACCTAAATTTACCATTAACATATAAAATAATGTGTCATGGGAAAAAAAATAGTCTAAAAATCACTGGGATATGTGGAAGCATTCCAGACTTATTGCGGTATAAAGTGACACATGTCACATTTTACAAAGGAGTTCAATGAACGCTGATCAGATTTATATGTAGACCATCGGAGGTCATTTTACGGCCCCAATCAGCCAGTGTAGATGACAAAGGTAGAAGGAAACGCCAGGGTTCGTGTGAGTTAATTCTGTAATATGTTATACAAACATTGGGAACATCTTATTTGTACTTGGTGTTTGTATAAATGAAACACATGTCAATTTAGGGTGTGGGTCCCTCTGACAAATGGATGTGAAGACAGATAAGCCTGTGTTATAACCTCGCTGTGTGCTGAAGTGATACAGCGTCTGCTACATGGACACTTCCCGAACACCCTCACTTATTTTGATGACATTTTTACATTTCTGCACTGTCACATTCATTTATTATTAAGTCACCATAGCAGTATGAGATCTTGATTTTTGCTTCCGGGGTCGCCTTTTCTAATAGTACAATTTTGGGTCCATAAAAAATTACTATTTAACTTTTTTGTGGAGGAATGGAAGCGAAAACTTCCATAACACCACTGGCTTTTGTGGTGTTCTATATTATCTGCCATACAGCAAATCACGTTACCTTTATTCTATGGATCGTTACATATATGCATAATTTTTATTGTTCTTCAGCCTATTACACAATTATAGCACATTAAAAAAAATATATTTTATGCCGTCTCATTCCAAGAGGGATTATTATTTTATTTCTCTGTTTCCATGGACTTTTCTTTTTCAGTTTCCATTTTTTTTTTTTTGTGTAACAAATTTTTTAATAAAAAATTTGGGGTTACATTTATGATGTTTTGGCAGAAAAGGTTGGAAAAAATCCATTCCACACTTATTTTGTTTTTTTTTTCTTTTTACATCCTTCACCATTTAATACATTTACATGTGTATGGAAATTTTTTGTTTTTTTTGGGGGGGTTAACACTTTTGCAAACTCCTTTTGTAGTGCGAAAACTTAAAAACTGACTGTAGCACTGACATCGCTTTGACAATCCTGCAGCCAATCAGTGAGCTCAGCAGCTCTGCACGAGTTGACCACATAAGCCACTCAGAGCTGCTAAGCCGACTGATTGGCTGCAGCACTGTCAACATGATGTCAGAGCTGCAGACAAGAACAAACTCTAGAAGCAGCAGCAAAGACTCAGTGTGACAGTTGGGGAAGGTGAGAAAATCACAGTTTACTTTTTCAAAACAAGCTCAAGATGGAGGACAGGAGCTTTCCAAAATCGGAAAAACCCCTTGAAGAAGTTGTCCATCACTTGACTAAATTAGTTTTTAGAGTCAAATCATTTTAAATAATAAATGGAGTCATATTCGTCCTTCAGTAAGCCCATAAATATCTGCTTCATTCAGAAATGGCTAGAAACGCTGCAGCCAATCACAGGTGACTAGAGGAGCATGCCTTTGGATGATTTTCTGATGATGCTTTCTTCTAGTCACTAGATCACTGCAGTCAATCACAGGCAGCAGCGGTCCTGGTAACCTTGGTAACTTGTGAACATAGGGTGAGCATGGCTTTATTTATTATTTTAAATCCATTCTTGGCTCAAAAAAATGATTGAAGTGTTAAAAATCCCTGTTAATGGTGATAAAACTGAGAAAAATGCAGAGAAATGGTTAGCTTCCTTTGTGTAAGTGATGATGACTATAGGGTGACAGAGGTGTCAACAATGTGATAATGAGACTTCTTAATCCTGCTGGGATTTCTGTACTGGGACTGTATCATTGTGAGAAAAGGGCTGATGCAAAAGTTTGGGCACCCTTGGAGATTTGTGTGCTTAGATAACTTTGACTAAAGTTTCATACCTTAAATGTAGTGAAACCTCCACCAGGGGAGCTGGTGAGGGAAGAGAGGTTACATATTAAGTGTAGCAACACTGAGCAACCACACAGGTGTCACAGGTAATGAGAGAATGGTCAGACGAACCGAGTCAGAAACGATCAGGAGCAACGTGCCAGAAGTAGCAGCAATACACGTAGTCAAGATACCAAGCCGAGGGTCAAAAAGCCAAACATGAGCGCGGGGTCCAAAAACGTGAGACGGAAGACGTGGTCGGGGTACAAGCCGGGGAATCAAAAGCCAGACAGTGAACGTAGCAGCAGAGACGGATATCAAGAGATGGGGTCAGAAATCAGTCCAGGTCATACACGTGGATACAAGTCAAAAGCAGGAGGATCACCAAGGTACAAGGGTCAGAGGCTCTACACTGGAAGCTAGAGCTATCACTAACACTGGTCAGCAGGCTGTGACGGACTGAAATAGCCCTGCTAGCTCCAGAAAGAGTCAGAGGAGATTAAACCCGGCATGACTAGTCCAGAGAGAGGACATCAGAAAAGAAACTCCGGACTGGACCATGACATTAATTAGCCTGTTAGGCTTATGTCTTGTTTACTATTATCATTATGAAAGGACAGGTGATGACAATTTCCCAGCTTTGTAAAAACCCAGCCTCCTCTAACCTTGTGCCAAAAACAGCAGCCATGGGTTCTTCTAAGCAGCTGCCTAGGACTCTGAAAATGAAAATGGTGCAGGCACACTAGGCAGGAGAAGGCTAAAAAAAGATAGCAAAGCGTTTTCAAGTTGCCCTTTCCTTAATTTGAAATGTAATAAGGAAATGACTGTTAATAGGAACAGTGAAGGTCAAGATAAGGTCTGGAAGATCAAGCAAAATGTCAGTGAGAGCTGCTCGTATGATTGCTAGATATGGAAATTAGAATCCCCGCTTGACTGCAAAAGACGTTCAGAAAGATTTAGCAGACTCTAGAATTGTGGTACATTGTTCTACTGTTCAGAGACATCTGCTCAAATATGGCCTTCATGGAAGAGTCATCAGAAGAAAATCTCTCCTGCATCCTCAGTCCTCACCATAAAATTTAGCCACCGAAGTATGCAAAAGAAAATCTAAACAATCCTGATGCATTTTGAAAACAAGTCCTGTAGACCGAATTAGGTTAAAATAGAACTTTCTGGCCCCAAAGATCAAAGTTATGTGTGGAGAAAAAAGGGCACAGAATTTCAGGAAAAGAACATCTCGACAACTATTAAGCATGGGGGTGGATCAATCATGCTTTGAGATTGTGTTGCAGCCCATGACACAGGAACATTTCACAGGTGGAAGAAAGAATGGATTCAATGAAACTTCAACAAATTTTTGATGTAAACATAACACCATCTGAAAAAAAGCTGAAGCTGAAAAGAGAATGGCTTCTACAAATGGATAAATACATGTCAAAGTCCACAATAGACGACCTCAAAAGGCGCAAGCTGAAGGTTTTACAATGGCCCTCACAGTCCCCTGATCCGAATATTATTGAAAATCTGTGGCTAGACCTCAAAATAGCAGAGGATGCACGATGCCCCAGGAATCTCACAGAACTGGAAGAATTTTCCAAGGAAGAATGGATGAAAATCCCTCAAGCAAGTACTGAAAAACTCTTGTCTGGCTACAAAAGCGTTTGCAAACTGTGATACTTTCCAAAGGCGGTGCTACTAGGTACTAACCATGCAGGGTGCCAAAACTTTTGAATAAGCTTATTTTCCTTTTTGTAAGTTTTAAAATGTAAAAAAATGACTATATATTTATTTATTTTTTGTCTAAAATACAAAGGAAATGTGTCATCTTTAACTTTAGGCCTTTTAGACATCATTTCATCTTCAGCCTGCTTAACTGTTCACAATAACAGCAATTTTTACCAGGGGTGCCTAAACTTTTACATGCCACTATATATCAATGTGCATTCTCAATGGGGCAGATTCCCTTTCATAAAATATGAGAAGGTATTAATAAATAGTTTTGCTTTAAATATTTTAGCCAAGGAAAAAAAAATTCTGATGCTCTCGAGACAAGTACAGTATTATCTAGGACAAGTTGCACAAGTGCTATAACTAAAGAGGTTATCTCATTTCAAACTGTGATGAGGAAAAGTTATCCATGTCAGCTAAAGATTGGAACTTCAGCAAAAACTTCCTAATAGTGTTTCATTTTATCAGGATAATGCGTCAATAGTCTCATATTACCCTGTAAAAACTCAATGAAATCAGCTTTGAAATTGTTGATCACCCGCCATATTCTCCTGATTTGGCCCCATCTCATTCTTTCTGAAACTCAAACATTCATTGAAAGGATGAAAATTAGACAAGTTGAGAAGTGGGCAGCACGGTGGCTCAGTGGATAGCACTACAGCCTTGCAGCGCTGGAGTCCTAGGTTCAAATCCCACCAAGGACAACATCTGCAAGGAGTTTGTATGTTCTCCCCGTGTTTGCGTGGGTTTCCTCCGGGTTCTCCGGTTTCCTCCCACATTCCAAAAAAAAAACATACAGATAGGGAATCTAGATTGTGAGCCCCATTGGGGACAGTGATGATAATGTGTGCAAACTGTAAAGCGCTGCGGAATATGTTAGCGCTATATAAAAATGAAGATTATTATTATTATTAAGTGATACTGACGAGTCGTGGTTTGCAGAACCGGATAACAATATTTTTTTCCCTAACGGATTAGAATTACTTTTTGATTGATGCATTAAATGTATACAGTTGAACGGTGATCATTGAATGAAACAGTATTATTATGCAGTTTTTCTCTAGGCTGAGACAATATTAATACCCCCTTGTAAAATACAATGAGAAGTATCAAACATAATTTTCTAAGAATATCTGTTCAGCAATATCTACTATTCTGTCTGTATTGTAGAACTGAAATTAATAACTAATGTTCACATAGTTGGAAACTTAGTGCCAACTTCTTATTGTCATATCTGAGTTGTTACACTAGAGGGAGCTCTTTACAATGAAAGAAAGAAATAAAGTAATTTTCTAGAGAAAAGTAATATTAAAGTGAAAGTTATATTGGGCTGTGTTTGCACTTCTCTGTCAGCTTTTTTTTACAGCCAAATTAGCATAGTCTCTTCCATATAGTATAAATAAAATAATTACAATAAATAAAAAAAACTTACGGATCCATGTAAGACAATGGTATCTCTCAAGATATTTAATTAGACACATCTTTAACCACTTATTTTGTATGTTGTCAGGGCCGTATTTGCCACTAGGCACCTGAGGGCGGGTGCCTAGGGCGGCAGGGTGTGGGTGGCGGTGCCACCATTAAAGAAGATTTAAAAAATAAAAAAATTAAATCTCCATCTTTTTCTTATCCCCACTGGACTGGGGAGGAAAACTGCCATGTTTTTTTTTTGGGGGTGGGGTGCACCGGCAGAGGAGCACCGATCAGCTTCCTGCCTCGATGGAAGAAGAAAAATCATAGAGGTGAAGGACCTGTGATGACATCATTCCCATGTGACTTATGGGTGAAACCATGCTTCAGATTACCAGTGATTGTTTTCCCATTTTCCGGATGAAACTCAGGTGATTTATTATACACTTATCCAAATATATGGGCACTTTTAGTCGGACTTACAAACGTGGTCAAAATTGTTGGTACCCCTCGTTTAATGACAGAAAAACCCACAATGGTGACAGAAATAACTTGAATCTGATAAAAGTCATAATTAATCAAAAATCTATGAAAATGAACAAATGAAAGTCAGACATTGCTTTTCATCCATGCTTCCACAGATTTTTTTTTAAAAATAGAACTCATGAAATAGGCCTGGACAGAAATGATGGTACCCCTGAAAATAATGTGACAAAAGGGACATGTTAAATCGCGGTGTATCCACTAATTAGCATCACAGGTGTCTACAATCTTGGAATCAGTGAGTGGCCTGTATAGAGGGCTGGAGATACTCACTGTGCTGTTTGGTGACATGGTGTGTATCACACTCAACATGGACCAGAGGAAGGGAAGGAAAGCGTTGTCTCAGGAGATTAGAAATATCATTAGGATAGGTCATCAATCTCTAATCGATGGGGGTGTGACACCGTGCAACCCCACCGATCTGCTGTCGCCGGTGGCCGGAACTGCTCCATTATGAAGCTGCACAGCTCCGTTGGCTGTAAAGTGGCAATAGGAGGTGGATGTGCAGTACCGGGGGCAGCCACTATTCTTAGATGGAGCTGTGCGGCTCCGTAACTGAGCAGTTCTGTCCGCCACTGACACCAGGAACAGCTGATCAGCGGCAGTGACAGGTGTCGTACCCCCACCAGAGTTTGCTGACCTTTCCTAAGGATAGGCTATCAATGTTAATGTCCCGAACAACCCCCTTAAGGAATGCAAATTTCATTCTTGTATTTTATTCAGTGCAGATGTACAGAATTAATTAAAGTGATCTGATGTCAGTGCGGGTCCTTTCATCCCTTTATGCTATACGTACCATGGAGAGTACAGCGATCCCAAATGTTCACAATTATAATTCAGAGTACTAATATTGTAGATTGTGTAGATTGCACTTCCTCTTGGATATTTGACATATTTCATGTAAGCATTTATATGGTGCATTTTGCAAAAAAAAAGAATAAACAGCATTCATGTATCTAAAAATGGCGGTACACAAGCGAATGTGAACAGTAGTTCTTCACTCAGACACTGGTTATTAAACGCACAGACATCAGGACACAAGTGTTTCCCACAATGAAACCTTTCCTGGATTTTGTCTAGTTTTGTTTTGTTTTTGTGTTTTTATTTTCTCTGTGCCTTTTTGTCCCTCAGACATGACCCCTTTTTCTTTTTTGCACCTTAAATATGTTCTTATTTGCGAGGCGACATGATCCTCATGCAGACGACCACAGAGAAGAGTAGAAGATCATGCTCCCTTTACTAAGAATAGAGCCCATATCTGAAAAATGAAGAGGCACTGGATAAAAAGAAGAAACAAAAATCTGTAGGTAACTATGAGTTCCATATATATGAAAAGTGACAGATCCTCGTTAATAATATGATACCTCTTTACTATGCCAAGTCTTAGGACGCACTGCTGCGCTTAAACTGAAGTGTTAAAGAGGTTGTCCGGTCAAAACTGATAAGTCTGCAGTCACTCTGTGTGACTGCAGACTTATGAATCCCCCCCACTCACGCACTGTGCGCTGCAGGGATTTGTCCGAATTTCAGACCCGTGACTGGAGGGTATGAGTTATGGCCGGGGTCACACATGCGAGTAACTCGTGTGAGTCTCTCGCGTCAATACCCGGCACTGCCACTGGCATTCGGGACCGATTGTGCAGCTGCATGTATTTCTATGCAGCCGCACACTCCGGTCACAGTGCCGGCGGCAGTGCCGGTATTGATAAAATAATAATCTTTATTTCTATATAGCGCTAACATATTCCGCAGCACTTTACAGTTTGCACACATTACCATCGCTGTCACCGAAGGGGCTCACAATCTAGATTCCCTATCGTATGTTTTTGGAATGTGGGAGGAAACCCACACAAACACGGGGAGAACATACAAACTCCTTGCAGATGTTGTCTTGGTGGGATTTGAACCTAGGACTCCAGTGCTGCAAGGCTGTAGTGCTATCCACTGAGCCACCGTGCTGCCCGAGTTTCTCCATCACACCACAAGTGTGACCCAAGCCGTATAACTCCTGGCCAGTGAGCGCGGCCTCGCTCTCCATAAACTTGTATTGAGCCAAGGTCCGTGCCCCGATCAGTGACGCGGACAGCCAGTCGGCATGTTCGACTAGAGGGCGCGGTCTCACTCCATACTAGTGTATGGAGAGCGAGGCCACGCGCACTGCCCCTGGAGTATGTATAAGTCATACATACCCTCCGTTCCCTGGTCTGAAACTGGGGAATCCTCGCAGTGTAGAATGCGATCGCTGGGGGGATTCATAAGTCTGCAGTCACACAGAGTGACTGCAGACTTATTGGTTTTGACCGGACAACCCCTTTAATTTTTCCAGTCAAGGCCGCGAAAATCACAATGAATAAATTGCCTGAAATCACACGTTCATTGTGCACAAAGCGGAGAGATCTGGGTCACGTACAATGCCTGGCGATCAGACATATTATTAATTTACTGGGCTTCACTCCTGCTATTGTTCAGCATTACATGAAGTGCGGTAGAGCAGACCTCCCTCACAGAGGAACATAAAGGTAAAGGTTAGGTTAGTAACACTAATGTGTTATAGAATTGTAATCAGCTCCTTAAAGGGATTGTCTAGGGTTTGCACCAAAGTCTGCAGGCACTCTATGTGGTAACAACTGACACACTGACCAAACTGATGGAAATCGGATCCAAAAGTATAATAAAAATAGGGCCATTCTTTGAGTGCAAGAGAAATCACTGATGGCCTCGTTCACATGTCCATGTTTCCGGTACATGTGGTATCAGTGTTTTACACGGATACAGAACGTACAGCACGGATCAGTGTTTTACACAGATACAGCGCGTACCCATTATAACTCATGCTGCGATACACATGCCCATGTTTCGGGTACTTGTGGTATCAGTATTTTACACGGATACAGCACGTACCCATTATAACTCATGCTGCGATACACATGCCCATGTTTCGGGTACTTGTGGTATCAGTATTTTACACGGATACAGCACGTACCCATTATAACTCATGCTGCATACACATGCCCATGTTTCGGGTACTTGTGGTATCAGTATTTTACACGGATACAGCACGTACACCATTATAACTCATGCTGCCATACACATGTCCGTGTTTCCGTACTTGTGGTATCAGTATTTTACACGGATACAGCACGTACCCATTATAACTCATGCTGCCATAAACATGTCTGTGTTTTTCACAGACCATGTGTCCATGCAAAACACAGAGATGTGTCCATTTTTTTTCCAGCAGCACGGATGACAAGTCTATGAGTCTGTGACAAAATATATACAGCAATGGATGCCATCTGTATGCTGTATGTATGGTGTATATATTTAACATTGCAATATATAGGAGAGGCTTTGTAATTTATGTAATTCTTTATCCATACCAGAAAACACTGATGGAAAAAACAGACACACTGATGGCCCACTGGTGACACACATAGGGTTTGCTCATACTGCCGTGTGGGAAGTTTAATTGATTGTTTCCCAAAGTAATCAGTTCACTTCAGGTCAGCCGGGGACTCTCTCTGACGTCACTGATGCTGTGCGGAGTCCCCGGCTGACCTGAAGCGAACTGATTACCGTGGGAAACAATCAATTAAGCTTCCTAGCTAATCAGCTCATCTCCTGTGAGCCGGGGAGATGAGCTCATTCATTCGGGGGTTTACAGCGATGCTGCCAGCATTAGCTCCGGTCCCCGCTGTAAACCTGTTAACCCCTTGTGATGGATTGCAGCGTGGGACCTGACTGAGCGCTGGAGAGGTAAGATTATGCTTGTTTTATTATGTTATTTTTATTACAGGAGAATAAGGGATTCGGAAGGATTACCAGAAAAAAAAATATGGTGAAAAATTGTGTGTAATTATTTCATTAAAATAATTTTTAATTAATGTGTGTGTGTTTTTTTTAACCATTTAATACAATTGGATTAGTAATGGATAGTTGTCTAATTGACAACTCTCCATTATTAACCCGGCTTAAGGTCACCTTCCAATAGCAAGGTGGCCTTAACCCATTATTAACCCATTAGCCACCGCTACAGGGCAATGGGAATAGACGGGCTAAGTGCCAGAAAAGGTGCATCTAATCATAGATGTGCCTATTCTGGGGTGGCTGGGGGCAGATGTTAGTAGCCAGGGGGGGCACAAAAAAATGGTCCCTCTCAGGGCTACTAATATCTGTCTTCACTCTTTGGCTTTCCCTGTCTGGTGGAGAAAATACCGCGGGAGCTCACGCATTTTTTTTCAACTAATTTACACATTTAATTAACACCTTCATGTCGGGTCTGTAATTTCACAAAAGCCGGCAATTAAATTAGCGGCTATTATTCTATGTAGAAGTGTATGAACTATAAATATATGTATATACTGTATATATATGTCTCAATGATATGTATATATATACTGTATATATATGTATTCTATGTGTGTATATGTTTTATTTGCATTCTTTATTAAAGCTGTCAGTGTGATTTTACAGTATAGCCGGGGATGAATTGCCGGCTTTTCTAAAGGACACCGGTGCGATTTTCTCGCAAGTCACACGTGCGGTCCGTTTGTAATCCGATTTTTCATCACACCCATAGACTTGCATTGGATTCTGGCCCATAATCGGTGACAATCGCAGCATGCTGCGATTGTCTCGGCCCGAGGAAAACGGCTGAGAAAAAATGAGATGCTGGGAGCTGCCCCATAGATAAACATTGGTCCGACTGCAATGCGATATTTCATCGCATTGCACTCGTCTGTTTTTGTCGTCAGTGTGACCCCGGCCTAAGAGTAAAGGTTAGTGATGATCTCAGTTGGAAATAATCTTTTATATGTTGCAAGTAACACAGTCAAGGTCCCATTATTTTGGCTAAGAAACCTTCCACTGAGCAAGACGTGATTAATTATATAGTCAAACATGGATGTTCACTTTATTCCGGTGCTCTCCTCCAGGTCTCCTGCTGTGTATTAAATTAAATGAGCTGTAATTGGAAAAGTTTGTTGGGTGTCTGTAAGGGTATGTTCACACTGAGTCTTTTTGCCAAGGTTTTGAAATGGAACTGAGGATAAGTTTTAGAAGTTATTTTGTTTTTGAGAAGGGTTTGGAGAGTTTCCACTTAGTTTTTGCTCCAATTCTCCTCAAAATACTCAGTGTGTATTTACCCTAAGGTTGAAATGACGCATACAGTTTTTGATGCACTTTTTTGAGTGGGTCCAGGAGTATAAGTTTAAAGTCGTCCTTCATATTTCTTATTCCTTACAATCCACTAATGGGTTTGCCCCAAAAAAGCTATACAATAACTGAAGACCAATCTCCACATTCCACAAGCTGCTTTATTAATGTCAGTATTTGGTTCTTAGCTTTGAAATAAAGACATGTTCAATTCTCACTTTTCTTATAAAAGTCAATATGGGCCATTTATGTGATCAACTGTAATAATGTATGAATTACGGTACTGTGGATTAGGATGGAGGGAACTTGATACTTTTTCTTTGTCTAGAGAGGCAGCTGCACCCTTGGGCCTAAGCTCTTGGTGACTGCACCCAACCCCTTGCCTCAGCCCTGTTTTGAAGAATATTTGTTAATCCCATGGGAACAATGCTCGGCAGTACACAGGAATGAAAGTGTTAAAGCAGAGCATCTGATGAATGCGTGCCAACAGTATGATGTACTCTACAATAACGTCTGCACAATCAATAAATACTTTGTGATTTTACTTTGACATTTTTTGTGTGACTAACTCTAAATATCAGTCAATCAGTAAATATCAGTAAATGTGACTTTGTAAATATGCTCCCAAGTTCTGCAAATAATTTCTTTATGACAGCCTACATTCAGCCTGTGAGAAGCAAGACATCAACAACTCTAGACCTGACCATTGGGCACCTGAAATGCAATCTTAATTTCAAATAATCTTATATAATGTATTAATTTATATGACATATCATTAGTGTCAGAAATGTGCACCTTAGGCACACCAGAGAAAAAGGATTCTGACTATACTCTGTCAATACAAAACATCTGTATGTTCAATTTTAACTCCTTAAAGTGGTTCAAGAATGTAATAAAATGGCCCCCATTACATAATTCAAATGGCAAGGTGATCTAGTCATGTGTCAGGATGGGCTACAGTCTGAAGAAGCACAGTTCCAGAGACTTATGTCTCAATTGATGTAAGCACACATACAATACAGACCAAAAGTTTGGACACACCTTCTCATTCATAGATTTTTCTGTATTTTCATGACTATGAAAATTGTAGAATCACACTGAAGGCATCAAAACTATGAATTAACACATGTGGAATTATACATTACACTTTACAAAAAAGTGTGAAACAACTGAAAATATGTCTATATTCTAGGTTCTTCAAAGTAGCCACCTTTTGCTTTGATTACTGGTTTGCACACAGAAAAGGTGAACGGATGGACTCTACATGCCTGGTTCCCACCGTGAAGCATGGAGGAGGTGGTGTGATGGTGTGGGGGTGCTTTCGGGTGACACTGTTGGGATTTATTCAAAATTGAAGCAGTGAGCGGTCCAGCTCACCCCAAACCATCTCGATTGGGTTCAGGTCTGGTGACTGTGGAGGCCAGGTCATCTGGCGTATCACCCCAACACTTTCCTTCTTGGTCAAATAGCCCTTACACAGCTGGAGGTGTGTTTGGGGTCATTGTCCTGTTGAAAAATAAATGATGGTCCAACTAAACTCAAACCGGCTGGAATAGCATGCCGCTGCAAGTGCTGTGGTAGCCATGCTGGTTCAGTATGCCTTCAATTTTGAATAAATCCCCAACAGTGTCACCAGCAAAGCACCCCCACACCATCACACCACTTCCTCCATGCTTCACGGTGGGAACCAGGCATGTAGAATCCATCCGTTCACCTTTTCTGCGTGCAAAGCAGTAATCAAAGCAAAAGGTGGCTACTTTGAAGAACCTAGAATATCAGACATATTTTCAGTTGTTTCACACTCTTTTGTAAAGTGTAATGTATAATTCCACATGTGTTAATTCATAGTTTTGATGCCTTCAGTGTGATTCTACAATTTTCATAGTCATGAAAATACAGAAAAATCATTGAATGAGAAGGTGTGCCCAAACTTTTGGTCTGTACTGTATATCCATGAGCCGAGGAAAGGGACTGTGACAAAAGAAGAAATATATCTCCTCCTCAGTTTACTATGCCCAGAGGATTAAGGATGGAGAAAAAAATCTTTTGTGATCAGTCACAGAGGAGATTTGTTTCTTCTCTTGTCAGTTTGACACAAGTCTTAGGAATTGTGTTTTTTCAGACTGCAACCCATCCTAATACATTACTAGGATGGTAGCCATTTTAATTATGTGAAGAGGGCAATTTTATTTAATTCTTGGAGAACCCTTTGAAGGACTTGCCCATTTTAGGCATTAAGGATGAAGTTTTTAGCTTTTATTTATTTATTTTTTCATTTTTTCATTATTCCATTCCAGGAGCCATAATATTTTTATTTTTTCATAAAGAAAGGTTCAACTTGAAGGATAAAGGTCTTATTTCAACCTATGTAACTATATGATATTTTGGTATAGGCTGTATTTGTCAGTGGCACCATGTAGTAACATGAAAATAATCTGCATAACTAACCATATGTTAAATAGTTGCAAGTCAAATTTATGTATCAGATAGCCAAGATGATTGTCTTTAAAATGATGGTAGTCTCATATTCAAAGCAGCCGTGGATGGTGAGATATGGAGCCTGAAAAGTTCAAAACATTCTTACTCTTTTGCTCGCCAGTGTATCATAGAATCATAGAATCATAGAATGGTAGAGTTGGAAGGGACCTCCTGGGCCTTCTGGTCCAACCCCCTGCTCAAAGCAGGATTCTCTAAATCATCCCAGACAGATGTCTATCCAGCCTCTGTTTGAAGACTTCCATTGAAGGAGAACTCACCACCTCTCGTGGCAGCCTGTTCCACTCATTGATCACTCTAACTGTCAAAAAGTTTTTTCTAATATCTAATCTGTGTCTCCTCCCATTCAGTTTCATCCCATTGCTTCTAGTCTTTCCTTGTGCAAATGAGAATAAAGATGATCCTTCTACAATGTGACAGCCCTTGAGATATTTGTAGACAGCTATTAAGTCTCCTCTCAGTCTTCTTTTTTGCAAGTAAACATTCCCAAATCCTGCAACCGTTCTCATAGGACATGGTTTGCAGACCGGTCACCATTCTGGTGGCTCTTCTCTGAACTTGCTCCAGTTTGTTGATGTCTTTTTTAAAATGTGGTGCCCAAAACTGGACACAGTATTCCAGATGAGGTCTGACCAAAGAGGAGTAGAGGGCAATAATGACCTCACGTGATCTAGACTGTATGCTTCTGTTGATACATTCTAGAATTGCATTTGCCTTTTTTGCTGCTGCATCACACTGTTGACTCATGTTAAGTCTGTGATCAATTAGTATACCCAAGTCTTTTTCACATGTGCTGTTACTTAGCCCTATTCCTCCCATTTTGTATATGCTTTTTTCATTTTTATTGCCCAGATGTAGTACTTTGCATTTTTCCCTGTTAAAATCCATTCTGTTAGTTGCCCGCCCACTGCTCCAGTTTATGTAATCTTTTTGAATCCTCTCTCTCTCTTCTCTAGTATTAGCTACCCCTCCTAGCTTTGTGTCATCAGCAAATTTGATCAGTTTACCCTCAATTCCTTCATCTAAATCATTGATAAAGATGTTGAACAATACAGGGCCCAAAACAGAGCCTTGTGGTACCCCACTTGAGACATTCCTCCAACTGGATGTGCAGCCATTTAGAACCACTCTTTGGGTCCGATCACTAAGCCAGTTATGAATCCACCTAACAGTTGCCTTGTCCATTCCATACTTAGTCATTTTTTCAATAAGGATTGTGTGAGATACTTTGTCAAATGCTTTGCTGAAGTCAAGATATACTATATCTACAGCATTTCCCTGATCCACCCAGTCAGTGATTCTGTCATAGAAGGAAATTAAGTTAGTCTGACATGACTTATTAGTTACAAACCCATGCTGACTCTGTTTAATCACTTCATTCTTATCCAGGTACTTGCATACATGTTCTTTAATAATTTGTTCAAAGATCTTTCCTGGTATAGAAGTCAGACTCACCGGCCTGTAGTTCCCTGGGTCCACCTTCTTCCCCTTTTGAAGATAGGAACAACATTTGCTCTTCTCCAGTCTTCTGGGACTTCTCCTGTTCTCCAAGAATTTTCAAAGATTATGGACAGTGGTTCAAGAATTTCTTCTGCTATCTCCTTCAGTACCCTGGGGTGTAATTCATCTGGACCTGGAGACTTGAATTCATTTATGTTAGCTAAGTGTTTCCTCACTGTCTTTCTGTTTATAGATATCCTGGATTCTTCTATTCCTTTAATAGGACAGTGAAGATCAGTTGATGTTACATTTCCTTTCTGAGAGAAAACAGATGCAAAATAGGAATTTAAAAGTTCAGCCTTCTCAACATCCTGACTTACCATTTCATCATTTTCATCCTGTAAAAATCCTATAGCATCTTTGACTTTTCTTTTACTTTTGACGTATCCCCAAAATCCTTTTTTGTTGCTTTTGACGTCACTTGCAAGCCTTAATTCATTGTCAGCTTTAGATAATCTGATTTGTGCCCTGCAGGTTCTGCAGACGGCATTATATTCTTCTTTAGATATGCCTCCCTCTTTCCATTTGATAAACATTTCTTTCTTCCCTTTTAGCATGTGTTTAAGTTCTATGTTCATCCATCCTGGTTTCCTTAAATGCTTCCCATTCTTCCCTCTTTTCGGAATTGTTAACGATTGTGCTTTGAGAATCTCATTTTTCAAGATTTTCCATCCTTCCTGGACATTTTTGTCCTTAAGGATATCCAGCCATTGGATCCCTCCAATTCTCTTTCTGAGTTCCTTAAAATCTGCCTTTCTGAAATCTAACCTTGACGTCTGAGTCTTCACAGGTCTTCCTCCTCTTGTTATCCAAAATTCTAAAATAGCATGGTCACTACCTCCTAGAGTCCCAGCCACTCTTACCTCCTCCACCATTTCCTCCCTGTTTATGAGGATTAGATCCAAGGTAGCAGATCCCCTTGTTTTCTCCATTACCTTTTGGAAGATAAAGTTGTCAGCAAGAGAGGATAAGAATTTCCTGGACCTGTTAGTTTTGCCTGAGAGAGATTCCCAACAAATGTCTGGATAGTTGAAATCTCCCATGACCACTGTCATATTTTTTGGAGAACTTGGCCATTTGATGCATAAAGAGTTCATCCATATCTTCAGCTTGCACAGGCGGCCTGTAGTAAATGCCTACAATGGTGTCCTTTCCATTGTTCTGTCCTTGTATTCTTACCCAAACAGTTTCCACAGAACTCCCAGTCTCTGAAGCGTCAATCTCTGTGCAGATATACGCTTTTCTAACATACAATGCAACACCTCCTCCTCGTTTATCAAGTCTGTTTCTTGCAAATAAGTTGTATCCTTCTAGCCTTGTATTCCAATCATGTGTATCGTCCCACCAAGTCTCAGTGATTCCAATGACATCATATTTCTTCTCCTGCGTTAGTAGCTCCAGTTCTCCTTGTTTGTTGCCCATGCTTTGTGCATTCGTATAGAAACACTTTAGTTTGTGATTGGTTTCTCTTCCTTCAATATTTTTATTATGTAAATTTTTTTGTCTTTGTTCTTCCCCTTCACTTCTAATAGCAGAAATCTCAATAGTATTTGTCAAGTGTATGGCTTTTGCTGGCGTTTTGCTTCCCTTCCCACATTGTTCTAGTTTAAAGCTCTCCTGATGAGTGTAGCAAGGCGACTTCCAAATACATGTTTTCCAGTCTTCGTAAGGTGCACCCCATCTCTAGCAAGTAGTCCATCGTATAGGTAATTCACTCCGTGATCCAGAAATCCAAATCCTTGCTGACGGCACCATCGACGTAGCCAGTTGTTCACCTGCAGAATCTTATTCCACCTCCTTGTTCCATGGCCATCCACTGGGAGGATGGAAGAGAAGACCACCTGCGCTCCCAGTTCTTTCACTTTCTTACCTAAGTTTTCAAAGTCACTGTAGATGGTTTCCAGGTCGTTTCTAGCTGTGTCATTTGTCCCCACATGTATTAGCAGGAATGGGTAGTCATCTTTAGGTCTGAAGAGTCCTGATATCCTGTCAGACACATCTTTAATTTTTGCACCTGGAAGACAGCACATTTCTCTTGAGGTTATATCCGGTCTGCAGATAGCGGCCTCTGTTCCTCTCAACAGGGAATCGCCCATGACAACAACTCTCCGTTTCTTCTTCACAACAGTTTTCTTTCTCCATTCAGGAGGACTCTGAGGGCGTACAAGGTTGTTTGTGGGCAAAGTCTTATCCTGATGTATTTCTTCATCGTTCTCCTGTGTAAGAGCCTGGTATTGGTTCCTGAGCAGAATTGGTGCTGACTGCCTCCTGATCCTCCTGCTTCTCTGGGTCACATGCTTCCATTCCTCTGTTTCTTCAGTTGCACTTCGAATTTCTTCTCTTTCTGTACCATGAAGAGATAATTCTGCTCTGTCTAAGAACTCTTCACCTTCCTTAATGGTCTTCAATGTAGATAACCTCTCTTCCAGATTTTGCAACTTTTCCTCCAACAGGGACACAAGCTTGCATTTCTGGCATGTGAAGTTTGGCTTTTCCACTGGTAAGTCTATGAACATGTAGCAAGAAATGCAGCTCACCACATGGCTCCTAGCCTCTTCCATGTTCTTATTGTTCAAGAGATAATCAAGCGGTGAAATATAAGCCAAAACTCAAGCGCCGCTAGGCGCGCGGTTTACTGATGTCCTCCTTTCAGCTGCAACAGCCAAAATCCAGTGTTCCTTGAGCTCGCGGAGACTCTTCACTTATCCCAGAAGGCACTGGGAATATGCAAATTATCTCCTCGGGACTCCTCCCCTGGTTTACTGATGTCCTCCTTTCAGCTGCAACAGCCAAAATCCAGTGTTCCTTGAGCTCGCGGAGACTCTTCACTTATCCCAGAAGGCACTGGGAATATGCAAATTATCTCCTCGGGACTCCTCCCCTGGTTTACTGATGTCCTCCTTTCAGCTGCAACAGCCAAAATCCAGTGTTCCTTGAGCTCGCGGAGACTCTTCACTTATCCCAGAAGGCACTGGGAATATGCAAATTATCTCCTCGGGACTCCTCCCCTGGTATAACTTATTACCATACAGTAAAGATGTATATCTTTGTACTGTGTTAGCCAGTAGATAGAAAAATATTTAGAGTTGAGAGTCCTCAGTGGTTGATACCTTTTAATGGCTAACTGAAAAGATGGTAACAAATTGCAAGCTTTCGAGACTACTCAGGTCTCTTCATCAGGCGAAGACTAATACAAAATCTGAAGAAACACATATTTATACACAACACAGCACAGAAAAAATGCAATAGTTGAGACAAGTGACGTGAAGCAGAACTGTCATTATGGGAGAGGGATGAACAGTTGCGGCAATAAATATTGGACTAGTTCATAGATAAGGAGTGTGAAAGTTTTATTGCCCTCTGATTGGGGTCTGGTAATGTTTTGTGATGTTCTCACAGGGTCTTTGAAGTAAATTCCTTAATTGATGTAATAGGCCATAAATCCATGCGATAGGTTCATTCCAGCATTGAGAGTGTCAAAGGTCACCATCAATTTGTATTGATATTTGTATTCCCAAACTCTCCTCTGTCTCTGAGATGTGAAATCACCTTTCAGTACAAGTAATTTCATGTCCAACATGCTATGACCAGGGATGCAGAAGTGTTTGGCCACAGGTAGATCCATTCTTTTTTCTCTTATTGTGTGGCGATGGGAATTCATCCTTGTTCTTAGTTTTTGCCCTGTCTCCCCCCACATACAGACCCCCAGTTGGACATTTTGTACAAATAATTAGGTACACCACATTAGATGTGATGCAGCTGAAAGTACCTGGGATCTTGTAGTCCTGATGTGAATTGGGAATCTTTATCTTGTCCGTGGTCATTATAAATGGACAGGTTTTGAATTTCTTCTGGTTGCAAGGAAAGGTTCCTGCAGCTGTTGCAGAGGACAGGGAACTAGTCCAATATTTATTGCCACAACTGTTCATCCCTCTCCCATAATGACAGTTCTGCTTCACGTCACTTGTCTCAACTATTGCATTTTTTCTGTGCTGTGTTGTGTATAAATATGTGATTCTTCAGATTTTGTATTAGTCTTTGCCTGATGAAGAGACCTGAGTAGTCTCGAAAGCTTGCAATTTGTTACCATCTTTTCAGTTAGCCATTAAAAGGTATCAACCACTGAGGACTCTCAACTCTAAATATTTTTCTAACTTATTACCAAACTTATATCAACTACTCATGGAGTGAAATAGAAAAAGAGCAAATCTGCTGTTGTTTTTTTGACATTTTTGATTTGAATCTACTCACGTGCTGCGCAAACAAAGTGGTATTTATGTTTTATAACTTTTGTACAATGACTGCACTGTTTAAAAATATATATTTACCGTATTCTAAGCGTCATACATTTTACAATTTCACATTCAAAGACCTGTAAGAGGGCCTATTTTTTGCGTGATGAGACGTACTTTTTAGTGGTAGAATTTTCTTTTACATATGCCTGTAGGTAGATTGAATTAACGTAACCTCACTTCTGGAATTTTTTTTGTTTATACTAAACATTTTTCACTGTTCAGTTTACTGTAATAAATATGTTAACATTATTCTGCCAGTCAACACAATAATGAAAATAGCAAATTGATTAATTTTTTTTTTTAGTTTTGGGGGTCGCAATATTCTAAGACCCATAATTTGTATGAGGTCTTATTCCTTGCAGGACAAACTGTAGTTTTCACTGGTGCCAATTTTTGGATACGCACAACTTTTTAATCACTTTTCATTTCATTTTCATTAGGCTGAACAAAAACAGCAATTCTGGCATTGTTTTTGTTTTTTCCTTGCGGTGTCCACAATGCAGGAGAAATCATGATATAGCTTTACAGCAAACATTGGTACAGGTATGATACCAAATATGAGACCTTTTTAAAAGTTGTTTGTTTTTTTCTAAATTTAACACTTTTTTTGAGGGGGGACTGAGATTTGGGGCAAAGTGTTTTCCTTTTTTTCTTTTAAGCATGTCAACATTCTTTACATTTATTTTACAATATTTATTAGTCCCTCAAGGGGACTTAAACATGTGATCCTATGGTTGCATAGGTAAAACACTTTGTCAGAGCTAAATTGCAAATTTTTTCCTATGGTACATTGCATGACTTGTAAGATTCTCTATGCTAGTTGCCAATCTTCAGAAGAAAATCATAAGTTACAAGTTTGGTGGTAGTCCGGCCTCCAATACATTCAATTGGCTATTTCCAACACCCATATTCAAGCTCATAGCAAGAGACAGAATATGTTCATCCCGCATTTGAGCCAAGAATGAAGACTAAGGGCTTTAAGGGTAGGAGTCCTTGAGTTCACCTCAACTAACATATACTCCTCAAAAATGAAAATGCAAGAGAAGCTTCCAGCAGTGGATCTTGATGAATTACCCAAGCTAATTAACCATGGCAGAACATTCCTCAGACAACCAATAATAACCTCATTGATAGAAGCCAAGTAGTGGTGAGCGAACCGCCTCGGATAAGTTGCTATCTGAGCACACTCAGGTGCTAACAGAGTTTGTCGAGTGCTTGAATACTATGTTCGAGTCGCCGCGGCTGCATGTTTCACGGCTGTTCAACAGCCACAACACTTGCAGAGATTGCCTAACAAACAGGCATGTGGTCCAAGGAAAAAATCAGACATGTGCACATCCCCATGGAATAACATGGGTACGAGTGCTTTCCATGAAGACCATGGATAGCACTAATCTGAAAAAATCAGTCGTATGCATGAGCTTTTATCCACCTAGTCCTATGCATAGTTGTCTAAAATTTTATTGAAAATCTGTATTTGTATGAAATAAGAAATAGGCAGAAAGGGACAAGATGGAATAAGTCGAGAGGCATCATTATGTAGATTTTAGGATAGCACTGCCAGTATTAGAGAGAAGGGTGCAGTATAGATGGGAAATCTGAGAAGATAGAGGTTACACAGGGTGAATCAGAAGACAAAAGGTTTCACTTTTCACCTTTTGGAATTCATATTTCCTGGCGTGAAATACATTATGCAGAGACATTGTCTTAATAGTCCGACTATGTAAATATGATCTTCAATGCACAAAAAAGCAAAGTCCTTTTAGGTTTGCAAAAATATCATGATCTATATAATTGGGGAAAACTTTAGTGTTATAAATTAAGATGCCCTTTAAATGAACTAGTATTGCCACATTCTACTAGGTAAGGAACAGGTGGTATATGAACTAGTCACACCAGGCATACCATTAACATCCGGATGCTAGTGAGTATTTTTTATGTGTCACTGTGAATATAAAGATTGCTTAACAGAATCTCCTAAAACGTCACTTAAGTTCCTAACAAATGGTACATTTTCCCTCAACAAACAATAAAAAATAAACCTATATTTACATTAGATGCCATCAGTATGACGAATAGTGATGTGAAGCATCATGGAGAGTGGCAACGTACGTCAATTGACAATACACAGAAAATTATGTTCCAGGATGTCTTCTATATAATAAGTAGCCCTAGGACGTAAGCGGTATTTCTCACGACAGATGCTGATGCCATTTAACCACTTCCCAAGATAAGTTTGTTTATAAGTCTTTGCTACTGCTACTGATAACTGGAAACCAGATCTGCTGGGTCAACAGTGACTAGTTAAATATGGTAATGACTTTTTTTAGCTTTCTCACATTGCTTGGCAAGTGAAGTACAAAACCTTGTCTTGTTTTATGTAGAGCTAGTAACTGATCAGATATTTGCCAGATGGGAGTCAGCTTGTATCTTTGTTAAAGTCTAAAGCCCACCATATACATCAGATGGCTGCCAAACCAATATTCGGCCAAGCATTTGTAGGCCATATCGGCCGTCTCAGGGGCGTATCTACAATAGGTGTAGAAGTTGCACAAACAGGCCCTGGAGCCTAAGGAGCCCAACAAGTCCCTTTGGCCTTTATAAAAGACCAACACTCTAAAAGACTTCCAATAATTAAGGAAACCATTGGAGCTTGTGCATTGGGCCCCATAGGCTTCAATTGACGCCTTTGTGACTCTCCCATATAAAGGAGCGCTCTTTTACCCAAGCGTTCCCATGTTCTCAATGAGAATCATTGGCTATCATGTCTGGTGTGGCTTATCTCTGGGAAACTATAAGATCGGCAGAATTTGGAAAAGCCAGACCTATATTTCCTCTGACAATAAATTGTCCCGGGCTCCCATACACATTAAACCAGGGATGGGGAATCATTTTCTGCCAAGGGCCATTTGGATATTTATATCATCCTTCGGGGGCCGTACAAACTCTGCCAACAAAGTACATCCTGAGTCTGGCACTGGTGTCAGGACGTAATCTTGCATTGCATGCCCTTCAGTGTTCAGTAGTGAACACTGCGTGTGTGTGCTCACAGAGCAAGAAGAAATTAATGAACTGTTGGCGTTCAAAATACAGCTCCCTGCCAAAGCACAGCGGTCCCAGAGAATCTGCCCGGGGGCCTGATAAAAGGTCATCGAGGGCCGCAAATGGCCCTTGGACCTGAGGTTCCCCACCCCTGCATTAAACTGTTGACTGAATCCATTGTTATCGGAGTGGTTCTTCCAGTAGTAGCCTAATGTGTATGGGGGGCATAAAGCTGTCAACTCAACTCAATTCAAGGGTGCATGTATGCTGCATGATTATTGGGGACAAGTCCTCCTAGGAACACTCTTTCCGGCTAATTGGCCAGCATGTCAATCACCCAACCAAGAAGCAAAATGTTTATTCATCTGGTGAAATGATTTTTAAGGCACTGTCACACTTAGCGATCGCACTAGCGATCACAACAACGACACAACCTGGCAAGATCGCTAGTGCGATCGCTATGTGGTCGCTAGTTAGATTCCAAACACAAAGATCTCATCAACGATCAGCGATCTGTATAACGACCTCTGCGGTCATTGGGAAAACCTAGTCCCACCTGCGACGCTGGTGAAGTCGTTCATAAAGGGTGTCTGTAATGTATGTAGTACAGTTCATATAGCGTCTTGTGCTTGGGTGCGATGAAAAACACAGGAGTCACAGGTTTGATATAGAAAAGTCCTGTATTACTTCATACAAGTTGGCAGAAATAGTCACACAGTTTGCAGACACAGAAACAGGAGACACAGCAGGCCAGAGTAATCCAAGCTCAGCAATCACTCTCCAATACAGATTCAGGATCTTCTTCTCTGTTACCGTAAGTCCATGCAAACGTGGGTCTTTCAAAGAGCAGGGTTCAGAGTCCACAAGTGCTTCAGAGTTCCTCAGTAGGAATAGCTGGAGTACAAGGTCATAGGCTTACAGGAGTCAAGTCACAGGTTCACTGCAGGCTAGATTCTGAAGCACTGATTGCTCAGCTGTGGCTGCTTAAGAAGCAAAGGAGAGAATCAGGGCGGGAACATGCAAGCTGGAAACTCCATTTTGACTGAGGGCAAGATAGCTGCAGCAAGACAGAAAGTAAAATGGCTGACGAACAAACTGAGTTTCAGGAATATATACATAGAACCTTACATTACTCCCCCCTTAAGGACAACCTCCGGATGACCTCAGACCAGGCTTGTGTGGGTACCTCTGATGAAACTGACGGAGCAAGCGAGGAGCATTAACGTTATTGACCGGTTCCCATGAGTTGTCCTCCACTGGTAGCCCTGCCATTTAATCAGATATTGTAACTGATTTCTATACAACCTGGAATCTAAAATCCTTTCCACCACAAATTCTTCCTGACCATCGACTAGCACTGGGTCAGGGCAAGGAGAGGAACGTCCAGGAAACGTATTGGGTGTCGCAGCCTTTAGTAGGGATACATGAAAGACAGGGTGGATTCTCATCGTTCTGGGCAGTTGAAGACGACAAGCAACGGCACTTATAATTTTACTGATTTTATAGGGTCCAATGTACTTATGTCCCAACTTAGATGATGGAATCCTTAACTTAAGATTTCTGGTTGACAGCCAGACCAGGTCTCCTACCTTGAAAGCTGGTGCAGGTTTACGAAATTTATCTGCTGCTTTCTTGTACCTTTCTTGAGCCGATTCCAGATTTTCCTTTAGAAGATCCATATTCTTCTGTAAAGACTAGAGTTGAGCGATACTTTCCGATATCCTAAAGTATCGGAATCGGAATGGTATCGCCGATATCACTAAAATATCGGCGATACCCGATACCGATACCGGAAGTCCCATGTAAGTCTATGGGAACAAAATATCGAAATTAAAAAAAACCCATTCTTGCCTTGTTGGTTAATTGTACATGAAGGAAAACAAGAAAGAGTAATGTAGAATGTATTGGGGAAGGTTGAGGAGACATTAAAGGCATAGATGTTTAACCCAATCAAATGGAATAGCATAAATATTTTTTTTTTTAAAGATGTTCGGATTGACGAAGAAATTGACAATGTTAACGTTTTTTATATTTAGGCAAATATGTATATTACACAACTTCCATGCTCTTCATCTTCACCTTTTTAACTTTTCACACACTTTCTCCTTCATAATCTTCTGCAGCATCATCTTTTTCATCAAATTATTCTTCATCTTCACCTTCTTTATCTTCTTCTTAAACTTCTTGCTATTCATCTTTGTTAACATTACTCATATTCTTCTTATTAAACTATTATTCTTATTCATATTCTGCTTCATCTTCTTCATCATATTCTTATTTGTGACAGAGAATCCTGTACTTGTAATCTGTCAAAGTATGAATTTTTCATCCTTCCGTTCTTGCTGTCACAAAAGATTTAAATTACAACAGTATTTGTCCGTGTTCAGTTTAGCCTGCAGCAGCAGGCATCTTCCAGGGGCACCACGAGGAGGAACGGACTCACCCCCATACACTGCTTAGTCTTCTTCTGCTTAGAATTTAGAGGATATATTTTGCTCTTCATTTTGGTCTTATACTTCATGTTCTTCTGCTTTTAGATCTTCTGCTTATTGTTCTTGTGTCTCTTGTTCCGTATCTTGTATTTGTAGCACAATCTTGTACCAGCTGATGTTACTGGGACACGGTTACTAAGCAGGAGGTACCTGTGCTCCAAAGCACTACCAAGGACCAGCAGACGTTGCTGGAACTCGGATACCGAGATGGAGGCACCTAGGCCAAAGGCACTGCGGAGAACCAGTTGACGGTACTGGAACCCGGACGGGTAGCAGAAGGTACAAGAGCCAATGCAAGTAACGAGGACCAGCTGACTGTGCTGGAACCCGGAGGGGCAGCAGAAGGAAAAGAGCCAATGGCACAACCGAGGACCAGCTGACGTTACTGAACCCCAGTAACACAGGAGCAAGTGTTGACTGTGCTAACAGCACTTCCGAGCAACAACTGGCGGTGTTGGAGCCCAGGGTCAAGGAGGATGTTTAAATACTAGATCAAGTAATTTCCTTGTTACCTGTCAATTTTAAATGTCTATACTTCAAACAAGAGAAAGATAACCTTTACTACCATAAGATGATGATTTCATTTAAACTAATATCTAGATAAATAAAGAATTGACAAACATAAACACATACATTAACATGTTGAACAGCAATGCAAACCACAAAATAAATTAGTTAAGGAATCTGCTATACGGTTGTACATAAAAGCATACAAGTACATATCTGAATCCATTAATGATGGATAAGTAACAGTATGTACACCATTTTTATTGTATAGACAATGAATGTCTGACTTCAAAACATCATCAGCATTACAAGTTATCTGTGATATTACTAAAATGTTCCATTTGCTGAATAATGTCACTAAATATTTTATACAAAATTATACAATTTCCATCATGTAATACTCATAATATGTGGCAATAATCATTTTTATTAACAAACATAACCTTTCAAAAGTGCATAGTGCATAGTGAAAATTGCTATTTATGGCTGACTGTGACTGTCGACTTGGAAGCATGACAACAGATAGATAAGGTATATATAGATGAGACTGCATAGCCACAGATGGTGAATGGCGATGTAATACTGTACCTCAATAAAGTGTGCGTCACTACTACATAATTTTTTTTATATAGCTTTATAAACAGGGTACATGGATGTATGCTTGTGCCTTTGTTTTGACGCACAGACTGCCTTCCTGCTGAGACGCATTGGGTAGTGAACAGTTGTGTGCAGTGTTCACTGCAGTCTCTGCGGAATAACCACACTTAGACCTTATAACTTTTCAGAGTTTCTTTATCAATCTACCAAGATGAAGAAGGCAGGGAGTAAGGCACGTGGTCGTGGAGTTTCTTCAGGGAGAGGACGTGGGGATTCTGTGGCTGCTGCGGCCCCAGTGACACAGCATCCACCAGTTTTCCCCGTGAGCGTTCCTTTATGCGCACTTTTGTAGGAGCTCGGAGTACCCCCCTGCTGCGGGAAGAACAAATTGAAGCCGTTGTTGTTTGGATGTCAGCCAATGCATCGACTTCAATTGCTTCCACCTCCTCTCAGGACCACAGCACTGTTGGGCAACCATCTGTCTCTTCACCGCCTGGCAAATTGCCCAGGCAGTCAGAGAGTTCTGTACAGGAGCCAGCTGAGTGTCTGCTTCTGTTCTCAGAATCTATTGGCTTGCAAACAGGGGCCCAGCCAAGCAGCATTCTGTAATGTGAAGAGGGAGTATGCAGTGATGCGCAACAGCTGTGTCTCTCTGAATCTGAAGAGGCGGGTGAGACAGTGCCGATGGTCAGCACACCGCAGAACGCATCTGATGATGATGAGACCCAGGTGCCAGTTTCTGTTGAGCATGGTGCTGGCCAGACCACCCAACAGCAGGTGTTGGAAAAGGGTAGTGGAGATGATGAGGTCCAAGACCCAACATGGCATGAGGAACAGGAAGGTGGTGGGAGCAGCTCAGAGGAATAATAATAATATTTATTTATATAGCGCCATCATATTCCGCAGCGCTTTACAGTTTAGCCGTTTCAGAACACAAGTCATAAGTAACAACGTTAACAATACAATAATTTAAGCTAAATAAGTCGCCCCTGCTCGTGACAGCTTACAATGTACAATGAGATGGGGGAGATACAAAGTATAGGTGTTTATATACAATGGTGCATTTACAATGATGTTCCAGCCATCTTAAGGGACTGAGGGATGGAGATAGTGAATGGGCTAGAGACACACACACACTTACACAGAATACATAGAATGACTTTGATTAGTGAATGTGATAGGCCGCTCTGAACAAATGTGTTTTGAGGGAGCGCCTGAAACCATGCAAATTGTGGATAGTCCTAATTTCTTGGGGTACAGCATTCCAGAGGATTGGCGTAGAGCAGGAGAAGTCTTGGAGTCGGGAGTGTGAGGTACGTATTAGTGCAGAGGTTAGTCGAAAGTCGTTTGCAGAGCGCAGCAGTCGGTTAGGCCGATAAATATAAATAAGGGAGGAGATGTAGGGGGGTGCTGCGCTGTGGAGAGCTTTGTTGGTGAGAACCAGTAATTAGAATTGGATCCTATAATGAATGGGCAGCCACTGCCAGTGTAATGAGTGGCGAATAACTCTATGAAGGATATCTGCCACGTTTTGCGTGCGTTTGATGAGTCAACGCGGATGGCGAGTGCAGATGATGCACTAGTCAGCCTGACTGTCTCCCTTATCTGCCTGCTTCAAAAAACACTGCAAGCACTAAGGCATGAGGTTTTGGAAGAGGTGGAGGATGAGGAGTCACAAATTCCATCACCTTCTGGACAGTCAGCGCAACGTGGTTCCTCACAAAGGGCTGGAGGACTTTCAAAGTACCATGCTGTATCAACAATTGAACCTCCAGAGTCGCTGTCTATATTTTCATAACCATTACAAACTTTTAATGTATTTACAAAGCACATAATGTACATTTTTTGTCTATCCTTTTGTAATGCTATTGTGTTTCCATAAACTGATGTTACAGAATTATGATACAAAGTTTTTAAATTTTGAGTTTTAAATTTTGTAAATTTATATGTATTTGAAGGACTTTGTGAGGAGGATGAGGAGGAGTCAATGGAGGAGGAAGACATCGCTCCAGAGGGAGGTAGACAATGCTCTAGTCAGTATGTAGACCAAGGGTGGGGTGATGCACAGCAGGCGGAGATGACGCCTCTTGCAGGGGACAACGTTTCTTGGCCAGTTGGGAGTCTGCAGCACATGGTTGATTTCATGCTGCAGTGGCTGAGAAACGACCGCCGCATCGAACACATTCACACCACGTCTGATTATTGGGTGTACACCCTCCTAGACCCTCGCTACCGGGACAACTTACAAAGCCTCATCACAACCGTTGAACCGGGAGCGTAAAATGCGGAAGTACCAAGACACACTGGTGCAATCCATAATGTTCTCCATTCCAGCCGAGAGCACTGCTGCTGCTACTGATTTACAAAGCAGCTCTGTGCGTCGAGGCAGTGGAGACAGCTCTGCAACAAGAGGAGACACAAGCAGCGCCTCTGCACAGGGCAAGAACAGTATGTTCCAAATGTGTCGAAGTTTTGTGGCAGCGCCACCAATGTCTACACCATCCGAGACGGCTCCAGTCAGCAGGAGGCAACGTTTCCGTAAGATGGTTACAGACTACATGTCTTGCCCTCTCAGTGTACTCTCAGATGGCTCTTCCCCATTCAAGTTTTGTGTCTCTAAGCTGGATACATGGCCAGAGCTTAGCCAGTATGCATTGGAGGTGCTGGCTTGATCTGCTGCCAGTGTATTATCGGAGCGCGTCTTTACTGCTGCAGGTGGTGTACTAACAGACCGTTGCATGCGACTATCCTACGATAATGTAGAACGGCTTACTTTTCTGAAAATGAACTAGGCATGGATCTCGCCTGAATTTGCCTGTCCGGTTTCAGATTAACTAACTGGTTGGCAACGTTTTCCATGTCTCCTGTTATGTTCATCTTTCTACCACCTGAGCTATACTCCCTGGGCTACAACACTGCCAGTTGCTGCTCAGAAGTGTCGTGTCCACAGACCAATACACAAGCTATAGTGATAGTGGGGTTCAGTAACGCCTGCTGTTCCCCTGCTGTGTGTCCGGCAAAAATTACTGCTACCTAGCTACACATGTTTAAAAAAACATGACATGTTAAAGTGGCTAGTGCTACACATAGATATCAGGCTACACCCTTATTTCTAAGCTGTAAACAAGTGAAACGTCAAATTTAAAACCATTCAATGATTAGTGTTGGTAACAAATCTGTAACTAAATAATTGTGACATATTATGGCAGATATCCACATGTCTAACACAAATGCTAACACAAAAGCATACTTATGCTATAGGGTACTGATGGTGAACCTTCTCACTCCATAACTTTGACCAATCCAACTCACATCATGCCTCAAATGCTGCAATGTTGGAAGTGCATAATGTGGGTTGAACTTTGACAACAGCTGCAGTGCGAAGGTTATCCTTCTGTGTTCTTGGCTTTTAAATAAAAGCATACAAGTAAATATAATAATACATTGTTGATTAAGGGACATGATGTACACCTGTAATATTGTGCAAACAATGGATGTAGGACTATTCCTCTTCAACATTACTTATATTTGTGTCATTTGAAAAAATACATATTTTAGTTAAAAATTAAAAACCCATGTTCAGTAGCTGTGAAAGGCCCGTTTGTGTACTTCTATATTGTTTGCAACCAATGTATTGTATACGGATGGAAGCGCGTCACACTAATAGATTAGATTTATTTTAAATGGAATGTAGCAGAACCAATTGGAGATAAATGAAAAGGATGAGCCACTGAGACAACGCTCAGCAGAGTACAAGCAGCAGTGCTTGAACAAGTAACTGGAGCGTGATCTGCACTCAAAAAAGTAAAAAACACAGACTGAAGTGAACACTGAAACACAACTGTCCACAATCTGTGAAAAGCTCCTTTCTGTACTTCTATAGTGTTTGCAACCAATGTATTGTATACGGATGGAAGCGCGTCACACTAATAGATTAGATTTATTTTAAATGGAATGTAGCAGAACCAATTGGAGATAAATGAAAAGGATGAGCCACTGAGACAACGCTCAGCAGAGTACAAGCAGCAGTGCTTGAACAAGTAACTGGAGCGTGATCTGCACTCAAAAAAGTAAAAAACACAGACTGAAGTGAACACTGAAACACAACTGTCCACAATCTGTGAAAAGCTCCTTTCTGTACTTCTATAGTGTTTGCAACCAATGTATTGTATACGGATGGAAGCGCGTCACACTAATAGATTAGATTTATTTTAAATGGAATGTAGCAGAACCAATTGGAGATAAATGAAAAGGATGAGCCACTGAGACACGCTCAGCAGAGTACAAGCAGCAGTGCTTGAACAAGTAACTGGAGCGTGATCTGCACTCAAAAAGTAAAAAACACAGACTGAAGTGAACACTGAAACACAACTGTCCACAATCTGTGAAAAGCTCCTTTCTGTACTTCTATAGTGTTTGCAACCAATGTATTGTATACGGATGGAAGCACGTCACACTAATAGATTTGATTTTTTTCTAATATAATGGAGCTGCACCAATTCCACTAAATAAAATAAAAAAAAAAAAAAAAAAAAAGTGACACTGCAGATGCCTACAAACAGCGGTGGATGCAGAGCAAACTGCAGCGTCACCTGCACTGTCACACACACACCTTGCACAGAGCTGTTAAAACAACACTGGCAAAATGAAGCTTTACACAGCGGTTGGTAAACTAGCCTGCCTCAAGCACAGTAGTACACAAAATCGCAATATCTAACTGTCCCTCAGAGTCAGCACAGCAGCGTTCTGTCCCTAACTGAGTTCACAGCACAGTGACGCTAAAATGGCTGCGGCGCCTTTTATAGTGCATTCTGACATCATTTCAGCAGCCAATCACAGCCATGCCATTAGTTAAGATGACCGCATCATTACAGGATGTGCCCACACTTCGTAGGATTCCTCATTGGCTGACTAAAATCACATTGCCTCTCAAAGAATTATGGGAACTTCCGATTCCGGTATACGATATTGAAAAAGTATCGGAATTAAGTATCGGAATTCCGATAACGCGAATATCGGCCGATACCCGATACTTGCGGTATCGGAATGCTCAACACTAGTAAAGACGTGATTCTTTCAGCCACTGCTGGTAAAGGCGTTTCTATGGAAATCGTGGTAGAATGTTAGGATGATAACCTAGATTAGAGTAAAAAGGAGACTGTTTAGTGGAGGCACTCTGAGAGTTGTTATACGAGAACTCAGCTAATGGAAGTAGATCCACCCAATCATCCTGTAGGTGGCAGATAAAGCAGCGAGATACTGCTCCAGGGTCTGATTGGTTCGTTCTGTCTGTCCATTAGTCTGGGGATGAAAAGCAGAAGAAAGGTTTACTTTAATGTCCAATGCTGCACAGAAATTTTGCCAAAACCTAGAAGTGAATTGCACCCCTCGATCCGAAATAACCTCATCCGGTACTCCATGTAAGCGAAACACATTCTTAATCATCAAGACTGATGTCTGTTTTGCAGTGGGTAAGCCGACACAAGGGATAAAATGAGCTGCCTTTGTTAGACGGTCAACCACCACTAGAATGGTGTTTCTTTCCCTGAGAGGTTGGTAACTCCACAATGAAGTCCATAGAAATGGATCCCCACGGCGGGACGGGGTGGTAAGAGGCTGTAACAGACCAGTTTGGTGAGGAGCGAGGTGTTTTGCATCTTGCACAGACCTCACATGAAGTGACATAATTCAAAACATCCTTCCTGCAAGTGGGCCACCAAAAGAAACGAGAAAGAAATTCCTGTGTCTTTAGAATTCCCCTATGCCCGGCTATCTTGGAATCGTGAATGAGTTGCAATACTCTTAATCTGACTGTTTTCAGGAATATACAGACGTTGTCCCTGAATCCACACACCATTCTTAAAGACAAGACTTACGTCCCTTGGGTTGTGCCAAAAAGGAATCCGCATGGTATGCTTCCTTGATATCCTTAAGTAGGTCTTGAATTATGAATCACTCCCAGGAATCTAGAGTCAGGAAGAATAGTCTTAGGAGGAGTAATTGGACGTGTCTCTGCTGAGTAAATCCAGAGAGTGCATCAGCCTTTCCATTGCGCGATCCTGGTCTAATAAGAGATATAAAATTAAATTGGTTTAAGAAAAGATTCCAGCGAGCCTGGCGAGGAGTCAGGCACTTAGCCGACCTGATAAACTCAAGGTTACGATGGTCTGTCAGGACAACTATTTGCTGTGCAGCTCCCTGAAGAAGGTGTCTCCATTCTTTGAAGGCGGCAATAATGGCCAACAACTCTCTATTGCCCACATCGTAGTTCCTCTCAGCCGAAGACAACTGCTGGGAAAAGAAGGCACAGGGATGCAAGACATTCTTCTCACCTGTTCTCTGAGAGAGTATAGCTCCAACGGCACAGTCTGAAGCATCCACCTCTATTATGAAGGCAAGCTCGGGTTGGGATGTACTAGGATAGGTGCAGTGGTAAATTTATCTTTTAGACGGGAAAATGCTTCCTGGGCTTGGGAGTCCAGGAAAACCTAGACTCTTTCCGGGTAAGTTGAGTGATAGGTGACACTACCTCAGAGAAATTTCTAATGAAACGTCTATAGAAGTTGGCAAACCCGATGAAGCGCTGTACCTCCTTCACATTTCTAGGACTTGGCCAACCCTTGATGGCTTGGGTTTTGCTTCCATCCATACTAATTCCTTGTGTAGACAGTACATACCCCAGAAATTGAATTTCGGTCCTATGGAATTCACACTTTTCAAGTTTGATGTAAAGATGATTTTGTCTTAGACGTTCCAAGACCATTCTCACATGTCCATGATGTTCCTCTGTGGAGTTAGAAAAAATTAGAATATCATCCAAATAAATTACCACGAATGTATCTAGGAGATCCCTGAAGATGTCATTCACCAAATGTTGGAAAGTGGCTGGGGCGGTACTCAGACCAAAAGGCATAACTAGATATTCAAAGTGTCCATAGCGTGACCTGAATGCAGTCTTCCATTCATCCCCAGTCTAATACGGACTAAGTTATAGGCCCCACGAAGATCTAGTTTAGAAAAAAATTTTGGCATGTCGCACTCTCTCCAATAACTCAGGGATTAAAGGCAATGGATAACGGTTTCTAATAGTAACCTTATTGAGTTCCCTATAGTCTACGCATGGTCTCAGAGATCCATCTTTCTTCTTTACAAAGAAGATGGGTGCACCTGCAGGAGATGAAGAGGGCGTATGAAGCCCTTGGCTAGATTTTCATCTATGTAATCCTTTAAAGCCTTTAGCTCGGGCCCCGCCAGGGGGTAGATCTTACCAAAAGGTATCTCTGCTCCAGGCAATAATTCAATTGGACAATCATATGGACGGTGAGGAGGAAGCTGGTCAGCGTTCTTCTTGTCACATAAATCCACATAGTCCTGGTATACAGCTGGTAGTTCAGGGACTGACATGATTCCTTTAGGAACAGAGCAAGCTGAAACTTTTGGACTCATCTGTTTCTCTGGAAAGTGTAATTCCTTGGTCTCCCAGTTAATGGTAGGATTCTGAGCCTGCAGCCATGGTAGCCCTAGAATAATGGGAAAGTGGGGAGAAGAGATAAGCATAAAGGACAGTTTCTCTTGATGATCTTTACCCATAAGAACCCTCAAAGGCTCTGTTTCCTGATCCACTGGTCCAGAGGTCAGCAGGGAGCCATCCACAGTTTCCATCTGTACTGGAGTAGCCTTCTTCACTGAACGTATTCCCTGTTTCAGAGCAAAGGAGACATCCATAAAATTTCCACTTGCCCTGAGTCGATCATAGCAGAGCTAGACACCCAAGCTGAGTCAACCCAGAGTTTGATGGAAAGAAAGCAATGAGAATTGTTTTTCTTACAACTCAGCTGGGACACCGCTGAGGAAACTTGAAAAATGGCAGCGTTTACACAGTCAACGTCCTCAGAGGTAACGGAGTTTAAGTCAGAGAAATCAAGATCTGTTGCTGCAGATCTCTCTGGAGCCTGAGGCTCGACCTGACAGATCCCCTCTCGCAACACTCACAATGAATGAGTGCTGCAGTAGTCTTACGAGAACGGTTGGGGCAGTTTATAATGAAGTGCCCTGACTTACCACAATAGAAACATAGATTCTCCTTAAAACGATGTTCCTTGCGTGCATCACTAACCCGTCGTTGTAAAGAGTCTACCTGCATGGGTTCAGGTTCAGGTTCCCGTGTAATCCTACTCAAAGGTTCCTTAGCTGGAGAGGAAGGTAGGAAAAGGTTAGTACGATTGCTTTCGAACCATCTCTCTTGCCTGCGTTCAGTCAGACGAGTATCAATATGGATGCAGTAGTTAATAAAGTCACCTAACGCAGTGGGAGGGTCGGCACGAGCAAGTTCATCCTTAATCAGTGGAGATAACCCCTTTCGAAAAATAGATTTTTTTGGCGGAACTGTCCCAGGTGGGATCAAGGGCCCATCTCCTGAAATCCAAGGCATATTCAGCTACCGAGTGCTTACCTTGGCACAAAGCTAACATGGCTGCTTCAGCTGTTGCACCTCGATGGGGTCATCAAACACCTGCCCCATGGCTGAAATGAAAGCATCAAGGTGATTCAAACAATCATCCTCAGTCTCAATCAGAGGGTTTGCCCACATTAAAGCCTTGTTGGTAAGCAACATAATTATAGTAAGCACCTTAGATCGTTCAGTGGGAAATTGTGAAGCATGTGCAGAAAAAAAAAGATTGCATTGATTAATAAATCCCCTGAATTTCTCACGTTCACCGCCAAAACGAAAAGGGGGCAACTTGGGAATCCCAGCACTCGGGGCTACGGCAGGAGCCTGGACTCGCCCCTCTAGAACCTCAATCCTGGCTCGCAAATCCTGGGTAGTCTGTCCAACCACTTGCAAATTGTGATTATTGAGGTCCTGTAGATTTGTAAAACGGGTCTTTATATTCTGCAAATCTGCAAGGATGTTATCAGTCACTCCGCAAAGTTCCTTTATGCGGGCCTCCATTTTCCAGATCTTTTAAGACAGGATTACTGGAAGAAGAGGAGAGAAAAAAAAACAATAGTGTTCACCTGTGGCAACACTGCAGAGAGAAAAAAAAAATTAAGGGAACTGCTCACCTGGAATGGTTGTGAGAAGTCACAACCACTATCATCACAGAAAGTTTCAACCAGACATCTGATATCCAGAGTTACAGCAGACAAAAAAGAGAAAAGAAAGGGAAAAAAAAAAAAAACATAGTGTTTACCTGTGGTAACACTGCAAAAAGAAAAAACTTAAGGAATTGCTCACCTGGAATGGTTGTGAGAAGTCACAACCACTGTCATCACAGAAAGTACAACCGGACGTCTGATATCCACATACAGCAGACACAGCCTTCCCAGACCCAGCAGACACTAACGTTTTGGCTTCAGAATCTTGTAATGTATGTAGTACAGTTCATATAGCGTCTTGTGCTTGGGTGCGATGAAAACACAGGAGTCACAGTTTGATATAGAAAAGTCCTGTATTACTTCATACAAGTTGGCAGAAATAGTCACACAGTTTGCAGACACAGAAACAGAGACACAGCAGGCCAGAGTAATCCAAGCTCAGCAATCACTCTCCAATACAGATTCAGGATCTTCTTCTCTGTTACCGTAAGTCCATGCAAACGTGGGTCTTTCAAAGAGCAGGGTTCAGAGTCCACAAGTGCTTCAGAGTTCCTCAGTAGGAATAGCTGGAGTACAAGGTCCAAGACTTACAGGAGTCAAGTCACAGGTTCACTGCAGGCTAGATTCTGAAGCACTGATTGCTCAGCTGTGGCTGCTTAAGAAGCAAAGGAGAGAATCAGGGCGGGAACATGCAAGCTGGAAACTCCATTTTGACTGAGGGCAAGATAGCTGCAGCAAGACAGAAAGTAAAATGGCTGACGAACAAACTGAGTTTCAGGAATATATACATAGAACCTTACAGTGTCACACTCAGCGATCCAGGCTCACCAGCAGGACACCAACGACCAAAAAACGGCTCAGAACATTCATGAGCGATCAACGACATCTCAGCAGGGCCACATCGCTGCTACATGTCACACACAGCTGCGTCGCTAATGAGATCGCTACTGCGTCATAAAATCTGTGACTATTTAGCGATCTCGTAAGCGATCTCGCTTAGTGTGACAGTACCTTTAAGCTTGCTTTTAAGGTCATCATACTTGCTAGCATATCATGCTTTGCAAACAGAACATATGCTGTCGAGAACAAAACATTGTATGCACACAGAACAATCTATCATCAGATTGTTCTGTGCCTATCGGATGGCGTGCTTGGTCTGCCTAAATGGGCCATTACACAACTGCTGATTGGACTTTTTTATGGCTGATAAGCAGTTGTTTACGATGCTGGATCAGACAGAGTAAATGAGCTAAAAAATGTGGACCAAGCACTCACTCTGACTAGCGATTGAATACAGTATGTGTTCATAAGAGACACATCAAGGGTACGCGTCACCCCTATAATAAACTAAACTGGTCCGCTCTAACAATATGCACACCAGTGGCTACTATTAAAGGACCACCCTGGCATAAGTGAGCTTCTAAGAATGAGCAATTAATTGAGAGATGTTAGTAAAGGCAGATGGGACAGTGAGAGGCTGTATTTTAGACATCTTTGGCAATGGAACTGAATGAAAAACTTTAATTCAATGCTTAAAGTTAAGAGATGAATCCCAAAACTTTTCTCTAATAATATTTTCTGTTTCATAGGAGCAGCCCTGAGTCTCCGCTATTTAGTACAGAAGTGTTAGGCTACTTTCACACATCAGTTTTTCTGGCGAGTGACAAGTTATAAATGCCACTGCCAGAATTGACAGCGTCATTTAGCAAGTTAACAACCACAGGTGGACCTCCGCTCCACTTGTGGCTGTTAGAGGCAGATAATGGCTAAATAGTACAGCCATCATTTGCCGATAAAGATGTGTCATATGCCGATAAAGGGTTAAAGCAATTTCCTTAATTTTGTTCCAGGAAATTCAAAAGAATTGAAAGCCTTCCTACATTTTTAAAGAAAATGCAACACTTTTCTCTATAAATTGTGCTAGTTAGCGCATGTTTATACAATTATTACTGGGCATTAAAGTTGTTGTCTTTTTAACAGCTGCAAAGTGTTAAAGAGAAACCATGACATACAGTGGGTACGGAAAGTATTCAGACCCCTTTAAATTTTTCACTCTTTGTTTCATTGCATCCATTTGGTAAATTAAAAAAAAGTCTTTTTTTTTCTCATTAATGTACACTCTGCACCCCATCTTGACAGAAAAAAACAGAAATGTAGAAATTTTTGCAAAGGTTTAAAAAAAGAAAAACTGAAATATCACATGGTCATAAGTATTCAAAACCTTTGCTCAGTATTGAGTAGAAGCACCCTTTTGAGCTATTACAGCCTTGAATCTTCTTGGGAAAGATGCAATTCTTCCTTGCAGATCCTCTCCAGTTCCGTCAGGTTGGATGGTGAATGTTGGACAGCCATTTTCAGATCTCTCCAGAAATGCTCAATTGGGTTTAGGTCAATTCTCTGGCTGGGCCAGTCAAGAATGATCACAGAGTTGTTCTGAAGCCATTCCGTTGTTATTTTAGCTGTGTGCTTAGGGTCTTATTGGAAGGTGAACCTTCGGCCAAGTCGGAGGTCCAGAGCACTCTGGAAGAGGTTTTCATCCAGGATATCTCTGTACTTGGCCGCATTCATGTTTCCTTCAATTGCCACCAGTCGTCCTGTCCCTGCAGCTGAAAAACACCCCCATAGCATGATGCTGCCACCATCATGTTTCACTGTTGGATTGTATTGGGCAGGTGATGAGCAGTGCCTGGTTTTCTCCACACATACCGCTTAGAATTATCACCAAAAAGGTCGATCTTCATATGTCACGCGGTCTTATGATATGTGTACGATGTCAGTAAACTATTCTTAAAAGAACAACACTCTATACAACATATAGATTAGCAACATCAGCATGTAAATATAGAATAGATTTACCTGACACGATATCCGTTGAACTCAGGATAAATCTTGAGGACTTGATACACTGTCACAGGAAAGAAGAGGACCGGGGGTCTAACCTGACCCTAAGCTGGGTCCTAACTAATCCCTCACCTTGGAGGTACTGATAATGGTTCAGAGTCCAAGTCTCCAGCCTAAAGGGTATGCCACACTAAACAATATCGCTAACGGATCGCTAAAAAACGTCACTATTTAGCGATCCCGTTAGCGATATTGTTCAGTGCGGCAGCTTCCAGCGACGAGCTTCCTGCTGTGATCTCGCTCGTCGCTGGAATCGCTCCGGGCCCTATTTCATCGCTGGCGCTCCCGCTGGGTAAGTATCTAATCGCTGTGTGGCACCTTTTCTTAGCGATTTAGCGTACTTTTATACCGCTAAAGTCGTTAAGAAGATCGCTAACGGCGATAGCGTCGTTAACTATATCGCTCAATGCGGCAGCATTTAGCGATATAGAAACAATCCCGCTAGCGATCTCATTAGTATGCAACGCTAACGAGATCGCTAGCGGATAGCTTAGTGTGGCAGTACCTTAACCCTGTCTCCTATCAGTCCCTGAACCCGTAATCAGTCCTAAGAAGGATTCTGATTACCACCAAAGGGATATGGGCTGATCTCTGCTAAATACACAGATTAGAAATATAAGACAGACTGGGAGAAACACAGACTTGCATACACACTCAAACACAGAAGGAACATAAATGATCTGGGATATTAAACTCTAAGCAAGGTGAGCTAAAACAACTAAGGAGCTCTTTAACTTAAGTCTATACAGATACAATCCTATCTGTGTCTGCATGAAGAATTTCACTGGCAACTCCCAAACAGACAACCAGAGATTTAAAAGAAACCAATCAACAAATAATTAATTGCAGCCGGGAGAAACTGCACCCAGTCCCAGAACTGAGCACAGACAGAATTAACTCCCTAACTGCCAAACACAAAGAAACAGCCACTCAGCTGTGAGAAGTCAGAATGTGCAACCGCGACGATCTTCGTGGCGATGCACACATGACAGTACCCCCCCTTCTACGAGGGCCTCCGGACCCTCAGGGCCAGGTTTGCCCGGGTGAGTTCTGTGGAAGGTCCGCACCAAACGATCTGCGTTAATGTCAGACGCAGGAACCCACGTCCTCTCCTCTGGACCATACCCCTTCCAATGCACCAAGTACTGAAGGGACCGGCGATTCAGACGTGAGTCAATGATCTTTGACACTTGAAACTCCAAGTTACCATTGACCACCACTGGAGGAGGAGGTAGAGGTGATGGTATGACTGGTGCCACGTACCTCTTAAGTAATGACTTGTGGAACACATTATGAATTTTAAACGTAGGAGGGAGGTCCAGACGAAATGCCACAGGATTAATTATGGAACTGATCCTGTACGGCCCGATGAATCTGGGGCCCAGCTTCCAGGAGGGAACTTTAAGTTTTATATTCCTGGTAGACAACCATACCAGATCGTTCACATTAAGATCTGGACCAGAAACTCTCCTCCTATCAGCCATACGTTTATAACGGTTCCCCATAGCACTCAGATTATTCAATACACCTCTCCACACTGAAGCAAGTGACGACGAGAAACGCTCCTCCTCAGAACCCCAGAAGGGCCCCCCCCATTGAAAGTACAAAACTGGGGATGAAAACCATATGCCCCAAAAAACGGGATTTACCAGTGGACTCGCTCCGCCTGTTGTTAAGAGCGAACTCTGCCAGAGGCAAGAAAGAAGACCAGTCCTCCTGGTTCTCTGAGACAAAACACCGAAGATAAGTCTCTAGGCTTTGATTCAGACGCTCTGTCTGACCATTGGTCTGCGGAAGAAAAGCCGAGGAAAATGACAATTGCATCCCCCGACGTAAACAAAATGCCCTCCAAAACTTGGACACAAACTGAGACCCCCTATCTGACACCACATCAGAAGGCAACCCATGAAGTCTCACAATCTCCCCAATGAACACCTGCGCCAGAGTTTTAGCATTAGGGAGGGCAGGAAGAGCAATGAAATGTGCCATCTTACTGAACCTGTCAACAACCACCAGTATGACAGTCTTCCCTGACGACTGAGGAAGGTCCGTGATGAAGTCCATAGACAAATGAGTCCATGGACGCTCCGGAAGTTTCAAGGGTAAGAGGGTCCCAGACGGACGGGTATGAGGGTCTTAGAGCGAGCACAAACCCCACAGGACGCGACAAAAGTTAAAACATCTTTATTAACGTTAGGCCACCAAAACCGGCGAGAAAGGAGATCTAAAGTAGCCTTACTCCCTGGATGTCCTGCTAAAGCAGAATTATGATGTGCCTCAATAACCTTTTGTCTCAACTGATTTGGGACAAACAGTCTCCCTGGAGGTCCTGCAGGGGCGTCCCCCTGAACCTCTAATACCTCCTCCTCAAGCTCAGAACATACAGCCGACACTACCACCCCCTCCTGAAGGATAGGAATCGGGTCATCCATTTTCCCGGCCCTGGGAAACTGCGAGACAAGGCATCCGCCTTAACATTCTTAGATCCAGGGCGATAAGTGACAACAAAATTAAACCTGGTAAAAAACAACGACCATCGAGCTTGTCTGGAATTCAACGCTTAGCAGATTCCAAATACAGCAGGTTCTTGTGATCAGTAATGACGGTGACCGGTGGACTGCCCCCTCCAAAAAGTGACGCCATTCTTCAAAAGCCAACTTAATGGCCAAAAGTTCCCTATTGCCGATATCATAATTCCTTTCGGCGGACGACAATTTCTTAGAAAAGAAAGCGCACGGATGCCATTTACCAGGGGACGGACCCTGGGACAATATTGCACCCACCCCTACGTCAGACGCGTCCACCTCCACAACGAACGGCTGTGATGCATCTGGTTGGATGAGAACGGGTGCCGAAGCAAAACATTTTTCAAAGAGGAAAAAGCTTGGCAAGCTTTGTCCGACCATTTAGAAAAATCCGTCCCTTTTCTTGTCATGTCAGTGAGAGGTTTGACAACAGATGAGAAATTACAAATAAATTTCCGGTAGTATTAGCAAACCCCAGAAAACGCTGCAGAGCCTTAAGATCCTCTGGCTGATCCCATTCAAGCACTGCTCTCACCTTTTCAGGGTCCATACGGAAACCGGAGGCTGACACCAAGAAACCCAAAAACTGAAGTTCCTGTACGGCGAATACACACTTTTCCAGTTTGGCGTATAGTTTATTGTCTCGCAAGATCTGCAACACCTGTCTCACATGCTCCTGGTGAGACACAAGATCTGGCGAGTAAATTAAAATGTCATCCAAATATACGACCACAAACAGCCCCACCAGATGACGAAAAATGTCATTAACAAAATGTTGGAATACTGCTGGTGCAGTAGTCAGACCAAAAGGCATGACAAGGTTCTCATAATGTCCCTCCGGCGTGTTAAACGCCGTTTTCCACTCATCCCCCTCTTTTATCCTAATCAGATTATACGCCCCCCTGAGATCCAATTTAGAGAACCATTTGGCGCCAACAATTTGATTGAAGAGATCAGGAATCAGAGGGAGTGGATACGGATCTCGAACAGTAATCCGATTAAGTTCGCGGAAATCCAAGCAAGGGCGTAGGCCTCCATCTTTTTTCTTCACAAAGAAGAACCCCGCGGCCACTGGGGAAGATGAAGGTCTAATATGCCCTTTGGCCAGACTTTCCGAAATATAATCTTTCATAGCCTGCCTCTCAGGACCAGAAAGGTTATATAACCTAGCTTTAGGTAACTTAGCATCAGGAAGTAAATTAATAGAGCAGTCATACACGCGATGAGGAGGCAACTCCTGACACCCCTCCTCAGAGAACACATCCCCAAAGTCCTCCAAAAAAGGAGGCAAAGTACTAGGCACGACCGCACTGATGACTGTGTTCATGCAGTTACTTTTGCAAAACTCACCCCATTGGCTTATCTCTCTGGACTGCCAATTAATCACAGGGTTATGTTTAACCAACCAAGGAAGTCCCAACACAATAGGAGTAGGTAGACCCTCCAACACATAACAAGATAATAGTTCCCTATGTATTGCCCCTACCCAAAGGTCAATGTTATGAACCTCATGAACAAAGCTACCTTGGCCGAGAGGCCTGGCGTCAATGGAGAATATAGGATCGGTTTGACCAATACACTCAGATGCATACCTTGAGCCTGAGCAAACTGAGCGTCAACCAGATTAGCCCCGGACCCACTATCAAGAAGAACAGAAAATCTCTCCACTCTCGTACCAACCACCACCTCCACTGTACAAGGAACTGAGAAGAACTAGCGGACGAAATACATACTCCCAGATTGTCGTCCACCACACAACCTGGATTAACAGTTTTCCGGCGACTTCTTGTTCAACAAGGCACGGGACGACATCCCCCAACAAAATGTCCCTCTTTCCCGCAGAAGAAACACCTTCTAGTCCTGCGGCGTACCCCCAATCCCCTCCTACGAAATGATGTCCCCTCCCAACTGCATAGGCTCCTCCGAACAGACAAGGGGAACCTCAACATAAGGGACTTTAGTAGTAGGTGGAGTAACAACAGGGGCGGAGTTACCTCGCACCTCTCCCGAGCCGTCTATCATTACGGATAGCCAGGGCCATAGCAGCCTCCATGATGGAGGAGAAAACATACTGAGCCAAAACGTCCTTTAATTTGTCAGAAAGCCCATGACAAAACTGGCTCCTAAGAGCTGGGTCATTCCACTGAGTATCTGTAGCCCATCTACGGAACTCAGAAGCAAATTCCTCCGCCGGACGATCTCCCTGCTGTATCTTACGTAATTTTGTCTCAGCAAGAGAGACCCGATCTGGGTCATCATATACCAAACCCAGGGCAGTAAAAAATCGATCTACTGACTGTAGAGCCGGGGATCCCGGAGGAAGGGAAAATGCCCAGGATTGAGGGTCCCCTTGTAGGAGCGAGATAACAATTCCCACTCTCTGCTCTTCACTCCCTGATGATCGAGGCCGAAGCCGAAAATACAATTTACATGCTTCCCTGAAGGTAAAAAATTTGTCTCGCCCACCAGTGAACCTGTCCGGGAGAGCTACTTTAGGTTCAAATCTGGTTTGCTCCGAGGGAGACAAAACTTTGGACTTAATGTCCGTCAGCTCCATGGATAATCCCTGCAACTGCAGAGCCAGCTGGGCTACTGGATCCATGGCAACTGGGAATAATTTTATGGGCCAGTGAAAATGTCACGCGGTCTTATGATATGTGTACGATGTCAGTAAACTATTCTTAAAAGAACAACACTCTATACAACATATAGATTAGCAACATCAGCATGTAAATAAAGAATAGATTTACCTGACACGATATCCGTTGAACTCAGGATAAATCTTGAGGACTTGATACACTGTCACAGGGAAAGAAGAGGACCGGGGTCTAACCTGACCCTAAGCTGGGTCCTAACTAATCCCTCACCTTGGAGGTACTGATAATGGTTCAGAGGTCCAAGTCTCCAGCCTAAACCCTGTCTCCTATCAGTCCCTGAACCCTGTAATCATCCTAAGAAGGATTCTGATTACCACCAAAGGGATATGGCTGATCTCTGCTAAATACACAGATTAGAAATATAAGACAGACTGGAGAAAACACAGACTTGCATACACACTCCAAACACAGAAGGAACATAAATGATCTGGGATATTAAACTCTAAGCAAGGTGAGCTTAAAACAACTAAGGAGCTCTTTAACTTAAGTCTATACAGATACAATCCTATCTGTGGTCTGCATGAAGAATTTCACTGGCAACTCCCAAACAGACAACCAGAGATTTAAAGGAAACCAATCAACAAATAATTAATTGCAGCCGGGAGAAACTGCACCCAGTCCCAGAACTGAGCACAGACAGAATTAACTCCCTAACTGCCAAACACAAAGAAACAGCCACTCAGCTGTGAGAAGTCAGAATGTGCAACCGCGACGATCTTCGTGGCGATGCACACATGACATCATCTCATCAGACCAGAAAATCTTATTTCTCATAGTCTGGGAGTCCTTCATGTGTTTTTTAGCAAACTCTATGCGGGCTTTCGTATGTTTTGCACTGAGGAGAGGCTTCTGTCTGGCCACTCTGCCATAAAGGCCCAACTGGTGGAGGGCTGCAGAGATAGCTGACTTTGTGGAAATTTCTCCCATCTCCCTACTGCATCTGTGGAGCTCAGCCACAGTGATCTTGGGTTCTTCTTTACCTCTCTCACCAAGGCTCTTCTCCCATGATTGGTCAGTTTGGCTGGACGGCCAGGTCTAGGAAGACTTCTGATGGTCCCAAACTTCTTCAATTTAAGGATTATGGAGGCCACTGTGCTCTTTGGAACCTTGAGTACTTTATCTCTATCCTCCTGTGTTCCCGTGCCATCCACATTCACCGCCCCATCCACCCTCCATCTCGACTCATACACATCAGCCCCTCTATACTTCCCTCTCCCATGTACAGTTCCCATGCACTTATCACCTTCCTGAGAAACCTCAGCCCATCTTGCCCAAACACATCACAGAAAAAACCTACTTACAACTCCAACAACTATCTGCTCTTTATCTTCCTACTCCTACTGATTTCAGGGGACATCTCCCCCAACCCTGGTCCACCATCCCCCAACCTCAATCCCTACCCTACCTCATATTGAAACCATAATAATCTTATTAATATTACTCCCTCATCTCCTTTTAATTGTGCCCTCTGGAATCCACAGTCTGCATGCAACAAGCTATCCTTCCTGCACAACTACTTTCTGAACAACTCTCTTCATCTGTTGGCCCTCACTGAATCCTGGATTCAGGATTCTGACACTGTCACCCCTGCTGCCATTTCCTATTGTGGCTTACAGTTTCTCCCATTCTCCAAGACCCACAAACAGACATGGTGGTGGAGTTGACATACTCCTGTCACCACAATGCACTTTCCAGGTCATCCCCCCAATTCCATCACTCTCATTCCCTTCTTTTGAAGTCCACGCCATCAGGCTCTTCCGTCCCCTCTCCCTCAGAGTAGCGGTCATATATCGGCCCCCAGGCTCGCCCACCCGGTTCCTTGACCACTTCTCAGCCTGGCTGCTGCACTTCATGTCCTCAGAACTACCACCCTTATCCTTGGGGACTTCAACATTCCCATTAACAGCCCTACTTCCACATCTGCATCTCAGCTTCTATCACTAACCACTTCTCTAGGCCTCTCACAGCTTTCAACCTCTGAGACACACAAGGATGGTAACACCCTTGACCTGGTCTTTATCCGCCTCTGTTCAATCTCCCACCTAAATAACTCACCGCTTCCACTCTCTGACCACAACATTCTCTCCTTCACGCTCACAAATCCTTGACCACCCCAGCGCACTCCTACCTACCATACATTCAGAAATCTACAAGCCATTAACCCTCAGACACTTTCAGACTCCCTACACTCATCGCTGTCCCCAATCTCCTCTTTTTCTTGTCCTAATCTGGCTGTTCATCACTACAATGACACTCTTAGAAGCACCCTTGACCAAGTAGCACCTCTCACCCTCAGAACTTTCAAACACACAGTAAAACAGCCCTGGCTCACATTGCAAACTCGACTTCTTCAGCGATGCTCTAGGAGTGCTGAACGCCTTTGGAGAAAAAACCCGCACACCAGAAGACTTCATCCACTTTAAATTCATGTTAAGAACTTATAATGCTGCCCTTCACCTCGCCAAACAGACCTACTTCACCACCCTGATCTTCTTACTAGCCAACAACCCCAAGAAACTTTTTACACTTTTCACTCCCTCCTCAGGCCAAAAGCACAAGCCCCTATCACAGACATTTGTGCTGACGACCTGGCCTCCCACTTATAGAAAAAATAGATACTATCCATCAGGAAATCTGCTTTCAACCACCAAGTGCTGTGACTTCCATCCCTCCCTGCATTTCCCCTGGCTCACTTTCCACATTTGATCCCATCACAGAAGAAGAAGTCTCCAGTCTCCTCTCTTCCTCTCGTCCGACTACATGCACTACCGACCCCATTCCCTCACATCTCCTCCAGACTCTCTCTCCAGTTGTCACAACTCACCTAACTACAATCTCTCTCACTCTCCTCTGGCATTTTCCCATCTTCCTTCAAACACTCCATCGTTACTCCATTACTAAAGAAACCCACTCTCGACCCTTCCTGCACAAACAACTACAGACCGGTCTCCAATCTCCCCTTCATCTCTAAACTTTTGGAGCGTCTAGTCTACTCCTGCCTTACCCGTTACCTCTCCACTCACTCCCTTCTAGGCCCTTCACAGTCCAGCTTCCGCCCCCTACATTCGACTGAAACTGCACTCATCAAAGTGACCAATGACCTTCTGACAGCAAAATGTAACGGTGACCACTCTCTGCTCATTCTTCTCGACCTTTCTGCAGCTTTCGACACAGTTGACCACCGTCTCCTACTGTCTAGGCTCCAGTCACTAGTATTGAGGACACTGTTCTCTCCTGGTTCTCTTCCTATCTTTCTGACTGCTCCTTCAGTGTTTCGTTCTCTGGCTCCACGTCATCTCCTCTTCCTCTCTCTGCCGGTGTACCCCAGGGCTCAGTCCTTGGCCCCCTTCTCTTCTCTCTCTACACGACCCCAATTGGACAGACCATCAGCAGATTTGGCTTTCAGTACCATCTTTATGCTGATGACACACAACTATTTAAGTATTATGTGACGTGTGCACAGCTGGATATAGAGGTGCAAAGTTAGGTTCCCAAACCAGGATATAATAAGAGTAAAACAAGGCACTCAACTTAATGCTCAGTGATGATAAATTTATTGTGATCCAAGATGGATGGTTTTCAAGGGTGTATAGCAAAACGTTTCGGCTAATCCAAGCCTTTATCAATTGCTAATTGCATACATCAGGTAGAAAACCTTCAGATATATATAAAAAGGAAAACCAAAATAACAAAAATGAGTTTTTCACAAATAAGGTATATACAAGCATTTCATTAGTATAGTATGGTGATATGATTACATATGATGTAAATAATTGGAGTAATTTGTCTCAGCACAATCCAAAATATTCATGAATACTGAAAAAAGGAACATACCGTTATATTTAGAAGTCAAAACCAATGCATATTCATAATGGTCAGAGAGAAAGGAACACCTAAAGGATGTAGATACGCATTGATAGGTAAATAAATGGGTGAGTGTGACATCTCGCTAGTAAAGTCATAAGGAATGCATACCCTTGCGGTGAAATAAATATGCTCGTGGTCTAGATGCTTGCCAGATTAGATATGCAGCCTGGGATAATTGTCCCATTAGATGCAGCATGATAAACGATTAAATACACATATAAGTGACTGATGAGCTTACCGCCTGGTGCTGCTGACGCGGATCCGCCGCTTGTCAGGAGAGCAGCGGTAATGCAGATCATATATAGTGGAGCAAAGGGGCCGTGCTTACCCGGCGGTGTGACGTGCTCATCAGTCACTTATATGTGTATTTAATCGTTTATCATGCTGCATCTAATGGGACAATTATCCCCAGGCTGCATATCTAATCTGGCAAGCATCTAGACCACGAGCATATTTATTTCACCGCAAGGGTATGCATTCCTTATGACTTTACTAGCGAGACGTCACACTCACCCATTTATTCACCTATCAATGCGTAATCTACATCCTTTAGGTGTTCCTCTGCTCTCTGACCCGTTATGAATATGCATTGGTTTTGACTTCTAAATATAACGGTATGTTCCTTTTTTCAGTATTCATGAATATTTTGGATTGTGCTGAGACAAATTACTCCAATTATTTACATCATATGTAATCATATCACCATACTATACTAATGAAATGCTTGTATATACCTTATTTGTGAAAACTCATTTTTGTTATTTTGGTTTTCCTTTTTATAATATCTGAAGGTTTTCTACCTGATGTATGCAATTAGCAATTGATAAAGGCTATGGATTAGCCGAAACGTTTTGCTATACGCCCTTGAAAACCATCCATCTTGGATCACAATAAATTTATCATCACTGAGCATTAAGTTGAGTGCCTTGTTTTACCTTTATTAACACAACTATATAAGTCATCCCCCGACCTTACCCCCGCTGTACTACAGAACGCCACCACTGTCTGTCCGCAGTCTCCAACATCATGTCCACTCTCTATCTGAAACTCAACCTCTCCAAAACTGAACTTCTTCTGCTCCCGCCGTCTACTAACCTCCCTAAATTTGACATTTCCCTCTCCGTGGGCGGCACCATAATAACACCCCGGCAGCAGGCTCGCTGTCTGGGTGTTATGTTTGACACCAATCTCTCCTTCACCTCCCATATACAATCTCTTGCCCGCTCTTGCCGCCTACACCTAAAGAACATCTCTAGAATCCGCCCTTTTCTCACCATGGAAACAACAAAAACCCTCACTGTCGCCCTGATCCACTCCCACCTGGACTACTGCAATGCTCTATTACTTGGCCTCCCCATTACTCCACTATCCCCTCTCCAGTCCATCCTTAATGCAGCAGCCAGGGTCATCCATCTGGCTAATCAGTACTCGGACGCGTCCGCTCTTCACCAGTCCTTACACTGGCTGCCCATTCATTATAGGATCCAATTCAAAGTACTTGTTCTCACCTACAAAGCTCTCCACAATGCAGCACCCCCCTACATCTCCTCCCTCATTTCTATCTATCGGCCTAACCGACTGCTGCGCTCTGCAAACGACTTTCGACTAACCTCTGCACTAATCCGTACCTCCCACTCCCGACTCCAAGACTTCTCCCGCGCTGCGCCAAACCTCTGGAATGCTCTACCCTAAGAAATTAGGACTATCCACAATTTGCATGGTTTCAGGCGCTCCCTCAAAACACATTTGTTCAGAGCAGCCTATCACATTCACTAATCTAAAGGGTAGCCACACTAAACAACATCGCTAACGGGATCGCTAAAAAACGTCACTATTTAGCGATCCCGTTAGCGATGTTGTAGTGTGCGGCAGCTGCCAGCGACGAGCTTCCTGCTGTGATCTCGCTCGTCGCTGGAATCGCTCCGGACCCTATTTCATCGTCGGCGCTCCCGCTGGGTAAGTATATATCGCTGAGTGTGGCACCTTTTCTTAGCGATTTAGCGGTACTTTTGTACCGCTAAAGTCGTTAAGGAGATCGCAAACCGCGATAGCGTCCTTAACGATATCGCTAAGTTAAGCCGCACTCAGCGATATACAAACAATCCCGCTAGCGATCTCATTAGTATGCGACGCTAACGAGATCGCTAGCGGGATTGTGTAGTGTGGCAGTACCTTTAGTCATTCTATGTGTAAGTGTGTGTGCCCATTCACTATCTCCATCCATCCCTCACTCCCTCAAGATGGCTGGACCATCATTGTAAATGCACTATTGTATATACACACCTGTACTTTGTATCTCCCTCACCTCATTGTAGATTGTAAGCTCTCACGAGCAGGGGCGGCTTATTTTGCTTTAATTATTGTATTGTTAACGTTGTTACTTATGACTTGTGTTTTGAAACTGTTAAACTGTAAAGCGCTACGGAATATGATGGCACTATATAAATAAAGATTATTATTATTAATTACTGCAGAAATTCTTTTGTAACCTTGGCCAGATCTGTGCCTAGCCACAATTCTGTCTCTTACTCCTTGGCCAGTTCCTTTGACCTCATGATTCTCATTTGGTCTGACATGCACTGTGAGCTGTGAGGTCTTATATAGACAGATGTGCGCCTTTACAAATCAAGTCAATATCAGTTTAATTAAACACAGCTGGACTCCAATGAAGGAGTAGAATCATGTCAGGAGGATCACAAGGAAATGATTTATGACCATGTGATATTTCAGTTTTTCTTTTGTAATAAATTTGCAAAAATTTCTACATTTGTTTCTTTCAGTCAAGATGGGGTACAGAATGTACATTAATGAGAAAAAATGAACTTTTTTAAATTTACCAAGTGGCTGCAATGAAACAGAGTGAAAAATTTAAAGGGGTCTGAATAATTTCCGTACGCACTGTAGATTTTTCTGTAACCTTTTATGGAACTTTTTTGTGAAAATGTCAAAATATGTGTTTAAAAAATTCAGATGTACATAAAAGTGTTTCAGAGGAGAACTGGAGATTTTTCGTACCAACTGGCACTATATTTTGTGAAGCGCAGAAAAGGTGAGTGGATGGTTCTATATGTAAGGTGCCTACAATGAAGCATGGAGGGGGAGGTGTAAAGGTGTGGGGGAGCTCTGTTGTGACACTATTTTCGATTTATTCAAAATTATAATTTACCTAGAATGGCTACCACAGGATTTTGCATCGTCATGCCATCCAGCCTGGCTTGTACTTAGTCGGGGCATAATTTGTGATGCCACAGACAATGACCCCAAAATACACCTCCTCTCTATATGGCCAAGAAGTAGAGGGATGAATTGCTGCATCATATGACAATCACCTGACCTCAACCCAATTAAGATGTTTTGGGATGACATGGACTGCAGAGTGAGGCCAAGTAGCCAAAAAGTGCTCAGTACCTCCCTCTGGGAACACTTTTGGAAATCTTTTCTAGCTGACTACCTAATGAAGGTGCTTGAAGCGTGCCATAATAATAAAAGGAAACTGGGTTGAGAATCTTAGTTTGCTTCCTATATGTTTCTTCACTCCTTGTTTCAATAAGTGGTCATTCGTGGTTTGCTGCCTTGAATCTGAACCTAAAATGTGCACATTCCAATAAGAACAAGAAAAATTAATGCATGAACAGGTGTGTCCAAACATTTGACCTGTAACTGTACTTAACTAAACTGCTTGAATGTTCTCAAAACTGTTCGAGCATGTGAAAAAATTTTGACATCACTAAAAGGAAGGATTGGAGGATAAAGAATCTAGAGAAGTAAATAAAAGCCTGTTGTCTGATTGTCCTTCAGATTCTACCACCAGTGATCTATTACATTGTCCACTAGAACAACCGTTTGGGCATGTACCGTAAATGGTAAAAGTCTATGTTGTGGTGGTCTTAAAATTCCTTGTGTCATATATTTACATCCTTGCAGTACAGGTTATGTTAGGTTTAACAAGCTTCCAACAATAATTTATAAAGTGCAAATTCCTACAATATGAAGACTATCATCGCCTTAAGATCTCAACAGAACCTTTTAAGATATTTTTGGTCCCGTGCAATGAGAGTAAATAAGTGTTGCAAAACATACACATTAGTGCTAATCAATCCTTGGTGTTTGTGAAGACATTTAGATAATAACTTAATGTACTTATTAATGCCTTTTTATTGTCTGGGTGAAAGCTGATAAGGTGCAGATCCTGGTTAGGCATTGTTTTCCAGGTTTCTAAGGAGCGGCTTCAAAATGATATATAAAGTTTAAGGTTGGCATGACAGTTTTTAAATACACCCTTAGGCAGCAGCGGGACTGCCAATAGGGGTTTTTAAGGAACATATTAATAACAAAAAATTAGAGGGTCACCACTGGGATTCTAAACCATGAACGTCCCCTTTCTTCTTTGCCTTAGCGTCATGCTGGGCAATACAGGTACGTAACATAAGACATTTATGGATAGAAAATACATGTCGCCGAGATCAACACACACAACTGGACCTGGCACCACATACATCACACAACTTCGAAACTTTATCCTTTGTAAAAGTCTAAGATTTACTCATACACGGGATCTACAATACATATCGGGACATGGCACTTGGATAACTTCCTCCTGATGCAACAAAATGCCCTTCCAGACTTACTATTCATGAGTGGATGACTGCACAATTTAGCACCATATGCAATATGGTTTTTTTACATCTTTTTTTGGACACATTAAATCCTGGAAACTCCTCTGAACAAGATGAAAATGCATATCCAGGCGTATTAGGTCAATGTCATAGTTTCTGTAATGAAGATCCTTGATTATTAGTTTCTGGAATTCTAACTATACCACATTCACCATATGTAAAACATTACAGCAAGCACCATTTACCAGATTTGGGAATATAAGAACACCGTTAGAAAAGGATGCCAAGTGTTCAGCACTACTTTATATGCAGTATATCAAGTCTTCAAGAAACCACAGAAAGCAGGAGGACGGCCATATTTTGTGTTAAAATATTTTGTGTTTACAAGAGGTTAATTAAAACACAGGTCATCCTGTCTTGGGTGGTAAACCATGGCACCAAAAGAAGTGACCCAGTTTGATCCTTGCGTCCCCCTTACGTCTATGTGCACCATAGTGCTGGATTGGGTTTCCCACAAGTTCCTGACATTTCCCGGCAGGCATTCATAGAAAGACCTCCTAATCACTGAGACATAATATGACCCCAAAGCACATGGTCGTATTTAGGATCATTGTTGTAATGATTCGTAACTAATGTTCTAAGGACCCCTCTTGTAACCTCCTTATACCTCCAATTTTTGATGCTTCTGCCAGTGGCGAATATGTACTGATACAGAGCCAAAACATGGAGTACTTATGGCTCTTTTATCCCTGAGGTCTCTGAGAGCCACCATATATTCTCTGTGTACATCACTTTAATAATGGCATGAAGTCATAAATTATTCTTCCTACAAAATCTGAAAAACAATTACTAAATTTTTGTTTTTCTTCCAACAGCTGCAACTCATGAGCCGGTGCAGATTCTTCAGGCACTTACCTAAACCCAGGTAATACCATTATATATTCATAAAGTTGCATTTTATGAAGGTTTCCATGTAGCCCAAATCTAAATGAAACACATTCCAATTCAACTCTATGAGAGTATTGCACTAACATGAGTAGTTTTTAGCTGTAAATCTTCAAAAGAAATGTTCAGGCCATGTAAGAGTGGAGCTGGGAATAAAAGAGGACCCTCATTTCTTTCTCTAGGCAGCACATTTAAGTAAGTCCTAATATGAAGAGTACAACATATTTGACAATTGTATACCAATTGAGCCAACTTAGAGATCACTATATTTTAAGCGTACAGTCATTTTGGAAATAATTTAGATCAATTATTAGTGAATTGTATTGCGTCCAATGCTTTTAGCAAGAAAGAGTAATGAAAAGATGAAGACGAGAAGCAGCAGAGTATTAAGATTTATGTGTTAAATAAGAGACTCCAAGAGAAAGTGAAATCTCCTGATGATAAAGATGAATGCAGGAATGAGAACATGTATATAACTCTATGTTTTGTTCTAGATCTTCATGCCTTCAGGGTCTGAGGTCTGAAAGTAGTGAGTTCAGGGTCTGTGTAGATGGGAGGTCAGGCCCTGGGTCTGCATAGAAGGAAAGTTAAGCCTGGGGTCTGTATAGAAGTGAGGTCAGACCTGTATCCGCACAGAAGGGAGGTCAAGCCTGGGCACTGCATTAAAGGGAATCTGTCACCAGACCTGACCTCACATCTATACAGACCCCAGGCTTAACCTCCCCTTAAAGGGAATCTGTCACCCTAAATTGGCGGATATTTAAATGATGGCAGTCCAGGTCAGATGGGCGGTGTTTTGGGTACTTGCCTTAACATGTTATTCGCCGCTGTCTCCATTATTTCTGGGAATTGTAGTCGTTGCCCTACATATAATTGCGCCTGCGCATTGCAATCTGCGGGCAAAGCATACTGCGTGTGCGCAATTCAAGATTGCAATGCCAGGTGCGTTATATGGAGGGCAACGACTACAACGACTACTTGTTAAGGCAAGTACCCAAAACACAGCCCATCTGACCTGACTGCCATCATTTAAACATCCGCCAATTTAGGGTGACAGATTCCCTTTAAAGGGAGGTTAAGCCTTGGGGTCTGTATAGATGTGAGGTCAGGTCTGGAGTCTGTATAGATGGGAAGTCAGGTCTGGTGTCTGTGTAACTAAGAGGTCAGTCTGGAGTTTGAAAAGATGGAAAATGGAAGATCAGGTCTTGGGGGTCTATATTGATGGAGGTCAGATCTGTGGTCTGTATAGATGGAACGTTTAGATCTGGAGTCTGCAGAGGTGGGTCTGGGTCTTTAACATACATGAGGAAGGAGCATTTCGGCTCCGAAACGCGCGTTGGGGAGGCTGGACGGCTTGTCTGAGGTAAATGCTGCGGTCTCACTTTACCCACATGTCCGCGATCTTCATATGATTATCCTGTACCGCTGTCTGCTACCATGGTGCTATGGTTGTTTTTTATACATGTCATCTGCATTGTGCTGTGTTATGCATCGCTTGCACCTATGAGTTTTGTGATTTTAATCCATATAGCCTTTAGATATATTTTGCTGGCACATCCTGATTGGGCTGCATCTAATTTTTAACCATCATATACTGTACCCTAATATGGGCAGATGTGTCCCACTCTCTGTATGTACCTACATTCATATATTGCCTTCAATATATAATATATCTATTATTCCATCCTTCTCATTTATATGTTATGCGCATAGCACCCATAGTTTAATTATCTTGCATTATTTGAGCTGCTGCACCTGTTATTTTACTGTGTGTATATACATTGGTGAGCAGCTCTTTTTTTTTTTTTTTTTTCTTGCTGTCTGGCCATTTTTTCCACCTCCACGTGTTGTCACCACTTCGATGTCTTCTCCTTGCACCATACTTGTCCTTGTTTTTATTCTTATGTATTTTGCCTAATTAATAAAGATGTATTTTTGAGACTTTAAGGCTGTTTTCTCGTGTGGTTTTGCTGTATTTGGTACAGCTTGTCTCAGTACTAGGTCCATTACTCACATGTTTTAATATACATCCACCGTGCTTATTTGATAAATTCTATTTGCATGTGATATGTTGGTTACTAACCATTTTTACATACATGGAGTCTGTGTAGAGGTGAGCGGTCAGGTCTGAGGTCTGCATAGATGGGAATCTGGGGTCTGTATAGCTGGAAGGTCAGGTCTCGAGTCTGCGTAGAGGTGGTCTGGGGTCTGTATACATTGAAGGTCATGTTTGGGATCGGTATAAATGGAAGGTCAAGTGTGAAGCCTGTGTAGAGTTGGATCTGGTGTCTATATAGGTGAGAGGTCAAATCTGTGGTTTAGATAGATGGTAGGTCAGGTGTGGAGTCTGTGTAGAGGTGAGAGGTCAGGTCTAGGGCTGTAAAGATGGGAATCTGGGGTCTGTATAGATAGAAAGTCAGGTCTCGAGTCTGTGTAGAGGTAGGTCTGTAGTCTGTAAACATCGAAGGTCATGTTTGGGATCTGTATAAATGGAAGGTCAGGTGAGAAGTCTGTGTAGAGGTGAGAGGTCAGGTCTAGGGCTGTATAGATGAGAATCTGGGGTCTGTATAGATGGAAGGTCAGGTCTGGAGTCTGCTTAATTGGGGAATCTGGGTTCTATAGGGAGGTTATGTGTGGGGTCTGTCCACAGGAGAGGGTCTGGTCTGAAACCTTTATACAAAAACATGACAGAAATTAACTTTATCAAGGAATATCATCTTGCACGATAAAGACAATATAATTTTCCTAGAGTTTTGAAGACTGCCCTCATTAAGCATTTTCACAGTGTTTGTTGGTAGGTCAGAACTATTCAACTGTATATTTATTCATATACTTTAACACTGTGCTTTATCCAACAAAACTAGTTTATGAGAAGTCAGAAAACACATCTAAACTTGGTAAACTTAATATGTCTGTAAATTCCTATACTTAACTCATCCATCAAAACAAAAGATAAACTAAAAAAAGACCTATAAATAATTTGGAGTTACCAGTACCAGTCTATGTATAGAGTAATTCCTATACTATGGGGTCATCACATACAGGTGCCCCCAGAGAGGAGCGTGCACTATATTAGGACGTGTTGAAAATGTTTTTGATTTTATTTTATTTTTTAATCAATAAAAGTTGCAAAGCAAAATGTGATAATAGGATCAGAAGTGTTAATTGGCTGTAACTGCTAAAACGAATACATGTGATAGGCGCCTACAATGATTGAATACTTAAGAAAGCACAGATTTTTTTTAAAAATTGCCAAAATATACAGTATATATACTTTATCTGATTTTTTAAATCTATCTGTCTTGGTACATGTATTGAAGGCCGTTGAATAGATTGATATTTTAACCTTGACTTTTCTTTTTCGCAGATTCAAGTCCAAACAATAGATTGAGTGAGTACGCTTCATTTTTATTGATTGGATTTTATATTTTCTATCGATGACTTTCATACATTCTAAAATTTGCTTATTCCAGAAAAAGTCATTGGACCGCTTGCTTTAAGGCCTCCATACACATTAAATAGCTGTCTGACGTATGATCGTTGGACCGACAGCGATCTCCTCTGACTCCTCCATATGCAAGGACCGCTTGGTTCGGCTACACCAAGAGGTTTTGTGTTCTTTATGAGAAAGTAACTGCCAGACTCCTCCAGTATCAGCTTATTAATTAGGAGAACAAAGGGATCACATTTTGAAAGCCAAGAAGCTGGGGACGGTAGAGCCTTTGGGGTAGAGCCATTGGGTAGAGTCGGGAGGCCCCAATACCCATCAGACTGTCAGATGATCCCACTGATATCAGTGGGTTTAGTCCGATGTGTCTGGGGGCCTTTATCATTTTGCTTTCAATTTTGAGTTGAACAACCTCTTCTTCTCCTTAGTATTTTATTATATTTCCATGTGGACTTCTGGGAAAATAAATAATTTTCTGTTTTTTTTTTTATATACAGCTCTGGCAAAAATTAAGAGACCACTTTCAAATGTTCAGTTTGTCTGATTTTTCTCTTTATAGCTATATTTTTGAGTAAAATGTAAATTCCTCTTTTAGTCTATAAACTTCTGACAACATGTCTCCGAATTTCCAAGCAATAAATTTTGTATTTTTTTCTGACAAAGAAAAATGGTCAAAATTAAAAAAAAATAGTGCTTTCAGACATAACATAATGCAAAGAAAACAAGTTCATAATCACTTAGAAACAACAATACTAATGTTTTAACTCAGGAAGAGTTCAGAAATCAATATTTTGTGGAATAACCATGATTTTTAATCACAGCTTTCATGCGTCTTGGCATGCTTTCCACCAGTCTTTCACACTGCTGTTGGGTGACCTTATGCCACTCCTTGTACAAAAATTTAAGCAGTTCTTCTTTGTTTGATGGCTTTTGACTATCCATCTTCCTCTTGATTTCATTCCAGAGGTTTTCAATGGGGTTCAGGTCTGGAGATTGGGCTGCCCATGACTGGGTTTTGATGTGGTGATCTCTTAATTTTTGCCAGAGCTGTATATATAAAGATTGATTAGTATCCTCTAATAATGAAGGTTGTATTTCGCTTTCATCATTTAGTAAGAATTTGTTTTGTTTTTGCTTTTTTTTAAAGATGATGAAAAATATATTTCTATTTTAGATAATTGTGGAATTTTCACTGGATATGCCATAAATCTCGAATAACTCTGAGACACAGAATAGGGTCCTAAAAGGAGTACAAGGGTTCCTTGACTTCAATCCTTCCAGACTTGATAACTTGATGAATTTAGGTAGTGAAAAGCGAGGGGGTTGGCTTTACACTATATATATATATATATATATATATATATATATATATATATAGGAAAATAACATGGGCCCAAGTGATAATAGATAATTAAATTTAGGTCACAGAGGTGGAAATGCCTAAATGTTGGCCATGCCTACTTTGAGCAGGCATCAATGACTACAAGGAAATGTTCTTAAGATTAATGGACCAAAGACAAATCCTACAAATGATGACACACAAAAAAGGAAAAATGTAAAGTTAATTGATAGATTTACTATTATAGGCATATTTTATTTACTTTACCACATGGGCGGTAGTACAGATAGGATCAAATATTACATAGCGAATGATCTACTTCTTACATTCTGTAAATGTAGTCACTATCTAAATGACAATCAAAAATACTTTAGTCTTTTCACATAACTATAACTCATATTTATGAGTTAGTAAAAACTTCAGAGAAGACAAAATTGTAAAGAGTGTAATATTAAAGAAACATGGAAGACTGTCGACAGATGAAAACAGTTTTTGTGCTTTGTGAATACTTTTTTGCTTTTTTACTGAAGATGGAAATCCATGCTCCCTTTCAATTAACGCCATATTTCACTCAATAGCTTTCTGTTGTGCAAAGAGTAAAGAAGCGCTATATAATGTCACTGAAGGCTTGTGCACGTGTCCGATTTTCTGATACAAATGCTATCCATGATATTCATGGATAGCACCTGTAGCTATGATATTCTATGGGCCTTAGATCAGCGTAAAACAACTGTGATATATATGATTTTCATCTGAGTTTCGGGACAAAATCGGGAATGCAAGTTTACGGGTCTGTGGAAAAAATTGGACCACACTCGGCTGACATACGAGTGCAGTCCAATTATTTCCACAGACCCATGAACTTGAAAATCATGTATGTCACCATTGTTTTCCGCAGACCAAAGGCCCATAGAATATCATAGGTAGATTTTCACAGACTAAAAGATTAGAGAAGATGAAGATACATTTTTTTGTCTTTCAACGTCTGAGAAAAAGTAATGCCGGTCTGATCAAACTCTGATCAAAATAATCGGACCTCTTTTCTCAGATGTGGAAATATCGGTCTTGTGACCGCAGCCTGAGTGGAATTATTACGTTTTCAGTACAAGCTTGGAAATTCAGACTGTTTCCTGCTACTGTTGTGATAGAGAGAGATGATTAATACAGCACCTAGACACAGGACTTTGTAGTTTCTGCACAGAAGACAACATCATGAGAATCAACACCCAAATGACTATGGGGTTTTATAGCTGTTTGAGCGTAATAATGGATTTAATGTTTTCATGCTATATCCTCAATGAGGACTTGGCAGTTTAATCATGCAGCAAATTATTATCTGACAGTTAAGTAATAAATTCCAATACAAAAATAACCTTCTTTCTGCTCTTCTATTACCAGTATTTCAGCAGTATTTGATTCCACTTTCCAATGGTGAGTACATTACACATCGATGTCTACTGTTTCCTAATGAAGATGTTAAACTAAATAATGAATTGTCTCCCTTGTGCTCTATCTATCTATCTATCTATCTATCTATCTATCTCTATCCTGTCTGTCTACCTATCTATTTATCTATCTATCATCTATTATCTATCTCTATCTATCTATCTATCTATCTATCAATCTATCTACCTATCTATCATCATCTTCTATCTATCTACAGTATATCTATCTATTATATATGTATCATTATCTATATATTATCTATCTATCTATCTATCCATCTATCTATCATCATTTTCTATCTATCTATATCTACAGTGCCTACAAGTAGTATTCAACCCCCTGCAGATTTAGCTGGTTGACACATGCGGAATTAACTTGGCATTGTGACATTTGTACTGTAGATCAGCCTGGAAGTGGGAAATGCACTGCAGCAAAAAAAATTTTTATAATTTTTTTTTTTTTTTTAAAAACGTTAAAAGTTAATTCAGAGTGTCATTTATTATTCAACCCCTCAAACCACAAGAATTCTGTTTGGTCCCCCTAAAGTATTAAGAAGTAGTTCAGGCACCAAGAATAATGAGCTTCACATGTGTGGATTAATGATCTATTTTGCCAGCCTTTTCTGACTATTTAAGACCCTCCCCAAACTTGTGAACAGCACTCATACATGGTCAACATGGGAAAGACAAAGGAGCATTCCAAGGCCATCAGAGACAAGATCGTGGAGGGTCACAAGGCTGGCAAGGGGTACAAAACCCTTTCCAAGGAGTTGGGCCTACCTGTCTCCACTGTTGGGAGCATCATCCGTAAGTGGAAGGCTTATGGAACTACTGTTAGCCTTCCACGGCCTGGACAGCCTTTGAAAGTTTCCTCCCGTGCCGAGGCCAGGCTTGTCCGAAGAGTCAAGGCTAACCCAAGGACAACAGGGAAGGAGCTCCGGGAAGATCTCATGGCAGTGGGGACATTGGTTTCAGTCAATACCATAAGTAACGTACTCCACCGCAATGGTCTCCGTTCCAGACGAGCCCGTAAGGTACCTTTACTTTCAAAGCGTCATGTCAAGGCTCGTCTACAGTTTGCTCATGATCACTTGGAGGACTCTGAGACAGACTGGTTCAAGGTTCTATGGTCTGATGAGACCAAGATCGAGATCTTTGGTGCCAACCACACACGTGACGTTTGGAGACTGGATGGCACTGCATACGACCCCAAGAATACCATCCCTACAGTCAAGCATGGTGGTGGCAGCATCATGCTGTGGGGCTGTTTCTCAGCCAAGGGGCCTGGCCATCTGGTCCGCATCCATGGGAGGATGGATAGCACAGCCTACCTGGAGATTTTGGCCAAGAACCTCCGCTCCTCCATCAAGGATCTTAAGATGGGTCGTAATTTCATCTTCCAACAAGACAACGACCCAAAGCACACAGCCAAGAAAACCAAGGCCTGGTTCAAGAGGGAAAAAGTCAAGGTGTTGGAGTGGCCTAGTCAGTCTCCTGACCTTAACCCAATTGAAAACTTGTGGAAGGAGCTCAAGATTAAAGTCCACATGAGACACCCAAAGAACCTAGATAACTTGGAGAAGATCTGCATGGAGGAGTGGGCCAAGATAACTCCACAGACCTGTGCCGGCCTGATCAGGTCTTATAAAAGACGATTATTAGCTGCAATTGCAAACAAGGGTTATTCCACGAAATATTAAACATAGGGGTTGTATAATAATTGAGCCACACTTTTATGTTTAAAATGTATTAAAATTCAACTGAGCAACATAACTTTTTGTTTTGTAAGATTTATGCTTCTGTTAATAAATCCTACTCTCGTTTGCAGTTTGAAGGCTCTAACTTATTTGCATCTTATCAAACCAGCTAAATCTGCAGGGGGTTGAATACTACTTGTAGGCACTGTATCTATTATCTATCTATGTATCATTATCTATCTATATATTATCTATCTATCAATCATCTATCTATCCATCTATCTTCATAATCTATCTATCTTCATTATCTATCTATCTATCTATCTATCTATCTATCATTATCATATCTATCTATTATATCATAATCTATCTATCTATTATCATCTATCTATCTGTTATCTATATCTATCTATTTATCTATCATCTATCTATCTATCTATCTATCTATCTATCTATCTATCTATCTATCTATCTATCTTATCTATCTTTATCTATATCTATCTATCTATCTATCTATCTATCTATCATCTATATCTATCTATTTATCTATCTATCATCTATCATCTCTATCTAGCTATCATCTATGGTTTAGTGAATCCTGCATGGAGCAGGGGGTTGGACACGATGACCCTGGAGGTCCCTTTCAATTCTAACATTCTAGGATTCTATGATATGGATGCCGTTTCAGCGGCCTCACTATCCGTATGATTAGACAGTTCAAGGGCTCATTATCTGGAGTGTAATATCTGTATTTTCACTGTTTATAGACACATCGGATCCAATAGAGACAGAATATGATTCTATTGATGGTAAGTGGAACTGTATCATTTAACTATTTCATGCCATTTAGCTGCATTAAAATAATGTTAAACATCCCGGAATACGTCATTGATATAGCAACACGTTGGTGATTCAGTTTGGATGGATATCCTGTTGGAAAAAGAAAAATGTTGACTTGTAGTGCTCTCCAGGGTAGATCTCATCAACAAGAGTCACAGGTGATCCCTCTGTAGACTGTTTTTGTCACATGTCCAATGGAAGACATGCCCATTTGACGTTGATTTGAATCCTATTGCCTGCAACTAGGGACAATTCATATGAGTTAATACCTGTTGTGAATGTGTTAGAAATGATTTCTGAGCAGAAGCTCCCTCTGGTGGTTACAAACAGTACTGAACCATTCAATGATGATTGGCAATCAGGAGTTACAGACTGGTCTTATATAAGGGAGGTTCCCTCCCATCATGGTTGCCGGTGATCAATTTTTCTTGTCTCAACTGTGGTTCCTGGTTCACTTGGAAGCTTGCTGAGTCTTGCCTCTTCTCCTGCTCTCAGATAAGATATTTTCTGTTTTTATTTTTGTGCTTGCTTTTTGCATTGTTCCCTGCACTTCTGTGGAGTCAGCCAGGTCCCCTCGGGGGCTTGTGCTCCTCTCAGTTTATCTGAGCCACTGTTGTTTGTTCATTTGCCTTTTCCAGTTTTTTCAGTGGCTGCGGCTTAGTATTGTTGCACCAGAGAGCTAATTTAGGTGGTAGAGGTCGTGTGATCTCAGGTGTTTTTGCAATTAGTAGAGTTGGTATTTTTTAGGGTTTTTTTGGATTGCAGTAAGTGTCCTTCCTATCCTTTTCTGTCAAGGAAGATTGGGCCCCAACGTTTGCTCATACTATTTTCTGTCTGTATCTGTATTTCCTCTTGTCTAACCGCCATTACATGTTTGGGGGCTTCCTATGTTTTTTGGGGATCTGCTCCAGGGCAGATAGCTTTCCTCTTTCTATCTTTAGGTGTAGTTAACCTCTCAGGCTGTGACGAGGCGTCTAGGACCAACGTAGGAACGCTCCACGGCTGCCTTTAGTTGTGGTGGTTAGTCAGGGTACTGCAATCCAGTAGATTCCAACCTCTCTGGTGTATTGCCGTTTTTGCCTACTCTCCTCAGCTACCAAATCATAACAGTATCACCGGCCAAACTGAAAATTATATGGTACTCAACAGAAGGGAAAAATAGTAAAAGGAAAAAGAAAAAGGAAAGTTGTCAAAATTTTTTTTTTTTTTTTGCTCTCTGTTTGTTGCATTTTTTCCCTCTTTTTCTCTGGGTGCTGAGGAGGATTTATTTTTTTTCTCTCAATGGAGTTTGCACAGTTGTCTGGCCGTGTGGATCAGCTTGCCACTGAAGTTCGGAGTATTGCTACCTATCTTGCAGGGTTGCCGGTTGTGGAACCTTGGATCCCCATGCCAGATTTATTTTTGGGGGATCGAGCTAAATTTCTGAATTTAAAAAATAACTGTAAGTTGTTTTTTGCCTTAAAACCTAAGTCCTCAGGGAACGCAGCACAGCAGGTTCAAATTGTCATCTCTCTCCTGCGCGGCGATCCTCAGGATTGGGCTTTTTCCCTGACACATGGGGACCCTGTTTTGAGTAATGTTGATGCATTTTTTCTGGCTCTGGGGTTATTGTACGATGAACCTAACATCACTGATCAAGCTGAAAAAACCTTGTTGGCATTAAATCAGGGGCTTGAGGATGCTGAGTTGTACTGTCAGAAATTCCAAAAGTGGGCAGTCCTGACCAAATGGAATGATGATGCTTTGGCAGCCCTTTTTCGGAAGGGTCTGTCAGAGAAAGTAAAAGATGTTATGGTGGGTTTCCCTGCTCCCTCTGGTCTCAATGATTCTATGTCATTAGCGATTCAAATTGACAGACGTTTGCGTGAGCGTAGAGGTATGCGTGGAATAGTGTTGCCTTGTGAACCAGCTTTCGAAACCATGCAGTGTGATAGAGTGGCTTCTGGGGCACAGCGTCATGAGTTTCAAAAACGCAATGGGTTATGTTTCTACTGTGGTGATGCCTCTCATGCTATTTCAGTCTGCCCTAAGCGGGGAAGACGTTTTGCACGCTCAGTTGTCTTGGGTAGTGTTCAGACTAAATTTCTGTTGACTGTTACCCTGATTTGCTCCCTGTCCACATTTTCTGCTCAGGCTTTTGTTGATTCGGGAGCAGCTATTAACCTGATGGATTTTGATTTTGCTAAACATTGTGGGTTTCCCTTGATACCCCTACGGAAGTCTATTCCCCTACTGGGGATTGATTCTACCCCTTTGGCTGAGAATAAACCCCAGTTCTCTACTCAGGTGATAATGAGGGTTGAACCTGATCATCAGGAGAGTTGCAAATTTTTGGTGCTGTATAATCTGCATGACATTATTGTACTAGGTTTCCCTTGGTTACAGTCTCATAATCCTGTTTTGGATTGGAAATCTGTGTCTGTAACCAGTTGGGGCTGCCAATGTGTTAATGCCAACACTCCTGTTTTTTCTGCCTCTCCCCAGGCTCAGGATGTTCCTGACTTTTTGACAGATTTTTCTGATGTGTTTAGCGAAAGTAAATCTGCATCCTTGCCCCCCCATAGGAGCTATGACTGCGCTATTGAATTAGTGCCTGGTAGTAAATTCCCTAAAGGTCGCCTTTTTAACTTGTCTGTACTTGAACATGACGCTATGCGGTCTTATATCAAGGAGTCATTGGAGAAGGGTCATATCAGACCATCCTCTTCACCCTTGGGCGCCGTTTTTTTCTTTGTGGCCAAAAAGGATGGTTCATTAAGGCCGTGTATTGATTATCGTCTCTTGAACAATATCACTGTGAAATATCAATATCCGTTACCCTTGATTTCTGACCTGTTTTCCAGGGTGAAAAGTGCTACTTGGTTTACCAAGCTTGACCTCAGGGGGCGTATAACCTTATTCGCATTAAGCACAGGGATGAATGGAAGATGGCGTTTAATACCCCAGAGGGGCATTTTGAGTACCTAGTGATGCCCTTTGGGCTCACTAATGCTCCTTCCGTCTTCCAGTCCTTCATGAATGACATTTTCAGGGATTTTGTGGATAAATTTCTGATTGTTTATTTGGATGATATCTTGATTTTTTCCAATGACTGGGACTCTCATGTGAAACATGTTCGGACTGTGTTCCAGATTTTGAGAGAGAATGCTCTGTATGTGAAGGGATCAAAGTGTCTTTTTGGCGTACAGAGGATCTCATTTCTGGGATTCATTTTGTCCCCATCTGTTATTGAAATGGACCCGGTCAAGGTTCAGGCCATCTGTGATTGGGTCCAACCTACTTCATTAAAGGCTCTTCAGAGATTCTTGGGTTTTGCCAATTTTTATCGTAAATTTATTGGTAATTTCTCTGTTATTGTCAAACCATTGACTGATTTGACCAAAAAGGGTTCTGATGTGGTGAATTGGCCTCCTGAGGCAGTCTCTGCATTTCAGGAACTTAAGCAGAGATTCACTTCTGCTCCTGTTCTACGGCAGCCTGATGTTTCTCTGCCATTTCAGGTGGAGGTTGATGCCTCTGAAATTGGGACAGGTGCCGTTTTGTCCCAAAGAGATCCAGAGACCTCTAAAAGTAACCCTTGTGCCTTTTTCTCTCGAAAATTTTCTCCAATTGAACGTAATTATGACATGGGTAATCGGGAGTTATTGGCCATGAAGTGGGCTTTTGAAGAGTGGAGACATTGGCTGGAGGAGCCAAACATCAGGTGGTGGTCCTCACGGACCATAAGAATCTGGTTTATCTGGAATCAGCCAAGCGACTTAATCCTAGACAGGCCAGGTGGGCCTTGTTTTTCACACGTTTTAATTTTGTGGTTTCCTTTCTTCCTGGCACTAAGAATGTTAAGGCGGATGCCCTCTCGAGGAGTTTCCTTGCGGACTCTCCTGAGTTATCTGATCCTGCTGTTATTTTGAAAGAGGATGTAGTTCTTTCCGCCATCTCGCCCAATTTGAGACTGGCTCTGGAAGGGTGTCAGGAGGATAAACCCGAGCGCTGCCCTATTGGGAAATTGTTTGTCCCAGACTGGTGGAAAAAGAGTGTGATGTCTGAGATTCATTGTTCCGCGTTGGCCGGTCATCCCGGAATTTTTGGTACCAGAGACTTGGTTAGTCAGTCCTTTTGGTGGCCTACTTTGTCTCGTGACGTCAGGGAATTTCGCTCCAAGCTTTGCTCTCGCTCTAGTGGTTTGTTGATGCCATTGCCTGTGCCCAAGAGACCATGGACCCATATCTCTATGGATTTAATTTCCGACCTCCCTGTTTTTCAGAGAATGACCGTTATCTGGGTGATTTGTGATAGGTTTTCCAAAATGATACATCTTGTGCCATTACCTAAGTTGCCTTCCTCCTCCGAATTGGTGCCTTTGTTCCTTCAGCACGTGGTTCGGTTACACGGCATTCCTGAGAACATTGTGTCTGACAGAGGAGTCCAGTTTGTTTCCAGATTTTGGAGGACTTTTTGTTCTAAACTTGGTGTTCAATTGTCTTTCTCCTCTGCTTTTCATCCTCAGACCAATGGACAAACTGAGAGAACAAACCAGACATTGGAGACTTATCTGAGATGCTTTGTGTCTGCTGATCAAGATGACTGGGTCTCTTTTTTGCCTTTGGCTGAGTTTGCTCTTAATAATAGGGCTAGCTCTGCCACTTTGATGTCTCCATTTTTCTGCAATTTTGGGTTTCACCCTCGATTTTCTTCGGGACAGACGGAGGCTTCTGTCTGTCTAGGTGTTGACTCTGTTGTGGAGCGTATGCAGCAGATTTGGGACCAGGTAGTGGAGAGGTTGTCCCTCTCTCAGGAGAGGGCCCAGTGGTTTGCCAACCGGCATAGGACTGATGGTCCTCGGTTTGAAGTGGGGGACTTGGTCTGGTTGTCCTCAAGAAATATCCCTATGAGAGTTGCATCTCCTAAGTTTAAGCCTAGGTTCATTGGACCTTATAAGATCATGAAGATTCTTAATCCTGTTTCCTTTCGTTTACTTCTTCCAGGGACATTTAAGATCCATAACGTGTTTCACAAGTCCTTATTGAAGAGGTTTGTCGAGCCAGTGGTTCCTATGGCTGCGCCTCCTGACCCTGTTTTGGTTGAGGGCAATCTGGAGTATGTGGTTGAGAAAATATTGGATTCTCGTTTTTCTAGACGAAAACTCCAGTATTTGGTTAAGTGGAGAGGTTATGGTCAGGAGGACAATTCTTGGGTGTTTGCTTCGGACATTCATGCTAGGAGACTGATCCGTGCGTATCACTGAGCTCATCCTGACCGACCTGGTTGCCCAAATGAGGGTTCGGTGACCCCTCCTCAAGGGGGGGTACTGTTGTGAATGTGTTAGAAATGATTTCTGAGCAGAAGCTCCCTCTGGTGGTTACAAACAGTACTGAACCATTCAATGATGATTGGCAATCAGGAGTTACAGACTGGTCTTATATAAGGGAGGTTCCCTCCCATCATGGTTGCCGGTGATCAATTGTTCTTGTCTCAACTGTGGTTCCTGGTTCACTTGGAAGCTTGCTGAGTCTTGCCTTTTCTCCTGCTCTCAGATAAGATATTTTCTGTTTTTATTTTTGTGCTTGCTTTTTGCATTGTTCCCTGCACTTCTGTGGAGGTCAGCCAGGTCCCCTCGGGGGGCTTGTGCTCCTCTCAGTTTATCTGAGCCACTGTTGTTTGTTCATTTGCCTTTTTCAGTTTTTTCAGTGGCTGCGGCTTAGTTTTGTTGCACCAGAGAGCTAATTTAGGTGGTAGAGGTCGTGTGATCTCAGGTGTTTTTGCAATTAGTAAAGTTGGTATTTTTTAGGGTTTTTTGGATTGCAGTAAGTGTCCTTCCTATCCTTTTCTGTCAAGGAAGATTGGGCCCCAACGTTTGCTCATACTATTTTCTGTCTGTGTCTGTATTTCCTCTTGTCTAACCGCCATTACATGTTTGGGGGCTTCCTATGTTCTTTGGGGATCTGCTCCGGGGTAGATAGCTTTCCTCTTTCTATCTTTAGGTGTAGTTAACCTCTCAGGCTGTGATGAGGCGTCTAGGACCAATGTAGGAACGCTCCACGGCTGCCTTTAGTTGTGGTGGTTAGTCAGGGTACTGCAATCCAGTAGATTCCAACCTCTCTGGTGTATTGCCGTTTTTGCCTACTCTCCTCAGCTACCAAATCATAACAAATACCTTTCTGTACATGTAAAGAGGTTGTTTAGTTATAAAAATTATTTTCACTCACCTCAGGATTAAAAGAAGGGGATCATCTTTTGTAGGGTCTTACCTCTTCCCCAGAGTGAAATACATCACTCATTGATTTAAATGTAGACTGTGTAATGCCTAATTTTGCTACTGGTGGCACTGCAGGGAAATGGAACACTCAAAGTTTACAGCTGGTCATTTGGGATCCCAGCAGGGAAATATTTTAGGATCAGACTTTCATCCTTATAGCCTCAATCCCCTGATGATGCCTTTCTAGGTGAAACATGTTGGGGAGGCTTTGAGCTCTATTTTAACGGCTTATGTGGATATATATCTATTGGAATATACTTACCTTACTAATTCAACGCCAATTCATGGGCTGCAGCCATGATAGAGTCAGGGACATGGAATTTATGATGACTTAATTCAGCTTATATAATTATACTGGTAGATAAGGAATAAATTCTCTGACTGATAGGGCCTCACTCTAATATTAGAAAATATAGTAACAGCTATCCACAACTATGCTTTTTAATAATTAGGACTCACGTCTATAGATATTAAGCTAATTCACTAAAAGTCAAGTTTTATCAACAATCCTTAAGATGGGATTTTTTCGCCCAGTGGGTAATCTGTTAAAGTTCGGTTTGGGTATCAGGACTGTACCCAAACTTGAACCAGAAGCTGAGCCCCATTTGAAACAATGGAGACCCGAACTTTGAATCTGGAAAAATCTCTCTTTCTCTCTCACTCATTCTTTCTCTCTCTCTCTCCAATGGACTTCCCACCGAACTCCTAGAATTGCAACAGACTTTCGGGAGAAGCCCGTGTTCGGTGTTTAACATCGGACACTAACTGTCCGGTACGAACGCCGAACTTTTAATTTTGGGATTGTTCATCTCTAGTGATCATAACTAGCAATTGCAAAAAATATGTAGAAAAATGTAAGAAAACAAAAATGTCTAACTTTTTTTTTTTTTTACTTTCTAGATAATTACTTCTTTGGTGGTCTGGAAGTAGGCCCTGCAAACTACTCAAGTTGTAAGTTTCATTTGACTATCCTATCTTAAACATAGATCAATTAATTCAATCATTAAATCGTTCCCGGTAAAAACTGCTCTAAGGCCACATTCACACATTCAGTATTTGGTCAGTGTTTTACATCAGTATTTGTAAGCCAGAACCAGGAGAGGAACAATTAGAGGAAAAGAATAATAGAAACACGTCCCCACTTCTGTATTTATCACCCACTCCTGGTTTTGGCTTACAAATACTGATGTAAAATATTGACCAAATACTGACCGTGTGAATATGACCTAGTGCTATTAGAAAAATATACTGTATGTATTTAATATAATACGGTTTAAAAATAAAATAAAGAAAACAACACAAATTTGCTGAATGGTGGTTTTCCAAAAGGGTGGTCCTGTCAATGAACAAGGACAATATACCAAGAATTTAAGAAAAAGGATAACACATCTGAAACCAATCTGGTATAGATCAGAGGTGTTTATTACAAAGAGGTTGGAGAGGTTCAACTGTATAGTATCTATTTAAAATAAAAGGGGTTGTTCATTAAAAGAAAAGTATGTAGTGCCGTGTTCTTATATATAAAACTTACTAATGTACTTATTTCCAAATGTAACCCAAAGTCCAGAAAAAAGCAACAGTCACAGATTCCAGCTCCAATCACATGATTTTTTTATTACTATTTTTTTATTTTTTTAGTGCCATTAATTGCACAGCACTTTACAAACGTCGCTGTCCCCATTGTGGCTAACAATCTAGATTCCCTATCAGTATAGCTTTGGAGAGTGGGGGAAACCTGAGAACTCAGAAGAAACCCACTCAAACATGGGGAGGATATAAAAACTCCTTCCATAAATACATTACCTTTCTGAATCCTGCTCATACAGGTATTATACACATGACCAGGTTTTTAAATACATCAGTTAGGGATTAAATACATTAGTCAGGGACTGCTCTGATACGGGTATACCTTGACGTTTGGTAGAGCGGCTTAGTATACATTTTTTGCAAAAACGTATCAACCAAATACCCTTTTTTATCATCTTTTTACTAGCACTTGCTGTTTACTGTTACTTTTTTACAACAGAGTATTTTTATACGTTTGTTTTACTGTGCTTTTCTATGTTTCAGTCTTCAGGTGGTGTGAACAATGTCCCTACAGTCTTGTTCACTTTGTTGCATGGCTCATGTATTTGTGTTTCCTTCCATATATACTTGTATGATAAGATCCTGGCTGTTCATTTCAAAAGCCAGCCTTCCTTTTCTATGCATTGGTCATGACAAATAAGTGGCTGACTTTTTTATGGAGATGACCCTTGACACACCACAATAATGAGATGTCAACATAGGAAACTTTCTCCCTTGTCAAACAAAGAGACAGAAATGGAATTGGTGGGACATGTGATTCAGACTTTTATCAGAACATTATGCAAAAGTTTTACATATTTATAAAAGGTACACAGCAGAACATTTTTTCAAAGGGGTTGTCCAATAACATATCTTGGAGCAACCAAGATGTGAACACTTAATCTAAAGAGTAAATTAACTACATAGAAATAAGGTCACCATAAAAAATTGTTAATCAATAGTACAAAATGACTGGCTTGCTAATACACAATTCCATATAGTAGAACAACCAGATCAATTAATAAAAATCCCCCCCAGACATCAATACTATCCTAAAAGGATTTTATAATGCCAAAAATATACAGTATATCGGATAGATAGTCAGATTAAATGGTAATGTGGTTACCACAGAAAGTTAATGTGAAGCAAATAGCCTATTCTTATTTGATAAGTGGCAACCTGTGCTATAATGCAAAAAAAACCTTTTGAAAAGGGGAGAAGGTATTCCTGAAGTCATGATGTTAGCAGGTGAAGGTAGGTGCCCCTGTAGGAGTCCCACTCAGCAGCCTCGCCGCTCGTTTCGCCAAAAACAGCTTCGTCAGGTATGGTATACCTTCTCCTCTTTAGTACAATAAATTTTGTACTATTGATTAACTTTTTTATGGTGACCTTATTTCTATGTAGTTAATTTACTCTTTAGATCAAGTGTTCACATCTTGGTTGCTTGACATTCCTGTAGTGTCTTTGAAGCTATTGCTTCAGATCTAGAGGATAAGCTCTGTTGGCGTATAACATATCTTGGAGACATCTCACCAATCAACTGATCACCATGGGTCTGGCTTCTGGGACTCCTGACGAACTTCTCTTACTTTTCTGGGAGATGGTGTGGAAAACTGTTCATTTCCGTTCCAATAGGGTCTCAAACTATTAAGTGCTGTGAATGTAAAGCAGTGACATTACAATTGACCATCTTTAATTTCTTCAGGCTCCAATAAAGGAATATGTTCTACATGGGGGAACGATCATTTTATTACTTTTGACAATGACCTCTATGAGTTCAAAGGATCCTGCAACTATGTTTTTGCTACCGTCTGCAACAATAACAACCCAGAGTTTAACATCCAACTTCAGCGATCCGGTGGAACGTCCATTACCAGAATTATGATACAGATTGGAACCGTCAACGTGGTCGTCAGCGGAAACACAATAACAATTTTGGGAAGGTAAGTCTACAGTCCCGTAGAGGAAACACGATGTGTTCAACTGTTAGGATACAGTGAAGGGAGGCAGTTTATGTGCAGGATGTTTGTCTATATTCTTTGGACCTTGATGTTCTACAAAGTTTATTTATTTTTTATTTCTTTGCTCTCTTTTTTTAGGACAGTTAGTCTGCCTTACACCACTGGCGGCATTGAAATTTTCAAAACTGGAGCTATAACCAAGCTGTTTGCCAAACAAAAAGATTTTGAGCTTATAGTAACCTGGAGCGGTGACAGTAATCTTATGGTAAGTAAGGTGTACTGTATATGTAAGGGGTGGCAGAAGTTTAGCCTCTCAGGTGCCAACCCCTTTAAGTGTGTATATTATTGTGTGTATATATATACAGTATAAATAAGCAGTGACTACCAAACGAATAAGAGTGAAAAGCAGGGTAGGACCTATTCTTAAAATAACAACTTTTATTAATGCTTATATTAAAATCAAGTAAAGATACCCAAAAGCGACATATAATAAAAATCACACAGAAACAAAAATTGGTACTATGCCAATTCCTTCTAATCAGCAATGAATCATGGGCATATATTCATTAAAGCCCCGGTATGGGATCAATAAATGTATCACCAATAACCCCTTCTTGGTGTCTTGATACAATATAGTTAAAGAAGTGAATCGCTTCAAAAAACCAATCACCAAAACTTTCTGTATTGGAACGATCTCACCTCATCTGTTGTATTTCGTCCAGCCTTATAGAGCCATTGTTTCCTATTCAGATTGGGGGAAGGTTTTTACCTTCATTTATAATTACCCCACCAAAAGAAGCAGTGTAAACTCTAAATCTGCCCCATAATAAACTCCCCGACGCGTTTTGTTGTCATAACTCATCAGGGGAAGAGGAAATGTGACATGGTGGAATGAAAATCATCCACCACCGTACATGGGGAATAATAGGCATCACCTGATTTCTTAGTGTGTTCCATTTAAATGGACCGCTGTATGGTCCACGTGTTAGCGGCGTGTGGACGTCATCAGAGAGCGTCCCACTGTTGGACGCAAGTTAAAACATCACTTCCGGTATCCAAAACAATGTCACATCCGGCCCATGGAACGCGGCTGAAACCACATTACCCATATCCTGTTTCAGGCCGCTCATCAGATTCACGGTGGGAACCAGGCATGTAGAGTCCATCCGTTCACCTTTTCTGCGTCGCACAAAGACACGGTGGTTGGAACCAAAGATCTGAAATTTGGACTCATCAGACTAAAGCTCAGATTTCCACTGATCTAATGTCCATTCCATGTGTTCTTTAGTCCAAACAAGTCTCTTCTGCTTGTTGCCTGTGCTTAGCAGTGGTTTCCTAGCAGCTGTTTTACCATGAAGGCCTGCTGCACAAAGTCTCCTCTTAACAGTTGTTGTAGAGATGTGTCTACTGCTAGAACTCTGTGTGGTATTGACCTGATCTCTAATCTGAGCTGCTATTAACCTGCGATTTCTGAGGCTGATGAATCGGATAAACTTATCCTCAGAAGCAGAGGTGACTCTTGGTCTTTCTTTCCTGGGGCGGTCCTCATGTGAGCCAGTTTCTTTGTAGCGCTTGATGGTTTTTGCAACTGCACTTGGGGACACTTTCAAAGTTTTCACAATTTTTTGGAGTGACTGACCTTCATTTCTTAAAGTAATGATGGCCACTCGTTTTTCTTTACTTAGCTGCTTTTTTCTTGCCATAATACAAATTCTAACAGTCTATTCAGTAGGACTATCAGCTGTGTATCCACCAGACTTCTGCACAACACAACTGATGGTCCCAACCCCATTTATAAGGCAAGAAATCCCACTTATTAAACCTGACAGGGCACACCTGTGAAGTGAAAACCATTTCCGGTGACTACCTCTTGAAAGTCATCAAGAGAATGCCAAGAGTGTGCAAAGCAGTAATCAAAGCAAAAGGTGGCCACTTTGAAGAACCTAGAATATAAGAAATATTTTCAGTTGTTTCACACTTTTTTGTTAAGTATATAATCCCACATGTGTTAATTCATAGTATTGATGCCTTCAGTGTGAATGTACAATTTTCACAGTCATGAAAATACAGAAAAATCTTTAAATGAGAAGGTGTGTCCAAACTTTTGGTCTGTACTGTATTTAGATATATATATATATATATATATATATATGTAGATATATAAAAGTATTTATTGCTGTTATTGCACTATATTCACATGTGAATAGATAGGGAAAGTGCAATTGGCCAATAGATGGGGGTATTGTAGTGACTTAGCTGTGATTAGGAAATTTGAGCTGTAAATAGTTAAACATAGGAGGGGCATGGTGGATAAGACAGGAGAGACTTCCTGATAGAGTTAGTCGGGGCCAGAGCGCCCGTGGAGTGCAGAAGGGCTCTATAGTCCCCTGGACAAGGCCGTGTCACGCAACGTTACACTAAGCGTAAAGGCCCAGCCATCTGTGATCTGGGTGAAACATCAGTAGTGAAGACATGCAGCAGTGCTAGCGGTGAAGTATAAGTGGGACTGCAGTTGCTACAAGGAAGACTAAGCAGTACGGGCAGGTCACTCCAAAATGTGGCGGCTTATGGCGTGGGCTGATGCCCTCAGAACCGGGGCAAAACGGCTGGGGGAACTCCCGAACAACATGAGCTTGGCCAGGGAGGACGCTGAGGAACCGAACGGGACATTTCATCCTGGAAGCGGTCTTAGTGCAAGAAACAGAGATGCAGGGAAAGAGACAGAAGTGTGTGCTGCGAAATCTGATGTTTATACTGTAAAGTAAATGCACGTGCTGTGTACAGGAGCAAGTAAAGCTGTTTTGGTTAAAGTTGAATTGGACTGTGTCTCCTTTGTGCCGTACCATCAAAAAGAGGCCTACATATACACAGAGTGGACCCAGATGGCGCAGAGACCCAAGATGCATATGTGCAGAAGAGTGGACATTATATGCTTGTGAAGGGTGGCCAGGGTGTGCTGCAGGGGCTGCTCTCGGCTATGACTACTGCCCTGGCCCACCCTCACAGATATTTCAGACATAGAACACACATGAACAGTGCAAAAGTAGACAGTGTGGTGGCTCAGTGGTCAGCACAAAAGCCCTGCTGTGCTGGTGTCCTAGCCAGTTAATGACAACAACGACATGGTTTTTGCATGTTATGTTCATGTGGGTTTCCTCCCACACTACAAAAAAGCCATACTTGATAAATAATTTAGATTATGAGCCCCAGTTGGGACAGTGATGACAATGTCTGTAAGGCGCTGCAGAAAACGTTGGCACTTTATAAGCATATTAAGTAAATGAGACAATGAATAAATTATTGTGCTAAAAAAATTTTATCCCGCTGACAGATATTTATTTGGTGATCATGGTTTGCCATTTCCATTTTCATTGTATACATTCCCATTCAATATCTATTAACAGGTAACTACCGATGAAAGAGAAATTTGTAAAGTGTCAGGATTTTGACAGTGCTCTTTCTAAATGCATTCTAGCTAAACTTTCTCACAAAAGGGGTATTCACAAATTTGTAAATTGCTTTAATTAATTAAACAGCATGAAAATAAGCAAGTTTGCCATTGAATTGCTTTTTCTATCTGCTGACATTCTCGTGCAATGACAGCTATTATTTTGATAGAGTACAGCTGGTTTCCATGGAGATCGGCCACTAGTGCCTGCCAAGACCATGGCCCATTGTGCCCAATGGTTACATTTCCAGGAGAGGAGTTAACTCCTAACATACCAATCAGCTCTTTCTAGAGTCTAGACCAGACCTGGGCAAGGGGCGGCCGGCGGGCCGCATCCGGCCCGCCGGCTGTCAGTGACCGGCCCGCGGAGGCGCTCCGGCAGATCAGCAAGGATGCATGATCTCACCTTGTCTGCCGGGACTCCTCCGGTTCCTTCCTTCTGCCGTGACTTAGAGACACTTGATAGACATGCCGGGCGCGTCCTCTCTGACGCTAGGGGGCGGGGCTAGGGGGCGGGGGCAGCTCGCAACCTCTGAAGCTGGGATCCCTGGATGGACTGAGGCGGTGACTCATCCCGCGCACCGCCGACCGAGCAGCGGCTATGTAAGTCAGTGCGGGGATAGGGGGGGCGGTGGTGGGGGCCTTGGTGCTGCTCCAGAGCCTGCAGGGCAGGCGTTCTGTATGGTCTCTGGAGCATGTGAGTTGGGCTGTGTTACACTGGTTATGAAAAGGAAGGGGGGAATGTTTCTGTATGTGACCGGCCGCGGGACACAGCTCACCGCGTCTGCTGGGACTCTTCCGGTTCCTGAGGAATGATGAGTACACGTGCTTCCTCCCCTGTCCCCTGCAGCAGCCACTCTGTTCTTCTGACACTCGGGCAGCTATCTCTTACTCTAGATGAATATTTCTGGTATTGGCGTGGTATACTGTGCAGGGATTCACTGCACTAATTTAAAATCCCTTTTTTGACCCTTTCTACTCCATTTATTGTATTTTACTTAACCCTATGTTATCTTACTTCACTATATTTACTGTATGTATAATTTTCTAGGACTCTGTCTATGATCCTGTTGTTTCTTTATATTTTTGTTTATCTCATGTAGTAACTGACGAAGGTCTCCGTGACCGAAACGTTTTTGGGACATACTACCATTAAACAAATTCTCTTCGCATATCTCCAAGATGAGTGCTTAGTCTTTTCTATTATATTACTCGGGCAGACAATTCTTCCAATGGGAGTCCCGATTCTCTGCCCGAGTGTCAGAAGAACAGAGTGGCTGCTGCAGGGGACAGGGGAGGAAGCACGTGGTATGTGTGTACCACTCCTGTACTCATGATACATCAGGAACCACAGGAGTCCCAGCAGACGCAGTGAGCTTTATCATCCTTGCACCAGAGTGGACCCTGACCTCTGCGGGTCACAGTTAGCCCTTAAATATGTCAGCTAACATTAAAAAAAGGAAGATTGATGCAGAATGCAGAGTTTTTAAAAAGGAATGGACTTCTAAATATTTATTTACTGAAGCCAAAGGTAAAGCTGTATGCTTAGTTTGTGGAGAGCAGATAGCTGTGTTTAAGGATTACAATTTAAGTCGCCATTATGAGACAAAACAAGAAGAGAAATACAAGAACTTGACAGAGGCAGAGCAGGCACGGGCATCTGAAGATTTGCTATCAAAACTGCAAAGGCAGCAAGGATTTTTTACAAAGCTCCACACATCCAGGCATGCAGCCGTCAGGACAAGCTTTGTAATATCCCACAAAATTGCAAGAAACAGTAAGCCATTCTGTGAAGGGGAGTTCGTCAAAGAATGTTTGGTGGACTCTGCAGCGATAATTTGTCCTGAGAAAAAAGAAGCATTTTCAAATGTGCCCCTCTCCAGACGAACCGTAACAAGACGGGTAGAAGACATTGCGGGGAATTTGGAGTTTCAGCTGAAAAACAAAGTTGATGATTTTATTTTTTTTTCCATGGCTCTGGACGAGAGCTGTGATATCCGTGATACCGCCGCAGGCTGAGGTCCACTCTTGGTCTTACATCTCTTCAGGGGCCATGTGGGGACCGACAGCCTCACCCGCAACAGCTTCTATTAGTCCAGTCCTGACCAAGGGCTAAAAGAACCTCCACCGGCTCGCCTCGGTCGGCATCGCCGGAGCTTCACCAATGTTCACCGAGATGTTAGTGTAAAGTTAGATTTTCTCTCGGGAAAGGAGTTGGAAATGTAAGGAATTCATCCCGTCATCTCGCCACATTTTTCTCGTATTACTCAACAGATTATGTCTGTGGGAGTTTTCTTCATTGCCAGGGTCACGGTCGTGTGGGATCATTTTATATCGGCCGATGCTCAGCGGCGTCCGAGTCATGCTCATCCCTGACAGACGGATCCTCATGGCGATATCGTCGTCCTCTCCTCCCCAGCCCCAGTACGTGTTGGGGAATCCATTCATCTTCATGAACTGATCTGGTGTAAGCGCAGACACTCCGCCAAAGTATGCCCAATACGGAAGGCTGTACTGGAACTTGTCCATGGAGCTGGAGAGATGCTTGGGGTAATACTCGTCACATATGTACAGGTTGTGATCATTCTCTGGAACGAGGTCAACGTCGTGCAAAATTAAGCAGTCCCAGTCGTCGTAGTGCAGAGCCTCTCTCACGCCGATGTTTAGCAGCTTGGCCCGGTTAAACGTGGCGTTCCCCGCCTGATGGACCACGAATATGGCGTAGTGCAGCTGCTGCCGCTGCAGGAAGGGGTGCAGGTAATAGAGCAAGGTTCGTAGGTGAGGCTCTCTGTTCCTGTGCGGTATAATCACAGCTGTGCGGTACCTCCCAAAACAATGTCTGGGGCTGAAGTAAAAGGAGCTAAGGTCGGTGAATGAACGGGCCGACCGTGCTCTGCTGCAGCTGAAACGAAGGTACGGACAGCTTCGAAGACCAGCGTGTTTCAGGGCGTATTCGGAGGCCACCCCGAATGGGATTATTCCAAAACCCAAGATGTGTACGTCAACCTCAGCTTGTTCATACCGGACCCCGAGGCGGTGAGGACTCAGTACTGTCCGGTCCGTTCCCCCATTCTCGTTGGTCCTTTAACGATTGATCTCACCAAGGCTCCAAGTTTGAAGAAGGTCCAGATGAAGAACCGCTATGTGACCCCCGGAGGTTACTTCAGCCCCAGACATTGTTTTGGGAGGTACCGCACAGCTGTGATTATACCGCACAGGAACAGAGAGCCTCACCTACGAACCTTGCTCTACTACCTGCACCCCTTCCTGCAGCGGCAGCAGCTGCACTACGCCATATTCGTGGTCCATCAGGCGGGGAACGCCACGTTTAACCGGCCAAGCTGCTAAACATCAGCGTGAGAGAGGCGCTGCACTACGACGACTGGGACTGCTTAATTTTGCACGACGTTGACCTCGTTCCAGAGAATGATCACAACCTGTACATATGTGACGAGTATTACCCCAAGCATCTCTCCAGCTCCATGGACAAGTTCCAGTACAGCCTTCCGTTTTGGGCATACTTTGGCGGAGTGTCTGCGCTTACACCAGATCAGTTCATGAAGATGAATGGATTCCCCAACACGTACTGGGGCTGGGGAGGAGAGGACGACGATATCGCCATGAGGATCCGTCTGTCAGGGATGAGCATGACTCGGACGCCGCTGAGCATCGGCCGATATAAAATGATCCCACACGACCGTGACCCTGGCAATGAAGAAAACTCCCACAGACATAATCTGTTGAGTAATACGAGAAAAATGTGGCGAGATGACGGGATGAATTCCTTACATTTCCAACTCCTTTCCCGAGAGAAAATCCAACTTTACACTAACATCTCGGTGAACATTGGTGAAGCTCCAGCGATGCCGACCGAGGCGAGCCGGTGGAGGTTCTTTTAGCCCTTGGTCAGGACTGGACTAATAGAAGCTGTTGCGGGTGAGGCTGTCGGTCCCCACATGGCCCCTGAAGAGATGTAAGACCAAGAGTGGACCTCAGCCTGTGTCCTCACTCGTCCCTGGGCCTGTATTTCCCACTGTTACCAGTAGAGGTCGCTGTGCGGACTGTAAGATGCTGGAATGAAGGGATCGATGAGAGGACGATTAAGGACTTATCGTTATTGGTACTGTTTGATTTTAGTGTTATTTTTTTTAAATCTGAAATGAGGCAGTTTATATGAATTATCCGTGATACCGCCCAGTTACTTATCTTTGTACGCGGAATAACAAAAAAATTTGAGATGACCGAAGAGCTGTTAGCTTTGCGATCAATGAAAGGTACCACAACAGGGAGTGATTTGTTCACCGAAGTAAATGCATCCATGGACAAACTGGGCCTAAAATGGAACAAATTAGTAAGTGTTATAACCGATGGCTGTCCAAATATGACAGGGAAAAATGTTGGACTTTTGAAGCGGATGCAAGATAAAGTGAATGAAATAAACCCAGAACAGAAATTGATATTTTTGCATTGCATTATTCATCAAGAAGTGCTGTGCAAGTCGGTGCTAAAAATCAGCCATGTTGTTGATGTTGTAACTAAGACAGTTAATTTCATCAGGGCAAGAGCGCTGAATCACAGACAGTTTGTTGCACTGTTGGAGGAGCAAGAAAGTGAACATAGTGACATAGGCTACCAGACAGCTGTGAGATGGCTCAGCCTTGGAAAGGTGCTTAAAAGAGTATGGGACCTGAGAGCTGAGATTCAGGATTTTTGTAAGATGAAAGGCAAAGACATCCCAGAGTTCTCAGATAAGCACTGGATAGCAGATCTGGCCTTTGCCATTGATGTGACTACACTAATGAATGAGCTAAATACCAAGCTCCAAGGCAAAGGCCTCTTTGCACATGAAATGTTCAGCTTGGTGACAGCTTTCATGAGAAAGTTGAAGTTTCTTTCTAGCCAATTGAAGGACAAAATTCTCACTCACGTGCCAACACTGAAAGAAGTCACACCATCAGCTGATCACCTCGACAAGTATTCATCCATGTTAGCGGCTTTACATGATGAATTTTCCAGAAGATTTGAAGACTTCAAAGCAGTTGAGAGTGAATTGCACACGATTTCCTCTCCCTTTGCATGCTGTGTGGATAATGCACCCAGTGATGTCCAGTTAGAACTCATTGATCTGCAGTCTGACAATCTACTGGCAGAGCTTTTTAAATCAGTATCACTGCTGGAGTTTTATTCTTCTCTCAAAGAGGAAAACTTTCCAAACATAAGGAGGCATGCTCAGAGGATGTTGGTTCTCTTTGAATCTACCTACGTATGTGAACAAACATTCTCACTGATGAAGTTCAACAAATCCAGATACAGATCCTCTCTCAGTGATGATCACTTGTGTGCTGTTCTTCGCATATCCACTTCAGATATTGAACCTAACTTCAATGAACTTGTTCAGGCCCAAAACAGGCTAGATTACTCTCATTGAACATTTTCATGTTATTGAAATGTTTAATTTTCTGTTCTTTACCAAGTTAAAGGGATGCCGTTCGTTAAAAAACTAACATGATATCTTGACCTAAAATAGCAAGTTTTTTCCAAACACTGTTAAAGTTAACAATTTTCTAAAGTGAACAATCACAAGCTGGTTGCAGTTCAACATCTTATCATTAAATAATGATGTAATTAGGTCCTCCGTATTTTCATTGTATTTTAAATCTTTGCAATGTTTAACATACTGTTTGTTTATGAAAAGATAGCATATGTATATATACAGTATTGGGTAGAACGGAGTTAATTATATTAGTCCGGCCCTCTAAAACCATCCCAATTTCTCATTTTCTCAAAATTAATTGCCCACCCCTGGTCTAGACCATTGATTTTTATATAAGAGTTATCTACTCACCTCCCTTCTCTCAGCTAATGGACCAAAACTTGTGAAGGCTCTTCCATATGGTTAACTACAAAAATCATTTGAAAGCATAGGAGTACAAGCCCAAAATGTAAATATCTTTATTGAACAATTAATAGACATTTAAAACTTAAAAAAAAAGAGCATCAGACATAGACCGGGCCACATAGAGACAATCTCCCTGAACAATCAAAAAATCCATAGGTAATGGTGGTGGTATCAAACACACCTTGACATAGCAATGGTGTCAATATATGAGAACAGATAGCAGTCTTATCGTCATTAACTAGTATCATGTATTAACACCATTGCTATGGTGTGTTTGATACCACCACCATTACCTATGGATTTTTTGACTGTTCAAGGAGATTGTCTCTGTGTGGCCCAGCCTATGTCTAATACTCTCTTTTTAACAGTTTTATGTGTCTATTAATTGTTCAATAAATATATTTCCTTTAAATTTTGGGTTTGTACTCCTATGCTTTCATAAGATTTTGTAGTTAACCCACCCTCTTAGGGTCCCGTCACACTCTTCAATGTCCCAGCGATCCCACCAACGATACGACGTGGATGGGATCGCTGGGACATCGTTAGCTGATTGCTGGTGAGCTGTCACATAGGCAGACTCACCAGCGATCAGGACCAGCGAGCACGCTGGTATCCAATGTTCACATCGGGTAACTAAGCACCGCACGGCACCTAGTTACCCGATATGTACCCTGGATACCGGTTCTCAGCGCTCTACAGCAGAAGCTGAGAGCCAGTATCTAGGGTACATATCAGGTAACTAGGTGCCGCGCCGTGCTTAGTTACCCGATATGTACATTGGATACCAGCTCCCAGCTCGCTGATGGTCTCCCGGTGTCACACGCAGCGATGCGTGCTGGCCAGCGGGAGACCAACAATGAGAAAATGGTGCAGGACATTCAGCGACGATCAGCGATACCCAGCAGGGGGGCTGATCGTCACTGCGTGTCACACTAAGCGAGATCTCTGGCTAGGTCGCTGTTGTGTCACAAAATCGGTGACGCTTTAGCGATCTCGCTAGCGATCTCGCTTAGTGTGACGGGGGCTTTAGTTTCTGAAGACGGATACAGTTATAAATCTTGCAAAATCACCAGTGGCACCTTTCACAACAGGTCACCTAGTCATGGCTCTCACTGTCTGGAGCTGTGTGCTTGTTCAAATGCCCTGTTATCACCTTGTGTAAATTCAGTGATAGCAATGTAGACTCAGAACAAGACACTACTAAATATGTTACAGCAGAACTTGTGCTGAGCTTTATAGTTCCACTAATATTACAGTTCTGCTACTCACCAGAACTGTCACTCAAGGAGGAGAGCCGCCCTGCTAGAAACCAGGAAGTGATGAAACTGCATAGCTCTGAGCTGCTCAAGAGACAACTTGTGAATACCGTTTACTAGAAATATTATCATTATTATTAATAATAATAATTTCTTTATATAAGGACAACATATTACACTACACTTGACAATTCATTGGCTTTCTATATGAACCAGAAATATATATATATATTTTTTTTAAATTACAGTGAACTGAAAAGCATAAAACAATATATTTAAGTATTAGTTACGTACTTATTAAGACACAACAGAATTGGGAATTGTATAGCGACCCTTCTTTTCAATGATGCTCTTCTTGAACCTATTTTAGAAGATGCAAGCTCACTTTTACTGCTACCTTTTGTTAGGGTCTGCGGAATGCACCAAATATATGATGTAAAGAGGTGCGTTCGCAGCCCGGGGTCCACCGTGCAGGCGGAGCCTGCTGCTAGCAAAATGGCGCAAAAAGTGAACTCTGTTATCCCACAGAGTCGCCAAAATAAACGCCGTAACGCACTGTGGCAATAAGTGCGAACTCTGTTATTCCACAGAGCCGCTAGAAGGAGTGCTATAAGGCGATGTGTGCGAACTCACTTAACACAACTGAGTCGCAAAATAAACACGCTAGGGCGCTGTCTAGCGTTGAAAGCGAACCCTGTTACGTCACAGAGCCGCTGAGACAAACTTCTGTGTCCTGTCAGGCACCCAGGTACACAATTGACTGCTAAGCGAACATAGAACGTGATCATGAGCTAATGTCCTCGCGAGAGACACCCGCAATCTATGGCGTCTGAACGCCAGACCCTGAATACGGCAATCAAACTCCTCACCGGTTATGCCGGTAATCTAGGGCATCTAGGACACCGACCCTGACCAGCTAGCATACCAAACTCCTCACCGATTAAGTCGGTATTCTAGGGGCTTATTTCAGCCGGGCCCTAACCACACACACGCATGACCACACTGGCGCAAAGTATATGACGATTGATACTAGCGCATGGCGGCCCAGCCATGCTACCCTTTTATAGTACCAGCTACAGGACCTGCCAGAAACAAGGACCAATGAAACTTGTTCCAGAACACCAGTAGTCACAGGACCTTCCTGGCGGACCAATAGAAGCTGCTGCAGTACCTGAGCATGTGACCCCAGATCTTCAATGATAAATCTCACTCTGGGCATGCTCAGAAGGGGAAAACAAGGACTTTGTCCTAAAGACGTCTGCTCGCCGCTAACCAGTACTGGCCACAATAGCAGAGCCTGGAGGAGCAGCAGTAATCCTCTGCACACTGTTAGACTGGGCGAGACGCTGGGACCGACGTCTAAGCTGAGCAGGCTCCACTGCGGACGGAGATGAATGGGGGACCGCAGTGGGACTGGTTCGAGACTCCCCTTGTGCAGCAGCGGGAACTCGAACCCTAACACCTCTTATACGATAAAAGCGTAAAATTTCATCAAAGCAATCAGTTTTCAAATAAATGTTCTTTATAGCGGTTCAATTTAATTAAAGCTTGACAATGATAGCATGGCGGCTCAGTGGTAAGCACTGTAGCATTGCTGGGGTTCTTGGTTCAAATCTCACCAAGAACAAGATCTGCAAGGAGTTTGTATGTTCTCCCCGTGTTTGCGTGGGTTTCTCTAAGTTCTCCGACACTTCAAAGACATAGTGATAGGGAATTTAGATTGTGAGCCCCAATGGGGACAGACATGATGATGTGTGTGAAATGCTGTGAAATTAATGGCGTTATGTGAGTAAAATAAACAGTTCCTAATTTTCTTTACAAACAGGTAGAAGTAGACAGGAAGTACATGAACAGAACTTGTGGGCTTTGCGGAAACTTTAATGGTATTCACAAAGATGACTTTGTAGTAAATGGTAAGTTTTTAGAATTTGTGTTCTGAACTTTTCAAACTTCTCAAGACCTTCACCTGAGTCTTTAGTTATGGCCAAGGTTCTACTCATACATAGTGGTGTATCTACGTTTTCCCATAAGCACCATAAATGCTCTGGATGCCTACGCCAAACATATCCGTAGAGTCACTTGAACAAAGAATTTTCTTTTGGTAAAAAAATGACTCAAATGTGTCAACATATCTTTATCTTCACCTTATCGGTAAGCGTAGCCTGCCATGCCTTCCTGTACTCGTCACAAACTATAATTATTCCTGACATTGAAATCATACTTAATTAAAAGTAGTGATTCTCTACCTTTGTAATTAATCGTAATTAATCTTCATTGCATTTTTTTAGAGAAAATGTTGACACCATATCAGTATGCCAACTTGCAACAGATAGATGACCCTAACGACATTTGTCCTCTTCATGTGCCGCAGAGAAGCATCTTTAAAAGCAATCAATATGTAAGTCATATTTTTCTTTTCCATCTTCTCAAACAACATCACTTAATCTTAGCATATGGTTAAAATGAAGAGGACCTGTCATCAAATTTTTCATCTAGAACTGGACATGAAGTAATGGTGGCTGCAGAGAGTCATAAAAAAATTTGTTTTGTGTTGTTTTTTTTCATTTTGCCTCTCTGTTGCAGAGATATTTGCAACAAAAGTATTTGGCACCTAATTTGTTAAGTCCAGAGAGTTATCAGATAGCAACTTATACAGGGAGAAGAAGTACACACCTCCAGTGAAATCTATCTGATAATGCCCACCTGGACTTAACTAAAGTTAACTCAGGAGGTGCCAATACTGTGATTGCTAACATCTCTGTAATGGAGAGGCGACATTAAGAAAGAAAAGTTTTATTCTGCTCTGCAGCCACTATTGCATTTTGTGTCCAGCTCAACATGAAAAATTGGATGGAAGGTGTTCTTTAAGGAGTATGTCCACTTTGCTTTTCCAGTCCGTCCAAAAATAAAGAAAAATGTATCAACCAGTTTTATTAATATAATTTGTGTATTTAGTTCCTCTGCAACTCCATGTGTATCCATGGCTCCAGACAACAGACAGGCTATACTTTAACCCAGTAGTCATGCACTAAAGCATCCTATATGATAACATACTAAATAAAAAATAGAAAAAAGATCCATGAAGCTTAACCTATCATCCAATAGTGTTGATCCAGAGTGGTTTTTTTCGTGTTTTCGTGGATATTAATATATGTCTACATGCATTAGAGTTCTTCTTGGTTTATTGATCTTTGGAGCTGAACCTTGGGTTTCTGGATGCATTGTGTTAAATAGGACTTCTTCTTAAGGGTATGCCACACTAAACAATATCGCTAACGGGATCGCTAAAAAACGTCACTATTTAGCGATCCCGTTAGCGATATTGTTCAGTGCGGCAGCTTCCAGCGACGAGCTTCCTGCTGTGATCTCGCTCGTCGCTGGAATCGTTCCGGACCCTATTTCATCGCTGGCGCTCCCGCTGGGTAAGTATCTAATCGCTGTGTGGCACCTTTTCTTAGCAATTTAGCGGTACTTTTGTACCGCTAAAGTCGTTAAGAAGATCGCTAACGGCGATAGCGTCGTTAACTATATCGCTAAATGTGGCCGCATTTAGCGATATAGAAACAATCCCGCTAGCGATCTCATTAGTATGCAACGCTAACGAGATCGCTAGCGGGATAGCTTAGTGTGGCAGTACCTTCAGTGATGATATCCCTTGGATTTCTGTGGTGTTATCTATATTATTTAATGTGTTTTCCATAGGTAAATGAATGTTTAGCGCTTCTTCAACAAGTTTCTTCTTCTTGTCTGATTGACAAAACCCAATTTCTTAAAAGATGCCAACAAGACTTGCAACAATGTGATGCTCCTGGGGACAAAAATTGTGCATGCGCCACTCTCTCCGAATATTCCACCCGATGTGCCCTTTGTTTCCAACCAATAAACAATTGGAGAAACAAGAACTTATGTTGTGAGTACTCTTAAGAAAAAAGTATTAGGTTTGCTTTCCTTCACCTGGGTAAAGGTTCATGCTTTACTGAGCACAGGGTCTAAATATCCCACTACCCCTTTCATGACCCAGCACGTACAAATACATGACAATAAGTGATTAAGTGGGTGACGTTCAGTCACTTCTGGATAATTTCATGTTTATTCTGCGTCGGGTTACTGTGGCAGACTATTATGTTGCTGTATTTTGCAATTCATCATTTTTGTTTCCAATTTCCTGCATGTGACAATATTGTTGCCACACCTGTGATGATCGATGAATAATTTATTCTAAAAGTTTGTCAATCAATTACAACTAAATGTTCTAAATACTTTCCAAACCTTTAATACTGGAGTGCAGAGTTTGCAATTACCCCTAAGTCGTGGTGTCAGATAGGGACTAAAAATGGGGGCAACAATGTTATTATACAAATGTTATAGTCAAGGGGAGAAGTATCGTTAAGGATTTTTAATTTCTCACTTTATGCGTACGGTATTGTAATAAAATACTTTGCTTTCTCATGTAGCCTTGGACGCTTGTCTGTCCAACCAGATGTATGAAGAATGTGCGAGTCCATGCAGCCCTACATGCTCCAACCCCCAATATACCTGCAATTTACACTGCGTCTATGGATGCTTCTGTCCGTCAGGTAGGACTTTCTGAGTTAACAAAATGGGAATTCTTCATTAGGGATCTTCATCATTTATCAACAGCAGATCGAGGGCGCAAAGTACATCTTTGTCTTCGGCGGATCGAACGTGTCCACACAATCCATCATGGACGTGACATTGCTTTTAATATAATGTGATGCTTTCTTATCTAACAAAAATAAGTTGTCCAATGTGGACAATCCCTCTAAAAAAGGTTATCTAAAGAAGATAGCAGCCATTTATATGCCCAATTATTGGCAGACTTGAGCCATCTGAATATGACATGAATCACCATTCATATAAATGGCCATTATAGAGTAAGAACTTTACAGGAAGTGACGTCAGATCTACTACAATCCCTTTTATTGCAGCCCATATGACATCTCTAGCTGTAAAAGTACGGTATTATTATTCTGTAGTGATTGTGGTAGGACAAGTCCTCGAATACGTTCAATGTATTCATTTTTCTAGTATAATAACACCTTGAATGTTTGCAGCCAATGTAGTGCAGCATATTCATGCACATCGGTATGGTGATATGTGTTAATCATATTTTTGCATCTATTAATCATATGTATAATGCACTGGCGGACTGAGACAGAAGAGGCCCCTGTGCAAGAACAGTATACGGGCCATTTGCTGTCCAATAAGTCCTTATAATGCACAATTCCACCTGCTTTGGAGCTGGAAGATGGCCCCCGGCTCTACAGGTTGCACCAGTGATATGTCCACCGCTGGTATGATGTGCTAACCCACTGCAGGTGGAGCGGTTACAGACAATGTGCAGAATTGGAGATATTGTGGCTCACTCTGATTCACCTTCTCCACAAATAAGAGTGTATTTAGACACACAGTCATCTACCTAAATTAGGAGAACTGACTTCTCAAAGTGCCAATTTATTTTGTCAGGTCACCATAAAGATAGAGTCCAACGTAACCACTCCACTAAGACGCAGCTAAGGCTGTGTTCACAAGTCCTGCTGTACTCCGTGTGAAACGGTTCTGGTATTATATAAAAATGAAGCAAAAACAGATGCAAGATGGAAACTAAAGTTTCCATTTTTTAATTGGTCAATTAAACAGAAAAACTGATCTGTTTAAAAACATAAAAATGGAAAGTTTGCTTTTCACTTTTGCTGCGTTTCTAATGGATCAGTTTCTACACATTTCAGCGATGTATTATATACGGGGCTGCATGCTGAAGTTTTGATAAAATCACAGTTTTATCTGCTGCAGATCTAGCAGTTCTCTGAATGCTGAGCTCTGTATAACTCCGCCCACACCACTTTTGGCAACTGTCTGTGTACACTGTGAAGCTGCCAATCAGTGATGGGTTATACAGAGCTCATGAATATGGAAGACTACCTGGCAACAAGTTTATTAGTCCTCTAGTGATAATCTCCTGCGAATAAAACTTTTTTTCGAAAACTACAGCTAGCATCACAGTAAGTGACCCATCACTAGAATCAGGAAATCACCTGTGTTAGCACTGAAATGAAATTTTGAGCAGTGACTGTTTGGTTTGCCCACGTCACCGATCTCTCAGTAAATAGCATGGTGTACTTTATGATGAGCTTATTATAATGTTACTCCACTTACAAGCCGCAACTGCTCAAAACAGACAGATGATTTATTATTTTGAGGAGAGAGTGGACTTCATTTCCCAAAACTGTCTAACAGTAAAACTAGCCTTGTTACTGATAGAGGCCAAAAACAGAAATTTTTTCATTTTCCCAAAGCAATTTATTAAAAAGATGAAATGCTTACGGACAGAGTGGATCCCACAATTAAGGATGTTCTTTTCATAATCTCAGTTCTCAAAAAAAGCCAAATATCAAGGCATTATAAGCTCCTTAACAAACCAATAGACCATGTCGCTCAGTCAACATCATTAACCAAATGGTTGAAGTTTATACCAGAACTCACTACACCAACCATACTTACAGATTGGTTATAGCCATGAGTTTCTTCCTATAGAAAAGCTTCTCAATCTCCGTCATTGGGCCTATATTACCCCTATTGGAGGACAGAGGATGGGTATTTTCCCTACATCAAATTGTTTCAAGTGTAATACCACTGAGATTGACCTGCAGTAGAAATGCAGTCTTTTTGGATAAAGATCCATGATTTTTGTATCTAATCAACTGACCAATTTTGCCCCTTTGGTCCTATATGGGCCATTTGTGGATATCTGGATGGTGAAACATATCGATGCAATCCTGGTGTAAGGAATCGTTTACACATGGTAGAAGCAGCAGGATCCAAAACAAATTTTCACACATGGCTCAGTCCGCAATCCCCTCCATGCAAATTGTTTTTGGAAAAATTTGCCTTTTTGATGAAGATAGACTGGGTGGAGGAGTCTCTTCAAAAGGAACAAAGTTCAAATTTCTTTGACATTTGGGAGAGTTTTATAGAACATTTACGTCAACAAATTCGTAAATCATTGCAAGATAGTTTTGGACCAACCACATGGGTTCAACAAGGGATGTTCATGGGAGATCCTCCGATAATGTTACCTTAGTTTTCCACTACATGCTATGTCTGCGACATGGAGACACAAAGCCACGCACCACGAGGATGAGTTCCTCTAGTACTTTATTCTCTACTACTATTTCCTCTACTATCACTGTAATTCCCCTTGATGGGATAGAGGAGGACACATGGGCAATTGTTGTTATTGACGCTCATTTCACGCCACTGTTAAAGTTTACTTCATTGACTTAATATTACTTCATTGACTTATATCATAAAGGTTATATAGTCAAACCAACCTTTCATCACTGTATTTCCTTTGTTTATATACATTATGTGTTTTTGTAATATGAAAAAATGTTAATAAAAATATTCTTTAAAAAATTAAATGCTATAGATTTTAACCCATGGACCCAGAGCAGACATTCATAACATAGTTATATACGTTTTCCAGGAACTGTCCTTGACGACCTCTCAAAAAATTCCACCTGTGTCCAAGTCAGCGACTGCCCCTGTTTTTTCAATGGAGAAGTTTATAGCCCGGGAGATCATATTCGCACTGAGTGTAGTGTTTGGTGAGTTTGAAAAAAAAAATGGTGAAAGTTGTTCTCTCCATTGTACGCTAAGTGATTTATTCCTTACAGAGAGGACAAAGAAAGAGAATCAGATCTTTGTGACCTAAAATAATGCAGAAGTAACATATTCCCAGTGGTGGCCATATTGAAGAAATATTTTTCTTTCCCGTACCACTTTTGTAGACATTTTGACAGTGTGTGTGCATTATGACGGCTCCAAGAAATGGGAGTTAATGTTGAGAATAATTCAGAAAGAGATTTCCTAAAGACCACGGAGTGGTAGGAGAGTTGCTTACAGAGAATTATCTGTGTGAATGGTGCCTGATTTTGCTACCGTGCCTTGTGTAGGTATCCGGCACTTAACCTAGAACTGTCAGCTGTCATTAAATCCCCTTCCCACAAATGATAATGAGATGACTCTGCTAACTCTGGTGCAATCTACACAGAAAAGCTAAAACCTGTGCTGCCTGAAAGAGAAAATGCATTTCCATTGTGTAGGCTTCTGAAAACAAGGATAAGTGATTTATGAAATATAAATCTGATTTTAATGATATGGCATACATTTTGATATACACATTTTGGCAGCTTCAAGGAATTATATCAAACTACCCCTAGGCTTCGATTTTGTGCTGCCTATTAAAAGCACAACATGAGTGCAGCAGTACCCACAGAGACGTATCTAAGTACATGTGACACTGGTTGGGAACCCAAGTAAAATTACTAATAATTAAGTACAATGCAAATGTTTTTACAAGATAGAATATAACATGATGTGGCAAATAAACCACGCCAGTTATTACTAATTTCCCTATTTGTTCAGTTTACTATTCAACACCTTCACCTTTCACAATGGGTCACGTAATATCACAACTTCCTTATCCGATTTACATTAGAATATATCATGACAAGTGGGAAATATGCGAATCTCTCAATTCCATCATGAGGCAATGTAACCGGCAGAAAAGTAATCGGTTCTCAGACGTCTGTGCCATCAGATTTTTTTTAGCTTTGGCTCAAGACAGCATTATTGGGTTACAAGCTTTATTGCTTCTGAGTCTCTGGGGTTCTCATTGTTATGCAATTATCCATGATTAACTCTTGAGCAATAAAACCACAAAAGACACAGACAATAGTTTCCAGCTACTGAGTGTAAAAGATGTCTTAATTGCTATAATCCAAAAACATGATATATTCATATTTCTGCACTGAAACCATGTGATAGCTATACTGTAGATAGATAGATAGATAGATAGATAGATAGATAGATAGATAGATAGATAGATAGATAAGAAAAAATGAAAGCAGTCCCAGAACTATGAGGGTGCAAACCCTCCCTGGCTACAACCAAACCATCCAGATAAAAAAAAAACAGCAACTGGAGGCAGCACACCAAAATTAGTGTAAAATGTTGTTTTTAATGGCCCATTGTGGCAACATTTCAGTTCAGAAATGAGAACCATTCTGAAACCTCAAATTTCTGAACTGAAAAGTCACCACAATGGGCCATTAAAAAACACTTTTACACTGGTTTTCGGTGTGCTGCCTCTAGTTGCTGTTTTTTTTTTGTAGATAGCTAGGTAACGATAAGATGTATGTGTGAGGAGATGGACAAGGGAAGATTTCCACTGTTAAAATGGTTGTCCGATAACAGGACAACCACTTCTTGATCTAAATGTTTGGCCCCGATAAAATAAAAAAAGGTATATTGACCTCCAGTGAACATAAAGAGGAAGTCAAGGCTGCGGCTGATCTCTGACTTCTTCTTCATGTCCAATTTGTACGAAGGCAGAGACAGTGATGTCAGCACTGATCATAGCCTGGGAGAGGTGTGTTTGATAAATATTAGGTTTAGGGTCCCGTTAACGAAAGGTATGCCTTGTCATGGCTGGTGGGCTTTCATGAATTGGCCAGAAAATTCATCAAACATGCCTCTCTCAGGCTGAAAGCCTAGAAATTTAAAGTGCAGGTAAGATCCAAACTTAGGTTGATGAGAAGAGGAGTGTTCAGCCAAAATATGGAAGCCATCATCACCTCCAATAATATATATAAAAAACTGACCAACGCTTCCAAAGAGAAACAGCAAGTGTGAACAGTGCAAGCTGCTATGACTTCATAATTTACAAACAAAAGAATACAACAGCCTCTGTAAGCGCTAATGTAACCCCTTACACAGGGGCGTAACTAGGAACGGCAGGGCCCCACAGCAAACTTCACAATGGGGCCCCCCCCCTCGCGCGCGTTGCCAATCCCGGTCTACCCAAGTTGTGTTAAGAAAGATACCTTTATTATCCAAAATTAGAGGTTTTTGGAGTAATGATAGTGAAATAACAGAAAAGAACCAACTCCCAGGAAGCAACTGAGGTAGTGACAAAGGTAGGCTTTCTCCAGAGTAAATATGTGAAGAAACTTGTAATCCAGCCTGCAAATTGCTTTCAAAACGGATGATTTATTCAGTAGAACAACAGTCCGGTATACAGAATAATCTAAGATTGTTCTGTATACTGTACTTCTGCACCACGCCCTCACCAATTACACATGTGAGGAGTGACAGCCTCAGCTCTGCTACATGTGAGGAGTGACAGACTCAGTTCTGCTACATGTGAGGAGTGACAGCCTCAGCTCTGCTACATGTGAGGAGGAACAGCCTCAGCTCTGCTACATGTGAGTAGGGACAGCCTCAGCTCTGCTACATTCGAGGAGTGACAGCCTCAGCTCTGCTACATGTAAGGAGTGACAGCCTCATCTCTGCAACATGTGAGGAGTGACAGCCTCAGCTCTGCTACTTGTATAGCAAAGCTGAGGCTGTCGCTCCGCACATGTAGCAGAGATGAGGCTGTCACTCCTCGCATGTAGCAGAGCTGAGGTTGCTACTTGTCACATGTAGCAGAGCTGAGGTTGTTACTTGTCACATGTAGCAGAGCTGAGGTTGTTACTTGTCACATGTAGCAGAGCTGAGGTTGTTACTTGTCACATGAGCAGAGCTGAGGTTGTTACTTGTCACATGAGCAGAGCTGAGGTTGCTACTTGTCACATGTAGCAGAGCTGAGGTTGTTACATGTAGCAGAGCCGAGGTTGCTACTTGTCACATGTAGCAGAGCTGAGGTTGTTACTTGTCACATGTAGCAGAGCCGAGGTTGCTACTTGTCACATGTAGCAGAGCTGAGTTTGTTACTTGTCACATGAGCAGAGCTGAGGTTGTTACTTGTCACATGAGCAGAGCTGAGGTTGCTACTTGTCACATGTAGCAGAGCTGAGGTTGTTACTTGTCACATGTAGCAGAGCCGAGGTTGCTACTTGTCACATGTAGCAGAGCTGAGGTTGTTACTTGTCAAATGTAGCAGAGCTGAGGTTGTTACTTGTCACATGTAGCAGAGCTGAGGTTACTTGTCACATGTAGCAGAGCTGAGGTTGCTACTTGTCACATGTAGCAGAGCAGAGGTTACTTGTCACATGTAGCAGAGCCGAGGTTGCTACTTGTCACATGAGCAGAGCTGAGGTTGTTACTTGTCACATGAGCAGAGCTGAGTTTGCTACTTGTCACAAATAGCAGAGCTGAGGTTGCTACTTGTCACAAGTAGCAGAGCTGAGGTTGCTACTTGTCACATGTAGCAGAGCCGAGGTTGCTACTTGTTACATGTAGCAGAGCTGAGGTTGCTACTTGTCACATGTAGCAGAGCCGAGGTTGCTACTTGTCACATGAGCAGAGCTGAGGTTGTTACTTGTCACATGAGCAGAGCTGAGGTTGTTACTTGTCACAAATAGCAGAGCTGAGGTTGCTACTTGTCACAAGTAGCAGAGCTGAGGTTGCTACTTGTCACATGTAGCAGAGCCGAGGTTGCTACTTGTCACATGTAGCAGAGCTGAGGTTGCTACTTGTCACATGTAGCAGAGCTGAGGTTACTTGTCACATGTAGCAGAGCTGAGGTTGCTACTAGTCACATGAGCAGAGCCGAGGTTGCTACTTGTCACATGTAGCAGAGCCGAGGTTGCTACTTGTCACATGTAGCAGAGCTGAGGTTGCTACTTGTCACATGTAGCAGAGCTGAGGTTACTTGTCACATGTAGCAGAGCTGAGGTTGCTACTTGTCACATGAGCAGAGCTGAGGTTGCTACTTGTCACATGAGCAGAGCTGAGGTTGTTACTTGTCACATGAGCAGAGCTGAGGTTGTTACTTGTCACATGAGCAGAGCTGAGGTTGTTACTTGTCACATGAGCAGAGCTGAGGTTGCTACTTGTCACATGTAGCAGAGCCGAGGTTGTTACTTGTCACATGTAGCAGAGCCGAGGTTGCTACTTGTCACATGTAGCAGAGCTGAGGTTGTTACTTGTCAAATGTAGCAGAGCTGAGGTTGTTACTTGTCACATGTAGAAGAGCTGAGGTTACTTGTCACATGTAGCAGAGCTGAGGTTGCTACTTGTCACATGAGCAGAGCTGAGGTTGTTACTTGTCACATAAGCAGAGCTGAGGTTGTTACTTGTCACAAGTAGCAGAGTTGAGGTTGTTACTTGTCACATGTAGCAGAGCTGAGGTTGCTACTTGTCACATGTAGCAGAGCCGAGGTTGCTACTTGTCACATGTAGCAGAGCTGAGGTTGTTACTTGTTACATGTAGCAGAGCTGAGGTTGTTACTTGTCACATGTAGCAGAGATCAGGGTGTCACTCGTCACTTGTAGCAACCATGAGGCTGTTACTGGGCCAGGGGGAGGCTACTGGTGACTGAGGTCCCGTGCCCAACAGGGCCCAGGGGAGGTTAGTGGTGACTTGAGGCTTGCGTCAAACAGGGCCCAGGAGCCCGAGGCCCTGTTGGAATGCGGGCCCCTTGCTACCTGGGCCCTGTGTTGAATGTGGGCCCCCTGCACTGCAGCCTGGGCCCTGTTGAATGTGGGCCCTGTTAGATCCTGCCTGCACCTGCCCTCCCAGTCACCATTGAGCAGCCAAGCCTCTTCTCACTGTTGAGAGACTCACGGTACTCACCCTGCTCGCCCGGGCTTCCACCTGCTTGTCCAGTCAGCCTGCTGCTTCATGTGGTCTGCCTGGCCGTCTGCTGTCCGCCCCCACATGCACACACGCTGTGACAGACGGACCATAATGCACTGGGCCGCAGCTTAAAGCTACAGTGCTCATTTCTGTTCGCTGTCTGCATTTACAACACTGTAGTGTCTCTTTAAAACAACACAGTGTTGTTATGCATCAGCGTTCAGAGTCAGAAGCCTGAACAAAATGTTGGGAGGGGGCCCGAGCGCGGATCCATTTGCCAGCGTGCTCGGGCCCCCCTTTTTGCTCCTAAATCACAGGGCAGCTGCAACAGGGACGGGCCCCCTTCTAGCCCGGGCCCTGTGGCAGCTGCTTCCCCTGCTTCCACTATAGTTCCGCCCCTGCCCTTACAATTCGTTCTTTGATGTATTGTATCATTGTAATTCTAAATACAAGCTCTAATAGTTTTTTTTTATTGCAGTGAGTGCCAAATGGGGCAGTGGGCCTGCAAAAACACTCCCTGTCCAGGTAGATGTTCCATAGAAGGAGGTTCTGTTGTCACTACATTTGATACTGACACATATCGATTTCATGGAGCTTGTATTTATGCCTTGGTCACGGTAAGTTAGCAATTCATAAATAATTTAAGTGTACATGTGATGGTAGTGACACAGTCCTGAACTGGAAATATACTGTAGATACATATTCTATTATGGTGCCACCCCTGATACCTGATACTGGGGACCCCGCTTCCTAAGCCACTGCTTCTGGATTACCAAACTCATTGTCACAGGTTTACCGTGACAGAGAGGAGCCAGAAGACCACAGTGTCTGACTTCTCCTATTTCTGCACTGATTAGAAGCACTTCACCTTCATATTAAGCGGTGCAGGTTTCTTTTAGCAGTGTAGGGGTTAATCTGCTCAGTTGAGAGCTCCTGGAAGCTTTCCTGCATTAAGGCTCTCAGCTGTGCACTGTTAGCAACTCCCATCTCCTATATTATCTGGGCCCTGGCTAGCACTCATTGTCAGAATAGCTTATGCTGCATGGCTGTATGTTGTTAGTGGTTATTATTAGAGAAGGCGTTTGGTGGATTTATCTGTGACTGTTGCTAGGTTTTGAGTATGTGATAATTTCCCTTTATTCTCCTACTTTGGTTTAACCCCATCCCCACTCTTAGTGTTTACCTCTGTTGTTTATGTGTGTTGTATTTGTTTATTGTATTTTCCTTTATCCTTGTTCGTATTACCTTGTTAGTCTGGTTGTGTATTACGGTACACTACTATTTCCTTCTTCCCTGGTTGGGGGAAGGGTACAGACTGAGGGCAGATTCAGGAGCTAAGGCAAGGTATGAGCCCCGGTGTCTTCACCATCAGAAGTAATCCGGGAAACAGGGCTAGCTAGGGTGCCCCTAGCGTTAGGGACAGGGAAGAAGTCCCTGGTCCCGAGACCCCAAGACAACAAAGTCATGACACTTATAGCCTGAAATATTAAATAATATTCAAACCATTTCTTTTTCTCTCTCTCTCTCTTTCTTATTTCTTCTCTCTTCTTTCTCCTCTCCATCTCCATCTCACTGAGTATCTCTCTCATTTTGGGCATCGTGTAATCTTTCTTGTTGTTCGGAGTTCAGGCCAAAACAAATACAGAATTCTCTAGAAAATAAATCTTATTATATGTATTCTAAAGATAAATGTCCCTAATAAGAGAATGTTCAATCACAGCTAAATTTTTGTAGTCACCTTGATAATTTCCACATTTGTGTTTGTTCTTCATTATTGCTCATTTTTGTCTTATTTTCATTAGAGCCCTAACTTTCCCGATGGAGGAAGTGTGATGGGAACATTCGAGAAGTGCGGAGTGAGCTCTTCAGAGACTTGTTTCACCAATGTTATCTACACATCTTCAAGTGTGAGTGTTTTCTGCTTCTGATGGAATTATTATGAGTTTTTTGGCAACACAGTGGCTTATTTGTTAGCATGGATATTTTGCAGCGCAGGGATCCTGAGTTCAAATGGATCGAATCCCACCAAAGACAACATGTGCAAGGAGTTTGTATGTTCTTCTTCTATTTGTGTGGGTTTCCTTCATGTGCTCTGTTTTTTTCCTAGAATCCAAAGACACACTGATAGAGATTGCCCCTTGAGAAAGCCAGAAGCGAAACGCATGCTGGAGTAAGGAGGGAATCACATAGTTTTTATTATGACATGAGCTTTCCTTTTCTTGTCTTGATACCCTCCTTATTAACCTCTGATCAATTTTATCCAAAAAATATTTTTAGTTACGGTATATTCAAACAAGAATTGCAGTACTTTATTCTGTGCATTTTTGGATTACCCTATTTTTATGTCTTTTTATATGTTTCTAATATATACTGATACGGAATGTAGATTGGGAGCCACAGAAGATGTCTGTAAAGCAATGTGGAATATGTTGGTGCTATATAAATAATCATAATTAAATACCAATATGATTTAAAAAGTGGTAGGAGGATTTGTGTTGATAAATTTATAAAATATTAGGGAACTGCTTACTGTTCCAATCTGCTATTGAGCCATTAGATAAATTTTTTGGGTCCAGGCAGTTAATTTTTGTTTCAATTGCATACTTTTGATGGAAAAAATTAGCAAGCAATGTTTCTCGCTCCATCTGGATAGAAAGCCGATACTTCATGAGCGTGAGCCGCTGGACGCAAAATTGACCCCTACCAGGTATTTTCAAACCAATTACAAAGAAATAAAAGTCTGAGGTGCTGGATATGTTCAAACAGGCACTTATAGAGTAAAAAAAAAGTCTATGCTATTGTTTGTAGAACATGATCCATGTTTCCTGTAGTATTAATGCAGATACTGACTATTCCTTTCTCTTACATTTCTATACTGCAGAGCATAATAATACTGTCAAAGCAGGATCAAATCACAGTGGATGGGCAGATCAAACAGCTTCCATATGTGACAGGTGAGTGGAAACTTTTTATGAGCAGGAACCAAATATTTTGGCCCCAATTCATCATTTGCATTTTTTAAGTCAATTTTCATTTTTTGTCTTGCGGTATTCGCTGAGATTTATTGCGCCAAATTCATAGAAATGTCCACTCAGTTCATAAATCAGACGCATAAATTTTTTTTAACCTATCATTGGCCATTTTTATGACTTTTTGAGCTTAAAAAAGTCACGTCTTTTTCAAGATGTCACAAGACGTATGAGTCTTTGAGAAACATGCGGAAAATTACACCAGGGGAGGGGTGATTGGAGTGGAGTTGCGCCATATTTTGTGACTGTTTTAAAAAGTTGCAAATGATGAATCAGGTGAAAAAATCTGGAATTGCTAAACTCCGCACACAAAGCAGAAAAAACAGATGAGAACATGAAACATAGACAAATGGAATAATGAATAGGGTGCAAAGAAAAAAAGGCGCAAAACAGGACAAACAACTGACATAAAGTCAATGATGAATCAAGACTTATGACCCCCAAATCATCACTTGCATATTTCTTAAGTCACTTTCCTTTTTTGTTTTTGCTATTAGTTGCTGTTTTTGGTGCCAAATTAATTAAAATGGTGCACGTAATTCATGAATTTGATGCAACGTCAAAAATGAGCTTTTTTCTATCCCAAACTATTCTTGCAACTTTTGGTGTCAAACTTTGCACCTTGATGGCAAACGTCATAAGTATTGCGCTAAAGTGCTAGCATACTTAAAAATATACCTGTAGGGGATTGGAGTGAAGTTGCGCCAAATTTTGCCATTTCTTAAAAAGTTGCAATTGATGAATCAGACGAAAATATCTGGAATCACTAAACTAAAAAAAAAGGCTCAAAACATACAAAGATAATCAAAAAACAGGCGCAAAGGCATTGATGAATCAGGCGAAATTATCTGGAACAAAGCTCAGTCCACAAAGCGGAAAACAAAAACAAAAAGCAGGCGAGTGCATAGAAAATAGACTTCAAGAAAGTCACAAAAAAATATAAGTTGGATGCAAAAAAAAAGCTCAAAACATACAAAGATGGACAAAAAAACAGGCACAAAGGCAATGATCAATCAAGGCCTATCTTTTTTCAGGGTAGCAAGTTAAAGACGGTGTCTGGCAGCAGCTTTCTCCTTTCTCCCCATTGAAAGCAGAAAACTGATTTTTTTTTAATGACAATGATACTAATTCTGTTGGTTCTTCCTACAGATGAAGTTGTAGTGATACAACTCTCCTCCACAAATATCCTCCTCTTTACGACATTTGGTCTTGAGATCATGGTGCAGAGAGTCCCCGTCTTCACCGCTTACATTAAGCTGAACACAGATTATTTTGGAAACACCAAAGGTAAGAATTTTTGGAAGACTGAAATGAAATAACTGATAATGAAATGGTTCAAGTGTCTAATTTGTGGTCATCTGGTAATTAACATTTTTATGTTTTCCTATTCCCCCATAAATTCTTGTAGGTAAGGGCAAGTCTGGATTTTGGTCATGTGACTTGATATATCTAGACTTTCACAAGGGTCTCGAATTGAAGGAAAAAGATACAGGGACTAGGGGACAATAAATGTATGGGAGAATTGCATTGGTCAAGATGTAAAAAGCAAAAAAGTCATTGTAAATTCTACATACTAAAAACAGGCTAAAGTCTACAGTGGTGAACCACAAGCGTTCATGTTAGGCCTCATTCAGATGTCAGTGATTTTTCTTGCATGCAAAACATGGACCGATTTTCAAGAGTGTTTTGATCCAATTTTCATCAGAACTTGGTCAGTACGTCAGTTTTTAACCATCAGAGTTTCATCAGTTCTTCTAGTATGCATAAAAAAAGATGGAGGGTTCTCAAGCTTCTGTTATCAGTCAGCAAAAGTTCTGTCCACTTCACAGACCCATAAACTTGTTGAGTTTGACCCATAAGGGTTTGTTCAGACGTCCGTTTTTGGCACACGATTTCCATCTGTGTTCTTAACGGATAGAGCTCATACATAGTATAGTCTATGGGGCTAGTCCCATGGCCGATTTTGAGACGTGTTCCATATTGTTTCAAGTGTTGGATCAAATTCAGCATTGTGAGTCTATGGGTCTGTGAAAAAATGGACAAACACGGACATCTGAATGAGGCCTTACTGTTTACCTCTTTCATCTACAATATTATATTTTGATGTATTGGAATTGTCTCCTTTCATTCACTCAGGGTATGCAGTAAGGGATTAGTCATTTGGTTTGCAGTATGATTAAAACTATATTACCATTTATTTTTTATGTTTTTTTTTTAAAAACAGGACTATGTGGCAACTTTAATGGTGAAACTAAGGACGACTTTCTTTCCAGTTCTGGGATTGTTGAGGGAGCAGTGACAGTATTTGTAGACTCCTGGAGAGCAGCTGCAAACTGTAAAGCAGCCCAGAATATAGATGTTAACCCTTGCTCAATGAGTGTATCTAATGGTAAGTGCCTTATGGATCGAGGTCCCAGTATTTCAGATATCCTCTAAAACTTTTTTATCTACTAATAGCCAAGAAAACACACAGTTTAGAGACAAATATGACGGTATTCAATACATCTACACAAAGAATTTGTTGGGAAGCTTAAAATTTAATTTTACAAGGTTTGGAAGGAGATATCCAGCCTTTTAAATTTGATGACCATAGGAGATGCCATTAATATTAGATTGGCGGGGTCCATCGGTGCAAGGTCGCCTATTCACTTGAAAAGTAGGGCAAAGGCAAGTACAAACCAGCATAGAAGCTGCACATTGTGAGGATGCATGGACTCAGCCTCCACCTATTAGACATTATCAAATGTCTTATATCAATGACCCTAAGGCTAGGGTCACACAACGCTATTTTCTCTCATCTGAAAAAATTGGGCCTATTATGCTAATCAGATCACTCTGATTAAAGCTTGATCAGAGTGCTATCATAGTGTGATCCAATTCTGTCAGATGAGAAGATTGAGAAAAATAATGTTCTATCTTCTCCACTCTGCTAGGCCATGAAAATCGGACTGCTCTCATATGTCATCTGAGTGCAGTCCGAGTTTTTCCACAGACTCATTGATTTGTATGGTCGAATGCGACCTGAATATCAAATGCAAATCGAGCGTGCTGCAATTTTTTTTTCTTCGGACCAGCTCTGTCCAAGAAAAAAATCAGACATGCGCACGGCCCCATAACATAATATTGGTCTGAGTGCAATCCGATGTTTTGTCCGATCACATTCGGACAGCAAATACACTCGTCTGCACCTGTATTTAATGTAAAATATCAGTTTAAAAAAATTTGAATAACTCCTTTAAATCAAAAAAATATCAAAAGGTTCGTAGGTTTGGCTCTGCATTCTTAGGACAGTCAAATTCAAAAGCACCGGTGACGAAAGTGAACACAATAGAACTATTCTGCTCTTCTTGCAGATCAGCCAATAACTCCATCCTGTACCGAGAAGTTAATTTGTAACCAAATTTAACCAAATACAAGTTATTATTACATTTCGCGAATGGTCAGATGTAACTAATATATTCTTAATAAACAGAAATTTTCGCACAAGCGCACTGCACTGTTTTGGTCAACCAGGAAAGCCCATTTCAAAAATGCCACTCTCTGGTGGATCCAGAACCCTACTACAAGGTAAAACGAGTCATAGAAGTAAAACCAATATACAGTTCTTGTTTTAATATCTTTGTGATTAGTAAGATTTTCATTGAAGTCATAAATATAACATCAGTTTACATAGAATATTCTATGTGTAAGCAGCCATAATGATCATGATAGCATAACATTACCAGCATGACTACTGAAATACATTAATGGGGTTTAGTTCGTTACCTAAGCCAACTCCCTTCTCTGCATCAGCTTTGATAGAAGGGGTTTGTCTTAAAGGGCTATTCTCATGTTATAAAATTGGTAAGGTTAATTAGACAGCATAGAATGCATGTTTGCATTCGTGCTTTCTATCTGCTGCCATTCTCCTGCAAAAGGAGCTTTTGTCTTACATAGTTTCCAGCTTGTTCCCAAGAAGACTGACCTCTAGAGCCTCGTAAAAGCAGTAGCTATCTTCTAGGCTGACGAGTTAACTCCTGAGATCCCAGTCAACTCTCTCCACTATACAGCAGTTAGCTGCTCATCTCTCCCCCACCTACCCATGTCAACCTCTGATATGGAGCTGATGTTATCAGTCCTGTAAAATCAGAGGCCAACCCTTCCTGCCCCTATCTGTTGCTACTTCCAGAGCAGTTTTTCAGATCACTACTCTCACTTTACCAAGCCATGTACTTAGTAGTTATTAGTAAATTTAGTAGCTGTTAGTAAATTTCTCAGGAGTTTTAAGAAGGGACCAGAGGTGGGCAATCAGTCTCACTGTCATGCTGATAATACAATATTCTAATATAATAACGAGGCTCCAAATTTGACTTTTATTTTGGCTGTAAATCTAACTTAAAGCAAGTTTCAAAAACTTTAAATGTAAAATATCAAATTTTTTTGTATCCTATTATTTTCCATTTTATCTTTATACTGTACATTTTATTGATTGGTCTAACTAGCAGAATTCTAACAAAGAAAAGCCAGACCCGTGTGATAGCTATCATCTTAACACTTGATCAGTAGACCGCTATCCTTCCTGATTCCCCCACACATGAAATCTCAGTCATATGTTTCAGTGGGAAGAGAGGAGAAAGTTGTTGGCACCTCTTACAGCCACTTATCTCTTATAAAAGGGTCGGAGAATGAAATTCCATCTGCCTGACTCTTACCTCTCCCAACATCATCTGTCAGGGAAGAGTCGAAAGGCCTCAATATATTTTAGATGGTCAACCTTTTCAAATTTTGGGGGGGTCCAAAACTTTGGTGCAAAGTTGTATGGGAACCTTAAATTACACAGTTCTTGGTTGTAGTGTTAAAGGCTTAATATCTGATATTCTGTTTTTAGAGGTGTGTCTATGAAGCTTGCAACTACCAAGAAACTGTTAACTTCATCTGCTCTGCTCTTGGATCGTACGCCCGGGCCTGCGCTGCCAAGGGAATCATCCTAAAAGATTGGAGGACCTTCACCAACTGCAGTAAGTAAAATCAAAATATGCTTATAGCAGAAAGATAGTCAAGGCAGCAAGAACAGAAATTTAATTTAGACTATGAATCAAAAGTGTAGAATCACGTAGTGTGCAAGTGAGGAACCATAGGCGACAACTCTGATTACTCAAAAATATTAACTTACAAAAGGTACTTTGCTTCATACAAGCCATTTTTAAGACAAGTGCTGGGATAAGGTGTTATCTGAGCATTCTCGGGTGCTAACCAAGTGTCTTCGGCATGCTCGAAAAATATGTCAGAGTCCCCGCGGTTGCATGTCTCGCGGCTGTTTGACAGCTTCAACACACGCACTGATTGCCTAACAAACAGGGGTTCCCTGGATGGGTTGCGGCTATCGAAGAGTCATGAGACATGCAGCCGCGGGGACTCAAACATATTATTTGAGCACACCGAAGACACTCGGTTATCACTTGAGCATGCTCGGATAACACCTTATCCACGCACGTTCGTTCATCACTGCTGTTCACAAAAAAAAAAAAAATCTGCCCCGGTATATCTTAGATATTCTATTAAACCAATTGGATTTAATGGAATTAGAAATAATACATATGATGATTTAGGACAAGTGTGGTAGTTAGAAATTATTTTTATTTGATTGGTTTCCATGGGAAAAAAAATGACAATATGGTCTATCACTTGTACAGTTGACACAATCTCAGGCTGATGTACTTAGAGGAGATGGTTCACAATAGACATATTGGTAGGACATGCCGTCAGTATCTGATCACTGGCGGTCCTATCTATGACCACCTTCGATTGCATTAATAAAGAGGCAGCACCATGTAAAGAGCACTGTGTCTCAAAATATTCTGTTGGACCTTTTTTTTTTTTTAACCATTGGCCATTGGCTCTAATGTATCCTCCGGGAAAAGGTCCTCACCTATCAGACATTACTCCAAGCAATTTTGGTTTCATTAACATGGCTCAAAAATTGCTCAAGCTATGACGAAAGGACTGATCTGCTACAAACGTTTCTACATTTAATGAATTTTTTTTTAGCTTTGTCATACTCTTCTATCCAGTGATACACAATACACTGTACAACAGTGCCATCTAACACATACGATGCACACCGCCAAATACTGTGCCCTTGTTAAACTTTTAGAATTTAATTCTCAATAATAGTTTTAAAAGGATTGTCCACTTCCCAAAAGAAAATTACTTTAGCTGAGTTCATAATATAATTGTTAAGAAAGTAGTAATATTTTTTATTTTCAAAGGTGCTCTGATCTTTTGCGATAAGTCTCAGTTCCATCTTTACTGCCGGCCCTGTGCTTGACACAGAACAGTGTTTGCTGTAACGGCACATTATCTGATCTGCGGATGTGAAGACAGGGAAGGGGGCTGGCTTAGCTATTAAAATGAGCAACCAGCCGACCCCTTCAATGACACGTCAACATAGGAAACACCCTCCTGTGTCAAACCCAACCAGAAGTGGAGTTGCTGAGACCTGGACTCTTTTGAAAATAAAATTATATTTGAAACTTCTTTATTAGATTTTGAAAAAAAAACTAAACGTATTTTTTTTTTAAAGTGGAAACCTTCTCTAAAGGCTTATACCTATCTTCCTAAATGGGTATTTTCAGATAACACAAGTCATTTTGCAATTTAGTGCTAAAATTTTCAGCCATTCACCAACCACCATGGCTAGACAGCAGAACATGTGCAGCGCATACAAGCCCTTTTTTATTGAGCTTGTAAGCACTGCTATGAAGCTGTCCAGGATCGCTGGAGGACACTTTTTTCTCGCAATCTTGGCCGGTTTCAGTGTAGTGGTTGCAAGCTAGAGAGCAGAGGTGGTCGGTCTCCTAAGGAACGAGCTGTAAACAATGGAAAAGTTTCAATATCTGAAGAATTCTTGCAAATTTTAAGAAGCAGTCATTTGCAAAATTGCTTGTTTTTAAAAGTACTATCCATTTATGAAGATGGAGAAAGCCTTCTAACATCTCATCTGGACTTGATTTCTTCTCTCTCTCTAGCTGTTGCCTGCAGCGGTAACCAGACGTTCAGTTACAACACTAGCCCCTGCGGTCAGACTTGTCTGTCCCTCTCTAACATGGAGCTGGAATGCTATGCCATTGACATCCCATTTGAAGGCTGCAACTGTCCTGCCGGTCTTTACCTGGATAACAAACAGGAATGTGTTCTAAAATCACAATGTCCCTGCTACTTGAATGCAAACACCGTCATCATGCCAAACCAGCAAACAGTCTACAATGGTCTCACATGGTAAGGGGAGATGGGAATATGAAAAGATTGAATATGGGGGGGTCAACAAGATTTACTTTCAATCGTAATATTGATATCAATGCAGAACGTCCGAGAGATGGAACATTAATAGCAATTTTTAAAGAAAAAAATTTTTTAGTCTATGTTCCCATATTGGGAATTATAAGGTACCAATAGTGGAATTCCCTTTAGGAGAAAAAGGAGAGACATAGCGCTTTAAGAGCATAGTAAGAGAGCTTAAAATTGAAAACAAGAAATTTTCTCACCTTATGGAGTTGAGCAAATTTAGGCACAACTCCTAAAAATATGTGAAATTAATACAACAGGTGCAGCCAATCTGGTGTGCTGATTGAAATTCCTCCAAAGGAGTTCCGGAAGTAAGTGAAGAGGGTGGAGATACCAGTTGAAGTGCGCTCCCATGGTAACAGATGTAATAAAATGAAAATAAGACCAAAAAATATATCAAGAATAAAATGAAATAAAACAAAAATTCTATTTAAAAAAAACACAACGCGTTTCTCCTGTATTCAGCCTTCCTCAGGTGCTCCTCATCTGAGGAAGGTAAAATACAGCCGAAACGCTTTGGGAAATTATAAGGTGTCACATTTCTGGTATTAAAAACCTCTATTCTTGTATTCTTCATGAAGTCATTGAGCCTTTTGTTTCACACTAACCTTTGGATCTTCTTTTTGTTTTTGTCAGCCTCTGAAATGTAGAAATTTCGGCAAATTATATGATGTAGATACGTCAAATTCAGTCAACAATTTTCTAATTATAAGGGTTGGCAAAGGATAAGAATTAGTAAAACCAGCCAGGCATTAGATATTGTTATATATCATTCAGTATGCAAAAATATCGCATTAGGTTATTGCTATGGTGATCCCCTGTACAGAACCCACATATATTAGCCAAACTGGAGAGCAAATACAAAACTAAAGGACCCTTCATGTCTTGTATGCTCAGCCCAGCTAGGCACTTTGTAATACTGAATGTCTTCTGTGGTGGCGCTATTGGGAATCTAGAAGATTGCTGCTTCAGTCCCCGGCAGTTTACAGTTAATCACTGATTGACTTTTAGTTCGGGGCAATTGTAACAAATGGGAATTGTTCAAAGTCGAACACCCTTACATATTAATATGTAATATTTGCTGCATATATAATGTGGAGGAAAAGTTAACTTGTAAATTTTGAATACAGAGTATTGCTTTTTTGCAGCTATTGCGTCAGCGGAAGACTCAACTGCATAGGAACACCATTTGAGTTTGAGGGTACTGTGTGCTTTTTGTTAGTATTTTTTATACTGTATGTCCTTTTAGGTCTCGTCTCACAATTGCTTTATCTTCTTAATTTTAGAAACTTGTGAAGCTCCTAAAATAATGAAGACCTGTGGATCCCTTTCTGATAAATATGGAGCTGCTTGTGCCCCAACATGCCAGCTTCTGGCTACTGGTATCCGCTGTGTATGTGTCATACCAATCCTATGTTGTATATTTGCTCTTAAAGGGATTGTACGGGCCTATATTATTTTTTTCCTATGGGCCTAAAAACTAACGGGCAGGTAGTTGGTAACAGAGGCAACTATCAGCCTGTCCTACTCGATGTTGGCTCAGAGCCTTCACTGGCAATTAAGCTGCTGCTTTTTCTTCCAGGTTGCTATGTCGGCGGAACATAACTGCCGACGCCATGCTGATTGACAGCTGGCTTCCCACAGTGAGGCAGTGGGGAGCCAACTGTCAATCAGAATGACGCTGATAGTCATGCCCCATCAACAGAGTAGAACTGAAGAGTAGCCGCTGCTCTGACAACATGAATTCAGCACAAGCCGCTGAATTTCTGGAAGGAGCAGTCTGTGACCTCTCTGTGCCGGCAGAGATCGGCACTGGGCACAACATGCAGGTAGATAGCATCTATCTTACTTGTTAGTTCTTAAGGCCCGTCACACATAGCGACACATCAGCGATCCCGACAACGATATGCACTTGTCAGGATCGCTGGTGTGTTGCTAGATGATGGCTGGTGAGCTGCCAAACAGGCAGCTCAGGCAGTGATCAGGACAGTGACACTGCGGGTAACGTCGCTTAGTTACCCGCAGTGTACATTGGATACCCGCCCGCTGGTGCAGGGAGCTGGTAACCAAGGTGCACATCGGGTTTCCAGGCGCTGGGCGGCGCCTGGAAAACCGATGTGTACCTTGGTTACCAGCTCTCCTGCAGCAGCGCGCTGCTATCCAGCGTACACATCGGGTTTCCAGGCGCTGCGTGGCACCTGGAAACCCGATGTGTACCTTGGTTACCAGCTGATCGCTGGTCTCCTGCCTGCCACATGCAGCGATGCATGCTGGCCAGCGGGAGACCAACGGTCAAAAAAATGTCCTGGCCTTTGGACAATGATCAGTGATACCCGCAGGGGGGCCGGTCGCTGATCAGTGTCACACACAGCGATATTGCAGGGGAGATCGCTGTTGCTCACAAAACTAGTGACTCAGCAGTGATCTCGCTAGCGAGATCGCAGTGTGTGATGGGGGCTTTAGGCTCATAGTAAAAAAATTAAATAGTCCCGGTTAAGCCCTTTATCAGTCTAAAGGCAAAGCAAATCAGTATTCTAAAAGTCCCAGAAATCGTCCACAACAATGACACAACGTGACACTGAGTCACCTCCTTTAACAGCTGTAGATTATTCTGTCCGTACTTCACAAAGGCAAAAAAATGGGTTGTCTGGAATTAGAGAAAAACAAGGGGTTTTTTTGCTAAAAGTGATATCGCTCTGGTTCGTGGGCAAGATGATTTTTTCTATTTCAAGACCACTTTTTAATGGGAATTTCGGTGACTTCAACATTCATAGATCGATGTTTAGTTACATAATATAGGCTGCTTTTCGATAATATATGAAATTATTAGAGTTGGTGATAACCACATGTTTTCTTTTCCTTGATTGATAAACAGATTAGATAGATAGATAGATAGATAGATAGATAGATAGATAGATAGATAGATAATAGATTTTCTAATAATCTGCTTCCATTTATAGATTCCCACCACCTGTGAAGCTGGCTGTGTTTGCCCAGCTGGTACTTATGAGGATCTTGATGGTAGTTGTGTGGCAGAGAGTGACTGCTCCTGTGAATATGGTGGCATTATTTACCGAAGTGGAATTCATGTTTGAAGAATGTCAGAGCTGGTAAGAAAGGCCATGACGGGCACTAAGTGGTTTTCCAGTGCAGCACGGTGGCTCAGTGGTTAGCACTTTTGCTTTACATTGCTGGGTTCCTGGGTTTGAATCCCACCAAAGACAACACCGGCAAGCAGTTTGTATGTTCTCCATGGGGTTGTGTGGGTTTCCACCAGATTCTCCGGTTTCCTCTCCCACTCCAGAGATATACTGATAGGGGAATTAGATTGCGAGCCCCAACAGGGACAGTAATGATTGTGCCTGTAAAGTGCTGCAGAAATGAATGTTGAAAGAAAAATAATAATACATGAAGGTAAGTCGTTGCTCGGCTTAATGTTCTAGCATTATATTTAACAATTTATCTTCTCTCTACAGTGCCTGCAGCAGAGGTCATTGGCAATGTGAGGAGACTCCAAATTGTGCATCCACATGTATGATGTATGGGGAGAGCCACATCAAAACATTTGATGGCCAGCAGTACTTGTTTGATGGAAACTGTGAATACACCTTAGCCACCGTAAGATCTTTATACCGTACATACGAATAGCTAATAAATGATGAAACATCATGTACAATGCCTACTATACACACCTCCTAATGACAATGACTGTACATGTGTACATCAGTGGTCTCAAACTCCTGACTCTTCAGAGCAGCTAGAGGTTAGAAACCACAATGGTACAATGGTGCAGGTGGACAGCTGGAGAACTAGTGGTGACTGAGCAACCCTAACATGTATTTGTATCTTTTCTTCCATTTAGGATGGATGTGGACTGAACACATCATTGCCTTCATTTAAGATCCTTACAGAAAATGTGATCTGTGGCACCACTGGAACAACCTGTTCCCGCTCCATTGTTGTCACCATTGGGGTAGGAATACGAGTTGTAAAGCATTAGTAGAACTAAGGATATTATGATATGATTACTAATGATATTTTATTAAACGTTTAATGGCACAGAACACAGAGCTGAAGCTGTTTGATGAAAAGTATTCCATCTCACAAGATACACCTGATGTGGAAATTGCCGTCCAGAACAACACCCTCTACATCATGTTTGATATCACTATCCCTGATAAGTTCTACATCTCACTCCTCTGGAACAAGAACATGAATTTGTTTATCAAGATATTAAAGCTTGGCAAGGTATGTAAATCTCTGCAAGTTGGGTTTTACATCTTTCTTAGTGTTTTTGTGCTCATCTTCATCATCAACGCTAATGCAGAACAATTCGGCGCATCAACTACCCTGAGCCATAAATAATTCTGGTGCCAAATATAGACCTAAAGATAAAGAATGAGAAAGGCCTTGATAGGGCAAAACTTCAGGGTAACAAGATGGAAATAAGAAGATTCTTGTGCCTCCCTCTGTGTTGTCTTTCACCTTCGCATGTTAAGAATGGAAATTGCCAATGGCGACCCCTTTGCTGGATCCAATCTGGTAAATTAGTGATGATAAAATACCCAAAAAAAGTAAGACAAGTAGGTGAGGGTTAAATCCTAACACTGCAGGTCTTGATTAGATGCACCTGACTTGCTTTAACTAAGAACCAGGGTCTGTGTTCACTAGGTCTTAGTCTGCTGGATGGATCAGAGTTGAGTGTGCTGCTGGGAGTGCCAGTTAAAATGTGAGCTGCATTTGAGAGAGACATAAATGAGGGTCTCTCTCTGAATGGAGTGACTGGGGAGTCAGCTGAGGAGCTCATCAGTCTTTGATAAAAGAACCATTTAATGGTGGACAGTCTACCATAGTGTGGGAGCTGGAGAGATCTCATACTGACCTGTGTGTGGTTGGATGTATGCCTGCCAGAGAATTGGATGTATACTTGTTGTAACGGGTCCGGAGGGCGGAACCTCTGAGCTACTATACAAGGGGGCGGTCCTTGTAAGGGAGCGGGTGGCGACCAGGGTAGACAGGCAGGCAGTCACAGCAGGTAACCGGGGCAGTCTCTGGATGGACGGGCAGGAGGTCACGGCAAGTGACCGGGGCAGTCTCTGGATGAACGGGCAGGAGGTCACGGCAAGTGACCGGGGCAGTCTCTGGATGAACGGGCAAATATGACCTGTGATGGCTGAGCCTCCCGGTAGGCTAGCAGGCAGATAGCAGATGAGCGCTCCCAGGTGAGCGGGCGAGAGTCTCTGGAATAGCAGGTGGTCACCGAACGTGACGGCAGAGCCTCCAGGTAGGCTAGCAGGCAGGCAACAGATGAGCGCTCCCAGGTGAGCGGGCGAGAGTCTCTGGAATAGCAGGTGGTCACCGAACGTGACGGCAGAGCCTCCAGGCAGGCCAGCAGGCAGGCAACAGGTGAGCGCTCCCAGGTGAGCAGGCAGGCTGGTCCATAGACAGACTGGCAGGTGATGGTGGACAGACTGTCGGACGGTGGAGCCTCCAGGTAGGCTAGCGGGCTGGTAACAGGTGAGTGCTCCCAGGTGAGCGGGCAGGAATCTGGCAGGTAACAGGCAACGGAACCTGAGGGCTGAAGCAGAGTAGTGAACAGTGCAACAACATTGCTCGGGCACCTCCATTTTGGAGGAGGTGCCTTATATATGGTGAAGTCCTCCGGCCATTGGCCGGGGACTACTTAGGAGGACGCGCGCGGCCCCTATAAGAGGAAGGGAGCGCGCGCGCCCTAAGCACACTGGCCGGAAAGGAGCGTACGCCACCAGCAGAGCGGGAGGAGGAAGACGGACCCGGAGCAGAGGGGTGAGGGGAACAGCGACCCTGCCTAGCAGAGGGCAGGGACGCCGACGCTACAGTACCTCCCCCTTTAGGCCCCCCCTTTTTTAGGCCAGAGAGAAATTTAGCTAATATGAGAGGGGCATGGATGTTCTCCCGAGGCTCCCACGTTCTCTCCTCAGGACCAAACCCCTTCCAATCCACCAGAAAATAGGTCTTTTTCCTTACCCTTTTGGTGGCCAGAATGTTCTCTACCTCAAATTCGTTTTCAGCAGAAACTGGAGCAGGAAGCGTACCTGTAGGCTTGACAAAAGAGTTAAGTACCACCGGTTTGAGGAGAGATACATGGAAGGAGTTAGGAATCCGCAAATTGGCCGGGAGTTTCAATTTATAGGCCACCGGGTTGATCTGACTGATGACCTCCAGAGGACCGATGAACCGAGGTCCAAGCTTATAGGAAGGAATCTTGAGCCGGACATACTTGGACGAGAGCCAGACCTTATCCCCAGGACGGAATTGAGGAGGATCCAGACGTTTTTTGTCAGCATGTTTCTTCATGCGCTCGGATGACAGAATGAGTGCGGACCGGGTACTCTCCCATATGGTGGAAAATTCGTTAACAAGAGATTCCGCAGCTGGATTGTCCACAGAGGTGGAGACGGGAACAGGGATCCGAGGATGCTGACCGAAGACTACAAAAAACGGAGATTTGGAGGAAGACTCGCTCTCGTGATTGTTGTAAGAAAATTCGGCCCATGGCATGTGATCCACCCAGTCAGAATGGTGGACATTAACGAAGTGCCGGAGGTAACTGGTCAGAATCTGATTGATCCGCTCCACTTGACCATTGGACTGTGGGTGGTAAGCGGAGGAGAAATCCAGGGAGACGTCTAGCAACTTACAAGTGGCTTTCCAGAAACGTGAGGTGAACTGTACCCCACGATCCGACACAATGTGACGAGGCAGGCCATGAAGACGGAAGATGTGGCGGATAAAGTCTTTAGCCAGTTCGGGTGCTGACGGAAGACCTGGCAGGTGAATAAAGTTAGCCATCTTGGAAAAACGGTCAACGACCACCCAAATGACCGTACAACCGGCAGAGATGGGGAGGTCAGTTATGAAGTCCATGGCTATATGCTGCCAGGGGGCAGCGGGTACCGGAAGCGGAAGGAGGCGGCCGGCAGGCAGGTGTCTCGGAACTTTGTTGCGGGCACAGGAGGCACAGGCAGAAACAAAGTCTTTTACGTCCTTGTGCAGGGTAGGCCACCAGTAATGCCGGGTAATAAGCTGGAGGGTCTTTTTCTGACCGGCGTGGCCAGCTAGTTTAGACGAATGACCCCAGTGTAGGATCCTCTCTCGATTGGGTACCGATACGAACGTCTTACCAGGAGGGAGACGATTTAGACTCACGGGAGCCACCTGCATCACTCTGGCGGGATCGATGATATGTTTAGGTTCCTCCTCGAGATCCGACACCAGGAAGGATCGAGACAAGGCGTCCGCCTTGATGTTCTTGTCTGCCGGGCGAAAATGTAGAAGAAAATCAAAGCGAGCAAAAAACAAGGACCACCGGGCTTGGCGAGGGTTAAGTCTCTGAGCATGCTGGAGGTAAGCCAAGTTTTTGTGATCAGTGTAAATGATTACCGGATGAAGAGCCCCTCGAGTAGGTAACGCCACTCTTCTAATGCCAGCTTGATGGCCAATAGCTCTCGGTCTCCTATGGAATAATTGCGCTCGGAAGAGGAGAAGAGTTTAGAGAAGAAGCCGCAAGTTACCATCCTCCCGGAAGAAGATTTTTGAGTAAGTACCGCTCCGGCTCCAGAGGAGGAAGCGTCAACCTCCAAGAAGAACTGCTTGTTGCCGTCCGGGCGATGCAGCACCGGAGCGGAAGAGAAGGCTTGTTTTAAGGAAAGAAAGGCCTCCTCTGCCTCGGGCGTCCACTGTTTGGGGTTAGCGTCCTTGCGGGTGAGCGCGGAGATTGGAGCAGTCCGGGAAGAGAAGTGCGGTATGAAGAGGCGGTAATAATTGGCGAAGCCCAGGAACCGCTGAATGGCCTTCAATCCCTCCGGTCGGGGCCATTTCTCGATGGCAGATAGTTTCTCTGGATCCATTCGTAGTCCTGTCTGAGAAATGATGTAGCCCAAAAACAGAAGCGAAGTCTGCTCAAAGAGGCACTTCTCATATTTAGCGAAGAGGTGATTCTGCCTGAGCCTGAGCAGAACCTGACGAACGTCCCTCCGGTGAGACTGGAGATCCGGAGAGAAGACCAAGATGTCGTCCAGGTACACCACTACGCAGGAGTAGAGAGGGTCCCGGAAGATGTCATTGACCAACTCTTGAAAGACTGCCGGAGCGTTACAGAGACCAAAGGGCATCACCAAATACTCGTAGTGGCCGTCCCGGGTGTTGAATGCCGTCTTCCATTCATCTCCCCGACGGATACGGACTAGGTTATATGCCCCACGAAGATCCAGTTTGGTGAAGATTCTAGCCCCCCTCAGACGATCAAATAATTCTGGAATGAGCGGAAGGGGGTACTTATTCTTCACCGTGATCAGGTTAAGACCTCTGTAGTCTATACAGGGACGGAAAGAGCCGTCTTTCTTTTTTACGAAGAAGAAGCCTGCTCCCGCTGGGGAGGTAGATTTCCGGATGAATCCCTTGGCCAAATTCTCCTCGATATATTCGGACATCGACCTGGTCTCAGCAGCAGACAATGGGTAAATACGCCCACGGGGAGGCGTAGTACCGGGTAGCAGGTCGATAGGGCAATCATAAGGTCTGTGAGGGGGTAATGTCTCTGCCTCCTTTTTATTAAAGACATCAGCGAATGACCAATATGGAATCGGGAGCCCAGGTAGATTAGTTGGTGTAGGAGAAGGACGGACGGGATGAACAGGAACCAAACACGTTTTATGACAGTCTTGTCCCCAGCGAAGGATCTCTCCAGTCTGCCAGTCGAGCACGGGTGCATGCTTTTGGAGCCAAGGTAGACCTAGTAAGAACGCGTGAGAGAGTCCAGGCAGAACATGAAAAGAGATGCTCTCAGAATGCAGCATACCCACCTGCAGAGTTATGGATTCGGTGATAAGTTGGATGGGACGTGGTAAGAGACCCCCATCCACAGCAGCGACAGATACTGGTACAACCAGAGGTTTGGTAGGAATGCGGTATTTTTCTACCAGAGCCTGTGAAACAAGATTCCTGGCTGCTCCAGAGTCAAGTTGGGCTAGTTCGAAATAACGGTTCTCCCCGAGGAGAATTGAGACTGACAGCAGCAGAGATGGAGAGGATTTATCTTTGTCTAGGTCGACCTCTCTGAGCGAACCTAGACACAGGCGTTTCCCGACCTCTCCGGGCAGGTACGGATCCGGTGCTCCTTACTGCCACAGTAGAAGCAACTCCCCTCGGCACGGCGTAAGTCCTGACGGGTTTTGACCATCTTGGTCTGGTCGACCTGCATAGGCTCAGGAGAGTGTAATTGGGGAGAAACGGAGGGAGTGACGGGTTTCTGAAACGTAGGAGCTAGACGTGGAAACCTCCTCTCACGGGTAACCTCTTTGGCCCGCTCCTGGAACTGTAGGTCAATCCGGGTGGCAAGAGTTATTAGGTCATCGAGAGTGGTAGGAATGTCCCGACCGGCGAGTTCATCTTTAATACGACCGGACAGACCCTCCCAGAAAACAGATACCAGAGCGTCGTTATCCCAGGTCAGCTCCGAGGCAAGGGTACGGAACTGTATGGCATATTGGCCCACGGTGAGACCTCCCTGACGGAGGCGTAGCAGAGATGATGCGGATGAGGTCTTCCGTCCGGGTTCGTCGAAGACCTTCCGGAAAGCCGCGAGAAAGGCAGACAAGTCGGACACCAGGGGATCTCCTCTCTCCCAAAGAGGATTTAGCCAGGCCAGGGCCTCCCCGGTGAGATGGGACATGATGAAGGCAATTTTGGCCCGGTCGGAGTTAAACTGGTGGGACAGGAGTTCAAAGTGCAGGGTGCACAGATTAATGAAGCCCCGAGCCTGAGCGGGGTCGCCTCCGAAGCGAGGAGGTGCAGAAAGCCGGGGTCCGGGACAGGAAACCACGGAATGGGTGGAGAGCGGAGCTGCCGGATTGCGGGTCATGGCACCAGCGGTGGTTGCTGGTGTAGCGGCCAGAGTGTCCAGGCGAGAATTGACATTCCGCAGGTGACCCAGGATGGACTCCTGTTGGGACCTCTGACGGGACAGTTCATGACACAAGTCCGAGAGCGAGGGAGCTTGGGTGCCACCGGGTTCCATGGCCCGAGCAAACTGTAACGGGTCCGGAGGGCGGAACCTCTGAGCTACTATACAAGGGGGCGGTCCTTGTAAGGGAGCAGGTGGCGACCAGGGTAGACAGGCAGGCAGTCACAGCAGGTAACCGGGGCAGTCTCTGGATGGATGGGCAGGAGGTCACGGCAAGTGACCGGGGCAGTCTCTGGATGAACGGGCAGGAGGTCACGGCAAGTGACCGGGGCAGTCTCTGGATGAACGGGCAAATACGACCTGTGATGGCTGAGCCTCCCGGTAGGCTAGCAGGCAGATAGCAGATGAGCGCTCCCAGGTGAGCGGGCGAGAGTCTCTGGAATAGCAGGTGGTCACCGAACGTGACGGCAGAGCCTCCAGGTAGGCTAGCAGGCAGGCAACAGATGAGCGCTCCCAGGTGAGCGGGCGAGAGTCTCTGGAATAGCAGGTGGTCACCGAACGTGACGGCAGAGCCTCCAGGCAGGCCAGCAGGCAGGCAACAGGTGAGCGCTCCCAGGTGAGCGGGCAGGCTGGTCCATAGACAGACTGGCAGGTGATGGTGGACAGACTGTCGGACGGTGGAGCCTCCAGGTAGGCTAGCAGGCTGGTAACAGGTGAGCACTCCCAGGTGAGCGGGCAGGAATCTGGCAGGTAACAGGCAACAGAACCTGAGGGCTGAAGCAGAGTATTGAACAGTGCAACAACATTGCTCGGGCACCTCCATTTTGGAGGAGGTGCCTTATATATGGTGAAGTCCTCCAGGCCATTGGCCGGGGACTACTTAGGAGGACGCGCGCGGCCCCTATAAGAGGAAGGGAGTGCAGCGCGCGCCCTAAGCACAGTGGTCGGAAAGGAGCGTACGCCACCAGCAGAGCGGGAGGAGGAAGACGGACCCGGAGCAGAGGGGTGAGGGGAACAGCGTCCCTGCCTAGCAGAGAGCAGGGACGCCGACGCTACACTTGTCAGAGCAGATATTGACTATTGGGTCATTTTGGAGCCTTCATGATCTATGTACATCCGAGATAATTCATTCTAAGGCTAAGGTCACACCACTGTTTTTTCTATTTCATAGTTTGATCCGATTTTCTCCATCTTCTTCATTTTGTCAGTCAGCAAAAATCAGACAAACTCTGTCCAAGGAAAAAAATCGAACATGTGCGATCCAATGTTTTGTCAGATCACACTCAGACCGAAAATACGGTCATCCTCACGAACAGCGAGTTATGCTGCTACTTTGATAATCAACTTCCACTGGAATATGCTGTGAAAACCCATTCCTGATTGAGATACTAGGCGAAAAAAAACCCTTTCCTTACAGAAAACCCTTCACATATTAATTCCTTCTAACAATTGTAATTCTGAGAGTAGCAATATTAGATGATTGGGGCTACATTCAGAAAGCTTTAATATACTTTTGAGAAGTTTGCCAATGTCTAAAGGAAATAAGTTTTCACCATTATTATAGACTGGGGTTCATTATTGAAAGAGCAGGGAAACTATGGAACTCTCGCCTACAGGATGTTGTAATGATTGATTCAGATAGCAAGTTCAAGGAGGTCTCAGATGCCTTTTTGGAGTCAGGAAAAAATTTTTTGTCCTTAAAGGGAATCTGTCAGCAGGTTTTTGCTATGTAAGTTGAAGACATCATTTTGTAGGGGTTAAAGCAGAGATTTCAGCAATGCCTTTCTTATCAAGCTCCAAGGTATATGCTAAAAAGCATATAATGATTGTTTTAGCACCAGTAGCTTATCATTGCTGTGACTAGATGGTCGCATGAGCTCTGGTCTGACACGCCCCCTCCTGTGATAAGCAGCTCACTGTCTAAAGACATTTTACATACAGAGCCTGGTGTGGGCGGGGCTAGCTCTCTCAGCTCTGCTTCATGCTAAATCTAAAAACTCTTATTGTGTCTTAACTGCTGCACCCAGTAATCTAAGGGATACATCGTTGGATTCAGCTTTTATTTGCCTACATCATACAGCTCTCAGATGAGGTAGCAAAAATCTGCTAACAGATTACCTTAAAAAAATCACTCCCAATATTTTTTCATTAGTATTAGCTATACTAGTATAAATGTGTGTGTAATGTAGTGTCAGTATATTAATATGCTCACCGATGGACATTTTCCCCAGTTTCCAGCACCACATTGGTCCTCTTCTCACTCACGTGACTTCCTCTCCCCCAGGAATCGGTATGTGGTCTCTGTGGAAATTATAATGGAAACATGAAGGATGACTTCGAAACCAGAAGCAAATATGTGGCTTCCACTCAGCTGGAGTTCATAAATTCATGGAAAGAAAGACCAACGTGCATGGATGTCACTAATGTGGTAGATTCCTGTGGAAAGAATCCTCATCGGAAGGCTTGGGGTGAAAACAGTTGTCTGATTCTTAAGTCTAATGTTTTCGAAGCCTGCAGTAAACGGGTAAGAGTGGCACAATCATACACCAAAAAATCATCAGCTATGGGAAATAGTGGAAGTAATTGGAGAGTCATTTATTTGTAGTGTACTAGATGAGAGGGAATTATTAATGTATCGTACACTGTGATTGAGTAATGAAAAATGATCTTGTGATTTTCAGGTCAGTTATGTTAAATACTATGACGCCTGCGTGAACGATGCTTGTGCATGTGACACAGGAGGAGACTGTGAATGTCTGTGTAAGGCTGTCCAAGCCTATGCTACAGCATGCCTCGCTGCCGGAATTTGTGTAGACTGGAGAAAACCAGATTTTTGCCGTAAGTTCACCTTGGGGTGATAAAGCTGTTAAAGAGAATGTGTCATTAGAAAATGGCGTAATGTTTAAACCAAATATTCCGAAATCTTGTAATTTTTGCTCTGGCCTCTAAGCCTAATGTTAGGGCTGAAAGCTCTTTTTTTCATAGAGATCACTTTTCAGCAGTCATCTTATTATCATCACAGGCTGGATTGCAGTCACTGATAGCAAATACATATATAAACAGTTGTGTGAAAAAGTGTTTGCCCCTTCCCCATTTCCTATTCTTTTGCATGTTTGTCACACTTATCTGTTTCAGATCACCAATCAAATTTAAATATTAAGCACAGACAACACAAGTAATCACAAACTGCAGTTTTTAAGTGAAGGTTTTTATTATTAAGGGGAAAAAATCCAAACCTACAGGACCCTGTGTGAAAAAGTGATTATCTACCCCTTTAAAACATAAATTAATTGTGGTTTATCACAACTTTGGGAAGCTGAGTTCAATTTCCTATCTACAGCCAAGCCTGATTACTGCCACCCCTGTTCTCAAACAAGAAATCACTTAAATAGAACCTGCCTGACAAGAGAAAATCTTTATTGTTAAGGGAAAAAGAAACCTAAACCTACAGGGACCTGTGTGAAAAAGTGATTGGTGTTCTAGCCCTGTTCCAGCCCTGAAACGATTATCAATGATGACGCTTTGTTTTAGGGATGACGATTCATTTGAGTATTCCAGCATGCATTGGGATTCTCAAATGTAGTGTCATCACACACGTAAGGAAAAAAATACAATAGCAGTTAGTAGTGAATTATTAATGGAAGAATATTCGAAATTAGTTTAGATTACTGCACTAAATATTTAGGACCACCCATTTAAGTTAAAAAAAAGTTTTAAAAAAGTAAAGAAAATTTGAAAACAAAAATGAAAAAAACATAAAAAATAGCATTTTTCCCCTTTGATTTAAAAAATAAAGTGATTGACACTAAAAGAAAAATAGCAAAATTACTTGTTTTTAATTCTTCGGTCTATCAAAAAAATAGGGAAAAAAAGTGATTAAAATGTCCTCTTCTTTAGCTGTTTACTGTGACTATGAGAACACACATGTTAACACTGGAAATGGAGTTGAAATGAGCCCAGAAGTAAATTGTACATGGCACTACCAGGCTTGCCAGTGTCCATTTGCTCCACAAGCCTATCCTCATCAAAACAGTGAAGGTAATGTATCAGATTGGTGGGTAAGTAGGGGAAATTACAATTTATTTCAATGGGATAAATGTCTTTACCTAATTAGATATTAGGTTCATATTGCTTAGTGAACACTTATTTTACCATGTGACCTGGAAGTATACCGTAGATCAAGGGATTTTTATAATAGTTGAAAATGTTTCTTTTTAAAACATGCTGTAAAGCGAAATATGGCCAATCCGAAACAAATGTTAACTGGCAGCTTATTGTTTGCATCCAGACATTGAATTTGTGAAACATTAAATTATTGTCTGATGAAACTGATATGATATTATTTTCAAAAATTGCCAATAAGTATTGCTTATGCCGGCTTTGCACTCTCCACGTAGAGTAATGTTTCAACTTAGACCCCTGTCAGAGGCCTCTCACCCAGTCAAATCGGACCTCCTGCTTTGAACTGTTAAGGGGCAAACAACCCGAAACACGTGTCTGCAAATGGAGTATCTGATTTTCTTCTTACCCCAAGTCATATGGCAAGGCTTATTAAAAAGTCTACCGGTATATTGACTTTTACGATTGCTGCATCCAATAGGTGGAACTAAAGTTCTAGTCGTCTTCTTCTCTGAAGAGGATATTTTCAATTAGAAGATAACACAGGCGTCAGATTGATTGGTTTCCACAGCTAATATGGTTCCTGGTTTTGAGAGAGATGGTCACGGTTCCTTTAAAAAAATCAATAGACATTATATAAACCTTTAAAGCACATGGACATTGTCCCCTATCTTTTGGATAGGGGATAAATTATTTTTTTTTTTAGGAGGGGGGACAACCTTTTAAGTGGCAACACTATAACTTACACCAAGCACAGCAAAAATTAACCCAACACATGCCACCAAATCTCCATTAAAATCATTGACCCAGTATATCAGACTGTCCCGGTATTGAATGTTTGTGTCTGATTGTGATTTCCACATCTCCCTTGGAGGTTATACACACTGCACTGAATATGTATATTACTTATGTAATAACACCCCATGTGGGATAATGTAATTAATTATTACCATAATAACGTAATTCTATACTGTTTCTCTAACACAGGATGCTACCAATGCGGCCCTCACAAGTTCTACGATCCCGTCAAAAAGACTTGCGTCCCATGTAGTAAGTTCTCCTTTTTCAAGTCAAGTGAAAAAAATGATCTGTTAAGCATTTAGATAACTTTAACCAGTTTTTAAAGCCGTTAAAACTTAATTTTTTAATTTATTTTTTAATCAAGCACTGTGCATGCACAAGATAAAGAAATCCAGCTCAATTTATAAAGTTTGCGATTTGATATTGAGTAGTGTTCCAAGACATAGCTGCATAACAATGTCATTCCTAATTTGTAAAAAAAAAAAAACTTTAAACACCCGCTGAATCTCTGGATGACAAAGTCACTGTAGTCCCCCATTTTTCTGTACACTTGGCTTGACAAGTGTAGGGTATATTTACACAGTGGGCACTGGCACCTATCCAATTTTGCCTGGTGCTGACACCAGCCATGTTCGTCAACAATATCAGAAATTTCTGATCCACAGTTTTGCCCATTTATGTCTTTAACAAACAACAAACATGACTTTGCATTTTCATATTACTTAGGGAAAAGGAAAAAGTTAACTTTGTGCTATTATATTCTTCCATTATTTTCTTTCTTTTTTTGCAGCTGGACCACCGGTTTCAACACCAGTCCCGAGAACAACATTCAAATCCACAACATCGGTGCCGACTCCATCTCAAACATCAGTGTTACCTTCAACTGTACAGTCTTCCACAATTACTGGTTTGTGCACTTCTTTGCCCTTTATAGTTTTCTTTTATCTAATTACCTAATTTTATATATTGGTAACTTATTATCTTAACTGATTGCCAGGCGTGAGCCAAGCTGTTCCGCCTTTTCTTACTCATACAATCAGAAGTAATTGCCGCGATGTCTTGTCTAGGCGTATAATTCCTCAGTGGCGTATTAACATGCCACGTTCACTGGGGAGTGGGGGATCTAACTTAATTTTAAAAATGGGTTATGAGCCATATTAGGCCTTATTCAGAGGTAAATGATTTTTCTTCTATGCAAAAAAAGTTTTGCTTCTCATCAGTTTGTGTGCCAGTTTTTGCCATCATTAAAAATAGACAGCACACAGATGGCATCTTGAATGTTATCCATGATTTTTATGGACCCATAGACTTGGGTAATTATGATTCATGACTTGGATCAAAAATGAACATGTGAACAGCACCACAAACTATAATGGGTTCATGTTCTATCCCTAGAAAACGCAGGTAGAGTCGGACTCCTACTAATCAATATGGATGTGATGTCCTGAAGAAAGACCATCAATTTTAAAGGGAGACTATCAGCTGATTCATGTTGCCCAAGTCACCAAGCAAGGCATGAATGGGGCTCCGTTATTGCAGCCTTATACGTTTTACTTTTACAATTCAGAGAAACCATACTTTGAGAAGCCGGCTAGGGACTATACATTTTCGTTGACTAGTCAAAGGTCGGTTCCCCAAGCTCTCTTCCTTACACGGACAGGTCATTCCCTACGTGTGTATAGAGGGAGACCTGTTTGTCTACAGAAGAGGGGCCAGGGACCTTTCTTGGATTATGGTAATCATTTGAGTTCCTTAGTCCCTGGCCGTTCTCTCAAAGTAGATTCTTGTCTAAAACATTGCTGCATCTCAGAGTGTAGCATAAATGGCTGCAATTTTTCAGCTGGTCGCTGATTCATGTTGGCCTTGGTAAGTTCGGTTTATGGCTCGTATTTTCTTCTGTTGGAGTTATTCATTAGCAATATTTCCCAATGTATACCGCTAAAAGAATACTATGAATATATGCCATTGTATAGGCATACAATGAAAAATATGACCATTGACTGACATGTCTGTTACACCATCAATGAATGTAGCAACAGACCAAGATTTCCTATGCAGTAAAAAAAGGGTCTGTCAATGCATTCTGGCCCAGCAAGAACAGGGTCCGTGAGGCCTATGGATACACTAAGTGAGTGCTGCATTCGACAAACACATTAAGAAAAATGAGATGTGAACATACATAACATGGGAACTTACTTGGGATTTTGGGACTTTTTGGTCTTCCAAATTGGCCCAATATTTAAAAGATTGATAAGCAAAATATTATTAGAATTTTATATTGGCTCTAATTCTCATTGTGTGTGATCCATGTGAGAGGAGGTGTGTACAGTACAATTTGCTTCCTACTTTTATTTTTTCACATTGACTTTTTGGGGTACTTTTTCGATTGTCATATAAACTCATTAACACTCCTGGAGTGAAAATATTCTTTATCAAACTCTAATGAAAGGCTATGGTCCTTTTTCATCACTCTCTTACTAAATTACGAATCAAATACCAATCTGGAAGACCGAAAATCCAAGTTCAAACTACCAATTATTGTCAAGGTTGAGCTTTGGTCTACAAAAAGTTGTATTAAGAATTTAGGGATTTAGCATTCACTTTTGGAATACAATGAAGGTAAAGCTAACTGCCAAGTAAGGACTGTGCTGAGTCCAAACTCAAGAAGGTAAGGTAGAGGTTTCCATCAATGTCTCTGGTCTGTTGTCTGTTCTTGATATTGGAGAGAAGCGTAGATAGAAGAAGCACAAAATCTCTGTCAAGATGCCACCGAATAAATAAGACAGGAGCAGGAACACTTTTTCCATGCTTTTGATAGGCTGATGAATTCCCCATTGATTTCAATGTAGAAAATCTTGTAATTGACATCAAAAGCCAAATACAGTGGGTACAGAAAGTATTCAGACCCCTTTAAATTTTTAACTCTTTGTTTCATTGTAGCAAATTGGTAAATTCAAAAAGTTAATTTTTTTCTCTTAATGTACACTCTGCACCCCATCTTGACTGAAAAAACAGAACTGTAGAGATTTTTGCAAATTTATTAAAAAAGAAAAACTGAAATATCACGTGGTCATAAGTTTTCAGACCCTTTGCTCAGTATTAAGTAGAAGCATCCTTTTGAGCTAGTACAGCCATGAGTCTTCTTGGGAATGATGCAACAAGTTTTTCACACCTGGTTTTGGGGATCCTCTGCCATTCTTCCTTGCAGATCCTCTCCAGTTCTGTCAGGATGGATGGTGAACGTTGGTGGACAACCATTTTCAGGTCTCACCAGAAATGATCAATTGGGTTTAAGTCAGGGCTCTGGCTGGGCCAGTCAAGAATGGTCACAGAGTTGCTCTGAAGCCACGGCTTTGTTATTTTAGCTGTGTGCTTAGGGTCATTGTCTTGTTGGAAGGTGAACCTTGGGCCATGTCTGAGGTCCAGAGCACTCTGGAAGACGTTTTCATCCAGGATATCTCTGTACTTGGCCGCATTTATGATTACTTCAATTGCAACCAGTTGTCCTGTCCCTACAGCTAAAAAACACCCCCATAGCATGATGCTTCCACCACCATGTTTCACTGTTGGGATTGTATTGGGCAAGTGATGAGCAGTGCCTGGTTTTCTCCACACATACCACTTAGAATTATCATCAAAAAGTTCTATCTTCATCTCATCAGACCAGAGAATCTCATTTCTCATAGTCTGGGAGTCCTTCATGTGTTTTTTTAGCAAACTCTATGCGGGCTTTCATATGTCTTGCACTGAGGAGAGGCTTCCTTCGGGCCACTCTCCCATAAAGGCCCGACTGGTGGAGGGCTGCAGTGATAGTTGACTTTGTGGAACTTTGTCCCATCTCCCTACTACATCTGTGGAGCTCAGCCACAGTGATCTTGGGGTTCATCTTTACCTCTCTCACCAAGGCTCTTCTCCCACGACTGGTCAGTTTGGCTGGACGGCCAGGTCTAGGAAGACTTCTGGTGGTCCCAAACTTCCTCCATTTAAGGATTATGGAGGCCACTGTGCTCTTAGGAATCTTGAGTAATGCAGAAATTCTTTTGTAACCTTGGCCAAATCTGTGCCTTGCCACAATTCTGTCTCTGAGTTCTTTGGCCGGTTTCTTTGACCTCATGATTCTCATTTGGTCTGACATGCACTGTGAGCTGTGAGGTCTTATAAAGACAGGTGTGTGCCTTTACAAATCAAGTCCTATCAGTTTAATTAAACACAGCTGGATGCCAATGAAGGAGTAGAACCATCTCAAGGAGGATCACAAGGAAATGGACAGCATGTGACTTAAATATGAGTGTCTGAGCAAAGGGTCTGAATACTTATGACCATGTGATATTTCAGTTTATTTTTTTAACCCCTCTCTGACATTAGACGTACTATCCCGTCCTTGAAACCCGTGCCAATCTGACCATGGACGGGATAGTACGTCATAGGCGATTAGCTGCGCTCCCTGAAGGGTGCTGCATCACCTGAAACGCGTTGATAACGCATTCATCTGCTGCCATCTATGCTGATACTCTTCTGTATTTGGAATGACTAGTGAATAAAGATTTTTTTATCTTCACTTCATCGTTGAGCTGGATTTTCTCATTTAGAAAATTACCCTGTTAATTATTACACAGAAGCAAATATCATTTGCAAATGATTTATAATGGGGGGTGGTTGCAGAGTCAATGTTACTGTGTACATCTGATTAATATTGTTAGACATAAAGAACACAACTGACAACATTTTAAAAATTGTAAAAAGGATCTTCTTTTCTTACAGCAACACCAGAGAGATCAACTGAAAGAGAAACAACTTCTACACAAAAAAGCAGTACAACTATTACTATTGCACATTCTTACACATCTACACCTAATTTAGAAACATCCTCTACAACCAGAAAATCAACAACACATATCCCTTCTACATCTTCAACAACCACAATTACTCAACATCATCAAAACCTATCCCATTAACCAGTACCACTGTTACTACCCTCTCAACTTTTACATCTCCTACAACTAAAACTCCCAGTACACCTACTAATGTTACCACACAAACTTCAACATCCTCAACAACAGCATCTTCAATAACCACTACTCATTCACCATCAACAAAACCTACTCCTTTAACTAGTACGACAGTTACTACCCACTCAACTTCCACATCTCCTACAACTAAAACTCTCAGTACACATTCTACTGTTACCACTCACACTCCAACATCCTCAACAACAGCATCTTCAACAACCACTACTCATTCACCATCAACCATTACTCCTTTAAGCAGTACCACAGTTACCACTCACTCACCATCCACATCTCCTACAACTAGTACTGGTACCACTCACATCCCAACAACAACTTCAACAGCCACTACTCAATCATCATCAACACCTACTTCATTAACCAGTACTACTGTACTACCCACTCAACTTCCACATCTCTTACAACAAAAACTACCAGTACAACTAGTATTGTTACCACTCACACCCCAACAACTTCAACAACCACTACTCATTCACCATCAACACCTACTCCATTAACCAGTACCACTGTTTCAACACACTCAACTTCCACATCTCTTACATCAAAAGCTCCCAATACAACTAGTACTGAAACCACTCACACCCCAACAACAACTTCAACAACCACTACTCATTCACCATCAACACATACTCCTTTAAGGAGTACAACAGTTACTACTCACTCACCTTCCACATCTACTACAACTAAATACCCTAGTACAACTAGAACTGGTACCACTTACACCCCAAAAACAACTTCAACAACCACTACTCATTCACCATCAACACCTACTCCTTAACAGTACCACATTACTACTCACTCACCTTCCACATCTCCACAACTAAAACCCCCAGTACAACTATACCGTTACCATCACACCCCAACAACAACTTCAACAACCACTACTCATTCACCATCAACACCTACTCCATTAACCAGTACCACGTTACTACACACTCACTTCCACATCTCTACAACAAAACCCCAGTACGACTAGTACTGTTACCACTCACACCCCAACAACTTCAACAACCACTACTCATTCACCATCAACACCTACTCCATTAACCAGTACCACTGTTACTACACACTCACTTCCACATCTCTTACAACTAAAACCCCAGTACAACTAGACTGGTACCACTTACACCCCAACAACAACTTCAACAACCACTACTATTCACCATCAACACCTACTCCATTAACCAGTACACTGTTACTACTCACTCAACTTCCACATCTCTACAACTAAAACTCCCAGTACAACTAAACTGGTTACCATTACACCCCAACAACAACTTCAACAACCACTACGCATTCACCATCAACACCTACTCATTTAAGCAGTACCACTGTTACTAACACTTCAACTTCACATCTCTACAACTAAAACTCCCAGTACAACTAATACTGTTACCATCACACCCCACAACAACTTCAACAACCACTACTCATTCACCATCAACACCTACTCATTAAGCAGTACCACAGTTTTATATCCACTCACCTTCACATCTCCTACACAAACCTCCATACAACTAGTACTGTTACCACTCACACCCCAACAACTTCAACAACCACTACTCATTCACATCAACACCTACTCCTTAAGCCGTACCACAGTTTCTAGTCACTCACCTTCCACATCTCCTACAACTAAATCCCCCGTTACACTCACACTCCAACAACCTTCAACAACCACTACTCATTCACCATCAACGACCTACTCCATTAACCAGTACCACTGTTACTACACACTCACTTCCACATCTCTTACAACAAAGACTCCCAGTACAACTAGTATGTTACCACTCACACTCCAACAACTTCAACAACCACTACTCATTCACCATCAACCCTACTCCATTAACCAGTACCACTGTTACTACACACTCAACTTCCACATCTCTTACAACAAAATCTCCAGTACAACTAGTACTGTTACCACTCACACCCAACAACAACTCAACAACTACTACTCGTTCACCATCAACCCTACTCCTTTAAGCAGTACCAGTTACTACACACTCCCCTTCCACATCTCTTACAACTAAATCTACCAGTACATCTAGTACTGTTACCACTCACACCCCAACAACAACTGCAACAACACTACTCTTCACCATCAACACCTCTCCTTTAAGCAGTACCACAGTGTACTACTCACTCACTTCCACATCTCCTACAACTAAATCCCCAGTACAACTAGTACTGTTACCACTAACACCCCAACAACAACTTCAACAACCACTACTCATTCACCATCAACACCTTCTCCTTTAAGCAGTACCACAGTTACTACTCACTCATTTTCCACATCTCCTACGACTGAAATCCCAGTACGACTAGTACTGTTACCAGTTACACCCCAACAACTTCAACAACCACTACTCATTCACCATCAACATCTACTCCATTAACCAGTGCCACTGTTACTACCCACTCAAATTCCACATCTCTTACAACTAAAACTCCCAGTACAATCAGTGCTGTTACCAGTCACACACCTACAACAACTTCAACAATCACTACTCATTCCCCATCAACACTTTCTCCTTTAAGCAGTACCACAGTGACTACTCACTCATCTTCCACATCTCCTACAACTAAAACCCCCAGTACGACCAGCATTGTTACCACTCACACCCCAACAACAACTTCAACAACCACTACTCATTCACCATCAGCACCTACTCCTTTAAGCATTACCACAGTTACTACTCACTCACCTTCCACATCTCCTACAACTAAATTCCCCAGTACGAGTAGTACTGGTACCACTCACATCCCAACAATTTCAACAACCACTACTCATTCACCATCAACACCTACACCATTAACCAGTACCGTTACTACCCACTCAGCTACCACATCTCTTACAACTGAAACTCCCAGTACAACTAGTACTATTAACACTCACACCTCAACAACTTCAGGCACTACTCATTCACCATCAACACCTACTCCTTTAACCTCTACTATTGTTACTACTCACTCACCTTCCACATCTACAATTATAACCCAGAGTACTGCTAGTACAGTTACCACTCACTCCCCAACAACGTCAACAACCACTACTCGTACTCCTTCATCTTCAACAACCACTTCACACACTAGTACGTCCACATCACTTACATCTACAAGCATTACTTCTCCAAATACATCAGCATCAATTTCTGTAACCTTCTCAGCCACTCCAAACTCATCTTCTCACAGTAGTACTCCAGAAACACCTCACATTATTAAACCATCACCAACACCATCTTCTCCACCGGTTTCTCTTCATCAGAATTTCTCATCTACAACTGTTCAGTTAGGTGAGTTTATTTTTGAATACCTATTGATATTTCTTTATTTGTAGTATGACTGTATAATATCAAAAAAAAATCTTCAGAAATTATTGTTACCCTCTAAAGAGTAATTGGGCTTTAATTTTTTTCATTTATCAGTGGTGCATATGAAAATAAGAAATTTTGCAAGATTTCATGTTAGCAAAATGTGCTTCTTTCACCTCCTGGACTGATCTTTCACTGTCTGTTTCCATCTAAAATCTGAATTTAGTGAAGTTAGATATTGCCATTACTGAAATAGGAGATGACTGCTGGTACTTTTAAAATTCTATGGAGAGGGGAAATCTAGATTCAGATACAGAAATTCTGCTGCAAGTTCTCCTGAAACGACAGTTGCAGTTCTCCATAGAACTTTTTGTGCATCATCTGTCATCATTTATTTCAATATTGGTGAAATCTGTATTCTCTGAGGACAGATTTCACCTTTTAATTGACAATTTTGAGAATGAATGATGAGTCAAGGAAAAGAAATTATAGATTTTGTGTGATATTAAATAGCAATATAATATATAGATTTTTTTTAAATTGCATATTGTTTGGGCACTATGTGGTTGTATCAAGTGGTATATGACGGTAATATTTGGACTGAAATTGGCAGAAAATAAGTCGTTTTCCAGACGACTCAGCCATGTAATATCTCATTTCCAGAAGAAATGTGTCACCATCTGCAACATCAGCTGATTGTCAGCCAGTGCTCATCTTAGAGAAGTATTTGCTAAGTGGGTTGGTAATTTAAAACATTTTTTTCCAACACTATTGGCCCAATTTACCAAGCAGTTTGTTTTGTTTTTGCCAGAATGTGGGCTTAAAATTGCTTGAATTTTGCAAAATATTATGTGCAACTCGAAGTTGCATAAAATATTTGAAACTTTCTGCATTTTCACAAAAATACCGCTTAGTCCTACCAACTTTTTGAAAAGAGGATGGAGCTCAGGCCGTACAGTGCATGGCCAAGCGTGCCCTGAGATTCATTAAAGTGTCGCAAAAGTAGCTTAAACGGGTTGTCCACTACTTGGATAACCCCTTTTCATTCCTCATGTTTGGCCACGTTAAAACAAAATCACCTATAATCGCCTCCGGTGCCGACTCCATTCCCGCTGTGTCGGCACCTGCATTCCTAGGGCTTACATGAATTTGTCACAGGAGCCCTGCACCCAATCAGCATCGGCGTCACAAATCGAACATCAAGAGGAAGTCCGAGAGCAGCTGTAGCCCTGACTTTCTGTTGATGTTCAACAGTGATGCCAGCGCTGATCGGATTCAGGTCTCACGTGACATAACAACCTCGTGTAAGCCCTAGGAATGCAAGTGCCGACACAATGGGAACGTTGTAACAGCCTTACATGAGTCCCGGGCGAGCGAGTACTGGACGTGAGTATCAGTGCTTTTATTTTAACTGGGCCAAACATTAGGAATGAGAAGGGGTTGTCCTAGTAGTGGACAGCCCCTTTAAATTACAACAGAAATGTGCTTAGTCCCCGGCCAGAATGTTACTCCAGCATTTGAAAGATGTACCAAATTTATTAAAATATATGTCCCTTAACCAGTTTTTTCTACCACTGTACATATACTGTCCCCTAGACCCCGCTTCTGAAGCTTCAGTACAAGACTGTTGTCTGGCTCAGTATTACGCCTCATTCAGACATCTGATATTTTATCAAAAAATATTAAGGTCTGCACCATAACTAACCAAGAATAATTACTCTAAAGCATAAGAACTGCATTACTGCACCGAAAAATATGAAAAAAGCGCTATATGATGTATATATGAATATATGAGATATGTATCTGCAAAAAATTGCTATGAAAAATGAAAGCTCTTAGCGCATAGATTGGCCAATGTATGTATGCCCAATTACCACGTCACGGTGTCCTTCGTCAATTGGGTCACTAACCTGATATGTCACCTCTCTTGTGGCAAAAAGCCTATAATTTTTTTTAGGGCAGGAATAGACCAGCTAATCTGATTAAAATCACCTGTGGCTTTTGGGAATGAGTGCACATGTCCAAAAAGTTTAATACAAATAGAGAACAAAGACCAGCACATCCAAGCTATTGTGAACAGGCGCCAACCAAAAAAAGTATAAATCAAAAAATATTAAGGTCTGCACCATAACTAACCAAGAATAATTGCTCTAAAGCATAAGAACTGCATGTGCACTCATTCCCAAAAGCCACAGGTGATTTTAATGAGATTAGCTGGTCTATTCCTGCCCTAAAAAAAATTGTAGGCTTTTTGCCACAAGAGAGGTGACATATCAGGTTAGTGACCCAATTGACGAAGGACACCGTGACGTGGTAATTGGGCATACATACATTGACCAATCTATGCGCTAAGAGCCTTCATTTTTCATAGCAATTTTTTGCAGATACATATCTCATATATTCATATATACATCATATAGCGCTTTTTTCATATTTTTATGTGCAGTAATGCAGTTCTTATACTTTAGAGTAATTATTCTTGGTTAGTTATGGTGCAGACCTTAATATTTTTTGATTTATACTTTTTTTGGTTGGCGCCTGTTCACAATAGCTTGGATGTGCTGGTCTTTGTTCTCTATTTATCTGATATTTTATGGTATGAGAACCATCCAATTTTCTCAAATGAGGAGAAAGTTAAAAAAAAGTCAATGAAAATCGAACCATACTGGAATGTCATCGGAGGTTCGATTTTTTCATGGACCCATAGATTTGCATTGCCGATTTTGATCCAACCCTTGGGTCAAAATCTGACATGTCGCCGTGATTTTTCATGGACCTCTATGTTTGCGAAAATGGCCCCATAGACTATCACAGGTACGAGTGATATGAGTGAAAATCATGGATAGAACTCGTACGCAAGAATCAGACGTCTAAATGAGCACCTAAATTAATTTACAAAGTCCAGATACATCACATAGTCGCATGGGCAAAATCCAGATTTGCACATACGTCCTCATAAGAACCCAGCAACTTGGTTAGACAAGACTCATCTTTCAAGAAACTAAGATGGTTGTCAGTTTTTGCATTGTTCTCTGCAATATGTTTTTCAAATAATGAAATTATATTGACTCATTCCACTTTCCTCAAAGTGTCCACACATTTTCGATAGCAGTTGAACAAATGCTGAGTTGGCTGTCGTCTATTGCTCCCGACACATACACAAGCATACTAGGGTCGTCTGAGCGTGCAGGTGTTCTGAATGGAAACAACGAAATTAGTTGCCGTCAGACACCTCTGCTGGGGTTTATTCTCCCTTGGGAACAAATGGATCGGATCCATAAATTCAATATGCCCTTTGCTTTTATGGCCATAGTTTGGCATGGGAGAGTTGTGAGCATCTCATAGAAATTAGCCCAAATCAGTGGGTTCGGCCAACATTAATGTAATGTGTATGGGGAGGGTCTTTGGAATTATTTCATGGCTGTATTATGATTGTCTTGTAAAATTGCTTTTAGAGGAGAAAATCCAATGGTGCATTACAGCAGTTCGAGAGCGCTAAAATGTTGAAAAAGAAAAGTCCACCTAACTAGCCATCGGGTGCCCAGATCACACAGATCTGGCTGTAATGAGAGGAAAGCAAAGAAAAATCCAACTCCCACAACCTAAATAAAATAATGGATGGCTTTATTGAATAATGCACAAAAAATATGAGCAAGACACAGAGTGTAGATATGCAATGCTTTTCAGATTAGATATCATCCTTCTTCTCTACTTTACTTTGGGAAAACCCGGTGACAGGCTCCCTTTAATAAGCTCAGGGGGCAGATATACCATATTGTGCACCCTGATCAGTTGCACAGGGGTCCGTGGGGAAGGTCAGCCCAGTAGCACTGGGCGTTTCTCAGCTGGCATGGTTATGCTTTCTCCATCTTTAGATTCTCCTCTGCTGACTCACTCCATTTTCTTCAGTAATATATAGTTAATTATTTGCTGTGGTCTTTCACAGAATACAAATTTACAACCTGTAGCATGGCGAGCAGAAACTTTAGCAATGAGCCACGTGCTGCTCTGTAAAGCACAGGAGGATTTTCTCTGCCTCGTGCACACTTTGCGGATTCACTTGCGTTTTTTCCGCGCGGATTTACTGTGGTTTTGGCGCGTTTTTTTGTGCGGAATTGCCCTGCGGTTTTACACCTATAATTGAATAGGTGTAAAACCGCAGCGGAATCAGCACAAAGAATTGACATGCTGAGGTTTTGAAACCGCACCCAATCCGCGCGGAAAATTCCGCAGCGTGTGCACAACTTTTTTTTTTTTCCCCTTCACTAACATTGTACTGTACATGGCGTGTGGTTCTGCAGCGGAACCGCAGCAAAAACTGCAAAGTGTGCACAGGCCCTAAAGGTCAGCAGATTTTTTAATATAACATTACTAAAAATAATGAAAAACAATTACAATAATAACATTCTGTAACACGCTTTTTAGAGCTAAATGTCACAAACCAGTAAATAGCATGGATATGTCATTACCAAAAACGTAACAAAACAACGATCAGATTGTTTACAGGGATCAGTATAAAAAAAATTCCATGATTGTGATTTTCAATTAAACCCATAAAATGTAATACAAATGTGTTTAATGTTTGACAAAATACCACTTCTTGCAAAAATTGAGAGCTCATATATTGAAGCTTATATAAAATTAATGTTATGCCTGCTAAAACTGTGAATGAATGAACAAAAAAAAATTGTTGAAAGGAATGTCGGTGTGTATATGCAAGTGTGATGCGTATATTTTCTGCATGCTTATGTGCATGTTTGTACTATGTATATGTATGTGTGCAATGTACTCGCATGTGACTTTTATATATGTGTGCCCACTGTGAATATGCAGGGTAGGGGGAAAGGGGACACAAGTCCTGCACAGGGGCCTTTGCTGTCAGTGTCCGCCCCCCATGAGAAATGTGCATGTTTTATATGATGCATTGTATGTGAATACAGTCCGAAAAATGTCTCACTTTGACTTCATTGCTTGGTACCTTGTGTGACCCTTTCTTTCTTAGGAGGAAAAGAACATTACTGGATTTTTTTTTTTACAATTAAAAGAATAACTCATGACTCAAGAATATCTAACCTCTATAAAAATATATTATAAATCCACATGTAACCTATTTTTTTTCTTATTTTACAGAAACATCTACATTACCAACCATTCCTAGTACAATTATTGGCTTTAGTACCACTACAATTACTAGCACCGAGACACCTATTACCCCTACAATTACCAAAACGACAACCTCTACAACCATTATCCCACCTACCACGAATGCTACTACAACCCCAACTCCCCAAACTGTTACTAGCACCAAAACCCCTATACCCCCATCTCATAGCACTGAAACACCTAGCACCCCTCCTATTACCGAAACTACAACCTCTACTACCATTACAACCTATATTCCCTCTTCAACCTCTAATATCACAATCACAACTTCTATCCCGCCCGTGTCCAACACCACCACTCTCACTTGGACACCCCAGACTGGTAAGAATCTCCACCATGTAATATTATATGTATATGGTAAACACAACTTTTCGTCATTACTACAAACTATCTTCTATTACTTTTTTTTTTTACCTTTTTTGAAACTAAAATGTGATGGGATTTCATGGTTTGTAATAAAAAAAAACATATTCCTAATAATGATCAATAAAAATAATATACAAGGCCAAAAATAAAAGCTGGACTACTGTTAATTCCCATGTACGGTAGGAAGCTGTAGTTTCTTTATGTTTTATGTTTTTCTGAGACAGTATGTATCTGTATGACAGCTAGTATTGTCAGCCAATATCCCAAAGGGCTAATTTTCCATCACTGCCTTGGCACAAAGTAACCACGAATATCATCTTCTATTCTCCCTTTTTCTGACTTATTGTAATAAGAAATGCTTGACTGAATCCATACTAGAGATTGGGTGATATTTTTCATACTGACTTAAACTATTTCATACCTACAGGTCATGATGTTCCAAAATCTACTCCAGCGACAACCCCAGCTCGTGAGTATTCTGTAGTACAGAATTCACAAAAAGTAGATTTAAATGGAGTTTTCCCACCACAATAGCCAAGAATCTCAGTGGGCTGGTTTTATTCTTGAGTTGTACTAAAAAAGTAAAAAATAATGGTGCAATTCCACCACTTTTTTGGGGGTTAGTTTTTATGTTGTGCACGTGGTGGTGGTAAAAATTAGCTGACCCCCTAACCTCCTGAAGTTATCACCCACCCTGTAAAAAAATAAAAAAAACAGTTCAAATCTGTCTTTCAAGACAGTGAAGTGTCAGGTTGACACATTTTATTTTACTGTATGGACAAGGGGGGTAAGAAATACAGGAGCAAAGTAAGAAACAAGCAGAGGCACATCAAACGCGAAAAATGTGCTGAAGTTAACGAATGATTAAACTCATCTCAGATCTGGATTCACAGTTACACAGCTCAGTGTTGCTGTATAATCTCCTCCATGCTGCTGTTGCTTCTGAATATGTGCTAATCAAGTGAAAGAGGCAGCAATGTGAATGGGAGGCATCAGGACAGCTATTCTTCACCTACTAATTCAGAGAGAACAGAAAGTTAGAGAGAGAGAGCCTGAAAACAAAAAACTGGTGAAAAATGCAGTATACAAGTCATGTAATTGCAAGTGATGCCATTATTCCTCATGTACATAGACAACAGGTTATTATAAAAAGTGACATAAAATGACGGATATGCTATAACTAGGCATTTTGCTTTCTCTTTAGCTTCTAAATGTAGCCCACACAAACACAACCAAGTCATCACCAGGAATAACTGCTCCAGAGAAGTGCAGGTGATGAAATGTCAGGGACTCTGCGAATCCGAATCATGGTAAGAATAAAGGAAAACGATTTAAAACTATTAAAACAAAAGGAAATTTGGTTTACTCCACACTTACACATATTTAGGACAATATAAGTTTTCTGCTGGTCTACTTCCCTTTATATTAGGAGAAAGGCGGGTAGAATAATATTGGGGAAATCCGAGAACCATTATCCTCTAAAAGGAGCTGCTGAATGCATACACCCCAGTCTACTCTGTCTTCATGGGAAATAGAGCAGCAAGTTGAGCTAATGAGTAGTGATGAGCGAACGTGCTGGGATAAGGTGTTATCGGAGCATGCTCGGGTGCTAACAGAGTGTCTTCAGTGGGCTCAAATATTTTGTTTGAGTCCCCATGGCTGCATGTCTCCTGGCTGTTTGGCAGCTGCAACACGTTAGGGCTTGCCCGTTTGTTAGGAAATCTCTGCATGTGCTGCAGCTGTCAGAGACATGCAGCCGCAGGGACTGGAACATAATATTCGAGCACGCTGAAGACACTCGTTAGCACCCGAGCGTGATCTGATAACACCTTATCCCAGCAGGTTCCCTCATCATTACTAGTGTCCCATCAAACCAGAATGCACCGCAGATGCCACATGCAAATTGATCAGTGTATTACACATAGGGGGTCTCGTCTTCCAAGTCTGATGATTGTCCATCACTGTATTGTAAGTGCCACATACAGTAACTGCAGAATATTATTAGGCATACAAATTGTATGTAGGAATGTGATCCTGTGTGATCACATTCCTACATGGGATCTGTCACCTCTCTATTCTAGTAAATATTCATATTTCTAAGTAAATAACGGTGTTGGAGCAGGTTTTTTTTTTCTGAGAACTCTACGTTCTGCTATTATAGTTATTTCTCCTGGAAAGTGATGAATAACGTGTAAACCAGGCATTACCATTTCCCGTGTCAAAGTGGGCGTGCCCTGCATAGACTGCAATGATTGGACAGCATGAGCGTGTTTGGACACACCCCCCTCAACTGCCAACAGTTATCGACTTATTCAGAATTTTCCAGTTGGAGTAATGGGAACGACGCAACACAAAAAAAAAATTCAGAATGGTCATTCCATGAAAAGTATTTACTAAAATTGACATAGAGAGTAGCGGTAGGTCCGGGTATCTTAAAGGGTTTTTTTTTATTAATCCTGTCCCTAGGATTTACAAAAAAAAAAAAACCCACCAATCTGCTCAGTATGTTTTTGTTTGCAGCGCCGATGTGATGTCGACAGCGCTGCAGCCAATAAGTTACTTCCGCGTCTATACCTGAGTAGACGGCGTCAGCTGCTGTGCTCACCGATTGGCTACAGCGCTGTCAACGGGACAATATCACTTCAAACAATAACAGACAACGGGTGCAGAGTCGGAGACTCAACGCTAGACCAAGGGAGGGTGAGTACAGCAGGGCAATTGTTTATTTTATTTTTTTATGCAAACTACGCCTGGGTTTCTCAAGCCAGAACACGCCTTCATCCCATGGCCATTTCAGCAACGACATATCGTATTTTCAGTTATGTATGGGCCTATAGTGACACAGGTATATCAGGATTACTTATGATTTTGTTTTTGTTTTAGGTTTGACGATGGCTTGGATTTAGTCGACGGCAGCTGCAGTTGTTGCATGCCAGTGACTAGTTCCATTATTGAGAAGAAAGTAGATCTTTATTGTCCCGACACAAAGTCCTACCTGCCCGTCACAATCAAGGTCTTCATGGAATGTGTCTGTAACTACCAGCCGTGCATCAACCCTAAGTCCTGAGACCATGAGTCGTGACAGCAGCATCCGATGCAGATCTCTCGCAATGGGATTCAATCGACGATAAGATTGTTGAATGTATAATGCTAATTTGTCCAACTCGTTCTGTAGCGAACGTTTTCTTAAAATTGACTTGTGATGAATGATTACATGATTAAACCTCACATTATGAACATGAAGTTACTTCTGTTTTCATGGAGGACTTTAGACTTCAACAAGGCAAATTTCCAATGGGTAAGATGATCTTAGTGTCATAAAATGAGACAATGTCCTTGATAATAAGAAATACATAAAGTAAATGGGAGGCTTTTATAAGGATACTGATTAGGACCAGTGCAGAATTTATGCCCTAAGGCAGGCCCGCACAACAGTAACAGTACTGTGGTTCTTGTATGGTCCATAGTCAGATGATAGCTGGTAACAACTCCTAGTAACGTCTTCTCATTGTTAAGAACATACTGGGAGTTGTAGGTGCATGTGATACAATATGTATATGGGGCTGAAATTATAGGTGTACCAATGGTGGTTGTAGCGCTACATAGAATCATAGAATGTTAGAGGTGGAAGGGACCTCAGGGGTCCTCGTGCCCACCCCCTTGCTCAATGCAGGCTTCGCTAAACCATCGCAGACAGATGTCTGTCTGATGACTTCCATTGAAGAACTGACCACTAGAGTTGAGCGAATATCTTCGGTTCCCTGCTTAATCAGCAAGCTATAGCTCTTGCTGAATAAGCTACAGTGGGAACCCGGCTTCCTTGATAGCGCCGGCTGAACAGCTGATCAGCACCGCAGCTGAATGTGTTGCGGCTGTCACAGCAAATGAATGGAGAGCCCAACACACAGGCTCTCCATGCATGTGCTGTGACTGACACAGTCGACACACATGCAGCTGCGGCGCCGATCAGCTGTTCAGCCAGAGCGACCCAGGAAGCCGGGTTCCCGCTGGCAGCAAGCGATAGCTTGCCGAATAAGCAGGGAACCGAAGATATTCGCTCAGCTCACTCACCAAATCTCGTGGCAGTCATGTACTGATGATGGTTTTGATGCTGCATTCATGTATCGATGGTGATTCCGATTTTGTACACATGTAGCTCTCCATAACATGCTTCATGGCTATGTTACATTTTATCTCAAATCTCTACATTTTCAGGATTTGTCACGTTTTTGATCTAAAAAAATTAGTTTGTTAGTGTTCACACGGATTTTCTTTGGAGCAGAAACGTCCCAGATCCTCCTCAAACACTGAAAACGGGTTCCGGTGATTTATTAATGTACTGATGGTGGTTCTGGTGATGTATTCATGTAAATACTCCTTTAAATTTTTTTTGCAGCCCTTGGAAATGGTTCAGTGTGGCATTGTGACCCTTGGACCAAACCAATTCTGTGCACCCCTTTCCTAAAGGAATAAATAAGCTAGAAATAGGAGGAATCCTCTATGGCTGAATTGAGATGAAAAGCGTTAAGAGAATTGAACCAAAAAGTTCTTGACAAAGCATTAAAGTACCATGATAGGCAAACCATTGTTTCTAATATTCAAGGTTTCCATAATATCAGGATAGGTACCACGCGACTGGGACATAGCAAATGAAATGCCAATATTCAAAAGAGGGGACATCTGAGCCTGAAAATTATAGGCCAGTAAGTTTAAGTTCTTCTGTGGGTAAAATCCTTAAGCTTTTTCTATGAGATGCTATCCTGGAGTATCTCAATAAGAATAACCTCATGACCCAGGATCAACACAAGTTTGAGGGATTTGTCAGGTCAAACTAATGTAATCAACTTCTATGAGGAGGCAAGTTCCAGACTTGACTAGGGTAATGCCGTGGATGTACAGTAGCTTATGTGGACTTTTCAAAAGAGTTTCATACAATGCCACCAAAAGTTTGGTGCATAAAACAAAAGTAATGGGATTAGGGGAAAATATATGTAGCTGGGTAAACTGGCTAAGGGCTTGGAAACAAAAGGGTGGTTATTAATGGAACACACTCAGATTGGCTCACCGGTAACAGTGGGGTACCACAGGGCTCAATATTGGTCCCTTTTTAACATATTTATGATCTTGTAGACGGCATACAGAGTGGAGTTGCAATATCTAGAGATGGGTGGATGGCACACTGAACTTTAGTGGCCAGTGTCAGGCAGCTGCCAGTGTCACACAGCTGCTGCCAAGGCATATAAAATCATGGGATGCATTAAAAGGGGCAAAGATGCTCAAGACAAGAACATAGTTTAGCCTCTAAACAATTCACTAGTGCGGTAGCACTTAGAATACTTTGTACAATTTTGTGCTCCAGTATACAGTAGACCAAAAGTTTGGACACACCATCTCATTTAAAGATTTTTCTGTATTTTCAGGACTATGAAAATTGTACATTCACACTGAAGGCATCAAAACTATGAATTAACACATGTGGAATTATATACTTAACAAAAAGTGTGTAACAACTGAAATATGTTTTGTATTCTAGGTTCTTAAAGTAGCCACCTTTTGCTTTGATTACTGCTTTGCACACTCTTGGCATTCTCTTGATGAGCTTCAAGAGGTAGTCACCGGGAATGGTTTTCACTTCACAGGTGGGCCCTATCAGGTTTAATAAGAGGGATTTCTGGCCTTATAAATGGGGTTGGGACCATCAGTTGTGTTGTGCAGAAGTCTGGTGGATACACAGCTGATAGTCCTACTGAATAGACTGTAAGAATTTGTATTATGGCAAGAAAAAAGCAGCTAAGTAAAGAAAAACGAGTGGCCATCATTACTTTAAGAAATGAAGGTCAGTCAGTCGAAAAATTGGGAAAACTTTGAAAGTGTCCCCAAGTGCAGTTGCAAAAACCATCAAGACCTACAAAGAAACTGGCTCATGAGGACCGCCCAAGGAAAGGAAGACCAATACTCACCTCTGCTTCTGAGGATAAGTTTATCCGAGTCACCAACCTCAAAAATCGCAGGTTTACAGCAGCTCAGATTAGAGACCAGGTCAATGCCACACAGAGTTCTAGCACCAGACACATCTCTACAACAACTGTTAAGAGGAGACTTTGTGCAGCAGGCCTTCATGGTAAAATAGCTGCTAGGAAACCACTGCTAAGGACAGGCAACAAGCAGAAGAGACTTGTTTGGGCTAAAGAACACAAGGGATGGACATTAAACCAGTGGAAATCTGTGCTTTGGTCTGATGAGTCCAAATTTGAGATCTTTGGTTCCAACCACCGTCTTTGTGCGACGCAGAAAAGGTGAATGGATGGACTCTACATGCCTGGTTCCCACCGTGAAGCATGGAGGAGGTGGTGTGATGGTGTGGGGGTGCTTTGCTGGTGACACTGTTGGGGATTTATTCAAAATTGAAGGCATACTGAAGCAGCATGGCTACCACAGTATCTTGCAGCGGCATGCAAATTCCATCCGGTTTGCGTTTAGTTGGACCATCATTAATTTTTCAACAGGACAATGACCCCAAACACACCTCCAGGCTGTGTAAGGGCTATTTGACCAAGGAGAGTGATGGGGTGCTACGCCAGATGACCTGGCCTCCACAGTCACCAGACCTGAACCCAATCGAGATGGTTTGGGGTGAGCTGGACCACAGAGTGAAGGCAAAAGGACCAACAAGTGCTAAGCATCTCTGGGAACTCCTTCAAGATTGTTGGAAGACCATTTCCGGTGACTACCTCTTGAAGCTCATCAAGAGAATGCCAAGAGTGTGCAAAGCAGTCATCAAAGCAAAAGGTGGCTACTTTGAAGAACCTAGAATATAAGACATATTTTCAGTTGTTTCACACTTTTTTGTTAAGTATATAATTCCACGTGTTAATTCATAGTTTTGATGCCTTCAGTGTGAATGTACAATTTTCATAGTCATGAAAATACAGAAAAATCTTTAAATGAGAAGGTGTGTCCAAACTTTTGGTCTGTACTGTATAAGAATGACAAACCTGAACTAAAGTGAGTGCTGAAAAGAGCAATCAAGGTTATTAAGGGAATGGGTGGCCTGCAATACCAAGACAGATTATTAAACTTGGGATTATTCAGTTTGGAAAAACAATGGCTTAGGGGAAATCTTAATACAATATACAAATTTGAGGGCAGTACAGAGATTTTTCTTATAAGCTTTTTACATCTAGGCCTGAAACGATGACAAGGAGGCATCCTCTACAGCTAGACTCTAGAGAAAATAAGGTTTAATCAGGATCACCAACAGATTCTTTACTGTAAGAGCAGTCAGTCTATGGAGCTCTCTGCCACATGATGTGGTAATGGCTGATCCACTACTAAAGTACAAGGAGGTCTAGACGCCTTTCTTGTAAAAAAAAGTAATGTTACAGCTATAGGTACTAGATTCTGTGATGGGGCATTGATCAGGGAATTAGTCTGATTGCCGTTATGTGGAGTTGGAAAGGAATTTTCCCAAAAAATGGGGCATTTGCCTTGTTTTACCTTCCCCTGGATAATCATGTTACGCTATAGGATGAACTCGACGGATCTACATCTATCTTCAACACTATGAAACGATGGAGTAAATCTGAACACAATCAACATATTGATTGCATCTCTTTGCTCTCGTAGGCTGGAGGTACACAGCAATTTTGGCTTCGACACACGTCATGTGGCCACAGATTACTATATGCGGCTGCTACAGCGCAGCTTAATGCAAGTGAATGGGTGTCGCATTGAAAATGCATAGGGTAACAACGGCGACAAGCAAGATGCAAAAAAAACAAACAAAAAAAAAAAAACATCATATCTTTTTCTGACTTGTCTGTTGTGACCCAAGGGGACATAATGTGACCCAAGTCACCTGCATTTTTGCTGCTATGTAATAGGGGCACATAACGCTCTTTGGTCACACAAATCCATCCCGTAGCCCCAGCATTACAGGTAAAGGCTTTGTCATAAGTGGACAAACCCTCCTGTCAATAGCAAATTACTGCATTAATCCAATAGAGGGAGGTCACACATTTCTTCTGAAAGGTAAACCTTATGACGCAGTACTCATACAAAGTACCCATAGCAAAAAAGTGAAGTACATTTAAATTTTTTTTTAGAATCACTCGGTACAAATATATATATAAGTATAAAAGGGGAAAAAATAGTTTCTCAAGTGCTCAAAAATGTACTTGTACTATACAAGTATACTGCAATTTGCTATTCCTATGACTAAGGGCGTAGCATAGACCAGAAATATGTAAGGTTTTACCTTAAAAATCATTTGATTTTTAAATGAATTTCTAATAAGAGAATTACATTTATGGATGGAAGTTCCAGAAAGTCTTTTTTTTTCTTCTTTAATTCTGCATTTTGCTACTTTCACTTGATTGGGCTTGAAAAGCAGTTTTCTGGTCCTTCTCTTTAGGTATCACTGGGGATTCATGACTTAAAGCGGACCTGTCAGCAGGATTTTGTCAAGTAAACTACAGGCATTGTCAGGTTGACATTGTTACGCCTATTAAAACGATACCTGGGTGAAGAAATCTGTCTTGTTGTTCTTGTGTATCCAGTGTTAGAAGTTTTCAGTTAATGAGATGCTCGTGCTCCGGGACAGGACTATAGGCAGAGTCTCATCTTCCTGCTCTAAGCCAGAGAAACCAAGGAAAGACATGCCACAGACCACCCCAAAGCACGAACATAGAGACAGAATGTTTTTGCTTCAGGGAGGCTTGTGGGTGTCTCCTCGATTTCTCTGGCTTAAGGCACTGCCACACTTCGCGATCGCACTAGCGATCACGACAACGACTTAACCTGGCGAGATCGCTAGTGCAATCGCTAGTTAGATTCCAAACACAACTCATCAGCGATCTGTGATTCCAAACACATCTCATCAGCGATCTGTATAGCGACCTCTGCGGTCGTTGGGAAAACCTAGTCCCACCTGCGACACTGGTGAAGTCGTTCATAAAGGGTGTCACACTCAGCGATTCAGGCTCACCAGCGGGACACCAACGACCAAAAAACGGCTCAGAACGTTCATAAGCGATCAACGACATCTCAGCAATGGCCACATCGCTGCTACATGTCACACACAGCTAAGTCACTAACGAGATCGCTACTGCGTTATAAATGGTGACGCAGTAGTGATCTTGTTAGCGATCTCGCTTAGTGTGGCATACCCTTAAGAGCAGGAAGATAAGAACTAAAAGACTGATTTCTTCACTCCAGATATCATTTTAATCAGCTTAACAAAGTCAACCTGACAGTGTCTGTAGTTTACCGAGCAAAATCCTGCTGACAGGTTCGCTTTGAGTCTCACCAATATCTTTGTGTTGGCGCATCGGCTTGCGCTCACAAAGCCACTGCAGGACATTTCTTCCCTCATCACCTCTGAGTACCGTAATAAAATTGAAAGAGCAGAAACTCAGCCACAAAGTGTTAGACCATGTAGAATTTAGCATGGTCACTGAGGAACAGAGAAGATGAAAGTCACCCAACACTCTGCTGACTCCTTTGGGAAGAACATTGGCCATGACATTCCCGATGCAGTTTTCTTCCAAGCAGCTGAATGCAAGTCTTACATCACCAAGCACAATGCCAAGTGTCGGAGTGGTGTAAAGCCAGAGCAGTGGAAAAATGTTCTATGAACTGACAGATCACATCTGATGGACAAGTCTGGATGCGGCGAATTCCAGGAGAACATTACCTGTATTGTGTGCATATATTGAGGTCTATCCTATGCTGGGACTTGTGGTGTTATAAAATGAGTGGAGTGTTAAAAAGTGCATTGTCAGCTTGTCTTCACCTTTCAGAATCTCCCTCTTCATCTCCGACATCATACCACTGACTTTACATGGCAGAAGAGGCCTTAGACACTCTGGTCCGTGTGGTATTAGGGTAGGGAGAGTATCAATTTGGTCATTTTCTGATGAAAAATGAGGGATATTGCCCATTAGGGACACAAAAGGGGACATAAACAGGGTTATGACCGACACTTGTACAGGAGTATTACTAAGAGCGGAGATGGATCGTTAGTGGGTTGAGCATTCCGATACCGAAACCCAGTTCCGATACCTGAAATCCAATGTAAGTCTATGGGAACAAAATATCGGAAGTAATACTTCCGATATTTTGTTCCCATAGACTTACATTGGATTTCAGGTATCGGAACTGGGTTTCGGTATCGGAATGCTCAACCCTAATCGTTACTAGCACTGGAATTAACACTGGATGCCGGCAGCCTATTAGGCCACACACACCACAGTTCATCCGCTGCTAGGTCTCAGAGATTAAGGGCGCCCCTGTACCAATGCTCCTGTCAAGATTTGCACCAACAGGGAGAAAAAAAGACCTTATAGCAAGTCTCTGCCTGGGACACCAGTTTGCCATAAGCAGCCAAAGCACACACAGTGCATGGATCAAGCATCATGACCATCCCTTATGACTCCAAAGCTCCTTCACATCTTGTGTACCACGTTCCCCATCTAGTTTGACGCCATGAAAAAGTATTTCAGGTAATGATCGCAGTGACAATACAACCAGAGCCAGTCAGCATCAGATACCAGGACCAGGCTAGCCCACACAGAGCTGTTTGAGGCCACCATAGGAGTTGCATGGAGATCTTTACATGTTCCATTTTCTCCATTTTAAGGGCATATGTACTAAATGTGGTAGTGTCTTAAAATTTGGCAAGTATGGTCATATGTCAAATCACCACTTACGTGTGGCATTACATGCTGTCTGGTGTGGAAATAAAGGCGGGGAGCCCTGTAATTATTATGGCTCAAATATAAGGTAATCTCGCTTTTAGCTGCACAACAAACCCACCCGATTCCATACATTACACGTGGTACTAGTCACAATCTCCAGAATGCCCCCTACTGCCTCAAGTTTAATAATAGGGTTGCAAGCTATGGTTCTTGTACCCCTGGGAGCGCCCAAAATCCTACATGACCCAGTAATTTAACCTAGGCTTATTGTAGAGCCTTTGAGACAAGAAGAACAATACATGCACAATGTGGAAGTAATATTTATTTTCACTGAGATGATAAGGACCTGGCAGTAAGGAACGATCACAAAGACAGGGATTTCGGGACCAGCAAGATTTGGGTTTAAAACTGCTCAGAGAGCAGGTCACATAATCTCTGGGAGACTTCTTCTTTACTTGTGCGGATGGTGAGCCGGTACATCTGAAAATATATTAGAAAAAAAAGTTAGAATTATCCTCTGCAAGGAAAGTTGAAATGTTTAAATAGATAACTACTTTGTGTCACTTCTGTATCCTCCCTTATTGCTACGTTTAAAAAAACTAAACTTTCTTCTCCTGCTCAGATGCGTTTATAAGACAATCGCTTTTCATATGCTTTGCAAGTTTATATAGACATGGAAAAGAGGGGGCCCCCTGCTCAGGACCACCCAAAATCAGCCACATTAAAGGGGGACTGAGGAGAAATAGCACAAATATGTACGGATGGTCATATATTCATTTGTGGCCACTAACTTTCCCCAGCAGGGTTTCAGAGGTTGGGCCTATCACAATCAAATAAATACAGACGGGTCTCATCGTCATTTATTTTTAAAAATGGAGTTCTTCTGCAATCGTCTTAAAGCACCACTCCAGCGTATTTTATTTTCATTGCAGCGCTGGAGTGGTGCTTTAAGTGTAATTCCTTGGTAGCATCTCTCATACTCATTTGCCGCTGCCTTCATAGTTTTCCAGCGTTGCCCCCATCTGTCTCGGAGAAAAAAAAAAAGTGACCTGCAGTCGTGTTCCAGTGTTTCATGGAGTGGCGCAGAGATCACGTGTCAATACAAGTCTAGGAGAGCCTCGTCCCGGCTCTTATAGACTCGTATTGAGAGCTCGTGATGCAACTTCTGACTTCCGGCCAATCAGAAGCTACTGTCATAAGATGGCACCGGAGGACAGGAGCGGTGCCGAAAAACGGGGAAGGTGCCGGAGGGTGAGAGTATGACTGAGGGCAGGGACCTTGCATTTAACATTTAAATCCTGCACCAGGTAAGAAAAATGGACAGTTTTTACTTTTTTTTCCCCCTCTTCATATTCCTGCTGCTCCCTTGAGTATTCCAGGATTATTTTTTATTTTAGTATTTAATTTTTTCTTCTCACTCAAATACTCCAGGATTTTTTTTTTTTTATGTCCGCTGCTCTTGAGTATTGCAGGATTTATTTTTTAATTATTATTCCTACTGGTGCTGAATGATATATATTTCTTTTTAATCCACAATAAGGTTTAAGAGAGGTGGGCCTTTTTATTTAGAGATCATTCTGATAGCAAAGTCCCCTTAGTAAAAGACTAGAACAATTACCAGTAGCTAAAGAAAGAGCCCAAATCTCTGGAACCAGATTTGGAAAAAAAAATAAATAAATATAAAAAAATAAAAAAAGGACACGGAGGAAGAATAAAACAAGAGCAAAAACTCGACACCCCTGACCTGGTGACAGGTCCTTTTTAACAAGTTCAGGCTGCTGTCCCCAAAGCACGGGAAACGCACAATGTAAAGCCGTGTCCTACAATACACAAGTCACACATACCTGCGCCTGCATATTTGGTTCTAGGCGTAACAGACATCCCACTTGTCGAGATTTTGCCTGAACAATCCCAGCTGCCACAAAATTGGACGGGTTTGGGTCAACGTTTTCTAAGACTGCAGGCCCAAAACCAATGAGCTAAAAAGCAAAGGGAAAAAACAGAAAAGATGCAACAGAATGTAAATATTTCACTAAAGTCTGTGGATCTGTAGAACAAAATAAATGAGAAATGTAAAAAAAAAAAAAAAAGTCCAGAAAAAGAAAGGGAAAAGGATGAAGAGATTTCTGCGATCGGACATCAGGAGGCGAACACTGCCCTCTGCGGGATCCTGACAGCCATTACAAGTCACTCGAAAGTGTCTACGTTTCTTTACGTCTAGTTTGGTTTACATTAGTACATCAAAAGTAGCAGCATTAGTTCACTGCTCCATGCAGGGTGTGACGTGACAAGAGGTCACACCTCCATTGATCAGCTGTTCACCAGGGAAACACGGATTTTGGTAAAGACTTACCTGTAAAATCCTTTTCAGCGAAGGAAGGAAGAGAGACACAGTAATTCATTACTGATGGGTAGGCGGAGCCCCAGATCAGGATGTTACCTCAGATCAAAAGAGTGATGACTGGCTGGCCCCTCCAGCTCGGGCTCCTCCTACTCAGCTCCAGTCGTATCAAAGCTTTTAGGAAAAGAGCCAAGATCACCAGCGGAGCAACATAACCCTTCTGAAGGAACTTCAGAGAAAAAACACAAGGATACAGGTTATGCATGCAAAGAAAGCCAAAAACCACAGAGTTCCAGGTACTACTCACGGAACCTGACTACTGCGATGAGCTGGCGATGCTGGAACAGAGCCTTAGCGCGCTGACCTCAGCCCAGATAATCGCTATCAGATAAGGGTCGCGCTGCATCTGAAAACATCAACACACTTCTGCCGTGGGAGGGTGCTGTGTCTCTCTTCCTTCCTTCGCTGAAAAGGATTTTACAGGTAAGTCTTTACCAAAATCCGTGTTTCAGCTGCAGATGAAGGAAGAGAGCCACAGTAATTCATTACTGATGGGACGTCCCAAAGCAGTTCAAAATAAGGGTGGGAAAAAACCAACAAAAGGCAGAAACCCAACAACCTTAACAACAAAGCGCAACCAGCGCTAAACACAAGTTCATCCAGAACTTTAAACTACAGCTGCCTGCAGGACACTACGTCCGAGGGCTGCATCAGCGGAAGCACTGACGTCCACTTTATAAAATCTTGTAAACGTGTGGACAGAGCGCCAAGTCGCCGCTCGGCAAAGCTGCACTGCCGAAGCACCTTGATGAAAAGCCCACGATGAAGCCACAGCTCTCGTGGAATGGGCTCGAATCTTAATCGGGCAAGATTCACCCCGAAGACGGTAAGCTTCCAAAATAGCTGACCGGATCCAACGAGCTATAGAACCCTTGGAAGCTCGTTGACCACGCCGACAACCTGCCGGAACCACAAACAGGGAGTCCGTCTTACGAAAACCTTGAGTAATAGATAGATAAAACTTCAAGGCCCGCACTAAATCCAATGTGTGTAAATCTCGCTCTTTCGTATTCTTCGGATCCGGACAGAGTGAAGGCAACACAATATCCTGGTTAACATGAAATTGTGACACCACTTTAGGCAAAAAATCACCCCGAGTGCGAAGCACTACACGATCCGGAAAAAACTCCAGAAAAGGAGGCGAGCAAGAAAGAGCTGCCAATTCAGAAACTCTCCTCAAGGAAGTGACTGCAACAAGGAAAGCCACCTTCCAAGAAAGTAAGAAAGGCTAGCAGAAACCATAGGTTCAAAAGGTTTATGCTGAAGAGCCTCCAAAACAAGGTTGAGCCGCCAAGGAGACACGGGTGCCTTCCGCGGCGGAAACTTACGAGAGATACCTCGGAAAAAGGAGAGCACGTCTCTATTCGAAGCAATGGTTCTCCGGAACAATAAGGACAGAGCAGAAATCTGACCTTTCAGAGTGCTAACTGCCAAACCCTTGTCTAGCCCATGCTGCAGAAAAGCCAACAGGTTGGGAATGGAAAATTTTCTCGGGTTCCGAGAAGACCCCAAACACCACGAAAAGAAGGTTTCCCAAATTTTGTGGTAAATCCTAGAAGTAGCCGGACATCTTGCAGCACGAAGGGTAGCAATGACCTCGGCTGAAAAACCTCTACGGGTCAAGATTTTGGTCTCAAGAGCCACGCCGTCAAACGCAGGGACATCAAGTCCGGATGACAAATGGATATTGGCGGGAATACATAGATCAGCTCGAACTGATCCCACTGAGCCACTAGAGCATCCACCGCCACCGCCTTCGGGTCCTTGTACCTGGACATGAATGTCGGTAACTTGGCATTGGACCTGGATGCCATCAAACCCACTTGGGGGGTTCCCCAGCGAGAGCACAGTAGTGCAAAGACTTCCGGGTGGAGGCTCCATTCCCCGGGATCCATCCTTCTGCGACTGAGAAAGTTCGCTGTAATATTCTGAACCCCTGGAATGTGAATCGCCGAAATGGCTGGTACATTGGCCTCTGCCCAAATCAGAATTCGGGACACCTCTACCAAGAGTCTGGAACTCCTTGTCCCACCTTGGTGATTGATATACGCGACAGCCGTCGCATTGTCTGTCTGCACACGGACTGGCAGACCGCTCAAAGGGACCGTCCAATGTTGGAGGCAAAGGAAAATCGCCCTCAATTCCAGGATGTTGATCGGAAGCACAGACTCTTCCGGTGACCATACCCCCTGAATCCAGAGATTGTTCCAAACACCCCCCCAGCCCGTCAGGCTGGCATCGGTGGTTATGACTGACCACTGCAGAGGGAGGAAAGACTTCCCCAGGGAGAATGCCCCTGGCCGTAACCACCATTCTAGAGAATCCCGCACCGCGCGAGAAATGGTGACACTGCAATCCAGCGATTGCGACTGATTCCATCGACTCAAGATGAACCTTTGAAGAGTCCTGGAGTGGAACTGGGCAAAAGGAATTGCCTCCATGGACGCCACCATCAGTCCCAGAAGACGCATACACTTCCGTAGGGACATTGCCGTTGAGGATGTCATAATCTGTACATGTCGAAGAAGACATGACTGTTTGTCTGGTGGTAGGGAAACTACCGACCGAAACGTGTCGAGATGCATTCCCAAAAAGAGAATTGTCCTCGATGGTTCCAGGGACGACTTCTCCCAATTGACCAGCCAACCGAAGTCTTTCAGAAACTGAAGAGACAAATCCCGAGCCGTCAACGCCTCCTCCTCCGAGGAAGCCACGATCAAAAGATCGTCCAGATAAGGGAGAATCGTAATCCCCTGTCTTCGAAAGAGTGCCATGAGGGCGCCAGAATTTTTGTAAAGACCCTTGGCGCTGAGGCTAAGCCGAACGGCAGAGCCACGAACTGGTAATGATTCTGACCTATGGCAAATCGAAGAAAGCGCTGATGAGCCTTTCCGATGGGAATATGCAAATAGGCGTCGCGAATGTCGATTGACACCAGAAAATCGTTCTGTGACAGAGCTGCCACAACGGAACGAAGCGACTCCATGCGAAATTTCCGGGCATGGACATGCCGGTTCAATCGCTTGAGATCCAGAATCGGGCGAAATTTGTTCTCCTTTTTGGGAACTATAAAAAGGTTGGAATAAAAACCTTTCCCTCGGTCCTCTGACGGAACCGGTATCACTACACCCTTTTGTAGTAGCGATTCGACCTCTCGCTGTAGAGCGACAACAAGCTCGGGTTCTGACGGAACGCGAGACTGACAAAAAACATTTGGGGGTTGAGAAGCAAACTCTATGAAATAGCCTGCCGACACTATCCGCGTTACCCAGGAATCTGGAACGCGAGCCATCCAAGTCTCCTTGAAAAGAAGCAGGCGACCCCCCACTCGAAAATCCTCGAGTGGACCCCTGGCGCAATCCGACTTTGCGGTTTTCTTGTCAAGTTCCCGCTTGTTCTGGCGGAAACTCTGCTTCCAGGGAGTACGAGTTTTCTGAGAGGATTTCTTTCCTGAGAAAGAAGGACGACCCGATCCCCACGAGGAGTGACTAGATCGTCCTCGGCCCCGAAAGGACCGCCGACCACTATAAACACCAGGCTTACTGGACACCGAGGCCATGGCCCTTCGCTGTGGTAATGCTGATTCCTTCGCCTTAGCCTTGGAAATCAGCTCTGTGAGGTCGGATCCAAAAAGATGGCCACCCTTGTAAGGTAAGGCCAACAACCCTTGTTTGGAAACTGCGTCCCCGGCCCACTGTCTGAGCCATAAAGCTCTTCTGACTGTGACCGCTGAAGCTTGCGCTTTGGCCAGCAGAGATGCCGTATCCAGACCGGCATCAAAGATATAACAGGTTGCCTCCCGTATCTCAGATAACGGAGATTCATTTTGCAACTCCGTCTTCAGACGTGCCAACCAGCTTAGAGAAGCTCTAGCAGCACACATGGATCCTAGCACTGCTCGAAATCCATGACCCGCAGCCTCATAGCTTGCATTTGCCGCCAATTCTGCCTTTCTATCCAAAGGCTCCTGTAAGCTCGCTTTTCCCTTAATAGGGAGTAGAGAGGATTTACTAAGCTGAGACAAAGACACATCCACTTCAGGAGCAGAAGTCCAATTAGCCTTTAACTCCGTAGAGCAAGGATAAAGTGTATCAAAGAAATGCGTTCCATGAAAACGCTTATCTGGACATAGACGTTCCTCCTCTATTACACCATTAAGCTCATCCAGAGCTGGCAATGTTGTGCGCGAAGCACGGGACTCCTGGAAAATGCGTGCTGATTTACCAGGACGACTAGTTACCTCCTCCGGTAACTGTAGTATATCTCTCATGGCTTCAAATAATGCCTCCGTACGCTTCGTCATAGAGGAACGCCCCTGCGGCTCGTCCGCATCTGAATCGGATATTTCACCATCCGAATTTAAAGGGGAACTCTGCCCAATATCAGATACATCTGACTCGCTCCGTGTAGAGGCCGGTAACGGCCTGCGTCGCTTCCTCTGAGAGGAATTAGCAGACACATATTGACCTAAAAGGTCAGACAAGTTATTAATCGATCGAGCGATATCATCCAAGTTACCACCGCTGTCGACCGCAGCGCTAGATGCTGTGGAGGTCTGCGTATCTGATTGCCGCAATGGCACTGGGACGTGAACCGCGGCATCTGAACTCTATTCAGACATGTCTCGCCTGTATGAGCAGGTCAAAGCGGTAATACCAGCAAAAACACTATGCGGTTTTTTTTTTTTTTTTTTTAAACGCTGAAGGGTTAACGCTCCACCAAGCAGAGTTACCCCAGCGGTATTCAGTCAGCAAATTTAGCAGGTAGAAATAACCCTCAAAGGGGTTAATATTGCAAACTCACCAAAATATATATATATTTGTGAGCCCCAGCCAATTTTTTATGTCTCTGATGAGACAGCAGCTGCAGGATAGCGATCGCTGCGCTGCGGGGTGAGGAATCCGCACTCACCCAGCTGGCCGTGGTGTCTATATGAGGAGGGGAGCGGTCCGAGGAGCCCAGGAGCCTGAGTAATGGCCGCCACAGTGAGGGGGTCGCAGGAGAAAAACCAGAGCGCGCGTCTTCCTGCTCAAAAGACCGGGATAAATAGGCCACGCCCCCTGCTAGCTCAAATAATGAGCGCGAACTCTCCCCGCTCCTGCTCCCTCTCTGTCCTGCAGGTATCTGCCTGCGGACAAAAAATCACCACATCTTCATGTAGTAGCGCTGTCACAGCAGCGCTGAAGCATACTGACTTTACATGTAGTAGCGCTGTCACAGCAGCGCTGAAGCTTACTGACATTTACATGTAGTAGCGCTGTCACAGCAGCGCTGAAGCTTACTGACATTTACATGTAGTAGCGCTGTCACAGTAGCGCTGAAGCATACTGACTTTACATGTAGTAGCGCTGTCACAGTAGCGCTGAAGCATACTGACTTTACATGTAGTAGCGCTGTCACAGCAGCGTTGAAGCATACTGACATTACATGTAGTAGCGCTGTCACAGTAGCGTTGAAGCATACTGACATTACATGTAGAAGCGCTGTCACAGTAGCGCTGAAACATACTGACATTACATGTAGTAGCGCTGTCACAGTAGCGCTGAAGCATACTGACATTACATGTAGTAGCGCAGTCCATTAGTAATAGCGCTGCTCATTCAGACGCTAAAGCACTCACACATAATTATTATTAAAATTTGTGTGGAGTACTCACCAGCCAAGGCGCCACAGGGACCCTCAGGGGTTTCTGGCGCAGTGCCCATGCTTCCCTCCAGGGCGAAGAACGCAGTGACCGCACGTGTGGTTTGCGTTCCCCCAGAGAAGCTCTCCTCATCCCCCAGGGCCGGCAAGGATTCTGCAGGGACTTTGAGTAAATACAGATCCGCCAAGGGAGAGGTTGGGGTACAGCAGCGCTGATACCCCTGAGACCTCTAGACCAACTAGTGATCCAAGTCTCCTGTCCGAATATTAAAATAATAAAATCTTCTGAGGAGCTGCATTAGCAGCGACCATCCTCTGGGACCTCAAATCTTAGACTGGAGCTGAGTAGGAGGAGCCCGAGCTGGAGGGGCCAGCCAGTCATCACTCTTTTGATCTGAGGTAACATCCTGATCTGGGGCTCCGCCTACCCATCAGTAATGAATTACTGTGGCTCTCTTCCTTCATCTGCAGCTGAAAGACATATTTCCACAGGGTCCAATAGGGGAATCCCTTTAATGTCACCAAAAAGTACAGTGTTCTTAGAAAGGACTAGAAAACAAACGTGCAGATTCCTTCACCAACCTTTGCTTTTACAATCTCTGTATCCATTGGATTTTTTGCCTTGAAAATATTCTGGACCTCCTGGTTAGGGCTATTAAAAATTAAATAAATAAAATTAATATAAAATATAATAAATATACACACACACACCATAACTATCTGAAGAAGAAAGATCCACCACTAATCAACGTCTGCTAATACACAGAAATGGCAGGACTGGTAACGGGAATTACCTGCTGAGCTGCTTCCAGCGCTGGAAAAAGTCTTGTGCTTCCATATCAGTCGGCTGAAAGAACTTGTTCAGGGTTATAGGAAGCTTCACTGAGAAATTCTGTAATGCGCCCCCGTATCTAAATAGGAGAAATCACATACTTAGGTAAATGGATGCATGTAAAGCAGGGTGGGCAACTCATTTTCCTGAGGGGCCACATGAGAGACCGTGACTGTTGTGGAGGGCAGAACCAATAGGCTGAAATTAATTTTACTCAATATTTACAATTATTTTAAATTATTAACTGCATCACTTAAGATTAAGCAGAATTAAGTAAGCCAACAGACCCCAATATACCGAATAAGCCCCCACACAGCCCCCTATATACCATGAGCCCCCACACAGCCCCCCTATATACCATATGGGCCCACACAGCCCCCCTATATACCATGAGCCCCCACACAGCCCCCCATATGCCATGAGTCCCTAACACAGCCCCTCTATATACCATGAGCCCCCACACAGCCCCCATATACCATGAGCCCCCACACAGCCCCCATATACCATATGAACCCCCAAACTGCCCCCATATACCATGAGCCCCCACACAGCCCCCATATACCATGAGCCCCCACACAGCCCCCATATACCATGAGCCCCCACACAGCCCCCATATACCATGAGCCCCCAAACAGCCCCCATATACCATGAGCTCCCACACTGCCCCATATACCTTATGAGCCCCCACACAGCCCCTCTATATACCATGAGCCCCACACAGCCCTCTATATACCATATGAGCCACCACACAGCCCTCTATATACCATGAACACCCACACAGCCCCCCCATATGCCATGAGTCCCTAACACAGCCCCTCTATATACCATGAGCCCCACACAGCCCCATATACCATATGAACCCCAAACTGCCCCCATATACCATATGAGCCCCCACACAGCCCCCATATACCATGAGCCCCCACACAGCCCCCATATACCATGAGCCCCCACACAGCCCCCATATACCATGAGCCCCCACACAGCCCCCATATACCATGAGCCCCACACAGCCCCCATATACCATATGAGCTCCCACACTGCCCCCATATACCATATGAGCCCCCACACAGCCCCCATATACCATGAGCCCCACACAGCCCCCATATACCATATGAGCTCCCACACTGCCCCCATATACCATATGAGCCCCCACACAGCCCCTCTATATACCATGAGCCCCCACACAGCCCTCTATATACCACATGAGCCACCACACAGCCCCTCTATATACCATGAGCCCCCACACAGCCCTCGATATACCATATGAGCCACCACACAGCCCCTCTATATACCATGAGCCCCCACACAGCCCTCTATATACCACATGAGCCACCACACAGCCCCTCTATATACCATGAGCCCCCACACAGCCCTCTATATACCACATGAGCCACCACACAGCCCCTCTATATACCATGAGCCCCCACACAGCCCCCATATACCATGAGCCCCCACACAGCCCCCATATACCATATGAGCTCCCACACTGCCCCCATATACCATATGAGCCCCCACACAGCCCCTCTATATACCATGAGCCCCCACACAGCCCTCTATATACCACATGAGCCACCACACAGCCCCTCTATATACCATGAGCCCCCACACAGCCCTCGATATACCATATGAGCCACCACACAGCCCCTCTATATACCATGAGCCCCCACACAGCCCTCTATATACCACATGAGCCACCACACAGCCCCTCTATATACCATGAGCCCCCACACAGCCCTCTATATACCACATGAGCCACCACACAGCCCCTCTATATACCATGAGCCCCCACACAGCCCTCTATATACCATGAGCTCCCACACAGCCCTCTATATACCATATGAGCTCCCACACTGCCCCCATATACCATATGAGCCCCCACACAGCCCCTCTATATACCATGAGCCCCCACACAGCCCTCTATATACCATATGAGCCACCACACAGCCCCCTATATACCATGAGCCCACACACAGGCACGTGCAGTGTTAGTCAATAGCAATTTAGGATTCAAACATCAGTAGGAAATCCCCAATGCATGGCCTTTACTTATAATCCCACGCATGCTTTTCATACAATCAGTTCCAGGAATATTTTTCAGCAAAGTTTCTTTATTTTACCCCACCACACACTACCCACATGTAAATCAAGCCAACTAACATTCAACTGACTAAAAAAAACATTCAAGAAAAAAAAAAAAAAAACCTACAGCGACACTGCATGAATCGTACTGAAGAATCAGATTATATGGTGGTTTATCTCACCTGAACTGGATGCTCAGAACAGGAGCCTCCACAAACTCCTCCAAACACTCAATATTGATCACCTGCTGCACCTGGGCCCCTCCGTCCACAGTGGGCTCCACGGGCTTAGACTGGAGGTTCAGACATGGACCCAATTGTCAAGAAGTAAATTATTACATAATGTGCGGGGGAAGGGGTATTGATCAAAATGAGTACAAGTCTAGCGGACACATGTCAATAATCAGACACATATTAATGATAAGTAGAAGGATTCAGATATTCTTCTGAAATGGTTAATACTTAATATATATTAAAAGGACTATGCCACAAAAATCCCACCTATTCAAGGTAAATGTGGGATCGCTGGGGGCCTCACTGATGCCTGGAGGCCGCAGATGCTTCACTACATAACGGTAGATGGACGGTGCTGTGGTCGAGCGCACACAGTGCTGCTTCAGTCATTGTCTACAGGACTGATGAAGACAGGCGAGCAGCGCTCAGCTTTTACCGTCAGTCACAGTGACAGTGGCCAGAGCGGCACCGCGCCTGCTCCATTATCCCTTCTCACTGTAGACATCCACAGAGAGGAGGAACGGGGCTCCGGACTCCCATTCATTCACGACCACAGTGATTAGACGTTTTTTCACCTATCCCACGTTTTTCATAGAATAACGACATCCCAAGAAGAAACGAATATTGTATATTTCTCAAAAAAGGATATTGGCCTTTAGCTCGTCAGAACAAACGAGTGTTGGAGTGAAGTTCTGGAACTGACTGGAGAGCTTGTTTCCATAGAAGATGAACATACGACCTGCGGAAAATAGAAGAAGAGGCATTCAGAGTGAAGGGCTTCAATTACATGCATAGGAATAATCCGACATTCTGCAGACTGGTTTGTGATACCCCACAATACATTATAATATATCCACTGCTCAAAAAAATATAGGGAACACTCAAATAACACGTCCTAGATCTAAATGAATGAAATATTCTCATTGAATACTTTGTGCTGTACAAAGTTGAATGTGCTGTCAACATAATCACACAAAAATCATCAATGGAAATCAAATTTTTGAACCAATGGAGGAATGGATTTGGAGAGACCCCCAAAATGAAAGTGTAAACAAGTCAAAATGAAAATCAAAACAAGACAAAATTAAAGTGTAAACAAGTCAAAATGATGCTCAGTAGTGTGTGTGGCCTCCATGTGCCTGTATGACCTCCCTACAATGCCTGGGCATGCTCCTGATGAGGTTGCGGATGTTCTCCTGAGGGATCTCCTCCCAGACCTGGACTAAAGCATCCGTCAACTCCTGGACAGTCTGTGGTGCAACATGATGTTGGTGGATGGAGTGAGACATGCTGTACCAGATGTGCTCAATCGGATTCAGGTCTGGGGAACGGGTAGACCAGTCCATAGCAGCAGGTTCACACTCAGCACGTGACAGACGTGACAGAGTGTATATCCAGAATCAGGAGGTGTTAGATGTAAAAACTGCACTAATAACACACAAGGAAAAAGTGACATGGTAGGCAGCACTTTAATGCTTAGATCTGAGCCCCCCAAACCCTCACATCTCATTTACCAAGTTCCCATACTATTGCATGTCATCCATGAAACAGATGTGAATATTTATTCAGGCAAGCTTGGATGCGGGAGTCAGCAGAGCCAGACAACCCTTTAAAAGACGGATTTTGGTAAGACCTTACCTGTAAAATCCTTTTCAGCGAAGGAAGGAAGGGAGACACATTCATTACCAGTGGGTAGGCGGAGCCCACACAGGATAGAACACCTCAGATTAAAAAAGAGAGTTGACCGGCCCCTCCAGCTTGGGCTCCTCCTACTCCAGCTCTCCAGTCCGTACACAAGCTAAGGAAGAGCAAAAATCACCAGCGAGAGCAACATAACCCCTTCTGAAGAACTTCAGAGAAACAACAAGAAGACAGGTTATGCATATAACAGAAAAAAACACACAGTGCCAGGTACTACTCACTGAACCTGACCACTGCGATGAGCTGGCAATGCTGGAAAAGAGCCTTAGCGCGCCGACCTCAGCCCAGATAATCGCTATCAGAGAAGGGTCACGCCGCATCTGAAAACACAACAACACACTTCTGCCATGGGAGGGATCTGTGTCTCCCTTCCTTCCTTCGCTGAAAAGGATTTTACAGGTAAGGACTTACCAAAATCCGTCTTTCAGCAGCAGATGGAAGGAAGGGAGACACATTCATTACCAGTGGGACGTCCCAAAGCAGTCCAGAAATTAAGGATGGGCAAAAAACCAACAGAGGCAGATTCCCAACAACTTAAATAAATGCGCAACTAGCGCTAAATACAAGTTCACAAGAACTTTAAACTACAGCCGCCTGCAGGACCCTAAGTCCTAAGGCCGCATCAGCGGAAGCACTGACGTCCACCTTATAAAATTTTGTAAATGTGTGGACGGAACGCCAGGTCGCCGCCCGGCAGAGCTGAGCTGCCGAGGCCCCTTGATGAAAAGGCCCACAATGAACCCACAGCCCTCGTGGAGTGAGCTCGGATCTTAATCGGGCAGATTTGCCCTTAAGTCGGTAAGCCTCTAAAATGGCCGACCGAATCCAACGAGCTATAGAATCCTTGGAAGCTCGTTGCCCACGTCGACGACCTGCTGGAATCACAAACAGAGAATCCGACTTCCGAAAACTTTGAGTAATAGACAAATAGAACTTCAAAACCCGCACTAAATTCAATGTGTGCAGGGCCCGTTCCTTCGTATTCCTCAGCTCCGGTCAGAGCGAGGGCAACACAATATCCTGGTTAACATGGAATTGTGACACCACCTTAGGTAGAAAGTCGCCCCGAGTGCGAAGCACTACGCGATCCTGGTGGAACTCCAGAAAAAAGGAGGCGAGCAAGAAAAGAGCCGCCAACTCAGAAAACCTTCTCAAAGAAGTGACCGCCACTAGAAAGGCAACCTTCCAAGAAAGCAAAGAAAGGCTAACAGAGTCCATAGGCTCAAAAGGCCCATGCTGAAGAGCCTCCAAAACAAGATTGAGCCGCCAAGGAGACACAAGCGCCTTCCGCGGCGGAAACTGACGGGTTACTCCGCGAAAAAACGAACGTACGTCCCTACGCGAGGCGATAGCCTTCCGAAACAGCAAGGACAGAGCAGAAACCTGACCCTTCAGAGTGCTAACTGCCAAACCCTTGTCCAGCCCGTACTGCAAAAAGGCCAACAAATTGGGAATGGAAAAAATCCTCGGGTTTCTTGAAGAACCCGAACACCACGAAAAGAAGGCCTCCCAAGCCTTGTGATAAATCCTAGTAGTAGCCGGACCTCTGGCCGCTCTCAGAGTGGCAAAGACTTCGGCTGAAAAACCTTGACGGTCAAGATTTCGGTCTCAAGAGCCACGCCGTCAAACGCAGAGACTTCAGGTCCGGGTGACGAAAGGGCCCTTGGGTTAACAGGTCCGGGCGAAGAAGGAGTGGAAGTGGAGGCGCTGCCAGAAGCGACACCAGCGTTGAGAACCACGTCCTCCTTGGCCAATCTGGGGCTATCAACATAGCCGGGACTCTCTCCAGTCTGATCCGACGCAACACCAGAGGAAGTAAGGATATCGGCGGAAACACATAGATTAGCTCGAATTGGTCCCAAGGAGCCACTAGAGCATCCACCGCCACAGCCTTCAGGTCCTTGTACCTGGACATGAACGTCGGTAACTTGGCATTGAACCTGGATGCCATCAAATCCACTTGGGGAGTCCCCCAACGGGAGCACAGCAGTGCAAAAATTTCCGGATGAAGACTCCATTCTCCGGAATCCATCTTTTCGCGACTGAGGAAGTCCACTGTGATATTCTGAACTCCTGAAATGTGAATCGCAGAGATGGCTGGCACCCTGGCCTCGGCCCATACCAGGATCCGAGACACCTCCATCATGAGCCTGAAGCTCCTCGTCCCACCTTGATGGTTGATATACGCGACCGCCGTCGCGTTGTCTGTCTGCACTCGGACTGGTAGACCGTTTAAAAGGACCGTCCAGTGTTGGTGGCAAAGGAAAATTGCCCTCAATTCCAGGATGTTGATCGGCAGGACAGACTCTTCCGACGACCATACTCCCTGAATCCAGAGATCGTTCCAGACACCCCCCCAGCCCGTCAGGCTGGCATCGGTGGTTATGATCGACCACCTCGGAGGGAGGAAGGACTTCCCCAGGGATAACACTTCCGGACGTAACCACCATTCTAGAGACTCTCGCACCCTGTGGGAGATGATGACACTGCAATCCAGTGAAAACTGCGATCGATCCCAACGGCTCAAAATGAGCATTTGGACAGCCCTGGAATGAAACTGTGCAAACGGAATTTTCTCCATCGACGCCACCATCAAACCCAGAAGGCGCATACACCTTCGAAGGGACATTGCTGTCGAAGATTTCATTACATGTCGAAGAAGACTCGCTTGCTTGTCTGGAGGCAGAGACACCACTGCTCGTACCGTGTCGCTGCGACGGTTCCAGAGACGACTTCTCCCAATTGACCAGCCACCCGAAGTCCTCCAGGAGCTGAAGGGATAGATTTCGAGCCGTCACCGCCTCTTCCTCTGAGGACGCCACAATCAAAAGGTCGTCCAGATAGGGAAGAATCGTAACCCCCTGCCTTCGCAGAATCGCCATGAGAGGTGCCAGAATTTTCGTAAAAACTCTGGGTGCTGAGGCCAACCCGAATGGCAGGGCCACAAACTGGTAATGGTCCTGGCCCATGGCAAAACGAAGGAAGCTTTGGTGGGCCCTTCCGACGGGAACATGCAAATAAGCGTCCCGTAATGTCGATTGACACCAAAAAATCGTTCTGCGACAGGGCCGCCACAACGGAGCGAAGTGACTCCATGCGGAATTTCCGGGTGCGGACATGCCAATTCAATCTTTTGAGATCCAGAATGGGGCGAAATTTGTCCCCCTTTTTGGGGACCACAAAGAGGTTGTAATAAAACCCTCTTCCCCGGTCCTCCGGCGGAACCGGTACCACCACACCCTTCTGCAGAAGGGAATCGACCTCCCGCAGTAGAGCGGCAAATAGCTCGGGCTCTGACGGAATGCGAGAGTGGCAAAAAAACTGTCTGGGGGTCGAGAAAGAAACTCTATGAAGTAGCCTGCCGACACAACCCGCGTCACCCAGGCGTCCGACACGCGGGAAGCCCAAGTCGGTTCGAATTGGAGCAGGCGACCTCCCACTCGAGAGTCCTCGAGTGAGACCCTGGCGTCAGTCCGCCTTAGCGGGCTTTTTGTCAGCTTCCCGCTTGTCTTGGCGGAAGCTGTTTCCAGGTAGTGCGGGATTTCTGAGCGTTCTTTTTTTCCCGAAAAAAGAGGGACGACCCGATCCCCAAGAGGGCTGACCAAACCGTCCCCTGGACCGAAAGGACTGCCGACTACTACCGGCACTATGCCTGCCAGACGCAGAAGTCACAGCTCTTCGCTGCGGTAAAGCCGTTTCTTTTGCCTTTGCCTTGGCAATCAGCTCCGTGAGGTCAGATCCAAATAACTGACCACCCTTGTAAGCTAAGGATAGCAAACCTTGCTTGGAAACGGCGTCTCTGGTCCACTGTCTAAGCCACAGTGCTCTCCTGACTGTGATCGCCGAGGATTGCGCCCTGGACAGCAGTGACGCAGTATCCAAACCTGCATCACTGCCATATCGGGCTGCATCCTTAAAAAGCCCATCTACCTCGGATAGAGGGGATCCATCTTGCCACGCCTTCCGTAGACGGTCTAACCAGCTTAGAGAAGCTTTACAAGCACACATGCTCTGAATCCATGACCCGCGGCCTCGCAGATGGATTTCGCCGCCATCTCTGTTTTTCTGTCCAGCGGATCCTGCAAACTCGCCTTCCCTTTTAACAGGAAGTAATGAGGACTTGCTAAGCTGGGATAAAGGGACATCCACTTCAGGAGAAGGAATCCAATTATCAATCAATTCCGTCGTACACGGATACAGCGTCTCAAAAAAACCGTGTCCTGAAAACACTTATCTGGGCACAGGCGTTCCTTCTCCACTGCCCGATTAAGCTCATCCAGAGATGGTAATGCTGATCGCGACCTATGCGACTCCTGAAACATCCGGGCCGACTTACTAGGACGTCTAGTTACCTCCGCCGGTAACTGCAACGCCTCCCTCATGGCTCCAATAAAACCCTCTGTACGGCCCAAAAGAGAAGCAGAGAGTCCCTGCCGATCCTCCTTATCCGAATCGGACACCTCCCCATCTGAGCTTGAAGGGGAACCCTCCATGCGCGAGATCTCCGAGTCGCTACGCGGGAATGAAGGCACCGGCCTGTGTCGCTTCCTCTGAGAGGATCTAGCTGACACCCAATAACCTAGAAGGTCAGACAGGCCATCAATAGAACGAGCGAGGGCCTCCATTTTGACATCACTGAGACCTCTGCGCCTGACGCCGTCGAGGTCTGCGTGACAGATACGCGAGACTGATCCTGTAGCGGATCTGGGAGACGGTCCGCACCTCCTGGACCCTGATCTGACATGTCCTCACACAGTATATGGCAGGTTAAACCTGTCAGTAACTAGGACAGTGTGGTTTCTTAAAGAAGAAACGAACGCTGAAGGGTTAAAGCTCTTAAAGAGAGAGCTACCCCAGCTGTCCCCCAATTAAGGGTTAACCGCCTAAGAAGGGGTTAATGCCGCAGACTCCTCACAACCCTTGTTAATGAAAAGGGTGTGCGAGCCCCAGGTGCCTCTTATGAGGTAGCAGCTGCAGTACCTCAAGGGTATGCCACACTAACGAGATCGCTAAAATATTGCGCTGTTTTGTACATCGCAATGACCGCCAAAGTCGTTAAATAGATCGCTAACCGCTTATGCGTCGTTAATGAAATCGCCCAGAGCGGTAGCTACTAGCGACATTAAAACGATTACAAAAAACGATCGCATTAGCATGCGTCGTTATTTGATCGTTAGCGGGAGCGTTCAGTGTGGCATCTGCGCTGTGGGGTGAAGGGGTTAAGCTTCTGCTCTGAGAGGTAGAAGCGACTCACCCAGCTGGCCGCGGTGCAGTGTCCTATTCCTTTGGTCGGTCGGGGGGAGCGGAGAGAGATAAGCCCGAGGAGGCTGTCAGTAATGGCCGCCGCGCTAGAGGAGATAGGCCGGAAGAGAAGGGGCAGGAAGATCGCGCGCTTAGAGCGCTTCCTGCCCGAGAAGACCGGGAAAACGCGTTCAAAAAAATGCGCGCAAACTCCTCCGCTCCTGCCCCGCTCCCATTTCCTGCAGGCATCCACCTTGCGGACAAAAAGACACTAGTCACCGACATGACACATGTAGCAGCGGCTGCCGCAACAGCCGCTGAAGCACTCACATACATTAAAAAATGCAGAGTACTCACCCAGCTGAGCGCCACAGGGACCCCCAGGGATTTGTGGCGCTGTGCCCATAGCTTCCCCCCAGGGCGGGGAACGCAGTGACCCCAGAAGCGCGGTTTGCGTCCCCGCCAGGGAAGCAATCCTCATCCCCCAGGGCCGACAGGGTTCTGCAGGGACCACCTTACAGGGTAATACAGATCCGCCAAGGGAGAGGTGGGGGTCCAGCAGCACTGAGACCCCTGAGACCTCAAGACCACTGGGGCCCAAGTCTCTGTCCGATAAAAATAAAAAATCTTCTGAGGAGCTGCTTCAGCAGCGACTATCCTCTGTGACCTCAAATTTTAGACTGGAGAGCTGGAGTAGGAGGAGCCCAAGCTGGAGGGGCCGGTCAACTCTTTTTTAATCTGAGGTGGTCTATCCTGTGTGGGCTCCGCCTACCCACTGGTAATGAATGTGTCTCCCTTCCTTCCATCTGCTGCTGAAAAAGAGATTTTTACAAAAACAGGAACTTGGTCACCTATTCACACCAAAGGTGTGAGCACCCCCGGTAATTACTGGCATGGGGGTCCATAGTCCTCCATTTCTCTTTGGTGCACAATCATTGAGAATAGAAAAGTGGTCAGACATCAACACTGCTGCGCTGAAGTCTAGGGGACTGACGGAGATCGGTCAGGGCTTGGCTACATCTAACAGCTCCAAAGACATTGATCGGAGGGGGGTTTGGTCGACAGCCGTATCATTTCAACTCCTCGCCATGATTGTGCAGAAAGGAGGACGATCAGGGGCTTATGACCCCAGTCCTAATAATTAGTGGGGCCTCAGTGGTCAGATATTTATCACTTATCCTAATAATAGTTTGTGGAAAGCCCTTTAAAATGATAGACCTGTGCTCCTATGTGCAGTTACACATTGATGGGATGGCGGGACGAACATTTTCCTAAAATAATCCTAACTGTACCCAATGTAAGGACCAAGAATATATGTGATTGCATGGCGAAAAGTACAGTCTCCGATCCCTTTACGTTTAGGTCACTGCAGTAGTTGTGTGAGGCATCGTGAGGCTACATTGCAGCAAAAACGATCCAAGATCCTGGTCACAAAAGTGGCCAAAAAAATCTATTTTTAATGCTACTGAATGATCGCCCTCTCTCGTACTCACCGCAGCTTTCACAAACCACGGCCCGGAAACAGCACGTCAAACAGCCATTGTGCACTCGTGGTTCCCACAATGCGGTTTTCACATTAAAGCAATTCTACTCTATGGATGGCATCCGATTACAGAAAAACAATTCAACAAATTGCTCACCAAGATTTTGCCGGAATTCTGATTTTATGCCAATCTGTAGCAGCTGATTCTCAAACAGGACGCCATTATTTTTGCAGATAAACCTAAAAATATATATAAAATAAGCATTAAACTTATTTTTACAGAGTAAAGTCTCAAGTCATTGGATGACCCCCAATGGAGATGAGAAATGCAGAAAACCAGGCTAAATTTACTAAAGTGGGGCAGAAACGTCACTAAATCCTGAAGAGCTTCTTCAGGGGGCACAAGCCCCTCCAGCATGGTTGTACCTCCATGATTAGGACTGCAGCATCACCGTATTGCCCACGGAACCAAAGTCTTATAGGGATCAACATGCGGTCTCATTTATCCATGTTGACCCACACCGTACTTTAGTAAATCCACTCCAATATGCATTAAGCCAAAAAAAGAGAGAGAAAAGCTTCTTTAATCAGAAGAGGTGAAAGTAAAGAATAAACAGGAGGGCATTCTGAACTCAGCGGAGAATGGGGTGGATAAACATCCCACATTTTTTTCCTTGATCGATACGATCGCAGAAAGCAAACAGGTGGTTAAACAAAACCAATACTTTAATGCATGCAAAAAAAATTATTAGGGGGTCCAAGAAGAACATGAGGCCCCCCCGATGTACAGGGCTCGTTACATGGCTGGATGAGGCATTGTTGCATGTAACAGTTGCCTGGTTAAAGCAGCAGGGACTTCTCTGATCTAAGTAACTCGCAAGAAAATCTATTTCTCTACAACAGTCCCATCAGGGTCTACATCACTGCTCCGGCGTAAAGGGAAAGTGCGCTCTGGAATAATGGTCATAAATAGGTGTATAAAAGAAGCACCGACGGCTCCTGCGCGCTAAAGGAGGTCGTCTAGCTGGATTCACTGTCCCGGTACCACAACCCAGTTACCTTCTTAACCACTTGTTCACACGACCGTATTTTCAGTCCAAGTGCTGTATGGAGAAAAAAAAAAACGGACGGCGCTCGGACCAATGTTATTCAATGGGGCAGTGCAGATGAGCAATTTTTTTTCACTGACCGGACTGGTGTATGGAAAAAAAAATTAAAAAATGGCAGCATGCATAAGTTTCTCCGTAAATCGGATGAGACTCATCCTTTCAAGCCTATAGACGGAAAAAAAAAAAAAAATGGGATGCCGCATGGAGCCACAGTGTAGCATCTGATTTGTACGGCTACTTTGCGATTCTGTAATAATTGGAAACTGTAAATGGTCTTGTACATGATTAATAGCTGCTGTTATAAAAAAAAAATGGATGGCACGTGGATGACGAGTGAGGAAAGTAAAAATTTACTTTTCTGGATAAAACTCTGAATGCTTTTTTTTTTAGTACGCTCGTGTGAACCTGCCAAAGGCGCATTACAAACATTATTAAATCCATAACGTCAATTATTTTGCTCGTCATTGCTTTTCAAGTTCTGGTTTCTTCACGATTCTCGGAAAGCAATGAGAACGGCAAGAAAGTCACATTAAGCCGCTTGGTGTGCAGAGTGGACTACGGCTGGACTGCGGTGATCCTTATGTGATCCTACTTACTGGGGGTGGATTCAAATTGTTCTAGTGAATTTAAAGATAACTGGATTGTGGTTTAAGAAAGTAAATCCAAATGAAGAACTTTAAATGGTGGAACCACAGAGCCCAACTTAGTCTTGTGGGGCGGCACATGCAGCATCTGTCTCCTACTGAACAGTGTTAAAGGGAAGAGAAATCAGATGGAAAAATTGGGGTCTGTGGAGCCAGAGAGCAGTAAACTATAAGGGGAGATCATATCTTACCATACGAGATTTTGGAGGGACCTATTTATTCTCTTATAGGTGAAATCAATCAAAGAGGAGATCTACTCTAAGTCCTAATTTCCACATCGACAAGCAAGAAAATTTTACAAATATGCAAGTGGATTTCTCATGTATGTTGCTGCAAAATTGCCCCCAATTTCAATTGGTAAAGGATGAAATCTGTGCATTGCACGAAAAGACGGATTTTGGTAAGAACTTACCTGTAAAATCCTTTTCAGCGAAGGAAGGAAGAGAGACACAGTCATTACTAGTGGGTAGGCGGAGCCCAGATGAGATAGACACCTCAGATTAAAAAGAGTGTTGACCGGCCCCTCCAGCTCAGGCTCCTCCTACTCAGCTCTCCAGTTGTACACAAGCTTAGGGAAGAGCAATATCACCATCGGAGCAACATAACCCCTTCTGAAGGAATTCAGAGAAAAGAACACAAGAATACAGGTTATGCATGCATGTAGGCAAAAAACCACACAGTTACAGGTACTACTTACTGGACCTGAACACTGCGATGAGCTGGCGATGCTGGAACAGAGCCTTAGCGCGCCGACCTCAGCCCAGATAATCGCTATCAGAGAAGGGTCACGCCGCATCTGAAAACATCAACACACTTCTGCCATGGGAGGGAGCTGTGTCTCTCTTCCTTCCTTCGCTGAAAAGGATTTTACAGGTAAGTTCTTACCAAAATCCGTCTTTCAGCAGCAGATGGAAGGAAGAGAGCCACAGTTATTACTAGTGGGACGTCCCAAAGCAGTCCAAAAATTAAGGGTGGGAAAAAAACAGAAAAGGCAGAATCCCAACAACCTAGATAAAATGCGCAATAGGCGCCAAACACAAGTTAACTAGAACTTTAAGCTACGGCCGCCTGCAGGACCCTACGTCCTAAGGCCGCATCAGCGGAAGCACTGACGTCCACCTTATAAAACTTTATAAACGTGTGGACGGAAAGCCAGGACGCCGCCCGGCAGAGCTGAGCTGCCGAGGCCCCTTGATGAAAGGCCCACGAGGAAGCCACAGCCCTCGTGGAGTGAGCTCGAATCTTAATCGGGCAAGGTTCGCTTTTAAGTCAGTAAGCCTCTAAAAAGGCCGACCGAAACCAATGAGCTATAGAGTCCTTGGAAGCTCGTTGACCACGCTGACGACCTGCTGGAATCACAGAGAGTTCCGACTTCCGAAAATTTTGAGTAATAAACAAATAGAACTTCAAAGCCCGCACCAAATCCAATTTGTGCAAGGCCCGTTCCTTCGCATTCCTCGGCTCCGGACAGAGCGAGGGCACCTTAGGTAGGAAGTCGCTCCGCGTGCGAAGTAATACGCGATCCGGGTGAAACTCCAGGAAAGGAGGCAAGCAAGAAAGAGCCGCCAACTCAGAAAAAACCTTTCTCAAAAAGGAAACCGCCACTAGAAAGGCAACCTTCCAAGATAGCAAAGAAAAGCTAGCAGAGTCCATAGGCTCAAAAGGCCCATGTTGAAGAGCTTCCAATACAAGATTGAGCCGCCAAGGCGACACAGGTGCCTCCGCGGCGGAAACTGTCGGGTTACTCCGCGAAAAAAGGAACAAACGTCCCTACGCGAGGCGATAGCCTTACGAAAAGCAAAAGCAGGGCAGAACCTGACCCTTCAGAATGCTAACTGCCAAACCCTTGTCCATGCAAAAGGCCAACAAATTGGGAATGGAAAGAATCCTCGGGTTCCTTGAAGAACCCGAACACCACAAAAAGAAGGCTTCCCAAGACTTTGTGATAAATCCTAGTAGTAGCCGGACCTCTGGCAGCCCGCAAAGTGGCAATGACTTTGGCTGAAAAAAACCTTGACGGTCAATATTTCGGTCTCAAGAGCCACGCCGTCAAACGCAGAGACCTCAGGTCCGGATGACGAACGGGCCCTTGGGTCAACAGGTCCGGGCGAAGAGGAAATGGAAAAGGAGGCGCTGTCAGAAGCGACACCAGTGTCGAGAACCACGTTCTCCTTGCCAATCTGGGGCTATCAACATAGCCGGGATTCTCTCCAGTCTGATCCGACACCACCCCAGAGGAAGTAAGGGTATTGGCAGGAACACATAGATTAGCTCGAATTGGTCCAACGGAGCCACCAGAGCATCCACCGTCACAGCCTTCGGGTCCTTGTACCTGGACATGAAAAAAACGGTAACTTGGCATTGAACCTGGATGCCATCAAATCCACTTGGGGAGTTCCCCAACGGGAGCACAGCAGTGCAAAAATCTCCGGATGAAGAATCCATTCTCCGGGATCCATCTTCTCGCGACTGAGAAAGTCTGCCGTGATTCTGAACTCCTGAAATGTGGATCGCAGAGAAGGCTGGCACTCTGGTCTCGGCCCATACCAGGATCCGAGAAACCTCCACCATGAGCCTGGAACTCCTTGTCCCGCCTAGATGGTCGATATACACGACCGCCGTCGCATTGTCTGTCTGCACTCGGACTGACAGACCGCTTAAAGGGACCGTCCAGTGTGGAAGGCAAAAGAAAAATTGCCCTCAATTCCAGGATGTTGATCGGTAGGAGACTCCTCCGACGACAATACTCCCTGAATCCAGAGATCATCCAGACACCTCCCCAGCCCGTCAGGCTGGCATCGGTGGTTATGACCGACCACCTCGGAGGGAGGAAAGACTTCCTCAGGGATAACGCTTCCGGACGTAACCACCATCCTAGAGACTCTCGCACCCTGTGGGAGATGATGAGACTGCAACCCAGCGAAGTCTGCGAACTATCCCAACGGCTCAGAATGAGCCTTTGGAGGGCCCTGGGATGAAACTGCGTAAACGGAAGTGGCTCCATGGGCCACCATCAAACCCAGAAGGCGCATACACCCTCGAAGAGACATCGCTGTCAAAGACTTCATAACCTGTACATGTCGAAGGAGACATGCTTGCTTGTCTGGAGGCAGAGACACCACTGCTCGTACCGTGTCGAAATGCATCCCCAAGGAACAGGATTGACTGCGACGATTCCAGAGACGACTTTTCCCAACTGACCAGCCACCCGAAGTCCTCCAGGAGCTGAAGGGATAGATTGCAAGCAGTCACTGCCTCCTCCTTTGAGGATGCCACAATCCAAAAAGGTCGTCCAGTTTGGGAAGAATCGAAACCCCCTGTCTTCGAAGAAATGCCATGAGAGGCGCCAGAAATTTTTGTAAAAACTCTGGGCGCTGAGGCCAACCCGAATGGCAGAGCCACAAACTGGTAATGGTCCTGACCTATGGCAAAACGAAGGAAGCGTTGGTGGGCCCTTCCGATTGGGAAGTGCAAATAAGCGTCGCGAATGTCGACTGACACCAAAAAAACGTTCTGCGTCAGGGCCGCCAAAACGGAGCGAAGCGATTCCATGCGGAATCTCCTGTCGTGGACATGCCGATTCAATCTTTTGAGATCCAGAATGGGCCGAAATTTGCCCTCTTTTTTGGGGACCACAAAGAGGTTAGAATAAAACCCTCTTCCCCGGCCCTCCGGCGGAACCGGCACCACCACACCTTTCTGCAGAAGGGAATCTACCTCCCACAGCAGAGCGGCAAAAAAGCTCGGTCTCTGACGGAACGCGAGGTTGACAAAAAAACTGTCTGGGGGTCGAGAAAGAGACTCTATGAAGTAGCCTGCCAACACAACCCGTGTCACCCAGGCGTCTGACATGCGGGAAACCCAAGTCGGTTTGAATTGGAGAAAAAACGACCCCCCACTCGAGAGCGCTCGAGTGAGACCCAGGCGTCAGTCCGCCTTAGCGGGCTTTCTACCAGCTTCCCGCTTGTCTTAACGGAAGTTCTGTTTCCAGAATATGCGGAATTTCTGAGAATTCCCCCTTTTTTTTTTTTTTTTTTAAAAAGAGAGGGACGACCCGAACCCCAGAGGGCTGACTGAATCATCCCCTGGACCGAAAGGACCGCCGACAACTACCGGCACTAGTCCTGCCAGACGCAGAAGTCACAGCTCTGCGCTGCGGTAAAGCTGTTTCTTTTGCCTTTACCTTGGCAATCAACTCCGTGAGGTCAGGCCCAAATAGCTGACCACCTTGCAAGCTAAAGATAGCAAACCCTGCTTGGAAACCGCGTCCCCGGTCCACTGTCTAAGCCACAGTGCTCTTCTGACTGTGACTGCCCAGGATTGCGCCCTGGATAGCAGTGATGCAGTATCCTCCAACAACTGGAAAAAACCCATCTACCTGGATAGAGGAGATCCACCTTGCCACGCCGTCCGTAGACGGTCCAACCGGCTCAGGGAAACTTTACAAGCACACATGGATCCTTAATACTGAATCCATGATTCGCGGCCTCGCAGATGGAATTTTCTGCCATCTACGTTTTTTGTCCAGCGGGTCCTGCAGACTCGCCTTCCCCTTAACACACGGATTTTGGTAAGAACTTACCGGTAAAATCCTTTTCAGCGAAGGAAGGGAGGGAGACACAGGAATTCATTACTGATGGGTAGGCGGAGCCCCAGACCAGGATGACACCTCAGATCAAAAGCGTGTTGACTGGCTGGCTCCTCCAGCTCGGGCTCCTCCTGCTCAGCTCCTTCAGTCGTACCAAAGCTTTAGGGAAGAACCAAGATCACCAGCGGAGCAACATAACCCCTTCTGAAGGAACTTCAGAGAAAAACACAAGAATACAGGTTATGTATGCAAAGTAAGCTAAAAATCACAGAGTTCCAGGTACTACTCACTGAACCTGACTACTGCGATGAACTGGCGATGCTGGAACAGAGCCTTAGCGCGCTGACCTCAGCCCAGATAATCGCTTATCAGATAAGGGTCACGCTGCATCTGAAAACATCAACACACTTCTGCCTTGGGAGGGTGCTGTGTCTCCCTCCCTTCCTTCGCTGAAAAGGATTTTACCGGTAAGTTCTTACCAAAATCCGTGTTTCAGCTGCAGATGGAAGGGAGGGAGACACAGGAATTCATTACTGATGGGACGTCCCAAAGCAGTTCAAAAAATAAGGGTGGGAAAAAACCAACAAAAGGCAGAAACCCAACAACCTTAACAAAAAAGCGCAACCAGCGCCAAACACAAGTTCATCTAGAACTTTAAACTACAGCTGCCTGCAGAACCCTACGTCCGAGGGCTGCATCAGCGGAAGCACTGACGTCCACCTTATAAAATTTCGTAAACGTATGGACAGAGCGCCAAGTTGCCGCCCGGCAAAGCTGCACTGCCGAGGCACCTTGATGAAAGGCCCACGATGAAGCCACAGCTCTCGTGGAATGGGCTCGAATCTTAATCGGGCAAGATTCACCCTGAAGACGGTAAGCTTCCAAAATAGCTGACCGGATCCAACGAGCTATAGAATCCTTGGAAGCTTGTTGACCACGCCGACGACCTGCTGGAACCACAAACAGGGAGTCCGTCTTACGAAAACCTTGAGTAACAGATAGATAAAACTTCAAGGCCCGCACTAAATCCAATGTGTGCAAAGCTCGCTCTTTCGCATTCTTCGGATCCGGGCAGAATGAAGGCAACACAATATCCTGGTTAACATGAAATTGTGACACCACTTTAGGTAAAAAATCACCCCGTGTGCGAAGCACCACACGATCCGGAAAAAGTTCCAGAAAAGGAGACGAACAAGAAAGAGCTGCCAACTCAGAAACTCTCCTCAAAGAGGTGACTGCTACAAGGAAAGCCACCTTCCAAGAAAGTAAAGAAAGGCTAGCAGAACCCATAGGCTCAAAAGGTTTATGATGAAGAACCTCCAAAACAAGGTTGAGCCGCCAAGGAGACACGGGTGCCTTCCGCGGCGGAAACTTACGAGCTATACCGCGGAAAAAGGAGAGCACGTCCCTATTCGAAGCGATGGTTCTCCGGAACAATAAGGACAGAGCAGAAATCTGACCTTTCAGGGTGCTGACTGCCAAACCCTTGTCTAACCCATGCTGCAGAAAAGCCAACAAGTTGGGAATGGAAAATTTTCTCGGGTTCCGAGAGGACCCCAAGCACCACGAAAAGAGGTTTCCCAAGTTTTGTGGTAAATCCTAGTAGTAGCCGGACTTCTTGCAGCACGAAGAGTAGCAATGACCTCGGCTGAAAAACCTCTACGGGTTAAGATTTCGGTCTCAAGAGCCACGCCGTCAAACGCAGGGACATCAAGTCCGGATGACAAACGGGCCCCTGAGTCAACAAGTCCGGTTGAAGAGGAAGTGGAAAAGGAGGTGCCGCCAACAGCGACATTATTGTCGAGAACCACACCCTTCTTAGGGCCCAAACTGGAGCTATCAAAATAGCTGGAATTCTCTCTAGCCTGATCCGACGCAGTACTAGAGGAAGTAAGGATATCGGTGGGAATACATAGATCAGCTCGAACTGATCCCACTGAGCCACTAGAGCATCCACTGCCACAGCCTTCGGGTCCTGGTATCTGGACATGAACGTCGGTAACTTGGCATTGGACCTGGATGCCATCAAATCCACTTGGATAGTTCTCCAACGAGAGCACAGTAGTGCAAAAACTTCCGGGTGAAGGCTCCATTCCCCAGGATCCATCTTCCTGCACTGAGAAAGTCCGCTGTAATATTCTGAACCCCTGGAATGTGAATCGCCGAAATGGCTGGTACACTGGCCTCGGCCCAAATCAGAATTCGGGACACCTCTACCATGAGTCTGGAACTCCTTGTCCCGCCTTGGTGATTGATATACGCGACAGCCGTCGCATTGTCTGTCTGTACTCGGACTGGCAGACCGCTCAAAGGGACCGTCCAATGTTGGAGGCAAAGGAAAATCTCCCTCAATTCCAGGATGTTGATCGGAAGAACAGACTCTTCCGATGACCATACCCCCTGAATCCATAGATTGTTCCAAACACCCCCCCAGCCCGTCAAGCTGGCATCGGTGGTTATGACTGACCACTTCGGAGGGAGGAAGGACTTCCCCAGGGAAAATGCCCCTGGACATAACCACCATCCTAAAGAATCCCGCACCGCGCGAGAAATGGTGACACTGCAATCCAGCGACTGCGACCGGTTCCATCGACTCAAGATGAACCTTTGGAGAGTCCTGGAATGGAACTGGGCAAAAGGAATTGCCTCCATGGACGCCACCATCAGTCCCAGAAGACGCATACACTTCCGTAGGGACATTGCTGTCGAGGATTTCATAATCTGCACATGTCGAAGAAGACATGACTGTTTGTCTGGCGGTAGAGAAACTACCGACCGAATCGTGTCGAGATGCATCCCCAAAAAGAGGATTGCCCTCGATGGTTCCAGAAACGACTTCTCCCAATTGATCAGCCAACCGAAGTCCTTCAGAAGCTGAAGAGACAAATCTCGAGCCGTCACTGCCTCCTCTTCCGAGGAAGCCACTATCAAAAGATCGTCCCGATAAGGAAGAATCGTAATCCCCTGTTTTCGAAGGATTGCCATGAGGGGCGCCAAAATTTTTGTAAAGACTCTGGGCGCTGAGGCTAAGCCGAAAGGGAGAGCCACGAACTGATAGTGATCCTGTCCTATGGCAAACCGAAGAAAACGCTGATGAGCCTTTCCGATGGGAACATGCAAATAGGCGTTGCGAATGTCGATTGACACCAGAAAATCGTTCTGTGACAGAGCTGCTACAACGGAGCGAAGTGACTCCATGCGAAATTTCCGGGCGTGGACATGCCGGTTTAATCGCTTGAGATCCAGAATCGGGCGAAATTTGTTCTCCTTTTTGGGAACTACGAAAAGGTTGGAATAAAAACCTTTTCCTCGGTCCTCTGACGGGACCGGTATTACTACACCCTTTTGTAGCAGAAAATCGACCTCTCGCTGTAAAGCGACAAAAAGCTCGGGTTCTGACGGAACGCGAGACTGACAAAAAACATTTGTGGGTCGAGAAGAAAACTCTATGAAATAGCCTGCCGACACTACCCGCGTTACCCAGGAATCTGGAACGCGAGCCATCCAAGTCGCCTTGAAATGAAGCAGGCGACCCCCCACTCGAGAGTCCTCGAGTGGACCCCTGGCGTCAATCTGACTTGGCGGGCTTCTTGTCAGATTCCCGCTTGTCCTGGCGGAAATTCTGCTTCCAGGGAGTATGGGTTTTCTGAGAGGACTTCTTTCCTGAGAAAGAAGAACGACCCGATCCCCACGAGGAGTGACTAGATCGTCCTCGGCCCCGAAAGACCGCCGACCGCTATAGCCACCAGGCTTACTGGATACCGAAGCCATGGCCCTACGCTGTGGCAATGCTGCTTCCTTCGCCTTAGCCTTGGAAATCAGCTCTGTGAGGTCGGATCCAAAAAGGAGGCCACCCTTGTAAGGTAAAGCCAATAAACCATGTTTGGAAACTGCGTCCCCGGCCCACTGTCTGAGCCATAAAGCTCTTCTGACTGTGACCGCTGAAGCCTGCACTCTGGCCAGCAGGGATGCCGTATCCAGACCGGCATCAAAGATATAACAGACTGCAGTTTCTAACAATTCGTAAGTTTCCCGTATATCAGGTAACGGAGATCCATTCTGCAACTCCGTCTTTAAACGTGCCAACCAGCCTAGAGAAGCTCTAGCAGCACACATGGATCCTAGCACCGCTCGGAATCCATGACCCACAGCCTCATAGCTTGCTTTTGCCGCCATTTCCGTTTTTCTGTCCAACGGCTCCTGCAAACTCGCTTTCCCCTTAACAGGGAGTAGTAAGGATTTACTAAGCTGGGATAAGGAAACATCCACTTCAGGCGCAGAAGTCCAATTATCCTTTAACTCCGCAGAGCAAGGATAAAGTGCATCAAAGAAATGCGTTCCGTGAAAACGCTTATCTGGACACAGACGTTCCTCTTCTATTACACTAAGCTCCTTCAGAGCTGGTAATGTTGTACGCGAAGTACGGGACTCCTGGAACATACGTGCAGATTTACCAGGACGACTAGTTACCTCCTCCGGTAACTGTAACATCTCTCTCATGGCTTCAATCAAAGCCTCCGTACGTTTCGCCATAGAAGAACGCCCCTGCGGTTCGTCCTCATCTGAATCGGATAATTCACCATCCGAATCTAAAGGGGAACTCTGTCCAAAATCAGATACATCTGACTCGCTCCGTGCAGAGGCCGGTAACGGCCTGCGTCGCTTCCTCTGAGAGGAATTAGCAGACACATATTGACCTAAAAGGTCAGACAAGCTGTTAATCGAGCGAGCGATATCATCCAATTTTGCACCACTGTCGACCGCAGCGCTAGACGCTGTTGAGGTCTGCGTATCTGATTGCCGCAGTGGTACTGGGACATGGTCCGCGGCTTCTGAACTCTGTTCAGACATGCTTCACCTGTATTTGCAGGTCAAAGCGGTAGTACCAGCAAAAAATATGCGGTCTTTTTTTTTTTTTTAACGCTGAAGGGTTAACGCTACCTCAGGAAGGGTTACCCCAGCGGCATTCAGTCAAAAAACGCTGACAGAAATAACCCTCAGAAGGGTTAATGTTGCAATCTCTCCACAATATAGATATACTGTGTGAGCCCAGCTAAATTTCAAGTCTCTAATGAGACTGCAGCTGCAGGATAGCGATCGCTGCGCTGCGGGGTGAGGAATCAGCACTCACCCAGCTGGCCGTGGTGTCTATGAGGGAGGAGCGGTCTGAGGAGCCCAGGAGCCTGTGTAATGGCCGCCACAGTGATGGGAGATGGAGGAGAAGCGCCAGAGCGCGCGTCTTCCTGCTCATAAAACCGGGAATCGATAGGCCACGCCCCCCGCCAGCTCAAATATTGAGCGCGAACTCCCTCGCTCCTGCTCCCTCTCTGTCCTGCAGGTATCTGCCTGCGGACAAAAGATCACCACATCTACATGTAACAGCGCTGTCACAGCAACGCTGAAGCATACTGACATACATGTAATAGCGCTGCCACTCAGACGCTAAAGCACTCACACATTATTATAATAAAATTTGTGTGGAGTACTCACCAGCTTAGCGCCACAGGGATCCCCGAGATTTGTGGCGCTTGTGCCCATGCTTCCCCCCAGGGCGAGGAAACGCAGTGACCGCACGTGTGGTTTGCGTCCCCGCCAGGGAAGCCATCCTCATCCCCCAGGGCCGGCAAGATTCTGCAGGGACCATAGTGTAAATACAGATCCACCGAGGGAGAGGTTGGGGTACAGCAGCGCTGGTACCCCTGAGACCTCTAGACCAACTAGTGATCCAAGTCTCTTGTCCGAATATAAAATAATAAAATCTTCTGAGGAGCTGCATTAGCAGCGACCATCCTCTGAGACCTCAAATCTTAGACTGAAGGAGCGAGTAGGAGGAGCCCGAGCTGGAGGAGCCAGCCAGTCAACACGCTTTTGATCTGAGGTGTCATCCTGGTCTGGGGCTCCGCCTACCCATCAGTAATGAATTACTGTGTCTCCCTCCCTTCCATCTGCAGCTGAAAGGAGGATTTTGCTAAGCTGGGATAAAGGGACATCCACTTCAGGAGAAGGATCCAATTATCATCAACTCCGTAGAACACGGATACGGTGTCTCAATTTTCTGGACACAGGCGCTCCTTCTCCACTGCCCCATTAAGCTCATCCAGTGATGGTAAAGCTTGATCGTGATTGAAAAAAACATCCGGGCCAACTTACCAGGACGTCCAGATACCTCCTCCGGTAACTAACGCCTCCAATAAAAACCTCTTTACGGCCCAAAAGAGAGGCAGAGTGTCCCTGACGATCCTCCTTGTCCGAATCGGACATTTTCGTTACGCGAGAAGGAAAGCACCGGCTTGTGTCGCTTCCTGACATGAGAGATCTAGCTGACACTCAATAATAGAAAATCAGACAGGCCATCAATAGAAATTAGCGAGGGCCTCCATTCTGACACCACTGGAAACCTCCGACCGCTGCGCTTGTCAGGTCTGCGCGTCATAATACGCGAGACTGATCTTGTAGCGGATCTGGGAGACTGTTGCACAGTATATGGCAGGTTAAACCTGTCAGTAACTAGAAAGTGTGGTTTCTTAAAGAAAAAACGAACGCTGAAGGGTTAAAGCTCTTAAGGAGAGAGCCACCCCAGCTGTCCCCCATTAAGAGTTAACCGCCTAAGAAGGGGTTAAAGTCGCAGACTCCCCACAACCTTAATAATGAAAAGGGTGTGCGAGCCCCAAGTGCCTCTTATAAGGCAGCAGCTATAGGACAGCTATGCCACACTTACAAGAAACGTTCACAAGAAAGCCAAAAACCACAGAGTTCCAGTACTACTCACGGAACCTGACTACTGCGATGAGCTGGCGATGCTGGAACAGAGCCTTAGCGCGCTGACCTCAGCCCAGATAATCGCTATCAGATAAGGGTCGCGCTGCATCTGAAAACATCAACACACTTCTGCCGTGGGAGGGTGCTGTGTCTCTCTTCCTTCCTTCGCTGAAAAGGATTTTACAGGTAAGTCTTTACCAAAATCCGTGTTTCAGCTGCAGATGAAGGAAGAGAGCCACAGTATTCATTACTGATGGGACGTCCCAAAGCAGTTCAAAAAAAAAGGGTGGGAAAAAACCAACAAAAGGCAGAAACCCAACAACCTTAACAACAAAGCGCAACCAGCGCTAAACACAAGTTCATCCAGAACTTTAAACTACAGCTGCCTGCAGGACCCTACGTCCGGGGGCTGCATCAGCGGAAGCACTGACGTCCACTTTATAAAATCTTGTAAACGTGTGGACAGAGCGCCAAGTCGCCGCTCGGCAAAGCTGCACTGCGAAGCACCTTGATGAAAAGCCCACGATGAAGCCACAGCTCTCGTGGAATGGGCTCGAATCTTAATCGGGCAAGATTCACCCCGAAGACGGTAAGCTTCCAAAATAGCTGACCGGATCCAACGAGCTATAGAACCCTTGAAGCTCGTTGACCACGCCGACGACCTGCCGGAACCACAAACAGGGAGTCCGTCTTACGAAAACCTTGAGTAATAGATAGATAAAACTTCAAGGCCCGCACTAAATCCAATGTGTGTAAATCTCGCTCTTTCGTATTCTTCGGATCCGGACAGAGTGAAGGCAACACAATATCCTGGTTAACATGAAATTGTGACACCACTTTAGGCAAAAAATCACCCCGAGTGCGAAGCACTACACGATCCGGAAAAAACTCCAGAAAAGGAGGCGAGCAAGAAAGAGCTGCCAATTCAGAAACTCTCCTCAAAGAAGTGACTGCAACAAGGAAAGCCACCTTCCAAGAAAGTAAAGAAAGGCTAGCAGAAACCATAGGTTCAAAAGGTTTTATGCTGAAGAGCCTCCAAAACAAGGTTTGAGCCGCCAAGGAGACACGGGTGCCTTCCGCGGCGGAAACTTACGAGAGATACCTCGGAAAAAAGAGATCACGTCTCTATTCGAAGCAATGGTTCTCCGGAACAATAAGGACAGAGCAGAAAATCTGACCTTTCAGAGTGCTAACTGCCAAACCCTTGTCTAGCCCATGCTGCAGAAAAGCCAACAGGTTGGGAATGGAAAATTTTCTCGGGTTCCGAGAAGACCCCAAACACCACGAAAAGAAGGTTTCCCAAATTTTGTGGTAAATCCTAGAAGTAGCCGGACATCTTGCAGCACGAAGGGTAGCAATGACCTCGGCTGAAAAACCTCTACGGGTCAAGATCTCGGTCTCAAGAGCCACGCCGTCAAACGCAGGGACATCAAGTCCGGATGACAAATGGGCCCCTGAGTCAACAAATCCGGTTGAAGAGGGAGTGGAAACGGAGGTGCCGCCAACAGCGACATTATTGTCGAGAATCACACCCTTCTTGGCCAGTCTGGAGCTATCAGAATAGCTGGAATTCTCTCTAGTCTGATCCGACGCAGCACTAGAGGAAGTAAGGATATCGGCGGGAATACATAGATCAGCTTGAACTGATCCCACTGAGCCACTAGAGCATCCACCGCCACCAGCCTTCGGGTCCTTGTACCTGGACATGAATGTCGGTAACTTGGCATTGGACCTGGAAGCCATCAAATCCACTTGGGGGTTCCCCAGCGAGAGCACAGTAGTGCAAAAGACTTCCGGGTGGAGGCTCCATTCCCCGGATCCATCCTTCTGCGACTGAGAAAGTCCGCTGTAAAATTTCTGAACCCCTGGAATGTGAATCGCCGAAATGGCTGGTACATTGGCCTCTGCCCAAATCAGAATTCGGGACACCTCTACCATGAGTCTGGAACTCCTTGTCCCACCTTGGTGATTGATATACGCGACAGCCGTCGCATTGTCTGTCTGCACACGGACTGGCAGACCGCTCAAAGGGACCGTCCAATGTTGGAGGCAAAGAAAAATCGCCCTCAATTCCAGGATGTTGATCGGAAGCACAGACTCTTCCGGTGACCATACCCCCTGAATCCAGAGATTGTTCCAAACACCCCCCCAGCCCGTCAGGCTGGCATCGGTGGTTTATGACTGACCACTTCAGAGGGAGGAAAGACTTCCCCAGGGAGAATGCCCCTGGACGTAACCACCATTCTAGAGAATCCCGCACCGCGCGAGAAATGGTGACACTGCAATCCAGCGATTGCGACTGATTCCATCGACTCAAGATGAACCTTTGAAGAGTCCTGGAGTGGAACTGGGCAAAAGAATTGCCTCCATGGACGCCACCATCAGTCCCAGAAGACGCATACACTTCCGTAGGGACATTGCCGTTGAGGATGTCATAATCTGTACATGTCGAAGAAGACATGACTGTTTGTCTGGTGGTAGGGAAACTACCGACCGAAAACGTGTCGAGATGCATTCCCAAAAAGAGAATTGTCCTCGATGGTTCCAGGGACGACTACTCCCAATTGACCAGCCAACCGAAGTCTTTCAGAAACTGAAGAGACAAATCCCGAGCCGTCAATGCCTCCTCCTCCGAGGAAGCCACGATCAAAAGATCGTCCAGATAAGGGAGAATCGTAATCCCCTGTCTTCGAAGGAGTGCCATGAGGGGCGCCAGAACTTTTGTAAAGACCCTTGGCGCTGAGGCTAAGCCGAACGGAAGAGCCACGAACTGGTAATGATTCTGACCTATGGCAAATCGAAGAAAGCGCTGATGAGCCTTTCCCGATGGGAATAATGCAAATAGGCGTCGCGAATGTCGATTGACACCAGAAAATCGTTCTGTGACAGAGCTGCCACAACGAACGAAGCGACTCCATGCGAAATTTCCGGGCATGGACATGCCGGTTCAATCGCTTGAGATCCAGAATCGGGCGAAATTTGTTCTCCTTTTTTGGGAACTATAAAAAGGTTGGAATAAAAACCTTTCCCTCGGTCCTCTGACGGAACCGGTATCACTACACCCTTTGTAGTAGCGATTCGACCCTCTCGCTGTAGAGCGACAACAAGCTCGGGTTCCGACGGAACGCGAGATTGACAAAAAACATTTGGGGGTTGAGAAGCAAACCTATGAAATAGCCTGCCACACTATCCGCGTTACCCAGGAATCTGGAACGCGAGCCATCCAAGTCTCCTTGAAAAGAAGCAGGCGACCCCCCACCGAGAATCCTCGAGTGGACCCCTGGCGTCAATCCGACTTTGCGGTTTTCTTGTCAAGTTCCCGCTTGTTCTGGCGGAAACTCTGCTTCCAGGAGTACGAGTTTTCTGAGAGGATTTCTTTCCTGAGAAAGAAGGACGACCCGATCCCCACGAGGAGTGACTAGATCGTCCTCGGCCCCGAAAGGACCGCCGACCACTATAAACACCAGGCTTACTGGACACCGAGGCCATGGCCCTTCGCTGTGGTAATGCTGATTCCTTCGCCTTAGCCTTGGAAATCAGCTCTGTGAGGTCGGATCCAAAAAGATGGCCACCCTTGTAAGGTAAGGCCAACAACCCTTGTTTTGGAAACTGCGTCCCCGGCCCCACTGTCTGAGCCATAAAGCTCTTCTGACTGTGACCGCTGAAGCTTGCGCTTTGGCCAGCAGAGATGCCGTATCCAGACCGGCATCAAAGATATAACAGGCTGCCGTTTCTAACCATTCACAAGTTTCCCGTATCTCAGATAACGGAGATTCATTTTGCAACTCCGTCTTCAGACGTGCCAACCAGCTTAGAGAAGCTCTAGCAGCACACATGGATCCTAGCACTGCTCGAAATCCATGACCCGCAGCCTCATAGCTTGCTTTTGCCGCCAATTCTGCCTTTCTATCCAAAGGCTCCTGTAAGCTCGCTTTTCCCTTAATAGGGAGTAGAGAGGATGTACTAAGCTGAGACAAAGACACATCCACTTCAGGAGCAGAAGTCCAATTAGCCTTTAACTCCGTAGAGCAAGGATAAAGTGTATCAAAGAAATGCGTTCCAGGAAAACGCTTATCTGGACATAGACGTTCCTCCTCTAATTACACCATTAAGCTCATCCAGAGCTGGCAATGTAGTGCGCGAAGCACGGGACTCCTGGGAACATGCGTGCTGATTTACCAGGACGACTAGTTCCTCCTCCGGTAACTGTAGTATATCTCTCATGGCTTCAATTAATGCCTCCGTACCTTCGTCATAGAGGAACGCCCCTGCGGCTCGTCCGCATCTGAATCGGATATTTTCCCATCCGAATATAAAGGGGAACTCTGCCCAATATCAGATACATCTGACTCGCTCCGTGTAGAGGCCGGTAACGGCCTGCGTCGCTTCCTCTGAGAGGAATTAGCAGACACATATTGACCTAAAAGGTCAGATAAGTTATTAATCGATCGAGAGATATCATCCAATTTTCCACCGCTGTCGACCGCAGCGCTAGACGCTGTGGAGGTCTGCGTATCTGATTGCCGCAATGGCACTGGGACGTGATCCGCGGCATCTGAACTCTGTTCAGACATGTCTCATCTGTATGAGCAGGTCAAAGCGGTAATACCAGCAAAAAACTATGCGGTTTTTTTTTTTTTTTTTTTTCAAACGCTGAAGGGTTAACGCTCCACCAAGCAGAGTTACCCCAGCGGTATTCAGTCAGCAAATTTAGCAGGTAGAAATAACCCTCAAAGGGGTTAATATTGCAAACTCACCAAAAATATATATATATTTGTGAGCCCCACCAATTTTTATGTCTCTGATGAGACTGCAGCTGCAGGATAGCGATCGCTGCGCTGCGGGGTGAGGAATCCACACTCACCCAGCTGGCCGGGTGTCTATATGAGGAGGGGAGCGGTTCCGAGGAGCCCAGGAGCCTGAGTAAAGGCCGCCACAGTGAGGGGGTCGCAGGAGAAAAGCCAGAGCGCGCGTCTTCCTGCTCAAAAGACCGGGATAGATAGGCCACGCCCCCTGCTAGCTCAAATAATGAGCGCGAACTCTCCCCGCTCCCTGCTCCCTCCTGTCCTGCAGCTATCTGCCTGCGGACAAAAAATCACCACATCTTCATGTAGTAGCGCTGTCACAGCAGCGCTGAAGCATACTGACATTACATGTAGTAGCGCTGTCACAGCAGCGCTGAAGCTTACTGACATTTACATGTAGTAGCGCTGTCACAGCAGCGCTGAAGCATACTGACATTACATGTATTAGCGCTGTCACAGCAGCGCTGACGCATACTGACATAGTAACGCTGACATTAGTAATAGCGCTGCTCATTCAGACGCTAAAGCACTCACACATAATTATTATTAAAATTTGTGTGGAGTACTCACCAGCCAAGGCGCCACAGGACCCTCAGGGTTTCTGGCGCAGTGCCCATGCTTCCCCCAGGGCGAAGAACGCAGTGACCGCACGTGTGGTTTGCGTTCCCGCCAGAGAAGCTCTCCTCATCCCCCAGGGCCGGCAAGGATTCTGCAGGGACTTTGAGTAAATACAGATCCGCCAAGGGAGAGGTTGGGTACAGCAGCGCTGATACCCCTGAGACCTCTAGACCAACTAGTGATCCAAGTCTCCTGTCCGAATATTAAAATAATAAAATTTTCTGAGGAGCTGCATTAGCAGCGACCATCCTCTGGACCTCAAATCTTAGACTGGAGCTGAGTAGGAGGAGCCCGAGCTGGAGGGGCCAGCCAGTCATCACTCTTTTGATCTGAGGTAACATCCTGATCTGGGGCTCCGCCTACCCATCAGTAATAGAATACTGTGGCTCTCTTCCTTCATCTGCAGCTGAAATGGCGCTGTTAGTAAATCGCAATGACCGCCAAAGTCATTAACGCTAACCGCTTATGCGTTGTTAATGAAATCGCCCAGATTGGCAGCTACTAGCGACATTAAAAATGGTTACACAAACGATCGCATAGTATGCGTCGTCGTTAGCAGGAACGTATAGTGGCAGTATTACTGTCGCAGACTCCCCACAACCTCTTATATTGAAAAGGTGTGCGAGCTGTGAGATAACAGCTGCAGGCAGCGCAGTCTGCCACCCATTTGTGCCTCAGAAAGGCGCCCGCGCTGTGGGGGTGAAGGGGTTAAGCTTTTGCCCTAGACGGGAAGAAGCGACTCACCCAGCTGGTCGCGGTGCAGCACTGCCGAGAGGGAGGAGAGTGATGTCCGAGGGAGCTTTCAGCCTGCTTACAGTAATGGCCGCCGCGCTGTGCCTCCCTGTGCTTCATGAGAGAAGCCGGAAAAGAAGACTGCCGAAAAGCGCGCGCTCAGAGCGGCGCGAAATTTAACCCCTTCAAGACCCAGCCTATTTTGACCTTAAAGACCTTGCCATTTTTTGCAATTCTGACCAGTGTCCCTTTATGAGGTAATAACTCAGGAACGCTTCAACGGATCCTAGCGATTCTGAGACTGTTTTTTCGTGACATATTGGGCTTCATGTTAGTGGTAAATTTAGGTCGATAATTTTTGCGTTTATTTGTGAAAAAAATGGAAATTTGGCGAAAATTCTGAAAATTTTGTAATTTTCAAATTTTTAATTTTTATTCTGTTAAACCAGAGAGTTATGTGGCACAAAATAGTTAATAAATAACATTTCCCACATGTCTACTTTACATCAGCACAATTTTGGGAACAACATTTTTTTTGTTAGGAAGTTATAAGGGTTAAAAGTTGACCAGCGATTTCTCATTTTTACAGCAAAATTTACAAAACCATTTTTTTTAGGGACCACCTCACATTTGAAGTCACTTTGAGGGGTCTATATGGCAGAAAATACCCAAAAGTGACACCTTTATAAAAACTGCACCCCTCAAGCTACTCAAAACTACATTCAAGAAGATTATTAACCCTTCAGGTGCGACACAGGAACTAAAGCAACGTGGAAGGAAAAAATGGACATTTTAATTTTTCCAACAAAAATTTTCTTTTAGCATCAATTTTTTCATTTTTACATGGGCATCAGGATAAAATGGATCCTAAAATTTGTTGGGCAATTTCTCCTGAGTACACAGATACCTCATATGTGGTCATAAACCACTGTATGGGCGCACGGCAGGGCTCAGAAGGGAAGGAGCGCCATTTGACTTTTTGAATGGAAAATATGCTGGAATATTTAGCGGTTGCCATGTCGCATTTGGAGAGTTCCTGTGTGCCTAAACATTGGAGCTCCCCCACAAGTGACCCCATTTTGGAAACTAGACCCCCTAAGGAACTTATCTAGATGCATAGTGATCACTTTGAACCCCCAGGTGCTTCACAAATTGATCTGTAAAAAAAAGAAAGTACTTTTTTTTCACAAAAATTTTCTTTTAGCCTCAGTTTTTTCATTTTCACATGGGCAACAGTATAAATTGGATCCTAAAATTTGTTGGGCAATTTCTCCTGAGTACACAGATACCTCATATGTGGTCATAAACCACTGTTTGGGCGCACGGCAGGGCTCAGAAGGGAAGGAGCGCCATTTGACTTTTTGAATGGAAAATATGCTGGAATATTTAGCGGTTGCCATGTCGCATTTGGAGAGTCCCTGTGTGCCTAAACATTGGAGCTCCCCCACAAGTGACCCCATTTTGGAAACTAGACCCCCTAAGGAACTTATCTAGATGCATAGTGAGCACTTTGAACTCCCAGGTGCTTCACAAATTGATCCGTAAAAACACGGATTTTGGTAAAAACTTACCTGTAAAATCCTTTTCAGCGAAGGAAGGAAGAGAGACACAGTATTCATTACTGATGGTAGGCGGAGCCCCAGATCAGGATGTCACCTCAGATCAAAAGAGTGCTGACTGGCTGGCCCCTCCAGCTCGGCTCCTCCTACTCAGCTCCAGTCGTACCAAAGCTTTTAGGAAAAGAGCCAAGATCACCAGCGGAGCAACATAACCCCTTCTGAAGGAACTTCAGAGAAAAAAACACAAGGATACAGGTTATGCATGCAAAGAAAGCCAAAAACCACAGAGTTCCAGGTACTACTCACGGAACCTGACTACTGCGATGAGCTGGCGATGCTGGAACAGAGCCTTAGCGCGCTGACCTCAGCCCAGATAATCGCTATCAGATAAGGGCCGCGCTGCATCTGAAAACATCAACACACTTCTGCCTTGGGAGGGTGCTGTGTCTCTCTTCCTTCCTTCGCTGAAAAGGATTTTACAGGTAAGTTTTTACCAAAATCCGTGTTTCAGCTGCAGATGGAAGGAAGAGAGCCACAGTATTCATTACTGATGGGACGTCCCAAAGCAGTTCAAAAATAAGGGTGGGAAAAACCAACAAAAGGCAGAAACCCAACAACCTTAACAACAAAGCGCAACCAGCGCTAAACACAAGTTCATCCAGAACTTTAAACTACAGCTGCCTGCAGGACCCTACGTCCGAGGGCTGCATCAGCGGAAGCACTGACGTCCACTTTATAAAACCTTGTAAACGTGTGGACAGAGCGCCAAGTTGCCGCTCGGCAGAGCTGCACTGCCGAGGCGCCTTGATGAAAAGTCCACGATGAGGCCACAGCTCTCGTGGAATGGGCTCGAATCTTAATCGGGCAAGATTCACCCCGAAGGCGGTAAGCTTCCAAAATAGCTGACCGGATCCAACGAGCTATAGAATCCTTGAAGCTCGTTGACCACGCCGACGACCTGCTGGAACCACAAACAGGGAGTCCGTCTTACGAAAACCTTGAGTAATAGATAAATAAAACTTCAAGGCCCGCACTAAATCCAATGTGTGTAAATCTCGCTCTTTCGCATTCTTCGGATCCGGACAGAGTGAAGGCAACACAATATCCTGGTTAACATGAAATTGTGACACCACTTTAGGCAAAAAATCACCCCGAGTGCGAAGCACTACACGATCCGGAAAAAACTCCAGAAAAGGAGGCGAACAAGAAAGAGCTGCCAACTCAGAAACTCTCCTCAAGGAAGTGACTGCAACAAGGAAAGCCACCTTCCAAGAAAGTAAAGAAAGGCTAGCAGAAACCATAGGCTCAAAAGGTTTATGCTGAAGAGCCTCCAAAACAAGGTTGAGCCGCCAAGGAGACACGGGTGCCTTCCGCGGCGGAAACTTACGAGATATACCTCGGAAAAAGGAGAGCACGTCTCTATTTGAAGCAATGGTTCTCCGGAACAATAAGGACAGAGCAGAAATCTGACCTTTCAGAGTGCTGACTGCCAAACCCTTGTCTAGCCCATGCTGCAGAAAAGCCAACAGGTTGGGAATGGAAAATTTTCTCGGGTTCCGAGAGGACCCCAAACACCACGTAAAAGAAGGTTTCCCAAATTTTGTGGTAAATCCTAGTAGTAGCCGGACATCTTGCGGCACGAAGGGTAGCAATGACCTCGGCTGAGAAACCTCTACGGGTCAAGATTTCGGTCTCAAGAGCCACGCCGTCAAACGCAGGGACATCAAGTCCGGATGACAAACGGGCCCCTGAGTCAACAAGTCCGGTTGAAGGGGGAGTGGAAAAGGAGGTGCCGCCAACAGCGACATTATTGTCGAGAACCACACCCTTCAGCAATGGCCGCCGCGCTCTGCCTCCGTGTGCTCCATGTAGAGGAGCCGGAAATGGAGGCTGCAGTAAAGCGCGCGCTCAGAAGCGGCGCGAAATTCAAAAAATAAAAAGAGCGCGTACTCCCCTCCTTTCCCTCGTCCTGCAGGCATCCTCCTGCGGACATAGAAAAACTAGTCATCGGCATATATTTGTACAGCGGCTGCCGCAGCAGTCGCTAAAACACTCACACACATTTTACCAAAATGTGGAGTACTCACCAGCCGAAACGCCACAGGGACCCCCAGGGGTTTCTGGCGCTATGCCCATGCTTCCCCCCAGGGCGGGAAGCGCAGTGACCCCAGTGTGTGGTTTGCGCCCCCGCCAGGGAAACTCTCCTCATCCCCCAGGGCCGGCAAGATTCTGCAGGGACCATAATGTAGTTACAGATCCGCCAAGGGAGAGGCTGGTGAAATACATTGATAAACATGTAATAGCGCTGTCACCGCAGTGCTGAAGCATACTGATATACATGTAATAGCGCTGCCATCAGACGCTAAAACACTCACACATTAATAATAAAATTTTGTGTGGAGTACTCACCAGCCAAGGCGCCACAGGGACCCTCAGGGGTTTCTGGCGCTGTGCCCATGCTTCCCCCCAGGGCGAGGGACGCAGTGACCGCACGTGTGGTTTGCGTCCCCGCCAGGGAAGCTCTCCTCATCCCCCAGGGCCGGCAAGGATTCTGCAGGGACTTTGAGTAAATACAGATCCGCCAAGGGAGAGGTTGGGGTACAGCAGCGCTGGTACCCCTGAGACCTCTAGACCAACTAGTGATCCAAGTCTCTTGTCCGAATGTAAAATAATAAAATCTTCTGAGGAGCTGCATTAGCAGCGACCATCCTCTGGACCTCAAATCTTAGACTGGAGCTGAGTAGGAGGAGCCCGAGCTGGAGGGGCCAGCCAGTCAGCACTCTTTTGATCTGAGGTGACATCCTGATCTGGGGCTCCGCCTACCCATCAGTAATGAATACTGTGGCTCTCTTCCTTCCATCTGCAGCTGAAAAATCACCACATCTACTTGTAACAGCGCTGTCACAGCAGCGCTGAAGCATACTGACATACATGTAGTAGCGCTGTCACAGCAGCGCTGAAGCATACTGACATACAAGTAATAGCGCTGCTCACTCAGACGCTAAAGCACTCACACATAATTATAATCAAAATTTGTGTGGAGTACTCACCAGCCAAGGCGCCACAGGGACCCTCAGGGGTTTCTGGCGCTGTGCCCATGCTTCCCCCCAGGGCGAGGGACGCAGTGACCGCACGTGTGGTTTGCGTCCCCGCCAGGGAAGCTCTCCTCATCCCCCAGGGCCGGCAAGGATTCTGCAGGGACTTTGAGTAAATACAGATCCGCCAAGGGAGAGGTTGGGGTACAGCAGCGCTGGTACCCCTGAGACCTCTAGACCAACTAGTGATCCAAGTCTCCTGTCCGAATATAAAATAATAAAATCTTCTGAGGAGCTGCATTAGCAGCGACCATCCTCTGGACCTCAAATCTTAGACTGGAGCTGAGTAGGAGGAGCCCAAGCTGGAGGGGCCAGCCAGTCAGCACTCTTTTGATCTGAGGTGACATCCTGATCTGGGGCTCCGCCTACCATCAGTAATGAATACTGTGGCTCTCTTCCTTCCATCTGCAGCTGAAAAAAGAAAGTACTTTTTTTTCACAAAAATTTTCTTTTAGCCTCAGTTATTTTCATTTTCACATGGGCAACAGTATAAATTGGATCCTAAAATTTGTTGGGCAATTTCTCCTGAGTACACAGATACCTCATATGTGGTCATAAACCACTGTTTGGGCGCACGGCAGGGCTCAGAAGGGAAGGAGCGCCATTTGACTTTTTGAATAGAAAATATGCTGGAATATTTAGCGGTTGCCATGTCGCATTTGGAGAGTCCCTGTGTGCCTAAACATTGGAGCTCCCCACAAGTGACCCCATTTTGGAAACTAGACCCCCTAAGGAACTTATCTAGATGCATAGCGAGCACTTTGAACTCCCAGGTGCTTCACAAATTGATCCGTAAAAAAAAGAAAGTACTTTTTTTTTCACAAAAATTTTCTTTTAGCCTCAGTTTTTTTTCATTTTCACATGGGCAACAGTATAAATTGGATCCTAAAATTTGTTGGGCAATTTCTCCTGAGTACACAGATACCTCATATGTGGTCATAAACCACTGTTTGGGCGCACGGCAGGGCTCAGAAGGGAAGGAGCGCCATTTGACTTTTTGAATGGAAAATATGCTGGAATATTTAGCGGTTGCCATGTCGCATTTGGAGAGTTCCTGTGTGCCTAAACATTGGAGCTCCCCCACAAGTGACCCCATTTTGGAAACTAGACGCCCTAAGGAACTAATCTAGATGCATAGTGAGCACTTTGAACCCCCAGGTGCTTCACAGAAGTTTATAACGCAGAGCCGCGAAAATAAAAAATCATTTTTTTTTCTCAAAAAATGATTTTTTAGCCCACTGTTTTTTATTTTCACAATGGTTACAGGAGAAATTGGACCCCAAAAGTTGTTGTCCAGTTTCTCCTGAGTACGCTAGTACCCCATATGTGGGGGGGAACCACTGTTTGGGCACACGTCAGGGCTCGGAAGGGATGTAGTGACGCTTTGAAATGCCGACTTGATGGAATGGTCTGCGGGCATCTTGTTACGTTTGCAGAGCCCCTGATGTGCCTAAACAGTAGAAACTCCCCACAAGTGACCCCATTTTGGAAACTAGACCCGGCAAAGAACTTATCTAGATGTGTGGTGAGCACTTTGAACCCCCAAGGGCTACACAGAAGTTTATAACGCCCGGGCATGAAAATAAAAAAATCATATTTTTTCCACAATCAGGATCTTTTAGTCCCCAATTTTTTTATTTTCCCAAGGGTAACATGAGAAATTAGACCCCAAAAGATGTTGTCCAATTTGTCCTGAGTATGCTGATATCCCATATGTGGGAGAAAACTACTGTATGGGCACACGTCGGGGCTCGGATGGGAAGTAGTGACGTTTTGAAATGCCCACTTGATGGAATGGTCTTCGGGCGTCATGTTACGTTTGCAGAGTCCCTGATGTGCCTAAACAGTAGAAACTCCCCACAAGTGACCCCATTTTGGAAACTAGATCCCCCAAGGAACTCCTATAGATGTGTGATAAGCACTTTGAATCTCCAAGTCCTTCACAGAAGTTTATAACGCAGAGCCGTGAAAATATAAAATCATTTTTTTCCACAAAAATAATTTTTAGTCCCCAATTTTTTTTCCCAATGTTAACAGGAGAAATTAGAACCCCAAAGTTGTTGTGCAATTTTTCCCGAGTACGCTGATACCCCATATGTGGGGATAAACCACTGTTTGGGCATACGTCGGGGCTTGGAATAAAGGGAGCACTGTTTGACTTTTTGAACGCAAAATTTGCAGGAATCAATGGTGGCGCCATGTCGCGTATGGAGACCCCCTGATGTGCCTAAATAGTGGAAACCCCTCAATTCTAACTCCAACCCTAACCCCAACACACCCCTAACCCCAACCCTAACCCCTGCACACACCTAACCCTAATACAAACCCTAATCATAACCCTAACCCCAACACACCCCTAACCCTAATCCCAACTCTAACCATAAACCTAACTACAAGCCTAACCTAATTCCAACCTAACCTAATTCCAACCCTAACCCTAATTCCAACCCTAACCCTAATTCCAACCCTAACCGTAATTCTAACCTTAACCCTAATGCTAACCCTAACCCTAGTTCTAACCCTAAGGCTGGGTTCATATTGCGTTTTACCAGCCCGTTCAACACGTAGCGGTGACCGGATGGTAACGGTATAGCATAACGCGATCGCGTTATGCTATACCCGCTAGCGCAGATGAATCAGCAGATAATCAGCCGCGGATCCGCAGCAAAATCCGCCGCGGATCGCAGCAAAATCCGCCGCGGATCTGCAGCAAAATCCGCCCGCGGATCTGCAGCAAAATCCGCCGCGGATCTGCAGCGAATCAGCAGCAAAATCCGCCACGGATCCGCAGCGAAATCCGCCGTGGGTCAGCAGCGAAATCCGCCGCGGATCCGCAGCGAAATCCGCGGCGGATCAGCAGCGAAATCAGCCGCGGATCAGCAGCGAATCAGCGCGAACAGCAGCGAAATCAGCCGCGGATCAGCAGCGAAATCCGCCGCGGATCTGCAGCGAAATCCGCCGCGGATCCGCAGCGAAATCCGCCACACGTTGCGGATTTTTCTGCGGATCCGCGGCGTATTTTGCTGCGGATTTCGCTGATCTGTGGCGGATATCGCTGCGCATCCGCGGCTGATTTCGCTGCTGATGCGCCGCGGATCAGCAGCGAAATCCGCCGCGGATCCGCAGCAAAATACGCCGCGGATCCGCAGCAAAATCCGCAACGTGTGCACAGGGCCTAATAGGAAAAAAAAAAAAATCTTTATTTTTTTTATTTGTCCCTACCTATGATAAAGGGGGGGGGTTCATTTACTTTTTTTTATTTTGATCACTGTGACAGTTTATCACAGTGATCAAAATAAATTTTTGGACACTGGGGGGCGCACTGCGCATGCGCCGGCCGGCGGGCGCACTGCGCATGCGCCCGCCATTTTCCAAGATGGCGGCGCCCATGAAGAGGCCCGGGCGGACGCCGGGACCGATCCAGGGACATCGGTGGATCGGGAGAGGTGAGTAGGGTGGTCGGAAGGTTAGGGGGGGGGGATCGGAAGGTGGGGGCACCGGAGCAAAGGAGGAGGGGAGCTGTTAGTGACGGCGGTGACCGATCGCTGCCATCTTTCGGTGGCGGCGGCCGATCGCCGCCGTGACTACGTGTGGGGGGGTCAGGTCTCGGTGTCCAGCCATGGCAGATGCTATTGCAGCATCGGCCATGGCTGGATTGTAATATTTCACCAATTAAATTGGTGAAATATTACAGATTGCTCTGATTGGCTGTTTAAAAGTGAAACAGCCAATCAGAGCGATCGTGGCCACGGGGGGGTTAAGCCAACCCCCCTGTGGTGAAGCACAAAGGGTCCTGTAACTGCGGGTCGGGTGACCTTTGAGTGACCCCGGTCTCCCGGCCCGCAGGAACGCGATCCTTTCATGACGCAGGGTATGCGTCATAGGTCGGATTGGCACCGACTTTCATGACGCATACGCTGTGTCAAAGGTCGGGAAGGGGTTAAATAAAAAGGCGCGCAGCTCCTCTCTCCCCCGCTCCTATGTCCTGCAGGCATCCACCTGCGGACAAAAAACACACAGTCACCGCATGTATACTGTAACAGCGACTGCCGCAGCAGTCGCTGAAAACACTCAAACACATATTAAAATGTGGAGTACTCACCAGCTGAAAGCGCCACAGGGACCCCCAGGGGTTTCTGGCGCTATGCCCATGCTTCCCCCAGGGCGAGGAACGCAGTGACCCCTGCAGCGCGGTTTGCGTCCCCGCCAGGGAAGCCATCCTCATCCCCCCGGGCCGGCAGGGACCACCGTATAGGGTAATACAGATCAGCCAAGGGAGAGGTGGGGGTCCAGCAGCGCTGAGACCCCTGAGACCTCTAGACCACATTTGGTGATCCAAGTCTCTTGTCCGATAAAAAATAATAAAATCTTCTGAGGAGCTGCTTCCAGCAGCGACTATCTTCTCTGACCTCAAATTGAAAACTGGAGAGCTGAGTAGGAGGAGCCCGAGCTGGAGGGGCCGGTCAACACTCTTTTTAATCTGAGGTGTCTATCTCATCTGGGCTCCGCCTACCCACTAGTAATGACTGTGGCTCTCTTCCTTCCATCTGCTGCTGAAATAACTTGATTTTTTCAGGAGCGAGGATGCAATTTATTAAAAAGAGATCCACTTTGCCGTACTGTAATAAACTGCAGACTTGTTGCGTAGAAAATCTCCCGTGCACCCACCACGTGACCATACCTTACAGACCCCCGCCGATCCAAACATTATCTCACATATCCTATGAACAGCTTGTCCCAGCCAGAATATCCCATTATGGTAAACTTTGCTCCGTCGGTATGTGATCTGCCATTGGAACTACACATCCTTTAGATACCAGCACAGTATAGAAGCAGTAGTGGCCCTAATGCTGGCCCATAGATCAACCCAATATGTGCCCGCCAGCAGTAATGCGCCAGGTCAGGGAGGGCATTGCTTACATAATCTGACCATGCCAAGACCGAGGCAATGTCTGTATTCTGCAGAGAACATATAATACACAATGGATTTGATACCTTCGGTATAAATACACAATTTTATGCCTCTGCTGCTTTAATACCACAGACACCTAAAATGAGGAGGCCAGATTTCAGCAAGGAAAAAGGAATGGTAAAAGAAACCGGATGGGTCTTTCTGATCAGGGTGGGTTTGCTTACTTGTAGAAGAAATCGTCCGCCTCCTGAACAGAAGGGTCTGGCTCCCCAGATGCCCCTTCTGCGAACACTGGGGCATCGCTGTATCAGGCATCGGAGGCAAAAAAAGAAAACCAAGGGGGAAAAGAGGCAGCAACATGGAGTACCATTAGTTCCCCTATACCCAGAACTTATATCTAGCCAATTACATCCAGATTTAAGAATCATATGGGGGGCAACGAAAAGTTATCCAAGAGCATCATGTTGATGTCTCCACTACATTCAGTGCTTTTCTTTACAAACTAATACTTCACCTTTCAAAGTTCTCTTCTGGTCCTGTAGCGGCTGCATCAGCATGAAGTGATGAATCTGCAAAGACATCCACAAGCAGACCACCGGATGTGGCAGCAGGGGGGGCACCGGGACTGGATGTGGAGGGAGCTCCCAGGCCTAGGAGGTCCGCAGAAGGAGAAGGAGTGGACTGTGGAAACAAAAATGGAGAAACTGAGAAACTAGAATGGTGAAATGCAAAGAGAACAAGCCATGCTGGGTCAGCAGCAATAACCCATGCAGTGTTATTAGGCACAACAGAAAACCTATACCCCCATTAATACATACAGGATATGTAAATTAAATTGTGCCTCCCACCCTAAAACGTAAGTGTCCATAGGGCGACATTAACCTGCCACTGTCAAGAACATTGTACTTTTGGACTCTGTCGATGCTTTCAAAGCAGCTCTCCTAATCAGGGCTCTCACTGTCGGGAGCGGTGTGCTTGTTCAAATCCCCAGCTATCTTTATATGTCATTGCAGTGATTGCAGAGTATAAAACAGAACAAACCACTGATAGCTGAATGTGTTACAGTAAAACTTATGCTGAGCTTTATAGTTCTCCTAATGCTAATCACCAGAGCGGTCACTCGAGGAGGAGAGTCCACACTGTTAGAAACCAGAGAGTATGGAGGCTGCAGTTGTGAGCTGCTCAATAAACAACTTGAGCATAACCATCTAAAGCAATACCATAATAATCTATGGGTGAGTGACACCACTATACCGCAACCATCAAAGAAACCCAATTTAATGGGAACCTGTCAGTTTCCCTCAGGCCCCAAAACTGCCACCAAAAGTTATAAAATTTTGCAAGTCAATCCCTGGGTATCTAACTCGGGATCTATGAATGGCAAAACACTTGCTTCGCGGCTCATGACATGATAAAATAGCTAGGACTAGTCCAGCGAGGCATCTAGTGCCCCGTAATAGGCCTGGCCTCGAGAGCTACAATCTTGTCCACTAGTGGGCCAACACACTAAGCGCAGAGAGCTGCGGGGGCCAACACACCAAGCGCAGAGAGCTGCGGGGTCCAACACACCAAGCGCAGAGAGCTGCAGGGGCCACCAACACACCAAGAGCAGAGAGCTGCGGGGGCCACCAACACACCAAGCGCAGAGAGCTGCGGGTCCAACACACCAAGCGCAGAGAGCTGCGGGGGCCACCAACACACCAAGCGCAGAGAGCTGCGGGGGCCAACACACCAAGTGCAGAGAGCTGCGGAGGCCAACACACCAAGCGCAGAGAGCTGCGGAGGCCAACACACGAAGTGCAGAGAGCTGCGGAGGCCAACACACCAAGCGCAGAGAGCTGCGGGGTCCAACACACCAAGCGCAGAGAGCTGCGGGGTCCAACACACCAAGCGCAGAGAGCTGCGGGGGCCACCAACACACCAAGCGCAGAGAGCTGCGGGGGCCAACACACCAAGCGCAGAGAGCTGCGGAGGCCAACACACCAAGCGCAGAGAGCTGCGGGGGCCAACACACCAAGCGCAGAGAGCTGCGGGGGCCAACACACCAAGCGCAGAGAGCTGCGGGGGCCACCAACACACCAAGCGCAGAGAGCTGCGGGGGCCAACACACCAAGCGCAGAGAGCTGCGGAGGCCAACACACCAAGCGCAGAGAGCTGCGGAGGCCAACACACGAAGTGCAGAGAGCTGCGGAGGCCAACACACCAAGCGCAGAGAGCTGCGGGGTCCAACACACCAAGCGCAGAGAGCTGCGGGGGTCCAACACACCAAGCGCAGAGAGCTGCGGGGCCACCAACACACCAAGCGCAGAGAGCTGCGGGGGCCAACACACCAAGCGCAGAGAGCTGCGGAGGCCAACACACCAAGCGCAGAGAGCTGCGGAGGCCAACACACGAAGTGCAGAGAGCTGCGGAGGCCAACACACCAAGCGCAGAGAGCTGCGGGGGCCAACACACCAAGCGCAGAGAGCTGCGGGGGCCAACACACCAAGCGCAGAGAGCTGCGGGGCCAACACAGCGAGCGCAGAGAGCTGCGGAGGCCAACACACCAAGCGCAGAGAGCTGCGGGGGCCAACACACCAAGCGCAGAGAGCTGCGGGGCCAACACACCAAGCGCAGAGAGCTGCGGGGGCCAACACACCAAGCGCAGAGAGCTGCGGGGGCCAACACACCAAGCGCAGAGAGCTGCGGGGCCAACACACCAAGCGCAGAGAGCTGCGGGGGCCAACACACCAAGCGCTGAGAGCTGCGGGGCCAACACACCAAGCGCAGAGAGCTGCGGGGGCCAACACACCAAGCGCAGAGAGCTGCGGAGGCCAACACACCAAGCGCAGAGAGCTGCGGGGGCCAACACACCAAGCGCAGAGAGCTGCGGGGCCAACACACCAAGCGCAGAGAGCTGCGGGGCCAACACACCAAGCGCAGAGAGCTGCGGGGGCCAACACACCAAGAGCAGAGAGCTGCGGGGGCCAACACAGCAAGCGCAGAGAGCTGCGGAGGCCAACACACGAAGTGCAGAGAGCTGCGGAGGCCAACACACCAAGCGCAGAGAGCTGCGGGGTCCAACACACCAAGCGCAGAGAGCTGCGGGGTCCAACACACCAAGCGCAGAGAGCTGCGGGGGCCACCAACACACCAAGCGCAGAGAGCTGCGGGGGCCAACACACCAAGCGCAGAGAGCTGCGGAGGCCAACACACCAAGCGCAGAGAGCTGCGGAGGCCAACACACGAAGTGCAGAGAGCTGCGGAGGCCAACACACCAAGCGCAGAGAGCTGCGGGGGCCAACACACCAAGCGCAGAGAGCTGCGGGGGCCAACACACCAAGCGCAGAGAGCTGCGGGGGCCAACACAGCGAGCGCAGAGAGCTGCGGAGGCCAACACACCAAGCGCAGAGAGCTGCGGGGGCCAACACACCAAGCGCAGAGAGCTGCGGGGGCCAACACACCAAGCGCAGAGAGCTGCGGGGGCCAACACACCAAGCGCAGAGAGCTGCGGGGGCCAACACACCAAGCGCAGAGAGCTGCGGGGGCCAACACACCAAGCGCAGAGAGCTGCGGGGGCCAACACACCAAGCGCTGAGAGCTGCGGGGGCCAACACACCAAGCGCAGAGAGCTGCGGGGGCCAACACACCAAGCGCAGAGAGCTGCGGAGGCCAACACACCAAGCGCAGAGAGCTGCGGGGGCCAACACACCAAGCGCAGAGAGCTGCGGGGGCCAACACACCAAGCGCAGAGAGCTGCGGGGGCCAACACACCAAGCGCAGAGAGCTGCGGGGGCCAACACACCAAGAGCAGAGAGCTGCGGGGGCCAACACAGCAAGCGCAGAGAGCTGCGGAGGCCAACACACGAAGTGCAGAGAGCTGCGGAGGCCAACACACCAAGCGCAGAGAGCTGCGGGGTCCAACACACCAAGCGCAGAGAGCTGCGGGGTCCAACACACCAAGCGCAGAGAGCTGCGGGGCCACCAACACACCAAGCGCAGAGAGCTGCGGGGGCCAACACACCAAGCGCAGAGAGCTGCGGAGGCCAACACACCAAGCGCAGAGAGCTGCGGAGGCCAACACACGAAGTGCAGAGAGCTGCGGAGGCCAACACACCAAGCGCAGAGAGCTGCGGGGGCCAACACACCAAGCGCAGAGAGCTGCGGGGGCCAACACACCAAGCGCAGAGAGCTGCGGGGCCAACACAGCGAGCGCAGAGAGCTGCGGAGGCCAACACACCAAGCGCAGAGAGCTGCGGGGGCCAACACACCAAGCGCAGAGAGCTGCGGGGGCCAACACACCAAGCGCAGAGAGCTGCGGGGGCCAACACACCAAGCGCAGAGAGCTGCGGGGGCCAACACACCAAGCGCAGAGAGCTGCGGGGGCCAACACACCAAGCGCAGAGAGCTGCGGGGCCAACACACCAAGCGCTGAGAGCTGCGGGGGCCAACACACCAAGCGCAGAGAGCTGCGGGGGCCAACACACCAAGCGCAGAGAGCTGCGGAGGCCAACACACCAAGCGCAGAGAGCTGCGGGGGCCAACACACCAAGCGCAGAGAGCTGCGGGGCCAACACACCAAGCGCAGAGAGCTGCGGGGGCCAACACACCAAGCGCAGAGAGCTGCGGGGGCCAACACACCAAGAGCAGAGAGCTGCGGGGGCCAACACAGCGAGCGCAGAGAGCTGCGGAGGCCAACACATCGAGCGCAGAGAGCTGCGGGGGCCAATACACTGTGTGTAGGGAAATTATACTGTATGGGGAGCTGTTGATCAAGATACTTCTAATACTTGACAGCTTTCTTTCTGTAAGTGTGCATACAGAGAAAAGCTGTCAATCACCGATAGGACCGCCCACTGGACAGAAAATCCCAGAAAGAGCAGATGACTCAATGATGAGAGCACAGATTAGGCTACAGTCACACTATCAGTATTCAGTCAGTGTTTTACAGCAGTATTTGTACGCCAAAAAAAGGAGTGGGTGATAAATACAGAAGTGGGACGTGTTTCTATAAACTTTTCCTTTGTTCCACTCCTGGTTTGGCCTATAAATACTGAACGTGTGAACATGGCCTTACACCAAGGTTTTTCTCACAAGACAGACTGTGACATGTTTCCTTTAAAGAGTACATTTGGCTTTTTTAAATATAATTTGGTCCAGCACTGAAAGTTAAGGGTATGCCACACTAAACAGCGTCGCTAACGAGATCGCTAAAAAACGTCACTATTTAGCGATCTCGTTAGTGACGCTGGTGTGTGTGGCATGTACTAGCGACGTGGCCCCTGCTGTGATCTCGTTCGTCGCTGACATCGTTCCGGACCCTATTCTGATCGTCGGCGCCCCCGCTGGTAAGTATATATCGCTGAGTGTGGCACCTTTTCTTAGCGATTTAGCGGTACTTTTGTACCGCTAAAGTCGTTAAGGAGATCGCTAACCGCGATAGCGTCCTTAACGACATCGCTAAATTAGGCAGCTACTAGCGATATTATAACAATCACGCTAGCGATCGCATTAGTATGCGACGTTAACGAGATCGCTAGCGGGATTGTTTAGTGGCAGTACCTTTATAAAATTTTGCAAGTCACTTTAGAAGATTTGTCTTCATTCTTGTACAAAGAAATTACATGCGAGCGGCTTCCAAACCACCGCTTTTTCCCAGCCTATTAGCCGGCCATTAGCTGCACTGGAGCACCCTCTCTTCTGGTTTATTTTTAGGAGTACGAATGATGCAGTGATGGATCTGCAGTATCCTCATGTGAGTGTTTTAGTCATCAGAACAATCTCATAGCAGCTTATCTCCAGAGTTAGTAAGACAGATGCTGCGCTGACCCATCACTGCCAGCATCAGTACTCCGAATGAGTATGTGTGGATATCAATGCAGCTGAAGACAGGCAGAGTGACTGGGGGTTTGGAGGCCGCTTACATGCATTTTAGCACATGGAAACCGTGTCAGTTTAGTCCGTAAACACAGAACGCAATTAGAAAGCAGGGAAAATAAGCAGAAGACAAAACTGAATAGCTTTACATATATTATCCTAAAAGTAAGGCATAAAGCCTGAAAGGCGTGCTCAGCATACCACTCCATGCCTACTATTGGAAAGAACCTGGAAGACAGAGGTTGTGTGCTGGCTGATCGCAGAATGAGGTACTGGTTGCAGGGCGTGAGGGGTGTCAGGAGGGAGGTTGGACGAGGCGCACCGTGCATACCAGACGCTCCTCAAAGACGCTCAGGATGAAAGAGGCTGCCGTTCAGTTACATACGGTAAATAGGAAATGTACACAGATTAATAGCACAAATGCACACATCCAGCCTGCTGTCCTGCATCATCTACATCATCTAATAACAGATCGGTGGGAGTGCCATTTGTCAGAACTCAACGATCCGATATGATGACCTATCCCGAAGATAGGATAGGTCATCAATTTAAATGCTCAGACAACCAGTTAAAACATACCCATCATAAGGTTAAAAGTGACAGCAGAAGGCACAGCCTAGAGAGCTTTGCAGCAGAGATTTCTGGCATTATATGGCTGCAGGCAACCAGTCCGTTCAAGCTCCCACTATCACTATTAAACTTCTGGCTACGGAAATTGTATATGGTTTAAAAAGAAGTGAACATAAAACCTAACCAAGATTCACCGCAAATTACACAATGACATACCGATGTGCTAACAGGGGCGGGCTCAGTGCCCCATTCACGTCGGAGCTGTTCTTCTCCTTTTAGTGTCTTCGAGGTCAGTGACTGTATTCGGACCCTTCTTCTTCTTCAATTTAGCCAAGATGGATGACTCCCTCTCAGGGAATGGAGGCATCTCCTCTAAAACTGTAGCCTTTAAATAGCATAAAAAAATGGCATTTGTTATGTAAGCTAATGAAATAAAAAAATCAAAAAAAATATTAAGAGCCAAAATTTTAAATATCCCCAAATGCTTCATATGACCTACCAAGATGTCGTTACTCGCTATGGAGCTCAGCCGTAGATATTCCACCGCTCTTTGTTGAAGCTCCACGTCAGCGTTTCGGAGCTGGCTGTCGCTTCGCAGCACGTCCTGGATCGTGGTTTAATTTCAGGAAACAGGTTGATAAACTTGATGTAGGCAGAGAGGAGCAGGGCTCGGGTTGGGACGCTGCACAGGTGAAACTTAGAGTGCAGCAGATTGAACTGGATCAGGGGGCTGGAAAGACAAAAGGAACCAATTACCGCCTGCAACCAGAGGGCATTTATGTACAGCTCGAACATTCCGATTGGCATTGCCTATCCACAAAAAACGTGCAAGTAATACTGCAAACAGAAAATATAGAGTAAATAGTAATGAAAAGGTCTTCTAAAAGAATTACATAAACAGCAACACTGGTACAAGTAAGTCGAGTGGTAACACATACCTAGATCGTGGATCGCCAGCGATAAGGTTTCCAAACTCCCCCAAAATATATCCTCCAACCTTGACCAAATTTTCGTGGCAGGCAGGAGCTTGCAAAGCCTGAAAAAAAGAAAACCAGCTTAAAATATATATCTAAAAGAATGAAGATGGCTTTTCGGGCATCTTCAAAGGTGGTAGATCTACAATTAACATTGCCTTTACCACTTCCTATATGTCCGCCATGCTACAGCATTAGCCTGCCGAGGCTAAAATTTGGGTAATTCTACAATGTGCAACGCAGGACTAGACGTTTCGATGTACAAGTCATCCAAGTCCATTAGGTGTGATGTTGGCACACAGTGCATGCTGCGGAGGGTCGGTACAAGCCAAGTTACTGCAGTCCGGAATCTGTGCAAGACAGATAAGGACGGCACCAGCACTGCACACCCCGCAAGTAAGTGACACCTCGCTAATTTACAGTCCATCTGAATAGATCCTGGCAAAGTGCTTTTTATCATCACCCATGTCCCCAGCAGATAATCATCCAATTCACCAAGATGTAGTCACACAGGGCATCTGCCATGCACGCCCACCCTGCTACGTCAGAGCAAACCTTATCTAAACCAAGAAGCTACAGTACTACTATAGAAAAAAAAAAAAGGGGTAAACGTGCACAATCCCCCTGGATGGAGAATGATTAAAGGAGGAAGTATCCAAAGACAACAACACAGACAGTGGTAGAAAAATAAAAAATGTCAGAAGACACCAAGTAAGAATTATTAATCATGAATGAAGCAAGAAAAAAAAAATTAGGCTAAGAACAGTGTAAAAAAAAAAAATCATGAATGTTCATTGCCCAATAATACCGTCCAATATACAAGTTATAAGTCCACAGTTACACCCATTAATAGGTCTCACCTCAAACACCGTCTTGGCTGCATAACCCTGTACGTCATCTCTGTTGATGACGATCTGGATCACTCGGTACCAGACCTCTTCACTTACATAGTCCCCTGCAATACGGATGAGGTTGAGGATAGTGTCCACATACCACGTGTAATCAACAGCGTACTTCTCTGCTAGAATTGCCACCTTTAGCACCTACAATGCAAAAAGGCAATCTACTGGTCAAAGATTGAAATAACGAACAATAAAAAAAGAAAATTGCTGTGTAGAAAACCATATATACAAAGGACATGTCATTTGCTGAAAAAAAAAAATTTTGAGTTAAATATAAATACTTTGTAAAAATCCCTTAGGTCACCTGATTTTGCTGCTTTTTCCATTTTGCGCTACATCGCTCCATTGCGTAGATATCCATATTTCTTGGTTTAGGAAGGTAGTATGTGAAATCTCTGCTTCTAGTGCAACTAAGCGTTTCATCAAAGTCTTCTATGGGAGCGTGCTCCTTCACCTCTCCCTTCTAGACAGTGTCAATCACAGCACAGCAGCTGATCTAGCAGCTTCAGACATTGACAAGCTGTGATTGAGAGGGAGCAGTGAAAGTGCACACTCCCAGAGAGGTCTTGTGGCATTTCCTGAAGAAGTCAAATAGACAATGAAATGTGTAGAATAAACCATTGTTTTTTCAAATACATCTGGATCTGTACTGTTTGGCAGAGCGGATATTATCCACAAATCTCCTTTGTACTACACCCCCCAGAAAAGACTGAAGAAAATATCAGCTGCACTATAAGCAGAGATTTCACATATGGTGCTCCAAAACAGTAAATGTGAATATCTCTACAATACATCGACGCAGCGCGAAGCAGAAAAAAGTGAAAGAATCAGGGGAACTCAAGGACTTTTACAAGGTATTTAACTCCACTTTTTTAAGCAAGTGACAGGTGCTCTTTAAAAAAGGTCACGCACAATCTCCTCACGAATAGAGTAATCCGCTGTCTCCAAGTAGTTCAGCATCTCTGCTACAATCTGCTGGGCGTTGCTCCGGTCACACATGGCATACAGGAGATCCACCGCTCGCTGCCGCACGCTAACATCCCTTTCTGTCTGTAGAGTAAAATTAACGCAGATTAGTCTTCGAGAGAAAAATCCTTGAACAGGCAAGCAGAAACGTAAAGGGTTGTATACTCTATGTACATGATTAATAACACTTTGTCCATTATATGACTTGTATCCTACTTTTTGAATAGATTTCTCTTTTGCGTTAATTAACTGAATATTTTATTATCCATCTTTTCCCAGTTTTTTTTCTGTGATTGTTGATTCATTGCTTTGTTAGAATCAGCAGTAGGAGGAAATTGTACAGCTGTACTAAACAGTGTTGATCTGAATCCAGCTCTGCTGCAAAGTAAAACCACGTATTAGAAGGTTCAAAACGATCTCTGTGTCACCTTCTGCCCGTTTTCTCACTCTGCTCCCCACTCCTCTCTCAACCTCAATGGGCAGAAACTACATCTTGTTTTAGGCAAGACAGATGACCTTTATACTTCCAGAGTGAATAGTAAATGCAAAGGCGCATGAGTAGGGGAAGGACAGACGAAAGCAGCACATGTGCGGAGAGAAGTTTCTGATGCTTGCATGAACTATCGATTGACACAGTTTGTCGAAGTACCGTTCCCATTTAATGACTAAAATATTCATTTTTAAAATTATAACAACACCCACTTATCAATTACTTCATACATTGCCAGGATAAAGAAGCATTTACTAAAACAGACATGGTGAGAGCAGACTTTTTTTTTCCAGCGGATTTTGGAACATATTCTACACCCAGAAACCGGCTTCCATTTTTTTTCCTTTTAAAAAGGGAACATGTTACCTGATTCATGTTGCCCAAACCGCAGGCAGCATGAATGCCGGATGGGGACCATAGCTGGAAAAGACGGATTTTGGTAAGAACTTACCTGTAAAATCCTTTTCAGCGAAGGAAGGAAGAGAGACACAGTATTCTTTACTGATGGGTAGGCGGAGCCCAGATGGGATAGACACCTCAGATTAAAAAAGCGTGTTGACCGGCCCCTCCAGCTCGGGCTCCTCCTACTCAGCTTTCTCCAGTTGTACACAAGCTTAAGGAAGAGCAATATCACCAGCAGAGCAACATAACCCCTTCTGAAGAACTTCAGAGACAAAAACACAAGAATACAGGTTATGCATGCAGATAGGCAAAAAACCACACAGATCCAGGTACTACTCACGGGACCTGACCACTGCGATGAGCTGGCAATGCTGGAACAGAGCCGTAGCGCGTCGACCTCAGCCCAGAAATCGTTATCAGAGAAGGGCCACGCTGCTTCTGTAAATCAACAACACACTTCTGCCATGGGAGGGAGCTGTGTCTCTCTTCCTTCCTTCGCTGAAAAGGATTTTACAGGTAAGTTCTTACCAAAATCCGTCTTTCAGCTGCAGATGGAAGGAAGAGAGCCACAGTATTCTTTACTGATGGGACGTCCCAAAGCAGTTCAAAAATTAGGGTGGGAAAAGAAAACCAAAATAGGCAGAAACCCAACAACCTAGATAAAAGCGCAACAGGCGCCAAATACAAGTTTACTAAAAAAACTTAAACCACCGCTGCCTGCAGGACCCTACGTCCCAAGGCTGCATCAGTGGAAGCACTAACGTCCACCTTATAAAATTTTGTAAAAGTGTGGACGGAGCGCCAGGTCGCCGCCCGGCAGAGCTGAGCCGCCGAGGCCCCTTGATGGAAAGCCCACGATGAGCCCACAGCCCTAGTGGAGTGAGCTCGAAGTTTAACCGGGCAAGGCTCGCCCTTAAGTCGGTAAGCCTCCAAAATGGTCGACCGAATCCAATGAGCTATAGAATCCTTGGAAGCTCGCTGACCACGTCGACGACCTGCTGGAGTCACAAACAAAGAGTCTGATTTCCGAAAACCTTGAGTAACATTCCAGGAAAAATTTAAAGCCGCACCAAATCCAATGTGTGCAAGGCCCGTTCCTTCTCAGTCCTTGGCCTCGGACAAAGAGAAGGTAACACAATATCCTGGTTAACATGGAATCGTGACACCACCTTAGGTAGGAAGTCGCCCCGAGTGCGAAGCACTACACGATCCGGGTGAAACTCCAAGAAGGGAGGCGAACAAGAAAGAGCCGCCAACTCAGAAACCCTCCTCAAAGAAGTGACTGCCACTAAGAAGGCCACCTTCCAAGAAAGTAAATAAAGGCTAACCGAATCCATAGGCTCAAAGGGCTGATGTTGAAGAGCCTCCAAAACAAGATTAAGCCGCCAAGGAGATACAGGTGTCCTCCGCGGCGGAAACTGACGGGTTATTCCACGAAAAAAGGAACGCACGTCCCTACGTGAGGCGATAGCCCTCCGAAAAAGTAAGGACAGAGCACAAACCTGACCCCTCAGGGTGCTAACGGCCAAACCTTTGTCCAACCCGTGTTGTATAAAAGCCAACCAATTGGGAATAGAAAATTTTCTCGGGTTCCTTGAAGAACTCGAACACCACAAAAAGAAAGCTTCCCAAGTCCTGTGGTAAATCTTAGTAGTAGCCGGACTCCTAGCAGCACGCAGAGTAGCAATGACTTCGGCTGAGAAACCTCTACGGGTCAAAATTTCGGTCTCAAGAGCCACGCCGTCAAACGCAGAGACTTCAGGTCTGGATGACGAACGGGCCCTTGGGTTAACAGGTCCGGACGAAGAGGAAGCGAAAATGGCGGTGCCGCTAGAAGCGACACCAGTGTCGAGAACCACGTTCTCCTTGGCCAATCTGGAGCTATCAATATAGCTGAGATTCTCTCCAGCCTGATCCGACGGAGTACCAGAGGTAGCATAGAAATCGGCGGGAACACATAAATTAGTTTGAATTGGTCCAACGGGGTCACTAGAGCATCCACCGCTACAGCCTTCGGATCCCTGTACCTGGACACGAATGTCGGTAACTTGGCATTGGCCCTGGATGCCATCAGATCCACTTGGGGAGTTCCCCAACGGGAGCACAGCAGTGCAAAAATTTCCGGATGGAGACTCCATTCTCCGGGATCCATCTTCTCGCGACTTAGGAAGTCCGCTGTGATATTCTGAACTCCTGGAATGTGGATAGCAGAGATAGCTGGGACTCTGGCCTCTGCCCATACCAGGATCCGAGATACCTCCACCATGAGTCTGGAACTCCTTGTCCCGCCTTGGTGGTTGATATATGCGACCGCCGTCGCATTGTCTGTCTGCACTCGGACAGGCAGACCGCGTAAAGGGACCGTCCAATGTTGGAGGCAAAGGAAAATTGCCCTCAATTCGAGGATGTTGATAGGCAAGACAGACTCCTCTGGCGACCATACTCCCTGAATCCAGAGATCGTTCCAAAAGCCCCCCCAGCCCGTCAGGCTGGCATCGGTGGTTATGACTGACCACTTCAGAGGAAGAAAAGACTTCCCCCGAGACAATTCTGTCGAACGGATCCACCATCCTAGAGACTCTCGTACATCGCGGGAGATAACTACACTGCAAGCCAGTGAGGTCTGCGACCGATCCCAGCGGTTTAGAATGAACCTCTGGAGCGTCCTGGAATGGAACTGGGCAAACGGAAGTGCCTCCATTGAGGCCACCATCAACCCCAGAAGACGCATACATCTTCGAAGGGACATTGTCACTGAAGACTTCATCACCTGCGTATGTCGGATGAGACATGCTTGCTTGTCTGGAGGTAGAGACACCACTGCTCGTACTGTGTCGAAATGCATCCCCAGAAACAGGATTGATTGTGACGGTTCCAGAGACGACTTCTCCCAATTGACCAGCCACCCGAAGTCCTCCAGGAGCTGAAGGGATAGATTGCGAGCCGTCACAGCCTCCTCCTTTGAGGATGCCACAATCAAAAGGTCGTCCAGATAGGGAAGGATCGTGACTCCCTGTCTTCGAAGTATAGCCAAGAAAGGTGCCAGAATCTTTGTAAAGACTCTGGGTGCCGAGGCCAAACCGAATGGTAGAGCCACAAATTGGTAATGGTCTTGTCCTATGGCAAAGCGAAGATAACGCTGGTGAGCCCCTCCGATTGGAACGTGCAAATAGGCGTCGCGTATGTCGATTGACACCAAAAAATCGTTCTGCGACAATGCTGCCACTACGGAGCGAAGCGACTCCATGCGAAACTTTCGGGTGTGGACATGCCGATTCAATCTTTTGAGATCCAGGACGGGGCGAAACTTTCCCTCTTTTTTGGGAACCACAAAGAGGTTGGAATAAAAACCTCTTCCCCTGTCCTCTGGTGAAACCGGAACCACCACACCCTTCTGCAGAAGAAATTCGACTTCCTGCAGTAAAGCGGCACATAGCTCGGGCTCTGACGGAATGCGAGATTGACAATAACTGTTCGGGGGTCGAGAAGAAAATTCTATGAAATTCTATGAAATAGCCTGCCGACACAACCCGCGTCACCCAGGAGTCTGGGACACGGGAAACCCAAGTCAATTTGAATTGGAGCAGGCGACCCCCCACTCGAGAGCCCTCGAGCGGGCCCCTGGCGTCAATCCGCCTTAGCGGGCTTTTTGTCAGATTCCCTTTTATCTTGACGGTAACTCTGTTTCCAGGGAGTGCGGGATTTCTGATTTGTCTTTTTTCCCGAAAAAGAGGGACGACCCGACCCCCAAGAGGGCTGACCGAATCGTCCCCTGGACCGAAAGGACCGTCGACCACTACTGGTACCAGATCTGCCAGACGTAGAAGCCCCAGTTCTACGCTGCGGTAAGGCTGTCTCCTTTGCCTTTGCTTTGGTAATCAGCTCCGTAAGGTCAGATCCAAATAACTGACCGCCTTTGTAAGCTAAGGCTAGCAAACCATGTTTAGAAACCGCATCACCGGTCCACTGTCTAAGCCACAGTGCCCTCCTGACTGAGACCGCCGAGGATTGTGCCCTGGACAGCAGTGACACAGTATCCAGGTTTGCATCATGGCCATATTGTAAGGCACTTTCTAACAATTCGAACAGTTCGTCCACCTCAGGCACTTGAGGTTCACATTTCTTCCGCAAACGGTCCAACCAGACCAGGGCAGCTTTATAAACACACATGGAGCCTAGCACCGCTCTGAAGCCATAACCCGCGGCTTCGTAAATGGATTTTGCCGCTGACTCCGCTCTTCTGTCTAGCGGGTCCTGCAAACTCGCCTTCCCTTTAATAGGTAGCAAAGAAGATTTGCTAAGCTGAGATAAAGAGACATCCACCTCGGGAGAATGAATCCAAAAATCAATAGATTCCGTAGCACACGGATACAGTGACTCCAAAAGACGAGTCCCCTGAAAACGCTTGTCTGGACACAGACGCTCCTTCTCCACTGCCTGGTTGAACTCAATCAGAGATGGTAAAGTCGCGACTGACTTACGCGACTCCTGGAACATCCTGGCCGACTTACCAGGGCGAGTAGTTACATCTTCCTGTAACTGCAACGCCTCTCTCATTGCTTCAATTAAAGCTTCTACACGTCCCCCCGAGAAAAAGGCAGAGTGCTTTTGCCGATCCTCTCTATCCGAATCGGATATCCCCTCTGAACTTAAAGGGGAACCCTCCATGTCAGAACTCTCCGAGTCGCTATACGAGAGAAAAGTCACCGGCCTATGCCGCTTCCTGCCATGAGGGGGTTTGGCTGACACCCAACAACCTATAAGGTTAGACAGGCTATCAATCGAACGAGTGAGAGCCTCCATTTTTGCGTCACTGGGTCCTCGGACCGCTGCACTCGATGTCGAGGTCTGTGTGTCAGATATGCGAGACTGATCTCGTAACAAAGCTGGGTGATGATCTGCACCAGTGCCCTGATCTGACATGTCTTACCCAGTACAATGACAGGTAACACCTGATAGTAACACGAAACAGTGTGGTTTTAGGAAAAAAATCCTAACCGGACGCTGAAGGGTTAACTCTTAAAGAAAAAAGGTTACCCCAGCCCACCATTAAGGATTAACCGCCTGACAAGGGGTTAAAATTAGAAACTCTTCACAACCTGTATTAATGTGCGAGTTCTAGGTGCCTCAATGAGGCAGCAGGCTCCAAAAATGCCACACTTTAATCGCCAAATCACTTAGTCACTTTCTGCATCGCAAAAAGTTCTAGCGACTCCAATAGCGTCGCTAAACTTAGCGTGTGGCAACCTGCGCTGCGGGGGAGAAAAAAATTCTCTAAGCTTCTGCCCCGATAGGCAGAAGCGACTCACAGTTTTGCGGTGCTGTTTTCTTCACTTGTGCAGGAGAGACGGAGAAGGAGAGGAGCCCGGAGCGCTGTAATGGCCGCCGCACTGAGGAGGCAGCGGAAGAAGACAGCAGGAAAGCGCCTCAGCGAGCCTTCTGCCGGAGACCAAGCCACGCCCCGCTTCAAAAAGCGGGAACTCCCTTCTCCGGTACCGCGATCCCGTCCTGCAGGCATCCCTGCGGACAAACACGCGATTTGTACCACGCCTCCCACGCCTTCAATAAAAAAGAACCAGCAGCAAGGGAGATGCGCGTGCCCTTCGGATCCGGTCAGCCGTTGCGGCGGCCCTCATCGGCCCGTCCTCGCAGCATCCACCTGCGTGAACAAAACACGGATTTTGGTAAAGACTTAACCGTAAAATCCTTTTCAGCGAAGGAAGGAAGAGAGACACAGAATTCATTACTGATGGTAGGCGGAGCCCAGATCAGGATTTACCTCAGATCAAAAGAGTGATGACTGCTGCCCCTCCAGCTCGGGCTCCTCCTACTCAGCTCCAGTCGTACCAAAGCTTTTAGGAAAAGAGCCAAGATCACCAGCGGAGCAACATAACCCTTCTGAAGGAACTTCAGAGAAAAAACACAAGATACAGGTTATCATGCAAAGAAAGCCAAAAACCACAGAGTTCCAGGTACTACTCACGGAACCTGACTACTGCGATGAGCTGGCGATGCTGGAACAGAGCCTTAGCGCGCTGACCTCAGCCCAGATAATCGCTATCAGATAAGGGTCGCGCTGCATCTGAAAACATCAACACACTTCTGCCGTGGGAGGGTGCTGTGTCTCTCTTCCTTCCTTCGCTGAAAAGGATTTTACAGGTAAGTCTTTACCAAAATCCGTGTTTCAGCTGCAGATGAAGGAAGAGAGCCACAGTATTCATTACTGATGGGACGTCCCAAAGCAGTTCAAAAATAAGGGTGGGAAAAAACCAACAAAAGGCAGAAACCCAACAACCTTAATAACAAAGCGCAACCAGCGCTAAACACAAGTTCATCCAGAACTTTAAACTACAGCTGCCTGCAGGACCCTACGTCCGAGGCTGCATCAGCGGAAGCACTGACGTCCACTTTATAAAACCTTGTAAACGTGTGGACAGAGCGCCAAGTCGCCGCTCGGCAAAGCTGCACTGCCGAAGCACCTTGATGAAAAGCCCACGATGAAGCCACAGCTCTCGTGGAATGGGCTCGAATCTTAATCGGGCAAGATTCACCCCGAAGACGGTAAGCTTCCAAAATAGCTGACCGGATCCAACGAGCTATAGAACCCTTGGAAGCTCGTTGACCACGCCGACGACCTGCCGGAACCACAAACAGGGAGTCCGTCTTACGAAAACCTTGAGTAATAGATAGATAAAACTTCAAGGCCCGCACTAAATCCAATGTGTGTAAATCTCGCTCTTTCGTATTCTTCGGATCCGGACAGAGTGAAGGCAACACAATATCCTGGTTAACATGAAATTGTGACACCACTTTAGGCAAAAAATCACCCCGAGTGCGAAGCACTACACGATCCGGAAAAAACTCCAGAAAAGGAGGCGAACAAGAAAGAGCTGCCAATTCAGAAACTCTCCTCAAGGAAGTGACTGCAACAAGGAAAGCCACCTTCCAAGAAAGTAAAGAAAGGCTAGCAGAAACCATAGGTTCAAAAGGTTTATGCTGAAGAGCCTTCAAAACAAGGTTGAGCCGCCAAGGAGACACGGGTGCCTTCCGCGGCGGAAACTTACGAGAGATACCTCGGAAAAAGGAGAGCACGTCTCTATTCGAAGCAATGGTTCTCCGGAACAATAAGGACAGAGCAGAAATCTGACCTTTCAGAGTGCTAACTGCCAAACCCTTGTCTAGCCCATGCTGCAGAAAAGCCAACAGGTTGGGAATGGAAAATTTGCTCGGGTTCCGAGAAGACCCCAAACACCACGAAAAGAAGGTTTCCCAAATTTTGTGGTAAATCCTAGAAGTAGCCGGACATCTCGCAGCACGAAGGGTAGCAATGACCTCGGCTGAAAAACCTCTACGGGTCAAGATTTCGGTCTCAAGAGCCACGCCGTCAAACGCAGGGACATCAAGTCCGGATGACAAACGGGCCCCTGAGTCAACAAGTCCGGTTGAAGAGGGAGTGGAAACGGAGGTGCCGCCAACAGCGACATTATTGTCGAGAACCACACCCTTCTTGGCCAGTCTGGAGCTATCAGAATAGCTGGAATTCTCTCTAGTCTGATCCGACGCAGCACTAGAGGAAGTAAGGATATCGGCGGGAATACATAGATCAGCTCGAACTGATCCCACTGAGCCACTAGAGCATCCACCGCCACCGCCTTCGGGTCCTTGTACCTGGACATGAATGTCGGTAACTTGGCATTGGACCTGGATGCCATCAAATCCACTTGGGGGTTCCCCAGCGAGAGCACAGTAGTGCAAAGACTTCCGGTGGAGGCTCCATTCCCCGGGATCCATCCTTCTGCGACTGAGAAAGTCCGCTGTAATATTCTGAACCCCTGGAATGTGAATCGCCGAAATGGCTGGTACATTGGCCTCTGCCCAAATCAGAATTCGGGACACCTCTATCATGAGTCTGGAACTCCTTGTCCCACCTTGGTGATTGATATACGCGACAGCCGTCGCATTGTCTGTCTGCACACGGACTGGCAGACCGCTCAAAGGGACCGTCCAATGTTGGAGGCAAAGGAAAATCGCCCTCAATTCCAGGATGTTGATCGGAAGCACAGACTCTTCCGGTGACCATACCCCCTGAATCCAGAGATTGTTCCAAACACCCCCCCAGCCCGTCAGGCTGGCATCGGTGGTTATGACTGACCACTTCAGAGGGAGGAAAGACTTCCCCAGGGAGAATGCCCCTGGACGTAACCACCATTCTAGAGAATCCCGCACCGCGCGAGAAATGATGACACTGCAATCCAGCGATTGCGACTGATTCCATCGACTCAAGATGAACCTTTGAAGAGTCCTGGAGTGGAACTGGGCAAAAGGAATTGCCTCCATGGACGCCACCATCAGTCCCAGAAGACGCATACACTTCCGTAGGGACATTGCCGTTGAGGATGTCATAATCTGTACATGTCGAAGAAGACATGACTGTTTGTCTGGTGGTAGGGAAACTACTGACCGAAACGTGTCGAGATGCATTCCCAAAAAGAGAATTGTCCTCGATGGTTCCAGGGACGACTTCTCCCAATTGACCAGCCAACCGAAGTCTTTCAGAAACTGAAGAGACAAATCCCGAGCCGTCAACGCCTCCTCCTCCGAGGAAGCCACGATCAAAAGATCGTCCAGATAAGGGAGAATCGTAATCCCCTGTCTTCGAAGGAGTGCCATGAGGGGCGCCAGAATTTTTGTAAAGACCCTTGGCGCTGAGGCTAAGCCGAACGGCAGAGCCACGAACTGGTAATGATTCTGACCTATGGCAAATCGAAGAAAGCGCTGATGAGCCTTTCCGATGGGAATATGCAAATAGGCGTCGCGAATGTCGATTGACACCAGAAAATCGTTCTGTGACAGAGCTGCCACAACGGAACGAAGCGACTCCATGCGAAATTTCCGGGCATGGACATGCCGGTTTAATCGCTTGAGATCCAGAATCGGGCGAAATTTGTTCTCCTTTTTGGGAACTATAAAAAGGTTGGAATAAAAACCTTTCCCTCGGTCCTCTGACGGAACCGGTATCACTACACCCTTTTGTAGTAGCGATTCGACCTCTCGCTGTAGAGCGACAACAAGCTCGGGTTCCGACGGAACGCGAGATTGACAAAAAACATTTGGGGGTTGAGAAGCAAACTCTATGAAATAGCCTGCCGACACTATCCGCGTTACCCAGGAATCTGGAACGCGAGCCATCCAAGTCTCCTTGAAAAGAAGCAGGCGACCCCCCACTCGAGAATCCTCGAGTGGACCCCTGGCGTCAATCCGACTTTGCGGGTTTCTTGTCAAGTTCCCGCTTGTCCTGGCGGAAACTCTGCTTCCAGGGAGTACGAGTTTTCTGAGAGGATTTCTTTCCTGAGAAAGAAGGACGACCCGATCCCCACGAGGAGTGACTAGATCGTCCTCGGCCCCGAAAGGACCGCCGACCACTATAAACACCAGGCTTACTGGACACCGAGGCCATGGCCCTTCGCTGTGGTAATGCTGATTCCTTCGCCTTAGCCTTGGAAATCAGCTCTGTGAGGTCGGATCCAAAAAGATGGCCACCCTTGTAAGGTAAGGCCAACAACCCTTGTTTGGAAACTGCGTCCCCGGCCCACTGTCTGAGCCATAAAGCTCTTCTGACTGTGACCGCTGAAGCTTGCGCTTTGGCCAGCAGAGATGCCGTATCCAGACCGGCATCAAAGATATAACAGGCTGCCGTTTCTAACCATTCACAAGTTTCCCGTATCTCAGATAACGGAGATTCATTTTGCAACTCCGTCTTCAGACGTGCCAACCAGCTTAGAGAAGCTCTAGCAGCACACATGGATCCTAGCACTGCTCGAAATCCATGACCCGCAGCCTCATAGCTTGCTTTTGCCGCCAATTCTGCCTTTCTATCCAAAGGCTCCTGTAAGCTCGCTTTTCCCTTAATAGGGAGTAGAGAGGATTTACTAAGCTGAGACAAGGACACATCCACTTCAGGAGCAGAAGTCCAATTAGCCTTTAACTCCGTAGAGCAAGGATAAAGTGTATCAAAGAAATGCGTTCCATGAAAACGCTTATCTGGACATAGACGTTCCTCCTCTATTACACCATTAAACTCATCCAGAGCTGGCAATGTTGTACGTGAAGCACGGGACTCCTGGAACATGCGTGCTGATTTACCAGGACGACTAGTTACCTCCTCCGGTAACTGTAGTATATCTCTCATGGCTTCAATTAATGCCTCCGTACGCTTCGTCATAGAGGAACGCCCCTGCGGCTCGTCCGCATCTGAATCGGATATTTCTCCATCCGAATTTAAAGGGGAACTCTGCCCAATATCAGATACATCTGACTCGCTCCGTGTAGAGGCCGGTAACGGCCTGCGTCGCTTCCTCTGAGAGGAATTAGCAGACACATATTGACCTAAAAGGTCAGATAAGTTATTAATCGATCGAGCGATATCATCCAATTTTCCACCGCTGTCGACCGCAGCGCTAGACGCTGTGGAGGTCTGCGTATCTGATTGCCGCAATGGCACTGGGACGTGATCCGCGGCATCTGAACTCTGTTCAGACATGTCTCACCTGTATGAGCAGGTCAAAGCGGTAATACCAGCAAAAAACTATGCGGTTTTTTTTTTTTTTTCAAACGCTGAAGGGTTAACGCTCCACCAAGCAGAGTTACCCCAGCGGTATTCAGTCAGCAAATTTAGCTGGTAGAAATAACCCTCAAAGGGGTTAATATTGCAAACTCACCAAAATATATATATATTTGTGAGCCCCAGCCAATTTTTATGTCTCTGATGAGACTGCAGCTACAGGATAGCGATCGCTGCGCTGCGGGGTGAGGAATCAGCACTCACCCAGCTGGCCGTGGTGTCTATATGAGGAGAGGAGCGGTCCGAGGAGCCCAGGAGCCTGAGTAATGGCCGCCACAGTGAGGGGGTCGCAGGAGAAAAGCCAGAGCGCGCGTCTTCCTGCTCAAAAGACCGGGATAGATAGGCCACGCCCCCTGCTAGCTCAAATAATGAGCGCGAACTCTCCCCGCTCCTGCTCCCTCTCTGTCCTGCAGGTATCTGCCTGCGGACAAAAAATCACCACATCTACTTGTAACAGCGCTGTCACAGCAGCGCTGAAGCATACTGACATACATGTAATAGTGCTGTCACCGCAGTGCTGAAGCTTACTGACATTACATGTAGTAGCGCTGTCACAGCAGCGCTGAAGCTCTCAGCAGCGCTGAAGCATACTGACATTAGTAATAGCGCTGCTCATTCAGACGCTAAAGCACTCACACATAATTATTATTAAAATTTGTGTGGAGTACTCACCAGCCAAGGCGCCACAGGGACCCTCAGGGGTTTCTGGCGCAGTGCCCATGCTTCCCCCCAGGGCGAAGAACGCAGTGACCGCACGTGTGGTTTGCGTTCCCGCCAGAGAAGCTCTCCTCATCCCCCAGGGCCGGCAAGGATTCTGCAGGGACTTTGAGTAAATACAGATCCGCCAAGGGAGAGGTTGGGGTACAGCAGCGCTGATACCCCTGAGACCTCTAGACCAACTAGTGATCCAAGTCTCCTGTCCGAATATTAAAATAATAAAATCTTCTGAGGAGCTGCATTAGCAGCGACCATCCTCTGGACCTCAAATCTTAGACTGGAGCTGAGTAGGAGGAGCCCGAGCTGGAGGGGCCAGCCAGTCATCACTCTTTTGATCTGAGGTAACATCCTGATCTGGGGCTCCGCCTACCATCAGTAATGAATACTGTGGCTCTCTTCCTTCATCTGCAGCTGAAAATACCACAGTCACCACATGTAATGTACCAGCGGCTGCCGCAGCGGCCGGTGAATCACTCAACACATATAATAAAAATGTGGAGTACTCACCCCGCCATGCGCCACAGGGACCCCCAGGGGTTTCTGGCGCGTGCCCATGCTTCCCCCCAGGGCGGGGATCGCAGTGACCCCTGCAGCGCGGTGTGAGTCCCCGCCAGGGAAGCCATCCTCATCCCCCCGGGCCGGCAGGTTTCTGCAGGGACCACCCTTAGGGTAATACAGATCTGCCAAGGGAGAGCGCTGAGACCCCTGAGACCTCTAGACCACATTTGGTGATCCAAATCTCTTGTCCGATAAAAAATAATAAAATCTTCTGAGGAGCTGCTTCTAGCAGCGACCATCCTCTGAGACCTCAAATTGTAAACTGGAGAAAGCTGAGTTGGAGGAGCCCGAGCTGGAGGGGCCGGTCAACACGCTTTTTTAATCTGAGGTGTCTATCCCGTCTGGGCTCCGCCTACCCATCAGTAAAGAATACTGTGGCTCTCTTCCTTCCATCTGCAGCTGAAATAAGCTAGTCCTGTGGCGTACCTGGCCAGCTTTTCCCCGTGCCGCTTTCGGCGATTGCTAAGATGTACCATTATTCTTATTGTCCAGCAGGCCATCGAGCACCATGAAGCCTTAAAAGAAATTTCTCCTGATCCTCGAACAGCTACACAATGAATAAATTACTGCTCAGTCTCACCTTTAGTGCATTGATTACAGTTTCAATATGGGTCTTGACAGCTTCGTGCGAGAACTCCGAACTAGCCAGGGTGCACATGCTCTCCAATGCCAGGTAGCGCAGGTTGGTCTCCCGATGCTGCAGGAACTGACCCAGCTGGTTGCATGCCCGGACCAGCAGATTGGGCTCACTGGAGAGCAGGACAGAAGAAACACATGGGCTATGTGTAATGGCCTGGTAGTCTGTAGTGTTGAAATCTCCCTTTGGAGCTGCAGAATTGGAAAGACCTGAATGCAGGTGGCATTTAAATGCTAAAACAGGAGGTTAATTGCTATGGAGTAAGGTCGTCTTGGTCAACCTCTCACTCACCAAATGCTGCTGCCATCATCCATTATGTATGGACACATCTAGACTGGATTAATGTGGTGAGTAGTATCTGTGCTTTTCTATAAAGCCCTGACATCCAATATATTGTGTTAAAACCTAATAGTAGAGTGGTAACTGCAGGGCAAAGTATATAAGACATGCCATGTGATGTGCCAAGAGAAAGCGGCATTTCTGAACAGCCGCTATATGCAGTGATGTGAAAATAGGAATTTACCTAAAAGCTGCCCTTACCTGTCATGGTAAATGATGAGGCTGATCGCCTCAAACAACACGGCATTCTTGGCATTGGAGTGCTGCACCTTCTTGGATTTGGGGGGTTCCTGGGCCTTATTTAGAATGGTCTCCAAGCATTCGGTCAGCCGTCCTCGGACTGCGGGGTCCTCTGCAAGGGAGTTATGTGTCAGCAGCACTAAACAATGTGTAATGTAATTCGCACACCATCCATACCAGGAGGATTCATCCTCAACGCTTGGCTTACTCTAATCTAGGATGATGGGAGAGACGTCATCTATAAAATACACACAAAGCGGTAAAATGGCAGCAGTGTAGCCATGAAGGTAATTATGGCAGATTACAGTTAGAATAAAAGCGCATCTAAACTTTCATTTAAATAATTTTATCCAGCACTTTGCAAATCACTTTATGGAGAGGATTTGTCTTTAATTCCTAAAAAAAATAAAATAAAACAATAATGGCTTCCAAACCCCTGCCTTTGCCCAATATTCATCCGCACGAGCATCAGAAGGCACTAATGTGGAGTACAAGCAAGGGTATCAAAACCACCTACATGCAAACTTATCCATTCTGGATAGAATTAATAAAAAAAAAAAAAAAAAAAAAAAATTTTTGGTAACTCTTTAAATAAAGCATCTTATCAGTGGGTATAGAGAATCAGGCATGCAGGCACCAACCCTAGCTTCAGTGGCATCAAGCGGAAAAATGCAAACAAGGTTTGTGCATCGAGATGCTCCGCTACACATCAAGTATCACAGCTTTTACACCGCTAATAAACATGGCATTAGTATGTATGGCAGCCAATCCCTGCATGTTTATTGGCTACCTAACAGCGGGGCATCGAACATGGCGCACGAGAACCCGTGCTACTCGATGCATACCACAGCACCCTGCTGCATGATCGAGTGGCGAGCACGCTTGCTCATCACTATTCTCAATATCGGCTCTGCAGAGCCCTATTTTCAGGACTGGAGGTGGTCCCAGGGGTTTTACCTCCAGTGATTAGGAAGTCATCCTTTATTTGTACAAACCCTCTGGAATTTTGCATCCTGGTACCATACACAGCTCATAATTAGCAATAACCAGACCACCGTCTTCCATAGCTCCATGGTCAACTTCTGGTGCTCACAAGCAGAGTGTATGCACTTATACCGGTGGATATTGATCAGCATGGGAACTGACAGGTCAGTGGCGTGCATACCCATATACAGTAAGCTGCAAAGCACGCTGTCCTCTGATACTTTCCTATGAAAGGGGTTTCCGCTCCTCGAACAATCCCATCTTCAACACTATTCTCCAGTGTAAAAAAAAAAAAAAAAATCTACCTTTTGCACCGATGCACTAATGGCATTCCAGGGCTCTCTTGCCACTGTTAATGAGCAATGCAATCAACGATTGCTAATGGGCTGTTTCTCTCACACTTCACTAGGACGTGCGAGGTTCACAAGAAGTGTGAGTGAACCAGCCCATTAGCCAACGCCGAACGGCTGCAGTGCTCACGTGGCATAACGTCACGAGAGCCCCGGCATCGCAGGAACGGCGCCAGTTATTTTTATTTTACACTGGGTAATTTTGTATTTAGGAAGGGGTTGTCTGAGCAGTGGAAAAACCCCCGTGACCTTTCTCAGCAGATTTTGCTTCACAAGTGTATCAACAAGTCTCGAGTGTTCATGCCCAAATAGTAACAGATTAAATCTGGGAAAGGAATATTCTACAACTATGAGCAGACCCAAATCTTTGTAGCGTCTCCAATATAAACAGGCAGCAGCGGAGACGATGTGCAGATGACAGATCACAAGGAGTTTTACACCACGCAGGCATCAGAACGCATCCTGGCCATACGCTGCGTGTAATAAATGTTTAGAGGTCACAGATGAGGAGCACAAATATGACGTCAGGTGAGGAGGTAAATGTGATCTACGAGTTCACTTTTTTGGGGGGCAACAAGCAACAGCGTTTCCATCTAATCTGCACCTGATACAAAGTCCTCAGATGTTACTCTATGGGCATGTGTGTTCACACCCCCACCCAAAACCTCTGCCTGGACACGTGTGTTCACACCCCCGCACGAAGCTTCTGCCTGGGCACGTGTGTTCACACCCCTGCACAAAGCCTCTGCCTGGACACGTGGTGTTTCACACCCCCGCGCAAAACCTCTACCTGGACACGTGTGTTCACACCCCGCACAAAGCCTCTGCCTGGGCATGTGTGTTCACACCCCCACGCAAAGCCTCTGCCTGGACACGTGTGTTCACACCCCCGCGCGAAACCTCTGCCTGGACACGCGTGTTCACACCCCCCGCCCAAAACCTCTGCCTGGACACGTGTTCACACCCCCGGCCGAAACCTCTGCCTGGACACGCGTGTTCACACCCCCCGCCCAAAACCTCTGCCTGGACACGTGTGTTCACACCCCCGCGCGAAACCTCTGCCTGGACACGCGTGTTCACACCCCCCGCCCAAAACCTCTGCCTGGACACATGTGTTCACACCCCCGGCCGAAACCTCTGCCTGGACACGCGTGTTCACACCCCCCGCCCAAAACCTCTGCCTGGACACGTGTGCACACCCCCTCGCAAAACCTTTGTTGACAACTCAGCGCAAAACCTCTGCATGGACACGTGTGTTCACACCCCATGCGTAAAACCTCTGCATGGACACGTCTGTTCAAACCCCCGTGCAAAATCTCTGCATGGACACGTGTTCACACCCCCGCGCAAAACCTCTGTTGACAACTCAGCGCAAAACCTCTGTATGGACACGTGTGCTGACACACACACAACCTCTGTATGGACACATGTACACACTTCTTTATAGTTATCTGGAGGGGTTTCTGTGACCAGACCACTGCCACTTTACACAGGAGATAAGTTGCACCCATTCTTTTTCTGGAAGCCCCTAAAGTAAAACAGTCCTGAAAGAATCTTGCAGAGACTTATTCCATTTCTGACTGATAGCCACATGAGGATGAAGAGGGGTAGGATTAAACATGATTTGCTCCCCCCCCCCCCCCACTGAGCATAGGGATTGGGCTGCAGCCAGTTCTCTTACAGCCAGATACAAGTTAGTGAGAAACATATCGAGGGAATAGGCCAACCTCATAGGACACACTTAGAAGACCCTAAAGGAAATTTTGTTTTCCCAATATGCACTTTTCATGTGTAGTTTTCTTTTTGCTACCTAATCTGAGAGCAACACAATGTAGAAGCAGAGACCCTGAATCCAGCAATGTGTCACTTATTGGGCTGCTTGCTATAGTTTTTGTAAAAATCACTTTTATCAGTAGGAGATCATCACTAGTGGACTGCTGCCCCGTAGTTTAACCCCTCGCCCCCAAATCTGATTGGCAGCTTTCTACTTACACTGTGCGTAGGCAGAAACTTGCCAACTGGTGGTGTGAGTGGGGTTATACAGAGCTCAGCATTCAGAAAACCACTAGATCAGCAGCAGAGAAAAGTTTTTAATGAGAACTGGAGCAAGCAGCCCAGTAAGTGTCATCACTGGAATCAGGGTATCCGCCCCTACCTCATGCTATTCTCGAATTGGGCAACAAAAACATGGTAACAAATTCTCTTTAAATACATCCTTTAAATGGTTATTACCATATAATACATCCACGGCATATCCATAGGATGTGTCAAATATTTGATCGGTCCAGAGGTTAGAAGGCATAATCTCAAGAACGGGGGTCCCCCAATATCTGAAGACTACTGATCCTAGATAAGTGTTCCCTGTTTATGGGATTTATGAATATGAACATACAGCAAAAAAGATAGTAAGAACGTGAGCAAAACTACTATGCAAAATGTGAGCTGCAAAAGCGTATAAGCGGCACTTCCATTACGAGCCTTACAGTGGTCTCAATCACTGGTCCACATGGGGTTTTCGGATTGGTCATCCTTCAGAAAGACCACACAGTTGATGATAGGAAGCTCCCGTCAATTAAAACTGCAAATCTGCAGCCAAAATCTGAGGTTCTACTTTGATTTCAGCTACTGACCGCTGAGCAAATTAAAGTTGAATTTTTCCACTGTGTGGACATACCCTAATGGGTTAGCAAACATACTAAATTGTGTTGTATAATTCAAAATTATGATCTAAGAGCAGTGCGCTCTTAATCGAGAACATGGGGCAATCACTTTATAAGTGTATAAAAAGATTCTCGATTAAGAGCGCACTGCTCCGCAGCTCCCACTTGCTAGAGGGCGGTGCGCTCCCCACTGATTGGGAAGAGGCATCATTGCACCGCTGGCCTGAACTGTGCACACCCCGATGCTGCAAGCAAAAGCAGTTATGCCGCATCAGAAGGAGCGCACCGCCACTACAGCTGGCTGGATTACTGCTATCCCAAAATCAAAGAGGTCCTCGCTCAGCACAAATACGTTCGGTTTTACTTCAGTTAGCTGAGTATCTAAGACAGAAAGACCTGATTTAGTTTTCAGTCTGCAGCATCGACAAACCTCATACAAATGTGTCACACCCAATTACTAGGTTCTGTGGCTGTGTAAGCACTAATTATTACCTGGGGGAGGGTAACACTGTAACAGCCTTAGTAATTTCACAGAAAGCCAGGGAGCGGGGACAAAATAGTATGTATAATCCTGAAGGTCTGTGGAGGCCGACGTGACAATCTGCAAGCAGAAACACATGAAGTGTGAAAGTGTGAGGACGACACCATATTTATACTGCATAGAGGAGGCTTATGTACAGTCTTAGATTTGGACAGCTCGAACCGAGACCAGATGACCCTACATCATCAAAACTGCTTGTCCTAGATGATGAATTTGACGCATCACTGGACAATTTGGCAACCCCTTTAGGCCATCTTTTTTCTAAGTCACACCTCCTTGTTTATTACACTAAAGAGTGTACAAAAATTATGCTCCTCATCAACCCCATAGTCATAAAACGGGGGTACAGTTTCATCATTACCCTACTCAGCCGAGACACTGCAAGGGACACCGAGGTCTTAAACTCCTCAGGATTCTTCTGTGCCAAAGTAGTGATCAGACTGGTGGCAGCGGTCACAACACCCTGCAAGTCAAAAAAAGAAGAAAAATACAGATAATGATATCCATGTAACCAGATGGAATCAGCTTTAGATGAAGGCACAAACCCAGTTCTAGCCGCCTAGCTCCAGGACTCCACAGAGAAGGGTTAGCAGCTGTTAATACTTTTACCATTGCCATGGGCCTACAAAACGCTATTCGAAATCTATGGTGAGGACACTGCTGCCCTGGTTTCCAACAGAAACTTGTACACTTCAGGAGCACTGATGCCCTAGCAGGTTTATGTTCTACACATTAGCTTGTACATGGGCTGTCCAGTCACAAGATACTGATGACCTCTCCATAGGATCCTCTTGGATAGGACATGTTCTGCAGTACCCGGCAGCGGCTGCTACATATCGAATTAAGCTGTAAAGTGCGGCTCTGTTCAATTTGAACATCCGGAGTCCGGTCTAATTGATTAGTAGGGGGGCGTCGGACACACATTAATCTGAAAATTATCTTATGGATAGGTCATCAATATAGTATGACTGGTAAACCCCTTTAAATATATGTTTTCCTTAACCCCTTCACCCCAAGGGTGGTTTGAACGTTAATGACCGGGCCAATTTTTACAATTCTGACCACTGTCTCTTTATGAGGTTATAACTCTGGAACGCTTCAACGGATCTTCGCGATTCTGAGATTGTTTTCTCGTGACATATTGTACTTCATGTTAGTGGTAAAATTTCTTCGATATAACTTGCGTTTATTTTTGAAAAAAACGCAAATATGGCGAAAATTTTTAAAATTTTGCAATTTTCAAACTTTGAATTTTTATTCCCTTAAAACAGAGAAATATATCACACAAAATAGTTAAGAAACAACATTTCCCACATGTCTACTTTACATCAGCACAATTTTGGAACCAAAATTTTTTTTTGTTAGGAAGTTATAAGGGTTAAAAGTTGACCAGCGATTTCTCATTTTTACAGCAAGATTTACAAAGCCATTTTTTTTAGGGACCACCTCACATTTGAAGTCACTTTGAGGGGTCTATATGGCAGAAAATACCCAAAAGTGACACCATTCTAAAAACTGCACCCCTCAAGGTACTCAACAAACACATTCAAGAAGTTTATTAACCCTTCAGGTGCTTCACAGTAACTAAAGCAACGTGGAAGGAAAAAATGAATATTTTACTTTTTAGCGACAAAAATTATCTTTTACAAACTTTTTTTTATTTTCACAAGGGTAAAAGGAGAAAATGGACAGATAAGGTTGTTATGCAATTTCTCCTGAGTACGCCAATACCCCATATGTGGGGGAAAACCACTGTTTGGGCACACGGCAGAGCTCGTAAGGGAAGGAGCGACGTTTGACTTTTTCAAACTAAAATTGGCTGGAATTTAGATTGGATGCCATGTCGCGTTTGGAGAGCCCCTGATGCGCCTAAACAGTGGAAACCCCCCACAAGTGACACCATTTTGGAAACTAGACCCCCTAAGGTACTTATCTAGATCTGTTGTGAACACTTTGAACCCTCAAGTGTTTCACAAAAGTTTATAAAGCCTGGGTGTGAAAAAAAAAAAAATCAATTTTCCACAAAAATGATTTTTTAGTCCCAAATTTTTGAATTTTCCCAAGGAAATTGGACCCCAAAAGTTGTTGTCCAATTTGTCCTGAGTACGCTGATACCCCATATGTGGGGGGGGGGGAAACTGTTTGGGCGCACGGCAGGGCTTGGAAAGGAAGTAGTAACGTTTTGGAATGCAGACGTTAATGGGGGTCATGTTCCGTTTGCAGTGCCCCAGATGAGCCTAAACAGTGGAAACCCCCCACAAGTGACCCCATTTTGGAAACTAGACCCCCTAAGGAACTTATCTAGATCTTTGGTGAGCACTTTGAACCCCCAAGTGCTTCACACAAGTTTATAATGCCCGGGCATGAAAATAAAAAATCCTATTTTTTTCCCACAAAAATTATCTTTTAGTCACTAATTTTTTATTTTCCCAAGGGTAACAGGAGAAATTGGACCACATAAGTTGTTGTACAATTTGTCCTGAGTACGCTGATACCCAATATGTGGTGGGGAACCACTGTTTGGGCGCACGGCAGAGCTCGGAATGGAAGGAGCACCATTTGACTTTTTCCAACCAAAATTGGCTGGAATTGAGTTTGGATGCCATGTTGCATTTGGAGAGCCCCTGATGTGCCTAAACAGTGGAAACCCCCCACAAATGACCCCATTTGGGAAACTAGACCCCCTAAGGAACTTATCTAGATTTTTGATGAGCAATTTGAACCCCCAAGTGCTTCACACAAGTTTATAACGTAGAGCCGTAAAATTTAAAAATCATATTTTTTCCACAAAAATTATCTTTTCACCCCAATTTTTATTTTTCCAAGGGTAACAAGACTCCAAAAGTTATTGTGCAATTTGTCCTGAGTGCGCTGATACCCCATATGTGGGGGTAAACCACTGTTTGGGTGCATGGCAGAGTTTGGAAGGGAAGGAGCGCCGTCTGACTTTTTCAACGCAGAATTGGCTGGACGCCATGTCGTGTTTGGAGAGCTCCTGATCTGCCTAAACAGTGGAAACCCCCATAAATGACACCATTTTGGAAACTAGACCCCTCAACGAACTTATCTAGATGTGTGGTGAGAACTTTGAACCCCCAGGTGTTTCACTAAAGTTTATAACGTACAGCCGTAAAATAAAAAATCTTTTTTTTTTTTTTTTTTTTTACAAAAATGATTTTTTCGCCCCCAATATTTTATTTTCACAAGGGTAACAGAAGAAATTGGAACCCAAAAGTTGTTGTCCAATTTGTCCTGAGTACACTGATACCCAATATGTGGGCGAAAACTACTGTATGGGCACACGTCGGGGCTCGGAAGGGAAGTAGTGACGTTTTGGATTGCAGACTTTGATGGAATGGTCTGGGGGCGTCATGTCCATTTGGAGAGCCCTGATGCACCTAAACAGTGGAAATCCCCAACAAGTGACCCCATTTTGGCAAATAGACCCCATAAGGAACTTATCTAGATGTGTGGTGAGCACTTTGAACCCCAAAGTGCTTCACAGAAGTTTATAACGCACAGCCGTAAAAATAAAAAATCTTTTTTTTTTTTTTTGCAAAAATGATTTTTCGCCCCAATATTTTATTTTTACAAGGGTAACAGGAGAAATTGGACCCCAAAAGTTGTTGCCCAATTTGTCCTGAGTACCTGATACCCAATATGTGGGAGAAAACTACTGTATGGGTACACGTTGGGGCTCGGAAGGGAAGTAGTGACGTTTTGGATTGCAGACTTTGATGGAATGGTCTGGGGGCGTCATGTCGCATTTGGAGAGCCCCTGATGCGCCTAAACAGTGGAAATCCCCAACAAGTGACCCCATTTTGGAAAATAGACCCCACAAGGAACTTATCTAGGTGTGTGGTGAGCGCTATGAAGCCCCAAGTGCTTCACAGAAGTTTATAATGTACAGCCTAAAAACAAAAAAATAATTTTTTTTGTACAAAAATGATATTTTCGCCCCCAGTTTTTTATTTTCCCAAGGGTAACAGAAGAAATAGGACAACTTGCACAATAACTCTTGGGGTCCAGAGTACGCTGATACCCCATATGTGGGATAAACTACTGTTTGGACGCATGGCAGAGCTCAGAAGTGAAGGAGCACCGTTTGACTTTTTCAACGCAGAATTGGCTGGAATTGAGATCAGACGCCATGTCACATTTGGAGAGCCCTGATGTGCCTAAACAGCGGAAACCCCCCAATTCTAACTCCAACCCTAACCCCAACACACCCCTAACCCTAGTCCCAACCCTAACCACAAACCTAACCCTAACACACCCACAACCCAACCCTAATCCTAATTTTAGCGCCAACCCTAACCCTAACTTTAGCCGCAACCCTAACCCTAATGGGAAAATGGAAATAAATACATTTTTTTAATTTTATTATTTTTCCCTAACTAAGGGGGTGATAATGGGGGGGTTTGATTTACTATTTATAGCGGGTTTTTATGATTGGCAGCTGTCACGCTAAAAGACGCTTTTTATTGCAAAAATAGTTTTTTGCATCGCCACATTTTGAGAGCTATAATTTTTGCATATTTTGGCCCACAGAGTCATGTGAGGTCTTATTTTTTGCAGGTACGAGTTGACGTTTTTATTTGTACCATTTTTGAGCAGGTGACATTTTTTGATCGCTTTTTATTTTGATTTTTGGGAGGTTAGAATGAACAAAAATCAGCAATTCATGAATTTCTTTTGGGGAGGCGTTTTTATTGTTCCGCGTGTGGTAAAATTGATAAAGCAGTTTTATTCTTCGGTCAGTACGATTACAGCGATACCTCATTTATATCATTTTTTTATGTTTTGGCGCTTTTATAGAATAAAAACAATTTTATATAAAAAATAATTATTTTTGCATCGCTTTATTCTGCGAGCTATAACTTTTTTATTTTTTTGCTGATGATGCTGTATGGCGGCTCGTTTTTGCGGGACAAGATGACGTTTTCAGCGGTACCATGTTTATTTATATCGGTCTTTTTGATCGCGCGTTATTCCACTTTTTGTTCGGCGGTATGATGATAAAGCATTGATTTTTTGCTTCGTTTTTTTTTTTTTTTTAAGGGGTTCACTAAAGGGGTTAACTAGTGGGACAGTTTTATAGGGGGGGTCGTTACGGACGCGGCGATACCAAATATGTGTACTTTTATTGTTTTGGTTTTTTTATTTACAGGAAGAAATGAATTTATTGGGGAATATTTTTTTTTTTTTTTTTTTTATTTTGGATTTTTTTTTATAACATGTTTATTTTTATTTTTTTAACTTTTTTACTTTGTCCCAGGGTGGGACATCACCGTATTTTATCAGATCGCTGGTGTGACAGTGTGCACAGCACTCTGTCACACCAGCGATCGCTCAGGCAGTGCAGCAGGCTTCTCAGTGCCTGCTCTCAGCAGGCACTGAGGAAGCCGCCTCCCTCCAGGACCCCGCGCCATCTTGGATCCAGGTCCTGGGAGGGAGGAAGCCCTCAGAACAGCGCGATCACATCGCGCTGGTCTGAGGGTCTCAGGGGGGCGCGCAGGGAGCCCCCACCCTGCGCGATCCTCCCCTGTGCCCCCAGTACACCGCGATCATGTTTGATAGCGGTGTGCTAGGGGTTAATGTGCCGGGAGCGGTCCGTGACCGCTCCTGACACACAGTCACGGGTGTCAGCTGTGATAATCAGCTGACACCCGGCGGCGATTAGCTGCGCTCCCCTCAGGAGCGCAGCTGATCGCCTATGACGTACTATCCCGTCCATGGGCAGAATGGCACGGGTTTTATGGACGGGATAGTACGTCTAATGTCAGAGAGGGGTTAAAGGCGTCATGTAGAGTCACTGAGGGAAAGCAGACATTGAGCGGATGCGGCATACCGTTTTGTAGGGTGCCAACCTCCGCGGCAAGATAGTGAAACCATTAGGCCAAAATTAGGGTCAGATTGGCTTATTGCCCATTTATGTGACCTACCCTGCTTGAGAATTGAAAAGATCTTTTGATTCAGTGGATGGCACCCACCATCTTTATTTGTTCATGTGATAATTACAGGTAGCACACATACATCTTAAGTAATCTATATGATATGATTGACATATTATGCGTCTTAGACAAAACTAACTTCTCAATGTATTGCCATTATTTCTCAAGATTTCCATATGGGTTATCTTTTGGGTAACTTATACCTGTGTGGTCGCAGTTTAATATTCACAGTGGTGCTGCAGCTTTCCAGGGTTTAAAGAGGTCAGTGTGAGTGAGCAGGTGTCCAGCTGGGGAACCATATCACTTTCTAGGGTGCCAACCTCCGTGGCAAGGTAGGAAAACCATCAGATCATAATTTAGGCCGGTAACCTCATCTGCTCATTTTTGTGACCTATCCCTGCATGACAAAAGCCTCTCTTTTTAGTATTGATCAATTAAAGCTGGTGTAAATAGCAGAAATGGCTATTCTTTTTTGCATCGATTAAAACTGGTCTTAGGCTAGTTTCACACCAGCATCTGACCGACCTCCGTCGGTCAGCGCACGGCCAACGCTAAGCTCCGCCCCGGCCACGCCTCCTCCCGATCGCTCCGCCTATGGGCGCATGACGTTGGATGCGACCTGCGCACCCTATCTTTAGCATTGGGTTCGCAGGTCGTGCGCGGCGCATGAGTCCTTTTGATCTGCGTCCAACGCACCGTCAAAAGAACGCATGCGCCGGCAAATGCATACCTGCGTACGGCCTACGAGCCCAATGCTAAAGATAGGGTGTGCAGGTAGTATGCAGCCTCATGCGCCCATAGGCGGAGCAATCGGCAGGAGGCACGGCTGGGGGCGGTGTGAAACTAGCCTTAAATATCCTCTTCCAAAACCACACAATCTCGCATTGGTTACTTTGACTGATCAAATGTGCAAATATACGATTACTCCGAGGAACTTCAGCAATATATACTCAATGTTACTCTTTATTGAAGAATAATTATTTTTCTTTCCTTGATATGTTCTACTATTTCCGAGTACGTTCGCTCATCGCTAATCACAACGAAAACCCACTTACCAGATGCTGATCGTTGAGAAGATGAACTACCCGTGAGGTCCACTCATTGGTGAGTACAAGATCTGGAGACGTGCGATAGAGGCGCAGTAGACAGAGAGCAGCGCTCTGTTTAACACTGTCCATGGTGTCCCTAAAGGAAGTAACATCACAAATGCACATTAGAAACTTGTATAAAGTGGGCACATCGATCGGCACACTGCATTCAGAAGAGAGTTGCAGCAGTGTCCTGAAAGTCCTACATTTAGGCGGTCCCAAATCACTAGTGTACCCAAATCACAGAGTGTACATTAATGAGAAAAAAATGAACTTTTTTGAATTTACCAAATGGCTGCAATGAAACAGAGTGATAAATTTAAGGGGTCTGAATACTTTTCGTACCCACTGTACATATTTTCTGAAATAATTAGACCCCTGGCACATTATGAACTATACACTCAGATGCCTTCATGTAAACTTGCAGAAAATGCACAGAATTAAAACCCAAGCAAAGTCTGACAACACATAAAAAGATCAAGATGATCCAAATCTGAAAGGACGAGAATCTCCAAAATCCAGATACTGCAGCTTCACGAAGGAAAGTCTTACCCAGCGACCAGAATTCGGGGAATCTCTCCGGCAAAGGCTTCTGCCATCTCTCGGCTCCCGACATTGGCGATGCAGTGCAAAGCCAGTCCCATAAAAGTGGGGTTGCGGCTAGACAGGTCATTTTTGATGGCGTTGTTAATGAGGCGGATGAGTTCACTGTTGGAGTTCACCAGCACTGAGATGAAGAGGTAACCCTGAAAGAAGCAGCCAGTGAAGAGTTATACACCTTTAGAAAATAAAATGTGCTTTAGCTGCAGTACTAGGCATGGCCACTAAAATATGCATTGCGCGGTTCCTGAAAATAAAGGGGACACAGCTTCTTCAATTATCTAATCATGGGGGTGCGAGGAGGCAGACCCCCCACCATGACAATACTAAGGGGAAACCTTCAATATCAAAATATCAAAGACCTCTTTAATATTAATTTACATTGTTGAATCACGGGTCTGCCGCTTAAAAATAAATAAATAAATTTGGATTCCCTCTGAAACACTCACTTTAGAAGGGATTTTCCCAGTTTCGGAAAACCATTGCATGGTTGCAGTTTAAACTGTTCATCACTCACCCGCCCCAAGTCCAGCGAAATTAGCAGTGGGGTACAGCAGGGGGTCAGTGTTGGGCACTCTTCTTTTTAACATTTATTAATGACCTTGTAGGGGCATACAGAGTAGAATTTCAATATTTGCAGATGACACTAAACTCTGCAGGGTAATAAATACAAAGGAGGACAATTTTATATTACAGGAGGATTTATGTAAACTAGAAGCTTGGACTGATAAATGGCAAATGAGCTTTAATGGGGATAATTGTAAGGTCATGCACTTGGGCAGAAGAAATAAGATGTATAATTATGTGCTAAATTGTAAAACACTGGGCAAGACTGTCACTGAAAAAGACCTGGGTGTATGGGTGGACGACAAACTCACATTTAGTGGCCAATGTCAGGCAGCTGCTGCCAAGGCAAATAAAATAATGGGATGCATTAAAAGAGGCATAGATGCTCATGTATTAAAATCTAACTTTAAATCTGAGAGAGATAGAAAGGTTTGGGAATATAAGCTCATGATGACCTTTGACACTCTCAGTGCTGGAATGAAGGTTTCCCATGGATTTATGTCCTTGTACATCAATTAAGGAATCTGCTTCTCTGACCTGGGGGCATCAAAACACAATACCAGACCCCAATCAGAGGGCAATAAAACTTTCACACTTCTTATCTATGAACTGTTCCAATATTTATGTTCATCCCTCTCCCATAATGACAGTTCTGCTTCACATCACTTGTCTTAGCTATTGCATTATTTCTGTGCTGTGTTGTGTATAAAAATGTGATTCTTCAGTTTTTGTTTTAGTCTTTGCCTGATGAAGAGACCTGAGTAGTCTTGAAAGCTTGCAATTTGTTATCATCTTTTCAGTTAGCCATTAAAAAGTATCAACCACTGAGGACTCTCAAGTCTAAATATTTTTCATGAGAAGAACATAATTTTGCCCCTATACAAGTCACTGGTGCGACCACACTTAGAATACTGTGTACAGTTCTGGTCTCCGGTGTATAAGAAAGACATAGCTGAACTGGAGCGGGTGCAGAGAAGAGCGACCAAGGTTATTAGAGAACTGGGGGGCTGCAATACCAAGACAGGTTATTACACTTGGGGTTATTTAGTTTGGAAAAACGAAGACTTAGGGGTGATCTTATTACAATGTATAAATATATGAGGGAACAGTACAAAGACCTTTCTAATGATCTTTTTACTCTTAGACCTGTGACGGGGACAAGGGGGCATCCTCTACGTCTGGAGGAAAGAAGGTTTAGTCATAATCACAGACGCAGATTCTTTACTGTAAGAGCAGTGAGACTATGGAACTCTCTGCCATCTAATGTTGTAATGAGTGATTCCTTACTAAAATTTAAGAAGGGACTGGATGCCTTTCTTGAAAAGTATAATATTACAGGCTATATTCACTAGTTTCCTAGATATTGCGTTGATCCAGGGAGCTAGTCTGATTGCCGTATGTGGAGTCGGGAAGGAATTTTTTTCCCCAATGTGAAGCTTACTGTTTGCCATATGGTTTTTTTTTTTGCCTTTCTCTGGATCAACATGTTAGGGCAGGTTAGGATAGGATATGGGTTGAACTAGATGGACTTAAACTCTTCCTTCAACCTTAATAACTATGTTACTATGAGTCTCTGCAGCTGATTCTGGAATGGGTTATGGTCTGCATCAATTATGCCAGATCAACGCTGCAGACAATCAGTGAGCTCAGCGTCTTGGGCAAGTCAACTCAGACACAGCCACTGACCTCACCGGTTGGCTGCAGCGGTGCAATCAGTATCAGACACTGGAAGCATAGCTGGACCCGGGGAGGGTGAGTAAAGGAAAGGGTTTGCTTTTTGTTTTTAGGAACTGCAAACCGAAGGACGGGTTTACACTTTGATGTGTGCAGTGGTCACACATGCTCAGTCCCAATACCTGGACTCATGGACACAGATGGCAGAGCGTTTCCTCCTTTTTTCAGGATGGTCAGTAAGAACCGTTACACCAGAAGACTATTTCTTACAAATCTTGGGACACATTGGGTGCATGTTCTTAGAAGGGGAAAAAAAAAAATCAAACGCCTTTTGCAACAGCAACCAGGGGTGGCGCCACACAGCTGCCATCTTTATTTAATTATTACATATGAAAGCATATAACAGGATTGAGCAGAAAAGCTGTTCATACACGATGTTCAGGATCTAATGCGCCCATGAACTTGGGGCGTTAAATGTAGATAGCTATTGCACTCCACCTGCAAATAAATCGAGCAAATGAAATGATCTATGCGCCAACACCACGCAGAGCAGCAATCTGTCCTTTCCTCGAGGCTTCTCACAATGTAGATGTGAGAAAATAAAAGCAATGAGGGCGAAGAGGAGGCGTCAAGCCTATAGTCTAGGTCAGTGGATCTGGGGTGCGCTCATGCACAAAGGTTGTTAGGTGGCACCAGGGGCGTAACAATCGTGGTAGCAAAGGTCTCGACCGTGACCATGTGGGTGATGAGTCTGCTGACAACAGGGCAAACTTCAACAGGATGTTCATCCTCGGACGCACATTTAGCTGAAGTGTATTGCGGTGCACAGAACCATCTGGTACATGCGCAGCAATACATGTTGCCAATCAGAGGGCAGCAGCGGATATCGGCGTGCACGTGACATGGGGTGCGTGGCAGTGACATCATGCGCTCCCATTGCTTGCATGCTGATGTCAGCTGCCCGCTTCAGAAGAGGAGGAGAGGAATCTATTTTTTTCTATTTCTTAAAGAACAGCGGCAGAATGGGGGACATCTATACAAGGATGGGGGACATGTACAGTACAGACCAAAAGTTTGGACACATCTTCTCATTCAAAGATTCTTCTATATTTTCATAACTATGAAAATTGTAGAATCACACTGAAGGCATCAAAACTATGAATTAACACATGTGGAATTATACATTACACTTTACAAAAAAGTGTGAAACAACTGAAAATATGTCTTATATTCTAGGTTCTTCAAAGTAGCCACCTTTTGCTTTGATTACTTCTTTGCACGCAGAAAAGGTGGACGGATGGACAAGATGCTGTGGTAGCCATGCTGGTTCAGTATGCCTTCAATTTTTAATAAATCCCCAACAGTGTCACCAGCAAAGCACCCCCACATCATCACACCACCTCCTCCATGCTTCACGGTGGGAACCAGGCATGTAGAGTCCATCCGTTCACCTTTTCTGCGTGCAAAGAAGTAATCAAAGCAAAAGGTGAACGGATGGACTCTACATGCCTGGTTCCCACCGTGAAGCATGGAGGAGGTGATGTGATGGTGTGGGGGTGCTTTGCTGGTGACACTGTTGGGGATTTATTAAAAATTGAAGGCATACTGAACCAGCATGGCTACCACAGCATCTTGTCCATCCGTCCACCTTTTCTGCGTGCAAAGAAGTAATCAAAGCAAAAGGTGGCTACTTTGAAGAACCTAGAATATAAGACATATTTTCAGTTGTTTCACACTTTTTTGTAAAGTGTAATGTATAATTCTACATGTGTTAATTCATAGTTTTGATGCCTTCAGTGTGATTCTACAATTTTCACAGTCATGAAAATACAGAAAAATTGTTGCATGAGGTGTGTCCAAACTTTTGGTCTGTACTGTATATCAAGAAGGAGCCCAAGATGGGGGTCATTACTACATAACTATGGTCCTTATAAGATTTAGAATGCTACAAAGGCCCATACAGCTGACCAACATGCAGAGGGGGTGGGGTGGGGGTCCAAATATTACACCATGGTTCATTGGACCCTAGCTACGCCACTGGGTGGCGCTATACCAAAGTGTGAAATGTCATTCATGAGGACATCTGGGATGTATTAGTACTCAGCAGCTGTGCCAGCCTCTGCCTCCGGCCCCGCAGGTGCCCACCATCCGAAGTGACAGTGAAGTAAGGCAGAAAACCCCGAGTCATTTTACAGCAGCTTCACCAACATCTAAGGAAACGGGGAAGAGGCAGAAGGAAAAAAATCCCACTTACGATCTGCTTCTCTGTGTACTTGTTGGAGCTGAGCAGATTTACCGCCTCCATGTGGCCGAAATCGATGTCATGGCCGAGTAAGAAGATGAACAGCAGCTTGCAGACGTATTTCTTCTTGCTGTAGCCGTCCAGAGCTTTATCTCCTGTGGAAGAGTAGGACAGGCGTAGAAACGTTATAAGAGGAGGGAATGTCTGTCTGCAAGTCCCACGAGAATGCTGCACGGATCACACGCAGCGCTGGGTTACCAGCATTGGGACAGAAGAGGAATTTTAAACACAAGTTTATGGGAAAGCGGCCAGGACAACCCCTTTAAGGACTATTAATTATTAAGCATTGCAGAGCATTTCCACATTACAGGCGGCCCCCTGACAGAGCCGGCTCACATACCGAGCAGCAGGGAGAGGTCAGCTTGGCTGATGAACAAAAATAAAGCGCTGACTTTACTCCGAGAAACGGCACGAGTCTCCAGCGTCTGTTACTACAGATAAAAGTCCCCGCTACACGTTCTGGGGCTGTGCAAAACCCCAGCAAATATTTGTAACAACGCTCTTTATATAATAAAAAGTTCTCATATAGATCTATAGCTTTTGTGTTGCAGTTTGAGTTAACTAAGAATCTATCAGTGAGCTTATACTGACCAATGAGCTTCTAACTCGCATGGCAAAGTTTAACTCCATTTTCTCGTTTTCAAAAAAATCAGCACACAGAAGCATCAAAGATAGAAAATCTCCTTCCTGCAGGAACTCACTGACAGATTTTCGGTTATCTCATTCTGTAGCCAGAAAAAGGCAAGTGCAACACAGAAGGCAAGATGGTGCAAAAGCGTTAATGAAGCGCTATTGCAAAAAAAAAAATAAATAAAATGATTGCCCCAAAAGGAGTCCACTACTTGACAAGCCCTTATTGAAGGCTTACACTTGGCTCCTGGAGCAGTGTCTCAGCTCGGTGTCTCCTGCCAGTCTTCTGACAAATGGGACAGGGCGTTGAAACTTGGAGAAGGTTCAGGAGACAAGTTTCTATTTGGACTTTATGCAGCATCCTGGGGCCATTGATAAAGGGGATGTTCAGAAATGGAGAATAACATTAAAGGGGACAATTAAAAAAATTAAAAAAAAAAACAATTCTCAAAAGTCGTCGTCAGCAACCATGCCCCAATCTTTGGTCACTTGGCCGCTGAGGCCTGCGGTTTGTCACAGGAGGACATCACTGGAGCGGCCTGCCCTGCAGTGATGGCGATTATAACTGGTAGCTTTTTTATTACCATTATTTTATAACATATCCTGCATCCTGAGAATATTTTTGGGAAGTTGGACAATCCCTTCAATTGGCTCTTCCAGTGGCTAGTGATCCGCCCTGGTCCTATAACCGAGCCCTGACATTAAGGCCGACCTGACCTGATGTACCGGTGCTTCACGACCCCTGTATCCTCCACAGGATGGGTCGCCATCAAACCCTTCGCTCTAGCAGGTGGCTGTCAGCATATTAAATGCCGCTATCAATCTCTGACTGCGGCATTTAACGCATGCCGCCAGTAGGGGGCATCTAATTCCAAGCATCCATCGGCAGTCTGTGACGTGATCGCGTTGCACCGATGGGTTGCCGTGACTGCTGGGGGTCTGCTGAAGACCTTAGCGCTTGTCATGACGATACTCCTGTAAAAGCCAGCGTTCAAAGGAGATTGTGATTTTCACTATCCATAGCAGGGCTAGAGCAGCACAAGCGATCAGACTAACGCAGCTTTAAGTCCCCTAAGGGAACTATTAAATGCAGTATAAAAAAAATTAAAAATATTTTAACCCTTTTACAACCTTGGACGTATAGATATAGGTCCTCGGTAGTCTCCCTGCATTTGATGCAGGCTCCGAGCGGAGCCCGAATCTTTCCCAGCACATGACAGCTGATCTGATCAGCCATCATGTGCCTCTAACAACCGCGGGTGGATCGTGGATCCACCCGCGGCTGTGAACATGTTAAATCTCAGACAGTGACATTTAACTCACACAAACTGGAAGCGCGTCATAACACAAGCCCATCGGCGCCCGTCACGTGATTGCGGGGCACCGATGGGTTGTCATGACAGACGGGGTCTAAAGAAGACGCCTGTGCCTGTTATTATAAAATCTCCTATGAATGCCGACTCGAGGCCGGCGTTGACAGATGATCATGATTTGTACTACATATTGCAGGGGTGAAGCACTGCTACGTATAACACAGACGATCACAGCTTCAGGTTTCCAAAAGGTCATAAGGGAACTAAAGAAGAAAAAAAAAAAAAATTCTATCTATACTCTTGGAAAAAGGAAAAGAAAAAAAAAAATGAAAAAAAAAAAAAAAAAAAAACTGCCTGGTCATGAAGGGGTTAAGGCAATGTATACATGCTCCACTATTACCATAAGGAAGCCTCCTGACCGCCACACACATTACTACATGAACTTATGGTTCCAAAGGTTAGGAGGCAGCCACGTACCGCACTTATCAGACGCGTCATATCGGAAATCCCGCCGCTTTAATGGAATATTTAAAGTGAGAGTAAAGTACAAGACTACTAATAACCCGGAGCTAATTATTCTACAGACTCCCGGGACTCCGATCACTGACGGCCAGTCACGTGCGGCTGTGAGGAGGAGGAGGAGATACATGATGGAGGACAGCAGAAGTCACGTCCAAGACTCCAGGAGCCACTGCCAGATCTTTAGTAATCCGGCAATAACGACTTGTATAAAGCAGGGCGTTTCTGAGCACATCCAGACGGCACCGCTATCAAATCAGTAATCAGCGGGAGCGATGGCCAGCTACAAGGATACAGAGGCAGCCTGCTACGCGGAGGTGCCACAGAGGCGGCCTGCTACACGGAGGTGCCACAGAGGCGGCCTGCTACGCGGAGGAGCCACAGAGGCTTTCCATGTTCACAGCATCTGCTTTATCCTAAACATAGCAGAGGTGTGCGTGCTTGACCTCCACTCAATTCATTGTCTATGGGACTTCTGTACCCCGCTTTCTCCGGCAGTCTCATTGACAATGAATGAAGCACACACCGCACATTCAGGGCACAGCCTTGTTCTTGCGGTTCACGAAATCACAGCACTCAGACCACCAGCAAGTTGTCCATTATCTTAAAGATAAGAGATTTTTTTTTCATTATTATTATTATTATAATATAGGATTAACCCTTAAATCCTCCAGAGAAGAACACAAGACAAAATCTCTTTTTCGATCTTTTTCTATCACTTGGATAAAAGTTCCAAAAACCCAAAATCCACAATGCCATAACGTGAAGCCGTCAGTGTCTCGGCTTCCAGGACATTGTGCCGAGCCGCACAGCATTTTTACTTCACTTTGCACTTTTTTCAGAAAGGAAATCTTCGTTATCTAGCAGCGTTTCCTGTTTTTTATTTTCCGAGGGACTTCTGCGTGTCAGCTTTCTGTGTGGACGTCCTCTGACCTCTGTCTATGCAATTCCTGCACTCACATCTTTCCATAGAGGAAAACAGAAAAGTCAACAGACAAATCCTCACATCACGCGCTTTGAGAAATCCTCCAGAGCTGGGAGCGGGCGGTCATGTGACCACAACTATACGATTTACATCCTTAGGGCTCATACTCACTTGCGAGAGACTCGCACGATTCTCATGCGAGTCTCTCGCATGAAAACCTGGCACTGCCGCCGGCACTCGGACCGGAGCGCGCAGCTGCATGTATTTCTATGCAGCCGCGCGCTCCGGTCCGAGTTCCGGCGGCAGTGCCAGGTTTTCATGCGAGAGACTCGCACGAGAATCGTGCGAGTCTCTCGCAAGTGAGTATGAGCCCTTACAGCCACATTCCAACTAGACTTGTCTGGCTTTAATCAATGCACTTGCATTAAGCGAGTTTGTGTACATCTAGTTGGCACACAACCGTACGTATGCAAATCACATACCTGCAGCCACGTGCTCGCCACCGGCATTAGACCATCCTCATAGCACGTGCCACATGAGTATTCACAAATCAGCAGTCACATAGTGACAGAGCACTTGTAGCCTAAGGCTGGAAACCCCTTTAAAAGGGGCTCTAGTCATATGAATAGGTCATCAACATCAGATCCATGGTGGTCTGACACTCAGCACCCCCACTAGTCAGACAATAGCCCCTATGGTCAGATGTAAATACTGGAGTTGTAATGTGGCTGCTGCAAAGTACTGTAGACCAATTCCTATGCAAAAGGATGGGCGTTGATGAGCAGCACTCGGCAGCGAACACAACATCGAACAGAGCCATTCTGATGGGTGGGGTGCTTATGGGTGGTGGTCCTACAGATGCCCCAAGTGGCAACTCCCCATTAGTCTAGATGCCCTAAGTGACGTCTCCCTATTAATCTATAGATGCCCTAAGTGACGTCTCCCCATTAGTCTACAGATGCCCTAAGTGACGTCTCCCCATTAGTCTACAGATGTCCTAAGTGACGTCTCCCCATTAGTCTACAGATGCCCTAAGTGACGTCTCCCTATTAGTCTACAGATGCCCTAAGTGACATCTCCCCATTAGTCTATAGATGCCTTAAGTGACGTCTCCCCAGTAGTCTACAGATGCCCTGTGACGTCTCCCCACTAGTCTACAGATGCCTTAAGTGGAGTCTCCCCATTAGTCTACAGATGCCCTGAGTGACGTCTCCCCAGTAATCTACAGATGCCCTAAGTGACATCTCCCCATTAGTCTATAGATGCCTTAAGTGACGTCTCCCCAGTAGTCTACAGATGCCCTGTGACGTCTCCCCACTAGTCTACAGATGCCTTAAGTGGAGTCTCCCCATTAGTCTACAGATGCCCTGAGTGACGTCTCCCCAGTAATCTATAGATGCCCAAAGTGACGTCTCCCCAGTAGTCTACAGATGCCCTAAGTGACATCTCTCCATTAGTCTATAGATGCCCTAAGTGATGTCTCCTCAATAGTCTATAGATCCCCTATGTGACGTCTCCCAATTAGTCTACAGAAGCCCTAAGTGAGGTCTCCCCAGTAGTCAATAGATGTCGTAAGTGAGGTCTCCCCATTAGTCTATAGATCCCCGAAGTGACATCTCATTAGTCTACAGATGACCTCAGTGACGTCTCCCCATTAGTCTATAGATGCCTTAATTGACGTCTCCCCATTAGTCTATAGATGCCTTAAGTGACGTCTCCCCACTAGTCTACAGATGCCCTGAGTGACTTCTCCCCAGTAATCTATAGATGCCTTAAGTGACGTCTCCCCATTAGTCTATAGATGCCCTAAGTGAGGTCTCCTCAATAGTCTATAGATCCCCTAAGTGAGGTCTCCCCATTAGTCTACAGAAGCCCTAAGTGAGGTCTCCCCATTAGTCTATAGAAGCCCTAAGTGAGGTCTTCCCAGTAGTCAATAGATGTCGTAAGTGAGGTCTCCCCATTAGTCTATAGATCCCGGAAGTGACATCTCATTAGTCTACAGATGCCCTAAGTGACGTCTCCCCATGCTCACACCGCTTAAATGGATCTGCCAGAAAATGAAGTGAATAGAGATTGGAGGCAGCGGCTGGCCGTATGGCACAGCTGGCACCCGCTTTGTGTTGAGTGGTCTCAGCTCTAGAGCCCATGGCGCATTACTATGTTATGGGGTGGGAAGGGGCTGATGACACTTTAGGGTACGTCCATTACATAGTGGCTGCAGATTTTCACATTAGCAAAATCTTTACCAGTGTGTGGATTTTAGGGCAGAAACTGATTTACGACAGATGTTACCTGTTGCATAACAAAGGGTGAAATCTGCTTCAGAAATGGACGCGCTGCGGATGACAGATCTGCGCCACCGTCAGTGTCCGCTGCAGATTCTCAGATTATACACAATGCTGGTATCGTAATACAATGTGAATTTCACACACACACATACATAGTGATATGCCAAGTGACAGATTCGACGGCCGGGGGACCTCTGATTACAGTGCAATGTGTTGTGCAATGCCTACAATAAGCCAGGGAACCACAGATGTACACGCAGAATCAGAGGGGCAGCCGGATGTGGGATCTACGCCGCACGGCTCCCAGATACGATCAGGCGACGGCTGCCAGGGTTGTGGAGGAATGAGCTTGTTCTGACTGCTGAGGATGAGTAACTGCAGCGCTGCCGACGGCTCATCCGCCCGTTGCTATGGCACTGAGATCGCTCGTCACGACATTAGGATACTGCTAGTCTGGAATCAGATTAACTCCTCTATGCCCCATCGAGCTGCCGAGAACCCTCACATGTCATGGGGCAACAGATGACAGACATCACTGTGAATTCATACCGCAGATACACGGATTTTGGTAAAAACTTACCTGTAAAATCCTTTTCAGCGAAGGAAGGAAGAGAGACACAGTATTCATTACTGATGGTAGGCGGAGCCCCAGATCAGGATGTCACCTCAGATCAAAAGAGTGCTGACTGGCTGGCCCCTCCAGCTCGGGCTCCTCCTACTCAGCTCCAGTCGTACCAAAGCTTTTAGGAAAAGAGCCAAGATCACCAGCGGAGCAACATAACCCCTTCTGAAGGAACTTCAGAGAAAAAACACAAGGATACAGGTTATGCATGCAAAGAAAGCCAAAAACCACAGAGTTCCAGGTACTACTCACGGAACCTGACTACTGCGATGAGCTGGCGATGCTGGAACAGAGCCTTAGCGCGCTGACCTCAGCCCAGATAATCGCTATCAGATAAGGGTCGCGCTGCATCTGAAAACATCAACACACTTCTGCCTTGGGAGGGTGCTGTGTCTCTCTTCCTTCCTTCGCTGAAAAGGATTTTACAGGTAAGTTTTTACCAAAATCCGTGTTTCAGCTGCAGATGGAAGGAAGAGAGCCACAGTATTCATTACTGATGGGACGTCCCAAAGCAGTTCAAAAATAAGGGTGGGAAAAACCAACAAAAGGCAGAAACCCAACAACCTTAACAACAAAGCGCAACCAGCGCTAAACACAAGTTCATCCAGAACTTTAAACTACAGCTGCCTGTAGGACCCTACGTCCGAGGGCTGCATCAGCGGAAGCACTGACGTCCACTTTATAAAACTTTGTAAACGTGTGGACAGAGCGCCAAGTTGCCGCCCGGCAGAGCTGCACTGCTGAGGCACCTTGATGAAAAGCCCACGATGAAGCCACAGCTCACGTGGAATGGGCTCGAATCTTAATCGGGCAAGGTTCACCCCGAAGGCGGTAAGCTTCCAAAATAGCTGACCGGATCCAACGAGCTATAGAATCCTTGAAAGCTCGTTGACCACGCCGACGACCTGCTGAAACCACAAACAGGAAGTCCGTCTTACGAAAACCTTGAGTAATAGATAGATAAAACTTCAAGGCCCGCACTAAATCCAATGTGTGTAAATCTCGCTCTTTCGCATTCTTCGGATCCAGACAGAGTGAAGGCAACACAATATCCTAGTTAACATGAAATTGTGATACCACTTTAGGCAAAAAATCACCCCGAGTGCGAAGCACTACACGATCCGGAAAAAACTCCAGAAAAGGAGGCGAACAAGAAAGAGCTGCCAACTCAGAAACTCTCCTCAAGGAAGTGACTGCAACAAGGAAAGCCACCTTCCAAGAAAGTAAAGAAAGGCTAGCAGAAACCATAGACTCAAAAGGTTTATGCTGAAGAGCCTCCAAAGCAAGGTTGAGCCGCCAAGGAGACACAGGCGCCTTCCGCGGCGGAAACTTACGAGATATACCTCGGAAAAAGGAGAGCACGTCTCTATTTGAAGCAATGGTTCTCCGGAACAATAAGGACAGAGCAGAAATCTGACCTTTCAGGTGCTGACTGCCAAACCCTTGTCTAGCCCATGCTGCAGAAAAGCCAACAGGTTGGGAATGGAAAATTTTCTCGGGTTCCGAGAGGACCCCAAACACCACTAAAAGAAGGTTTCCCAAATTTTGTGGTAAATCCTAGTAGTAGCCGGACTTCTTGCAGCACGAAGGGTAGCAATGACCTCGGCTGAGAAACCTCTACGGGTCAAGATTTCGGTCTCAAGAGCCACGCCGTCAAACGCAGGGACATCAAGTCCGGATGACAAACGGGCCCCTGAGTCAACAAGTCCGGTTGAAGAGGGAGTGGAAAAGGAGTTGCCGCCAACAGCGACATTATTGTCGAGAACCACACCCTTCTTTGCCAGTCTGGAGCTATCAAAATAGCTGGAATTCTCTCTAGTCTGATCCGACGCAGTACTAGAGGAAGTAGGGATATCGGCGGGAATACATAGATCAGCTCGAGCTGATCCCACTGAGCCACTAGAGCATCCACCGCCACAGCCTTCGGGTCCTTGTACCTGGACATGAACGTCGGTAACTTGGCATTGGACCTGGATGCCATCAAATCCACTTGGGGGGTTCCCCAGCGAGAGCACAGTAGTGCAAAAACTTCCGGGTGGAGGCTCCATTCCCCGGGATCCATCCTTCTGCGACTGAGAAAGTCCGCTGTAATATTCTGAACCCCTGGAATGTGAATCGCCGAAATGGCTGGCACACTGGCCTCTGCCCAAATCAGAATTCGGGACACCTCTACCATGAGTCTGGAACTCCTTGTCCCACCTTGGTGATTGATATACGCGACAGCCGTCGCATTGTCTGTCTGCACTCGGACTGGCAGACCGCTCAAAGGGACCGTCCAATGTTGGAGGCAAAGGAAAATCGCCCTCAATTCCAGGATGTTGATCGGAAGAACAGACTCTTCCGATGACCATACTCCCTGAATCCAGAGATTGTTCTAAACACCCCCCCCCAGCCCGTCAGGCTGGCATCGGTGGTTATGACCGACCACTTCGGAGGGAGGAAAAGCTTTCCCAGGGATAACGCTCCTGGACATAAACACCATCCTAGGGATTCTCGCACCCTGTGAGAGATGATGACGCTGCAATCCAGCGAACCTTGCGATTGATCCCAACGACTCAGAATGAGCCTATGGAGAGCTCTGGAATGAAATTGGACAAACGGAAGAAACCTCATGGACGCCACCGTCAGACCCAGAAGGCGCATACCTTCCGAAGGGACACTGCTGTCGCAGACTTCATAGTCTGTACATGCTGGAGCAGACATGCCTGCTTGTCTGGAGGTAGGGACAACACCGCCCGTACCATGTCGAAATGCATCCTCAAAAACAGGATTGCCTGCGACGATTCCAGAGACGACTTCTCCTTTGAAGCCACAACCGAAAAGGCCGTCCAAATAGGGACGAATCGTAAATCCCCGTCTTTGAAGGATTGCCATGAGATTCTGGCGTCAGAATCGTTGTAAAAATTCTGGGCGTTAAAGCCAAACCGAATGGTCGAGCCACAACCTGGGTGAGGTCTTCCGATGGGAACATGCCAAAAAGCGTCGCGAATGTCGATTGATCGTTCTGCGACAGGGCTGCCATAACTGAGCGAAGCGACTTCATGCTCGGCTCTGACGGAATGTCAGAAGTCAGTCCGCCTTAGCGAATTTTTTTTTTTTTTTTTTTTCTTTTTTTTGCCAGCTTCTGCCTTAACAGAAGTTCTGTTTCCAGGGTATGCGGAATTTCTGAGAATTCCCCCTTTTTTTTTTTTTTTAAAAAGAGAGAGACGACACAAACCCCCAGAGGGTTGGTCAGATCATCCCTTGAACCGAAAAGGACTGCCGATAACTATCGGCACAAGTCCTGCCAGACGCAGAAGTCACAGCTCTGCGCTGCGGTAAAGCTGCTTCTTTTGCCTTTGCCTTGGCATCAGCTCCGTGAGGTCAGTCAAATAGCTGACCACTTTCTAAGCTAAAGATAGCAAACCCTGTTGGAAAACTGCGTTCCATCCAAATCACAGTGCTCTTCTGACTGTAACTGCCGAGGATTGCGCCCTGGATAGCAGTGACGCATTATCCTTCAACTAGAAAAGCCCATCTACCTTGATAGAGGGAAACTTGCCACGCCGTCCTTAGACGGTCCAACCGGCTCAGGGGAACTTAACAAGTACACCTAGATCCTTAATACCGAATCTATGATCCACGGCCTCGCAGATGGAAATTGTTGCCATCTCCGTTTTTCTGTCCAGCGTGTCCTGCAGACTCGTCTTCCCTTTTACCAGGAAGATTTGCTAAGCTGGAATGAAGGAACATTCATTTCAGGAGAAGGGGTCCAATTAACAAATAACTCCGTAGAAAAACGGATACAGTTTGTAAGGTCATCGCGACCCATGCGACCCTTGCAACATCCGGGCCGACTTACCAGGACGACTAGTTACCTCCTCTGGTAACTGTAACGTCCACATGGCTTCCACAGAAATTTTAGTACGGCCCCTGAGAGAGAGGCAGGGTGTCCCTGCCGATCCTCCTTAACCGAATCGGACTTCTTCGCTAAGCGAGAAGGAAAAACACCGATTTGTGTCGCTCCCTTGAGAGGATCTAGTTGACACTCCATAACCTAAAAGGTCATCAATAGAAACCAGTGAAGGCCTTCATTTTGACACCATTGGAACCTCTGACCGTGTATGAGTCGAGGTCTGCGTGTCAGATACGCGAGGCTGATCCGTAACGGATCTGGGAGAGGGTCTCTGACATACCCTTGCATAGTATATGGCAGGATAAACCTGTCAGTAACCAGAACAGTACTTAAATAAAAAACAAACGCTGAAGGGTTAAAGCTCAAAAGAAAGAGCTACCCCAGCTGTCTCCCATTAAGAGTTAACCTCCTAAGAAGGGGTTAAAGTAGCTGACTCCCCACAACCTTGATAGTGAAAAAGGGTGTGCGAATCTCAGGCGCCTCTTATAAGGTCGCAGCTGCAGGACAGCCATGCCACACTAAACAGAAAACGTTCCACAAGATCGCTAAAAAATTGCGCTGTTTTTTATAACGCAATGACCGCCAAAGTTGTCAAGGAGATCGCTAATCGCCTATGCGATGCTAATGAGATCGCCCAGATTGGCAGCTAATAGCGACATTAAAAATGACACACAAACGATCGCAATATTATGCGACGCCATCAGGATCGTCAGCGGAAACGTATAGTGGCAGCATTAATGTCGCAGACTCCCCACAGCCTCTTTATTAATATTAAAAGAGTGTGCGAGCCCCTTATGCGAGAACAGCCGCAGGACAGCGCAATCTGTCACTCAGAAGTGCCCCAGGCGGCGCCCGCGCTGTGGAGGTGAAGGGGTTAAGCTTCTGCCCGGCGGGCTAGAAGCGACTCACCAAGCTGGACACGTATTCTAGCCGGGAGGGGAGGAGAACGATCCGGGGAGCTTTCAACCTACAGCGCTTTATCAGCAATAGCCACGCTATGGAGGTGAAGGGGTTAAGCTTCTGCCCGGCCGGCTCGCTTGTCAGCAATGGCCGCCGCGCTCTGCCTCCGTGTGCTCCATGTAGAGGAGCCGGAAATGGAGGCTGCAGTAAAGCGCGCGCTCAGAAGCGGCGCGAAATTCAAAAAATAAAAAGAGCGCGTACTCCCCTCCTTTCCCTCGTCCTGCAGGCATCCTCCTGCGGACATAGAAAAACTAGTCATCGGCATATATTTGTACAGCGGCTGCCGCAGCAGTCGCTACAAACACTCACACACATTTTACCAAAATGTGGAGTACTCACCAGCCGAAACGCCACAGGGACCCCCAGGGGTTTCTGGCGCTATGCCCATGCTTCCCCCCAGGGCGGGAAGCGCAGTGACCCCAGTGTGTGGTTTGCGCCCCCGCCAGGGAAACTCTCCTCATCCCCCAGGGCCGGCAAGATTCTGCAGGGACCATAATGTAGTTACAGATCCGCCAAGGGAGAGGCTGGTGAAATACATTGATAAACATGTAATAGCGCTGTCACCGCAGTGCTGAAGCATACTGATATACATGTAATAGCGCTGCCATCAGACGCTAAAACACTCACACATTAATAATAAAATTTTGTGTGGAGTACTCACCAGCCAAGGCGCCACAGGGACCCTCAGGGGTTTCTGGCGCTGTGCCCATGCTTCCCCCCAGGGCGAGGGACGCAGTGACCGCACGTGTGGTTTGCGTCCCCGCCAGGGAAGCTCTCCTCATCCCCCAGGGCCGGCAAGGATTCTGCAGGGACTTTGAGTAAATACAGATCCGCCAAGGGAGAGGTTGGGGTACAGCAGCGCTGGTACCCCTGAGACCTCTAGACCAACTAGTGATCCAAGTCTCTTGTCCGAATGTAAAATAATAAAATCTTCTGAGGAGCTGCATTAGCAGCGACCATCCTCTGGACCTCAAATCTTAGACTGGAGCTGAGTAGGAGGAGCCCGAGCTGGAGGGGCCAGCCAGTCAGCACTCTTTTGATCTGAGGTGACATCCTGATCTGGGGCTCCGCCTACCCATCAGTAATGAATACTGTGGCTCTCTTCCTTCCATCTGCAGCTGAAATATACATTTATAACCGCGTAATACAAGCAGACGGTACATAGTGAGGAGTGCCGTGACAGCGACCACCTACATACAGGACCAGCAACAGAGGAGAGAGCAAAATCCGACACCTCGCAGTCTCATCTGTGCACAGCACACTGACTATAGACAGCCACGTAGAGAGTGCGACAATAGAGAGCACGACAATAGAGAGCGACAAAAGAGCGCGAGAGCGCGACAAAAGAGCGCGAGAGCGCGACAAAAGAGCGCGAGAGCGCACAAAAAAGCGAGAGCGTGACATAGAAAGAGACAGCAACATAAAAAAAGAGCAAGGCATAGAAAGAGCGCGAGAGCGAGACATAGAAAACTATAGAAAGGCAAAGAAAGCGTGAAAGACGAAGAATGAAAAAGAGAGCGTCGCATGAATACGGAGACAGTGACAGTACATACCCTTAAATTTAGAGCGAATGTTGGCCAGTTCCTTATTTATCCTTTTTATTTCCGCTTCTTTGCTTTTACCTGAAACAAGAAAAAAAATAATAATATTAACCCTGGATCAGTCATGAGACTAATTTAACAGGGGTACCAGGAGGTGAGTGGGCCGGGTCACGTGCACAGGTGGCAAGTATCACTTATGAGTTGTGCGAGTCAGATTAGGACGGGGTGCACACCAGCCTGCCGATATCTGCAGACGTCATGTCACCGGCACTGCTCACCTCACAGTTCAAAAGTAATAACTTTTTACCACACACTCGAATGATCAATTTTTGCAAAGTGATAATTTTATTATGGAAAATCAAATTTGTGAGAGCAAAACAGGAATATAAGCTATAAAGCGACACTAATACCGACGTTTCAGCTCAACCAGAGCCTAAGGTTGTGTTTCCATATCAGGAAACACAGCGTATATGACGGAGAGGAAACTCCGCTCCGTCTAAGCCCCGCCCCCTTTCTGACGCGCGTTATTTCCGGAGGTGTTCAGGAGGTGTTTCCGGAGGTGTGCACATACTAAACTAAAAATGATTACCTTGTATGGTGAACCAGCAAAGATATGTGAAGTAAAAATAATACACACAAAAAACCTGGTTATATTATTTGAGCCCTTTTTCCCGCTGCATATAAACATATATATATATTTGATAAATAATTTTTTTGTGTATATGGTCAAATTGATATGCATGCGGGAGTGGATTTATAGCTGCATCAGCCTTATTATATTTGTGTATGTCTCTCTTTTAATTCATTTTTTCACATATATTTTATATATACATGGTTATTGTTGGTATTAGCGTGCCATTTGATTAATAAAGGCAATTTATTCACTACTGGCATTGTGTGTTTCTGGTCTTCCTTTTCTTTCCCTGCCACTGCGGTTTTCCCCTTCCATATCCTGGGTTGTTTTTCTTTTGGAACTGTTCTGTATACAATGGGACCAGCATGATCCCCCACCAGAGAGACCACCACAGAACAGAATACAGACCACTACCTCGGTACAACGCTGCGTTATCCCCTTTATACTATTTCGATAAGCGAGAGGTGTATTTGGAGGATGTGATATTAAGAGGCGTCTGTTGGTCCGTACAATGTACATGCGAGATAACATGAAGGCTCCTATAGATAAGCGCAGTCAACTGTCAATTGGAAGAGAGCCAAACAGACATCCTACAATTGTATGGGGCTGACGGAGTGCCAATTAACAGACATGCAACCAGTAGATAGCAGTGACCATGCAGAACCTAAAAAATGTCCACAGACCAAAGTGAGAAATAAAGAATATCCCCATCATTGGTCAAGGAAAGAAAGAAATCCCATATTCAATCATCCACAGCATCAGGGAGGGCAATTTATTAAAAGGGTAACCAACATAAAAAGAGACCAGGTGGACAGGAGAGCCATTGTGATGGAAAACATTTAAGGGGACGCAGGGATGAAGCAGAGCCCCAGACCCTTTATTCTTAAGGGTATGCCACACTAAGCGAGATCGCTAACGAGATTGCTACTGCGTCACCATTTATGACGCAGTAGCGATCTCGTTAGCGACTTAGCTGTTAGATTCCAAACACAACTCATCAGCGATCTGTATAACGACCTCTGCGGTCGTTGGGAAAACCTAGTCCCACCTGCGACGCTGGTGAAGTCGTTCATAAAGGGTGTCACACTCAGCGATTCAGGCTCACCAGCAGGACACCAATGACCAAAAAACAGCTCAGAACGTTTACAAACGATCAGCGACATCTCAGCAGGGGCCACATCGCTGCTACATGTCACACACAGCTAAGTCGCTAACGAGATCGCTACTGCGTCATAAATGGTGACGCAATTGCGATCTTGTTTGCGATCTCGCTTAGTGTGGCATACTCTTTAGTGGGGTTCCTCAAAATCTGATTATTAAAGGGTTTATCCTTTCTTTAGATTAGAGAAAAACATTGATGTCTGAGAAGACTGTGGAGTTGGTAAGCCAAACCTCCGACTCCGAAATTTCCCTGACTCCACGACTCACTCCACAGCACTGGTCACTACTGAGCATGTGCATAAAGTGCAGCACAGATTCATCTCATCGACGACTCCACAGCACTGGTCACTACTGAGCATGTACATAAAGTGCAGCACAGATTCATCTCATCTACGACTCCACAGCACTGGTCACTACTGAAGTGCAGCACAGATTCATCTCCACTACGACTCCACGGCACTGGTCACTATTGAGCATGTGCATAAAGTGCAGCATAGATTCATCTACGACTCCATGGCACTGGTCACTACTGAGCATGTGCATAAAGTGCAGCATAGATTCATCTATGACCCCACGGCATTGGTCACTACTTAACATGTACATAAAGTGCAGCATAGATTCATCTACGACTCCAAAGCACTGGTCATTACTGAGCATGTGCATAAAGTGCAGCACAAATTCATCTCCACTACGACTCCACAGCACTGGTCACTACTGAGCATGTGCATAAAGTGCAGCATAGATTCATCTGACTCCACAGCACTGGTCACTACTGAGCATGTGCATAAAGTGCAGCATAGATTCATCTACGACTCCACAGCACTGGTCACTACTGAGTATGTGCATAAAGTGCAGCACAGATTCATCTCATCTATGACCCCACAGCACTGGTCACTACTGAGCATGTACATAAAGTGCAGCAAAGATCCATCTCATCTATGACCCCACAGCACTGGTCACTACTGAGCATGTACATAAAGTGCAGCACAGATTCATCTCCACTACGACTCCACAGCACTGGTCACTACTGAGCATGTGCATAAAGTGCAGCACAGATTCATCTCCACTACGACTCCACAGCACTGGTCACTACTGAAGTGCAGTACAGATTCATCTCCACTACGACTCCACGGCACTGGTCACTATTGAGCATGTGCATAAAGTGCAGCATAGATTCATCTGACTCCACAGCACTGGTCACTACTGAGCATGTGCATAAAGTGCAGCATAGATTCATCTACGACTCCACAGCACTGGTCACTACTGAGTATGTGCATAAAGTGCAGCATAGATTCATCTACGACTCCATGGCACTGGTCACTACTGAGCATGTGCAAAAAGTGCAGCACAGATTCATCTCATCTATGACTCCACAGCACTGGTCACTACTGAGCATGTGCAAAAAGTGCAGCACAGATTCATCTCATCTACAACCCCACACCACTGGTCACTACTGAGCATGTACATAAAGTGCAGCACAGATCCATCTCATCTATGACCCCACAGCACTGGTCACTACTGAGCATGTGCATAAAGTGCAGCACAGATTCATCTCATCTACGACCCCACAGCACTGGTCACTACTGAGCATGTGCATAAAGTGCAGCACAGATTCATCTCATCTACGACCCCACAGCACTGGTCACTACTGAGCATGTACATAAAGTGCAGCAAAGATCCATCTCATCTATGACCCCACAGCACTGGTCACTACTGAGCATGTACATAAAGTGCAGCACAGATTCATCTCCACTACGACTCCACAGCACTGGTCACTACTGAGCATGTGCATAAAGTGCAGCACAGATTCATCTCCACTACGACTCCACAGCACTGGTCACTACTGAAGTGCAGTACAGATTCATCTCCACTACGACTCCACGGCACTGGTCACTATTGAGCATGTGCATAAAGTGCAGCATAGATTCATCTACGACTCCATGGCACTGGTCACTACTGAGCATGTGCATAAAGTGAAGCATAGATTCATCTACGACCCCACGGCATTGGTCACTACTGAGCATGTACATAAAGTGCATCATAGATTCATCTACAACTCCACAGCACTGGTCATTACTGAGCATGTGCATAAAGTGCAGCACAAATTCATCTCCACTACGACTCCACAGCACTGGTCACTACTGAGCATGTGCATAAAGTACAGCATAGATTCATCTCATCTACGACTCCACAGCACTGGTCACTACTGAGCATATGCATAAAGTGCAGCACAGATTCATCTCATCTACGACTCCACAGCACTGGTCACTACTGAGCTTGTGCATAAAGTGCAGCATAGATTCATCTACGACTCCATGGCACTGGTCACTACTGAGCATGTGCATAAAGTGAAGCATAGATTCATCTACGACCCCACGGCATTGGTCACTACTGAGCATGTACATAAAGTGCATCATAGATTCATCTACAACTCCACAGCACTGGTCATTACTGAGCATGTGCATAAAGTGCAGCACAAATTCATCTCCACTACGACTCCACAGCACTGGTCACTACTGAGCATGTGCATAAAGTACAGCATAGATTCATCTCATCTACGACTCCACAGCACTGGTCACTACTGAGCATATGCATAAAGTGCAGCACAGATTCATCTCATCTACGACTCCACAGCACTGGTCACTACTGAGCTTGTGCATAAAGTGCAGCATAGATTCATCTACGACTCCATGGCACTGGTCACTACTGAGCATGTGCATAAAGTGAAGCATAGATTCATCTACGACCCCACGGCATTGGTCACTACTGAGCATGTACATAAAGTGCATCATAGATTCATCTACAACTCCACAGCACTGGTCATTACTGAGCATGTGCATAAAGTGCAGCACAAATTCATCTCCACTACGACTCCACAGCACTGGTCACTACTGAGCATGTGCATAAAGTACAGCATAGATTCATCTCATCTACGACTCCACAGCACTGGTCACTACTGAGCATATGCATAAAGTGCAGCACAGATTCATCTCATCTACGACTCCACAGCACTGGTCACTACTGAGCTTGTGCATAAAGTGCAGCGTAGATTCATCTACGACTCCATGGCACTGGTCACTACTGAGCATGTGCAAAAAGTGCAGCACAGATTCATCTCATCTATGACTCCACAGCACTGGTCACTACTTGAGCATGTGCAAAAAGTGCAGCACAGATTCATCTCATCTACGACCCCACAGCACTGGTCACTACTGAGCATGTGTATAAAGTGCAGCACAGATTCATCTCATCTACGACTCCACAGCACTGGTCACTACTGAGCATGTGCATAAAGTGCAGCACAGGTTCATCTCATCTACGACTCCACAGCACTGGTCACTACTGAGTATGTACAAAAGGGCAGAACAGATTCATCTCCACTAAAAGACCAGATCCTTAGATCAGTAACAGAACAGACATTTATAGGACATTTCAGAACTTTCCTGAATTCTTATGAAAATATTTACAGCACATCCTGCATTGTACTACTGTACCAATGTATTAAATATTATAGGGGGTCAGTCCATTTTATACTGACTCCACCAAAATGGAATCTGACTCCACAGCCCTGATGTCTGGGGGTACAAACGGTGAGACCAAGTCAATGAGACTGACAAAAATAGAGCACAGCACTCCACCAAACCCATAAAGAACGAATGGAGCAAAGGTGCAGAATGAGCACTTAAGTGGGCTGGACGCTTTCTTGCTTGGTCCGATTATCCTCCTAGGCTGGGCGAATACTCGTCTATAAAACGACCACTGGTCGAGGAGCATGAGATCAGACTTGTCCACCAGCAACCATTGAATGGGCAGTTAATGAGGAAAAAAAAGGAGAAAGCGTCCAATTCCTTTTAAAGTTTCATGAGATGAGGCTCTGTCAAACCCCAATCAATGAGCCAAGGATAGCATATAACTTATAAACCCCTTTAAGATCTCCTTTATACACCCATTTTGTTCAGCTTTATAAAAAAATAAATAAAAGACCTATGAGAAGGACATAAGTGACCAGTCATTCTCTCCTTTTATTCCTGCTCCTGAGTATTACTGGGTTTTTTTTTGTTTTTTTTAATCCACCATATGTTTATTTTGTGCCAATTTTAGTGAATTACAAAAGATCGCAGGATCCTCGGGGGCGTGTCTTTAGGCAGCTCTGCATAATGACCCTATAAGCCTTGTCCCTTCCATAAAGGCCAAAGAATCAGAACTGAAAAGGCCCATATCTCTGGAAACGTGTGGCAGATTTAAAAATAAAAAACAAAAACTGAGCAACAGGAATAACAATAGCAAGAAATGGTCCCTTTACTTGGTGACAGATCCTCTTTAGCTACACCAAGCTATTTCATCGACCCCACAGATGCCAGAAAATCCAAATACTGGATTAAGCCTTAATTTGCTTTGGAGTTAAGAAACAGCTATTTTTTTTCTTTTAGGCAAAGTGTTTATCGACCAAAAAGAAGCAGCTAAAAATTCTATGAAAAAATTATCAAGTCCTTCCGGTCAAGGTTTTATTCTTCCTTTGTCAAATTTTGGGAGGATTCAGCTGGAACTGTTGAAATCTTCCATTATAGCCAGGATACCAAACAGTATATGGAGAGAAAACCCTTGTGTCACACTCTGTAATATTGCCTTAAAGAGCAAGAGACGGCTACTCTCAGCGAGCATTTCCCAGGGTCAATATGGCCCCAAGTGTTTCTTTCTGGATCCCCTTATGTCACTCGTTATATGAAAAAGGAGGGAGAGCAAGAGAGAAGCGTGAAATGAAGACAACGCAAGAAAGTCAAAAGCTCAGAGGATGGATTTAAAGGAGCATTACACCTAAAGAAAGCCGTAAAACAAGCGGGCCTGGCCACACAGGGAGATAAAGCCGTGGTCACGCGGGCAGGCACTTAGCGGAACGTCTGGTAAGTAATCCAATAGACATACACTACTGTCAGACATCGGGGAATAATACATTGCATTCGATTCCAGAGAAAATGCAAGAACGAAAGTCCTGGCTCCCTGGGACATGCTGGAGCACAGCCGCACTGCGCAGTACTGTGCTGTACAATGACATTTATGATTGGCACCGCTTACAAGGCAGCAGGGTGTAATTGCATTTTCTGCTCCAGCGCAGTGTCAGCACTCATGTTCTCCGGACACGGGAACTAGTCAGATTCTATTTTTCATCCTGTCTGTAAAAAATAAAATGTGACACTACATCAATAGATAAAAATAAATGAAATATCTTTATATTTCGCAATAGGGAAAGGAGGAACTTCTCCAGAGAGAAAAGTGCTGTTATCACCCTCCTGCATAAGGACTGACAGCCTGCTGGGCAGCACATGGGTATACAGAGCAGGCTGTCAATCAAACTTAAGGGGAGTGATTACAGTCATGGGGGCGGCACTGGGGACTGTGGGTGGCTGCAAGGAGAATATGCGGTAACTATTTTCACCCTGTAGCTGCAGTTCCAATTAGCTGGCTAAACAGGATTTAGACACTTCATCTGTAGGTAAATAGCATTTCTGGAGGTGTTCGATTCCCTTTAAAGAGAATCTGTCAGCAGGTTATGGCTATATAATCTGAAGAGAGGCTAGACACAGATGTTCACTTATCAAGCTATGTGCAGTTTACTTACAATGAAGGCTTTATAACTAGGAGATTATCATTGCCAGGTCTGATGTGCATGTGACTGCTAGACTGATTCCACTCTCTCCTGTGATAAGCAGCTCACTGTCAATAGGCCATGTACACAGAGCCTGGTGTGGGCAGGGGAAGCTTTCTCAGTTCTGCTGCATTGCCAAATCTAAAACTTCAGACGGTCACCACTGCTGCACCCAGTAAACCAAGCGATTAGTGATGAGCGAATGTACTTGGATAAGGTGTTATCCGAGCATGCTCAGGTGCTAACCAAGTGTCTTCAGCGTGCTTGAAATGCAAGTTTGAGTCCCCCGAGGCTGCAAGTCTCCTGGCTGTTCGATAGCCGCAACGCATGCATGGGTTGCCCGTTTGTTAGCAAATCCCTGCATGTGTTTCTGTTATTCATCAGCGACGAGTAATGCTGCTACGGCGACTCGAACATATGTTTCAAGCATATGTTCACTCATCACTACGGGTGATACGTTGTGCGATGCTGGGTTTCTTTGCCTACATCATGCTGCTGTCAGATGAGGTAGCAAAAATCTGGTGACAGATTCCTTTTAGGGTGAGTTTCCACGGTCAGAAACGCTGCGTGTTTGGCGCTGTGCGCTGGCGCAGCGCCAAACACGCAGCGTCCAGATGTTACAGCATAGTGGAGGGGATTTCAAGAAATCCCGTCTCCACTATGCGTAACAATACGCAGGTGGCAAACCTGCGTAAACGGACATGCGGCGCGTCTTTTTAGACCGCAGCATGTCCTCGCGTATTGCGGCGACGGTGCGTCGCCGCAACAGAATTAACACAGGGCTATGTAGCCCTGCGCTCTTTCCGGAGGTGTTCCGGAGGTGTCCTGAACACCTCCGGAAAGATCGCGCGTCAAAAGGGGCGGGCTTAGACGGAGCGGAATTTCCGCTCCGTCCAAAGCGCTATGGTTCCGGACCGTGGAACCATAGCCTAAAAGAGAATCTGTCAGTAGGATCAACCCTCCTAAGCTGCCTATATGGCATCTAGGTCATAGGAAACCAAATAAAATGATACCTCGATATCTGCATCCGTTGTTTTAATCCAGTTAAATGCTCGTTTTGCTTACATGTAAATGAGCTGTTCTGCGCAGTTCAGCGGCAGGTTCCTCTCACTTTCCATCTCACAGGTAGTGTTGCAATACAGCAGAGCTGTGAGAGCTGCAGCAAATGTGTTAGTAAGAAAACAAAGTTCTGTTCTACTGTTCTGTGCTTGTTACATGTCTCACAGCGATAAAACCCCATTTATTTAAAATAACCTCTAGAGGCAGATTCTCATGCAGATCAGTGCCCGGCCCATAGCCCTGAACAGTACATATATTCCGAGAGCAAAGAACCCGATCACTCTTGACGTGGTGACAGGTCATGTCCAACGTCATTCTCAGCTAGTGGCAACTAATATGGGCATTATACACTGCACACATTGCTACTACTGCTGAAAGCACAGAGCAGCGATTGTATGTTGCTATTATAATTATACGGCAGATATAAGCACTATAAACCTTTAAATGAGCAATGGGAACTGCAGGGAGTAAAGAGTTAATCAATGGGCAGTGTGCTGTCATGTGCAGCTCTGCTGTTCTCACGGCATCTCTGGTGTCTATGTCTCTATGGTCCTCCATGCGATTGATTGTAAAGTAGGACATGGTGGAGTTCACCATCTCTGATCAACGTTGTCGGGGCACAACAGCCCTGGCACCAGCTAATGCCAATCAACCATGCAAATGCCGATCCAAAACAGATTAATGGTAAAGTGCGCTCATAAATTAATACAATTAGATCATATTTTTCTCTGCTGCCAGGGGTTAGATGGGGAATTATGGAATGATTTATGCAGAATTATGCAAATATCCCATAATTGCTGGTAAATGTCAGTGGCAGAAGGAGCCGACATTTGCTGTCTGCTGGATGTAGATTACGTGTTCACAGTCTATTGTATGGCGGCGGCATCATTTATTCTATTCTCGGCCAGATCTGCAGTGTCTCCAGTTACTGCGGTGCTGATATGGAGCTATCTGGTCACATCATGCCAGGTCACTGAACATAGCGCCATCACACAAGTAGCCAAATACACCATCTGGTATAACCCCCAAACTACCTGTCCAATATGGTGCAAGTTCCCCTCACACCACCCAAGCATTGCGAGCATATCCTGTAAGTGGCAAGGTGTGGCCTCCATGGACGTCACTTGTTTTTCCAGCAAATCCCACAGATGTTCGGTCAGATTTGGAGACAAGTCATCACCTTGAACGCCATCATGGTCTTCAGATCAATCCTGGCAGTGGGCATTTGCCTGCTGCTACAGGAAGCCATATCTAATATTACTGCTATGAAGGGGTGTACTTGTGTCAAAACATTCACGTGAATTCCAGAACCCAGGGTTCCCAGCAGAACGTTGAGTGGAGCATCACATTTCCTCCACCAGGTTGTCCTCTCGTCATACTTCATCAGGTGTTTTCATATCTCCAAGTAAACAACGCACATGCGACTGACCATCCAAAGTAAGCGAAATCCAGATTTATCACGCCAGGAACTAGTGTTGAGCGATACGATACTGCAAATATCGGGTATCGGCCGATATTAGCTGTATCGGGCTTTCGATTCCGAGTTCCGATATTGTCGTCTTATCGGATACCGGAATCGGAATTGTCACTGTCACTGTGAGTGTCCGTCGGTCGGGTCTGTCAGGAGTCAGCGGCACTTACCTGGCAGAAGATCTCCGGCGGTCACGTGCTGGACTGCTTGATGGCCGCCATCATCTTTCCCCGGCGGTCACATGCAGTTTCTCGCGATAACTGCAGTGACTGCTGGGTAATCCCGGCCGTAAAGCAGTCAGTCCGATGACGTCACCGCCGGGGAAGCAGGTAATCAGCTGTGCTGCGTCGCGATGACAGCCTCTGCCTGTCATTGCGATGTAGCAGAGCTGGATCGTCGTGGGACTGTCGTTACTATGGACTGCGTCGGACAGGTGGTATACTGTTGGTTTGTTTTTTTCCTTTTTTTACAGGAGATCGATGGCGTCGCAGGAATGAGAGTATAATAAAAGAAATGAAAACTGTGTTGTCTCTTTTATTTCATTAAAATACTTTTTTCTTGCTTTGTCTTTTTTTTATACATTTAAAAACTTTGGATTAATAATGGATCGGTGTCTTATTGACGCCTATCCATTATTAACCAGGCTTATTGTCACCGTGCAATCAACGGTGACATTAACCCCTTATTACCCCACTTGCCACCGCTACAGGGCAGTGGGAAGAGCCGGGTAAAGTGCCACAATTGGCACATCTTTTGATGCGCCAAATGTGGGGCTGCTGTAGCCTGTTATTATCAGGCTGTTGAGGGCCAAAATCCATGGGCCTTGACAGTCTTTTAATACCAGGCCGCAGCAGTCTGCATTTTACTTGGCTGGTTAACAAAAATAGGGGGACACCTACGCCGTTTTTTTTTTCGAGGGATCCCCTATTTTTGTTAACCAGCCAAGCTAAGCAGACTGCTGTGGCCTGGTATTATCAGGCTGGCAAGGTCCATGGTTCTTGGCTCCTTAACAGCCTGAAAATCCAGGCCTCAGCGGGTCTGCTTCAATCTGGCATGGTATAACAAAAATAGTGGGGGACCCCACGCCAATTTTTTTCGAGGGGATCCCCTATTTTTGTTAATCAGCCAAGATATGCAGACTGCTGTGGCCTGGTATTATCAGGCTGGCAAGGTCCATGGATCTTGGCTCCTTAACAGCCTGAAAATCCAGGCCTCAGCGGTCTGCTTCATCTGGCTGGTTAACAAAAATAGGGGGGACCCCACGCCAATTTTTTTCGAGGGGATCGCCTATTTTTGTTAATCAGTTCCCTCTGACGTCACTGATTGTGTCCCTGGCTGACCTGAAGTGAAAGTGGAAAGCAATCAATTAAGCTTTCCACTTCCTCTCCTGTCAGCCAGGAGAGGAACTCATTCATTTGGGGGTTTACTGTGAGGCTGCAGCATTAGCTGCGGTCCCTGCAGTAAACATTAACCCTTTCTGAAGGATTACACCGTGGGACCTGACTGTGCATGGGATAGGTAAGAATAATTTTGCTTTTTTATTTTTATTACAGGAAATGGTTTTTGCAGTCAAATAAAAGATGGTCAAAAACGTGTCTTTATTTCATTAAAATGATTTTTAATTAAAGTGTGTGTGTTTTATTTTTATTTCATGCAATAGGATTAAGCAATAGGATTAATAATTGATAGTTGTCTAATTGACAGCTCTCAATTATTAACCTGGCTTAAGGTCACCTTTCAATTGCAAGGTGGCTTTAACCCCATATTAACCCATTCGCCACCGCTACAGGGCAATGGGAATAGATGGGCAAAGTGCCAGAAAGGGCGAATCTAATTATAGATTTGTCTTTTCTGGGGTGTCTGGGGGCAGATGTTAGTAGCCAGGGGGGGGCCAAAAATAATGGTCCTTCTCTGGGCTATTATTATCTGCCCCCACTCACTGGCTTTGTCTGTCTGGTTGCGAAAATAGGGCGGGAGCCCACGCATTTTTTTTAAACAATTTTACAATATATATATATATATATATATATATATATATATATATATATATATATATATACACACACATGTCATTGAATTTGTGACACATATATATATATATATATATATATTATAGTTCATACACTTCTACATAGTATAATAGCCGCTAATTCAATTGCCGGCTTTTGTGAAAATGCAGAACCCGACATGAAATGACACTTGGTGTACATAGGGTTAACCATGTCTTTTCATGTCCTTTGCTATCTGATTTGCACAAACAATTACATCAGTCTATGTGTGCAAAATTTCACACCTGTAGGGGTTAATTAAAGGTGTAAATTAACGAATTTACACCTTTAATTAACCCCTACAGGTGTGAAATTTTGCACACATAGACTGATGTAATTGTTTGTGCAAATCAGATAGCAAACGACATGAAAAGACATGGTTAACCCTATGTACACCAAGTGTCATTTCATGTCGGGTGCTTCTGTCTTTTCACAGAAGCCGGCTTTACCCGGCAATTGAATCAGAGGCTATTTTACTATGTAGAAGTGTATAAACTATACACATATGTATATATATGTCACAATGACATGTATATATATATATATATATATATATATATATATATATATATATGTATTCTATGTGTGTATATTTAGTGTTTACAAGGAAATAAAGGTTTTTTTTAGTTGCGATATTTTGTTCCCATAGACTTACATGGGACTTCCGGTATCGGAATCGGATATCGCCGATATTTAGTGATATCGGCGATACCATTCCGATCCGATATTTTTAGATATCGAGCAGTATCGCTCAACTCTGGCCAGGACACCTTCCTCCATTAAACGTCAGGTTGTGATGTGCACCATTCTGGGCTCTTCAGTGGTAGACTGGGTCATCATGGACACGGTCTGGTGTGCAGGTACTCGCCAAGCGGTGAGGCACTACATGGTCTGATATCATGGCCAATTTGTGCTACAGTAGCGTTTCTGGGGGGCTGGACCAGACATGATCACCAATGAGCCTTGGGCTTTATGACCCGTCACTGGTTCACCAGCTGCCCTTCCTTGGACCACTTTTGGTAGGTACAATCCACTGAAGACCTGATATAGCCCAAAAGACCTGGCACCACATACTATGGGACTGCTCTGCCCCAGTCACCTAACCATCACAATATGGACCTTGCCAGGTCATGTGCTCATGTGCAAAAAGTGCAGCATTCCTTCCACTGGTTTTTTGCAGCACCAAAATACACATTAGCAGAAGTCTACTATGATTGTTTTTTTTTATGCATTTTATGTATTTTCCTCTTTTTGGTGCAGATTTGAACTAGAACTTTTTAGGAGTTTTTAGTGCAAGATGCTCGGAGTCTACTCTTAAAGCACCACTGCCGCATTTTTTTATTTTAGCCCTGGAGTGGTGCTGCTAATCTACGTTCCCTGAGCCTAGTAATATACTTATCAGCTGCCGTCTTCAGCTCTTCCCAGCGCCTCTCCGGTCCGGCACCGCCATATTTGTGACCACAACATCTGATTAACCAGAAGTCACAAGCTCAGAGCAAGGTAAAAGATCCTCGTTCTGCCTCTCATAGGCCTACATTGAGATGTGACTTTTGGATCGCCCAACAAACAAGGGAGCGATCCAACAGATCACAAAATGCAGGAGACAGACTGGAATGGCACAGATAAAAGATGGCGGCTGGTAATTATAAGACTACGGACAGGGAACTTGGATTAGAAAGCACCACTCCAGCGCTGTAATATTATAAAAAAAAAAAATTTAAAAAACGCTGGCGTGGTGCTTTAAGAACAATTGCATTTACATGTAATTTTTCTGGCTAACCATAGAAACAACTATCCAAAAATAAATAGATAACAGTTCAACAGTATCTTTAAAATCACTGTGAGCAGGAGTTTATCAAATCACATCCAGTTTGGTTTGTTAAAAGCAGGAAATTTCGGGAAAAAAAAAAAGCCACTTTTATACTACGAGGGAACATGGCCTCATTGACGGATACATACACGTGGCTATTTTTTCAGATTCCAGCACATGAACTTCAAGAACCGATTGGTTCTTTCATCATGGCATCTATACTTTCTCCATGTTATGGCTATGGCTGATCTGTAGATGTACATTCTGGAGATACACCCCAAACTACAGATGGGTATGTGAAAGACCATCCTACAGTGTAACGGCATCCTCAGCCATGCACAACCTCTTATTAAAAATCCTCCGTGACCCAAAACAGAAAAAAATTGTATTCCTATAGCTTACAGCCTGTTGCCAAGGTGTTCGGCCACTTCAGAAGTGGCCGGTTTCCTAGGCAAGGAGTGTGCACTTGTCAGTAGAGATGAGCGAATCTGAACTGAGTCCGGTGCTGAACTCCGACTTCTCCTGGAAGAAGTCCGTTTTACAGTTCGGGAACCCAGGGAGAGGCGAGAGGATAATAGGGGAGTCGGGAACATTTTTTAAGTTCGGGTCCTCATCGATTTCAATGGGGTTCAGGTTCAGTTTGGGTAAAGTTCTGGTAGAAGAAATGAACTTTGGAATAAAGTTCGGTCGGGATCAGAACCCGAACTTGCTCAGGTCCGCTTATCCCCACCTGCACCTCCTGCATTGGAGAGCGGTGTTGTATAGAGGCACCATGCCGCCGCTCACTCCGCACACACAGAGGCCATATAATGAAATCACAGCAAGAAAGGAAAGTTGGATCCTCTCTAATATTAGGGCACAGGTGTGAAAGACAAAGCTCCGCAAGGTGGAGCTCGGGCCCAGAGGACTGCCGGGTTCTTACAGCTTACGTCTCACACAGACAGGCGTCAGGTCAGTCCGGCTATAATGTGCCGGGGTTTAGGTCGGCTAATCTGGGATTACACCATGCTTCACGAGTCAGAATATTTAATAGAACAGAAAGGCCTTGTCACTCCAGCATTATGCTATACGCTCTGCTCCTGCTACAGAGGGGCGGTGAGAGACACCGCGAAAGGAAGAGAACCACCAAAAGCTGGGGTCATGATTAACCGACACGGCACCAAACCTGTAAAGACCAGATCAGACTGTACGGAACGTCTTTAATAGGATCCTATTCACATAGTGCAGTGAAAAATGTGTTTGTGTGGCTTTCAGGGCATGCTTGATCAGTCAAGGTTTTGCAGAAGTTTTCTTCAAAAACTTAAAGGGAGTCTTTTACCTTGTTTTTGCCAACACATGGGAGCGGCATGATGTAGGGGCAAAGATCCTAACTTCACCGATGTATCACTTACTGAGCTGCTTGCTGCGGTTTTGATTAAAAATGTTTTTTTTTCTCTGCTGCAGATCTAATAGTTCTCTGAATGCTGAGCTTCATACAACCCCGCCCACACCACTGATTGGCAGCTTCCTGTGTACACTGTGCATAGGCAGAAAGCGGCCAATCAGTGGTGTGGGCGGGGTTATACAAAGCTGATGAATATGGAGGACTACATGGCAGCAGCTATACTAGTCTTCTAGTGATAATGAAAGCTACAAGAAACAACTACAAGCAATTAGCCCAGTAAGTGACATCACTGGAATCAGGGTCTCTGCCTCTACATTATGTTGCTCTCAGATTAGGTGGCAAATACCTGGTGAACTAGCGTCTTTAAAAAGGGGTTGTCCAGTTTCAACTATTTTAGCCCATAGGCGAAGTGATGTTTAAATAACTGACTGCAGCTAGAAGCACTGGAGTGTGAACACGACCCGAGGGCTTACTTGCATGGTGTGGTAAAATGATTCTGTTAACACAGCAAAATGCATACAAAACTAAATAAAAAAATATATATTTATATGCAGTTAAGGATTTCTTTTTGCTCACGCGGACAAAACTCTAGGCAGAGTTCACATGCAATGGAAGAGCTGCAGTCCTTGAACTTCGCGTCAAGGAGAACTATATTTCGAGTATAACAGCCGTTTTACCCATGGCTGATTGCAATGTACACAACGGTAAATTAAGTGGCCTGCATCACACAGTTTAAAGACCACAGCAGCAGCCTTCCTGTGGCTTCTGCCTGCGAGCACGTCAGCTGTGTGTGAATGCGGCCTTACAGATCCGCATCTCAAATCTGAAGAGCTCGGATGGAAGGATCGTTGGTTCCTATTATGCAGTTAGCTAAAGTACCGTAATCAAACTTGGGGGTCAAGTGATGACTAAGTGTTTGTGGCTTTGCTCAATACAAGTAAAATGAGTGAGGCCGAACACGTCTAGTTGGAATGTGGCGGGAAATATGTAAATCATAGTTGCAGTCACGCGCCCTGATTAATTGTGTGTACTGCCTGATCTGCACTCCAGCGGGCACCATCTTAGATGTTTGTTCTCCCTGGAAGAGGGTGAAAAAAATAAAGGAATTCAGAGAGGATGTTGTGTGACTTTTTGGCTTGGAATGATTTTGCCCCACAGGAGTGTTTTGTTTGTGTAGTGGGCTGTCCAGGTTTGGGGCTCAAGTATGCAGTAGTGTGACTACAGACTTGTGAATCCTCACAGTGAGCTCAGTGCTCACTGTCAAGATCCCCTGGTGATTTTATCTTTTTAATAATATTCTCAAAGTGCAGCATTACTACATGCACCATATGGATAAAAGTATTTGGTTACCTACAACAAGCCATTCTAAATCCATAGGCATCACCCAGCACTTTGCAGCTGTAAGAGCTCCCGTCCTTCTGGGAAGACTTTCTACAAGATTTTGGACGCAAATATGGGATATTTGTCCCATTCATACAGTAAAGTATTGGAGAGGTCAGATACAGACATTGGATGGGAGCACCTGGCTTCTAATCTTCATTCTAGGTCATTCCCAAAGTGTTGGCTAGAAATGAGGTCCGAGCTCTGTACGGCTAGTCAAGGTCTCCTGCACCAAACTCCCCCAATTATGCCTTTATGGACCTTGCTTTGTGCACTGGGCACAGTCTCGCTGGAACAAAAAATCCTCCCCAAACAGTTCTCACAGAGACGGAAGCTAGAATTGTCCAAAATGTCTTCTGCCAAAGTATTAAGAATTCCCTTAACAGCAACTAAAGGGCCGAAGCGTGAAAAACAAGCCCATATTATCCCCCTCCACCAAACTCTACAGCAGACACACTGTAGTAAGGAGGGCAACATTTTCCCGGCAATTGCCAAACCCAGACTCTTCCATCAGACACCAGAGATAGAAGTGTGATCCGTCACTGCACAGCCCAGAGATGGCCCACTGTATACCATTCCATCCGACGTTTATTGTGCTTGGTAATATAATGCAGCTGCCCAGACATGGAACCTCAGGCCATGAAGCTCCTAGCAGGGGCACAGTTTTTATGGTAAAGTTAATGCCAAAGGAGGTTTGGACTCTGCAGTAATGGAGTCAGCAGAGCGGTGGTGAATTCTGCCCTCTGCTCCTTCATGGCCGAGTTGCTTTGGTTCCTTCCGCTTCTCAGTGTCTCACAGGTGATGGGAGAAGATCTAGAAGGGAAGAAATGCCCTGCACGAACTTGTTACCCCGGTGGCTGCTATTACAGGACCGCGCGGTCATCGGAGAGCTCCGCACCACCGGCCATTCTGTCACATGTTAGTAGAGACAGACAGCATGGCAGGGGCCGGAGGTTATACACCGGGGGGAATGGGGCTGGATGTTATATACCAGGGGGGCAATGAGACTGAATCAAAAACTGGAATTCTGTAATTAAGTCACTTTTCTCCATATCATTATCAGTATACAGGTCGGACAGTTAGGACTTCAGGTAAGAGGAACGCCCACCACCGTGGAGCATCACCCACACAGGCTGTCCCTGCCACTTCCCCAGTGACCGAGACAAGAGATATATGGCTAAGGCACATGAGGCGGAGTATACGTACAGAGCTGGTCAGGATGTTATCCATGATTTATGGCTGTTGGGATCATCCACTATTGATTCATGTACGTTCCGATGTCATTCACAATCACGGCCTGGACATCATATATGGACCCATCTATCATACATATATGGCGGTGGATACGAGCGCGATCAGGGTCACGCACTGCACTGCCCTCCCCCACATCGGGGTCACGCACTGCCCTCCCCTACATCGGGGTCACGCACTGCCCTCCCTACATCGGGGTCACGCACTGCCTCCCCTACATCGGGGTCACGCACTGCCTCCCTCCCCTACATCGGGGTCACGCACTGCACTGCCCTCCCCTACACCGGGGGTCACGCACTGCACTGCCCTCCCCTACACCGGGGTCACGCACTGCACTGCCCTCCCCTACACCGGGGGTCACGCACTGCACTGCCCTCCCCTACACCGGGGGTCACGCACTGCACTGCCCTCCCCTACACCGGGGGTCACGCACTGCACTGCCCTCCCCTACACCGGGGGTCACACACTGCACTGCCCTCCCCTACACCGGGGGTCACACACTGCACTGCCCTCCCCTACACTGGGGGTCACCACTGCACTGCCCTCCCCTACACCGGGGGTCACACACTGCACTGCCCTCCCCTACACCGGGGGGGGGGTCACACACTGCACTGCCCTCCCTACACCGGGGGGTCACACACTGCACTACCCTCTCCTACACCGGGGTCACACACTGCACTGCCCTCCCCTACACCGGGGTTCACACACTGCACTGCCCTCCCCTACACCGGGGGGTCACACACTGAACTACCCTCCCCTACACCGGGGTCACACATTGCACTGCCCTCCCCTTCATCAGTGTCACACACTGCACTGCCCTCCCCTACATCGGGGGGTCACACACTGCACTGCCTCCCCTACATCGGGGTCACACACTGCACTGCCCTCCCCTACATCGGGGTCACACACTGCACTGCCCTACCCTACATCAGGGTCACACACTGCACTGCACTCCCCTACACCAGGGTCACACACTGCACTGCCCTCCCCTACACCGGCGGTCACACACTGCACTGCCCTCCCCTAAAACAGGGGTCACACTGCACTGCCCTCCCCTAAAACAGGGGGCACACTGCACTGCCCTCCCCTAAAACAGGGGTCACACTGCACTGCCCTCCCCTAAAACAGGGGTCACACTGCACTGCCCTCCCCTAAAACAGGGGTCACACACACTGCACATCCCAGCCCTCCTCCGGGGTCACACACTGCACTGCCCTCCCCTACATAGGGGTCACACACTGCACTGCACAGCCCTCCCCTCCTCCGGGGTCACACATTGCACAGCCCTGCCCTACACCGGGGTCACACACTGCACAGCCTTGCCCTTCACCGGGGTCACACACTACACTGCTCTCCTCCAGGGGCACACACTGCACAGCCCTACCCTTTTCTGGGGGGTACACTGTACAGCCCTGCCCTTTTCTGGGGGGTACACACTGTACAGCAATGCCCTTTTCTGGGGGGCACACACTGCACAGCCCTGCCCTTTTCTGGGGGGTACACACACTGCACTGCCCTCCCCTACACCGGGGGGTCACACACTGCACTACCCTCTCCTACACCGGGGGTCACACACTGCACTGCCCTCCCCTACACCGGGGTTCACACACTGCACTGCCCTCCCCTACACCGGGGGGTCACACACTGAACTACCCTCCCCTACACCGGGGTCACACATTGCACTGCCCTCCCCTTCATCAGTGTCACACACTGCACTGCCCTCCCCTACATCGGGGGGTCACACACTGCACTGCCCTCCCCTACATCGGGGTCACACACTGCACTGCCCTCCCCTACATCGGGGTCACACACTGCACTGCACTCCCCTACACCAGGGTCACACACTGCACTGCCCTCCCCTACACCGGCGGTCACTCACTGCACTGCCCTCCCCTAAAACAGGGGTCACACTGCACTGCCCCCCCCTAAAACAAGGGTCACACTGCACTGCCCTCCCCTAAAACAGGGGTCACACTGCACTGCCCTCCCTGCAACAGGGGTCATGCACATCCCAGCCCTCCTCCGGGGTCACACACTGCACTGCCCTCCCCTACATAGGGGTCACACACTGCACAGCCCTCCCCTCCTCCGGGGTCACACACTGCACAGCCCTGCCCTACACCGGGGTCACACACTGCACAGCCTTGCCCTTCACCGGGGTCACACACTACACTGCTCTCCTCCAGGGGCACACACTGCACAGCCCTACCCTTTTCTGGGGGGTACACTGTACAGCCCTGCCCTTTTCTGGGGGGTACACACTGTACAGCAATGCCCTTTTCTGGGGGGGGGCACACACTGCACAGCCCTGCCCTTTTCTGGGGGGTACACACTGTACAGCAATGCCCTTTTCTGGGGGGGCACACACTGCACAGCCCTGCACTTTTCTGGGGGGCACACACTGCACAGCCCTGCCCTTTTCTGGGGGGCACACATTGCACAGCCCTGCCCTTTTCTGGAGGGCACATACTGCACAGCCCAGCTCCTTTCTGGAGGGTACACACTGTACAGCCCTGCTCTTTTCTGGGGGGTACACACTGCACAGCCCAGCTCCTTTCTGGAGGGTACACACTGTACAGCCCTACCCTTTTCTGGGGGTACACACTGTACAGCCCTGCTCTTTTCTGGGGGGTACACACTGCACAGTCCTGCCCTTTTCTGGGGGGTACACACTGTACAGCCCTGCCCTTTTCTGGGGGGCACACACTGCACAGCCCTGCCCTTTTCTGGGGGGCACACACTGCACAGCCCTGCTCTTTTCTGGGGGGCACACACGAGCTGTACCACTGACAGCCTGCCCTTTTCTGGGGGGCACACACTGTACAGCGCTGCCCTTTTCTGGGGGGCACATACTGCACAGCCCTGCCCTTTTCTGGGGGCACACACTGTACAGCCCTGCCCTTTTCTGGGGGGCACACACTGTACAGCGCTGCCCTTTTCTGTGGGGCACATACTGCACAGCCCTGCCCTTTTCTGGGGGTTACACACTGTACAGCCCTGCCCTTTTCTGGGGGGCACACACTGCACAGCCCTGCTCTTTTCTGGGGGGCACACACTGCACAGCCCTGCCCTTTTCTGGGGGGGCACACACTGCACAGCCCTGCCCTTTCTGGGGGGTACACTGGATACAATGGCCTGGACATTACAATGTAAGTGCCCCCTAATTCTCAGCACCAGCCGTCCATACAGCACCATAAGCAGAGCGCCCCCTGCCGGCATCAGCACCAGTAACGGTCCCCGCTATGTAATGATGTCTGCTCTGTATGTGCCCGGCTCTGCCGAATACTCACAGTTCCTGATATCTGAGATAAACACGGCCAGGCCCCGCATCCCATCTCCCTTGGATACTGCAGGCATCTTCCCCAGAAAGAAGGGGGCAACGCCCGGACCCAACAAGAAGCGGAGGAGCCCCGGGCCGGTGAGCTGAGCTGTAACGTGACCGGGTTATGACTGATGCGTCTCCTCCGGCCCGGCGCGCCCCCGACGACACCTCGCACTGAGAGCAGGAGACGGGACCGCGCACTGAGCCGCAGAGATCGCGCCGGGGAGGGGGCGGGGGGGACATGTCACAGGAAGCGCGGTCACAGCGCCGCCTCCTCGGCTTATATAGAGGGGGCGTGGTTCTGTTGTGGACGTCACGTGATTGGACGAATAGCTACGCGAACATTTACATATGTGCATGTGATTCTGTCGGCTGTGGCTCCAGTCAGGTGCGGGTGTGCGGGTGTCCGCGGCGGGTGTGTGGCCATGGTATCGTTACTGGGTTAACCCTTCAAGGGATGGTCCACCTTTGGCATTTATATCATAATCGCACCAGGCATATATAGTTTGCTGAAACGTCTACTTTTATTTAATATGCAAATTAGGGCGCTGGTGCACACTGGGAGTGGTCAAAGAGGCCTTATTTGCATATTAAATACAAGTAGATTTATTTTGCAGCTGTTCAGTATGATTTTTACAGGGGGATACTCCCAAATATGAATAGTTCTGCATTTTTAGTGGCATTTTTGGGGGTGACAGACTCCCCGTAACTAAGAATCCATCGGGGCGCTCCTTCTGACCGTCTTAAAGTCTGAAGAGAGAGTTTGTAGCTCTCTTATGGCCAGAGTTGTCACAGGCCTGAGGCAGAGGGGCTTTTATCCTTCAGGAGTGGCTGAATTCTCACTTTTGTTAAAGGGGTTGTCAGGTTTGTCATGACAGCAGACTTCAGACCCCACCCAGTGTGTGTATGGCACGCAGTCAGGATTCTCCGGAGCCAACGGCTCTCAGCGACACTGGAGAATCCTGACTGCGTGTGATGTGCGCACTGTGTGGGTTCAGAAGTCTGCCTTCACTTAGAGCCACTGTAGACTTTCATGGGAAACCTGGAAACCCCTTTAAATGCTGTTTTCGGAGATTGACAGTAGCAGTTAAGTGGTTGAAGTGCTCCATTCGCTGCTGCTAGGCCCGATGAACACATCTGCACTCGGCCCGATATGCAAAGATTGCCATAGGTGACCTGATGCCAACTTGACAGCCTTAGGTCACAGACGACACTATAAATTGATCCGCAATGCTCGGACTCACCGTGGCTCTCCTGACCTGATCATGACAGCGGCATAGAAATACGTGCATTGTCACACTTGGGTTGGTATACTCGCCACCCCATTGTGCTCCAATTTCGGTCTGATTTATTCGGCCGTCCGGCTGCGCCCTTACAGGCATTCATGAAAACTGATCCGTACTGCACAGACATGTGAACTAGGCAGGTACCGGCTGTATTGCACAGTCGGCACCGGAAATGTATAGCACGGGCTCAGCTCCTGAGACTGCTCCATACACCTGCACCTGAGATGTAAAAGTACATCCTATGTCAAGAAGGGGTTATAAGTACAATATTTGCCAATAAATATAACTATAAAATAACTGTGGAGAGACGTAGGGATTAGTGATGAGTGAGTCTGCTCGGGTAAGGTGTTATCTGAGCATGCTCATGTCCTAATCGAGTATTTCAGCGTGCTTGAAAAATATGTTCAAGTCGCCGCTGCCTCATGTGTCTCATCTGTTCGACAGCCGCAACACATGCAGGGACTACCTGTTAGGCAATTCCTGCATGTGTTGCTGCTGTCGAACAGCCGCGAGACATGCAGCCGCAGGAACTTGAGCATTTTTTTCGAGCGCGCCGAAAATATTTGATTAGGACACGAGCATGCTCAGATAACACCTTATCTGAGCACACTCACTCATCACTACTAGGGATGCAATGCAATCTTTGATTTATAATTCTCAGTTGCAGATTTTGCAACTTTCTACATTTCCATCAGGGCTTGTAATTATGCAGGTAGCCGCACATGCTTACTTCTACACGTATAAACTGAAATGGAATGATAGGGTTAATTCTGCGCTGCCGGTAGATCAAGGATGGAAGAGGAGAATGCGGTTTATTTGTCAACACATTTCGAAGTTACAAACTTCATCAGGACAAATCACCGCGGTTTGTCCTGATGAAGAAATTTGGAATTCTCGAAACGCATTGACAAATAAACCGCATTCTCTTCTTCCATCATTGATCTACCGGCAGCGCAGAATTAACCCTATAATGCCATTTCAATTGTTATTTTAGCCTTTGGGCCTGCAGCAGCCTTGAGCCTGTTAGTGGTTGTGGTTACACAGCCATACCAGGTGAGTACCATTTGCCTTTTGGTCTCCCCATTGTCACTCTGATAAAACCCTATTGCGCTTATTGTAATTTCAGTTCTGCCTGCATCTACACATATCTGATCAATTTTTGTCCCATCAGACCAATACAGACGTAAATTGACGTGTGCGAGTGTGGAGCCCCGTCCTTCGCCGTACCATGGACCCTCACGTTAATGGCAGTCCATCGTTTCGAAATCTTGCTAATCTACCAAATGACTTTTTAGAGCAGGAGAAGTTAGTGTACTATTATAAAGGAGGTAATCAGAAAGCAGGTGAATTCCAGCAGGATCCACAGGAAGGTAATCAGAAAGCAGGTGAATTCCAGCAGGATCCACAGGAAATCTTGATTGCTTAAAAAAATTACTTTTATTCGTGTCATAAAATCAGAACGAATTATGTTCAATGCAAAAGAAGCACTAACAGCACAACACACATGGCAGCGTAATCCAGCGCGTTTCTACTCTAGGTCTTAATCATGGTACCATGAGTCGAAACGCGTTGGATTATTTTTTAAGCAATCAAGATTTCCTGTGGATCCTGCTGGAATTCACCTGCTTTCTGATTACCTCCTTTGTGGCTGCTCAGCCCAGTCCGTGCGGGACCAGGAACTTGGAACTATGGATAATCTGGGTGAGCTGATGAACTTTCATTCTTTTCTACTATTATAAAGGATACATAATAACGCGACATCTCCTGCACCGAAATTTGGATTTTATTGATATGCAAATTAGGTAATTTGGTGCATTGATGGGCATGATTAGTACACTTGCACTGTGTGGCTTCTCTTCGTTTCTCCCCTTCGCACTGACCCCATTTCTCCAGAGAGGATCTGCAGCATAATGCCACTTCCAGTCAATCAAGAAGCAGGCGCGGAGATGGAGGAGAGAAGCAAGGAGGAGCCACGGACTGCAAGTGCACTGATATGCCCACAAATGCACTTGAGAAACTAATTTGCATATAATTAAAAAAAAAACACATTGTAAGTAGAAGCAGCTCCTAATGAATTGCAAAATTAAATGCCGAAAAAATACAGTGCTGGCTTCAATATACATATAATCAATTATCAAAAAGGTTTTTGGAACCAATTGTGGGGGAGAGAGATAAATGGTTCAAAGTGTATAGTATTCAATGACCTAACTCTCCTATCCTGCAATCCCCAGAAGTTCATGAACTAGCAACAAACATTGTATCAGCAAAGTGCATGTACTCATAAATAACAACTACAACACTTACCCATCTTAACCCCTTCATGACCCAGCCTATTTTGACCTTAAAGACCTTGCCATTTTTTGCAATTCTGACCAGTGTCCCTTTATGAGGTAATAACTCAGGAACGCTTCAACGGATCATAGCAATTCTGAGACTGTTATTTCGTGACATATTGGGCTTCATGTTAGTGGCAAATTTAGGTCGATAATTTTTGCGTTTATTTGTGAAAAAAAATGGAAATTTGGGGAAAATGTTAAAAATTTCGCAATTTTCAAATTTTGAATTTTTATTCTGTTAAACCAGAGAGTTATGTGACACAAAATAGTTGATAAATAACATTTCCCACATGTCTACTTTACATCAGCACAATTTTGGAAACAATTTTTTTTTTGTTAGGAAGTTATAAGGGTTAAAAGTTGATCAGCGATTTCTCATTTTTACAACAGAATTTACAAAACCATTTTTTTTAAGGACCACCTCTCATTTAAAGTCACTTTGAGGGGTCTATATGGCAGAAAATACCCAAAAGTGACACCATTATAAAAAATGCACCCCTCAAGCTACACAAAACTACATTCAAGAAGATTATTAACCCTTCAGGTGCTTCACAGGAACTAAAGCAACGTGGAAGGAAAAAATGGACATTTTAATTTTTCCAACAAAAAATTTTTTTAGCATCCATTTTTTCATTTTTACATGGGCATCAGGATAAAATGGATCCTAAAATTTGTTGGGCAATTTCTCCTAAGTACACAGATGTGGTCATAAACCACTGTTTGGGCGCATGGCAGGGCTCAGAAGGGATGGAGCGCCATTTGACTTTTTGAATGGAAAATATGCTGGAATATTTAGCGGTTGCCATGTCGCATTTGGAGAGTCCCTGTGTGCCTAAACATTGGAGCTCCCCCACAAGTGACCCATTTTGGAAACTAGACCCCCCCAAGGAACTTATCTAGATGCATAGTGAGCACTTTGAACCCCAGGTGCTTCACAAATTGATCCGTAAAAAAAAGAAAGTACTTTTTTTTCACAAAAATTTTAGCCTGTTTTTTCAGTTTCACATGGGCAACAGGATAAAATGGATCCTAAAATTTGTTGGGCAATTTCTCCTGAGTACACAGATACCTCGTATGTGGTCATAAACCACTGTTTGGGGCACGGCAGGGCCCAGAAGGGAAGGAGTGCCATTTGTCTTTTTGAATGGAAAATTATCTCCAATCGTTAGCGGACACCATGTCGCGTTTTGAGAGCCCCTGTGTGCCTAAACAGTGAAAAAAAACCACATGTGACACCATTTTGGAAACTAGACCCCTTATGGAACTTATCTAGATGTGTTGTAGATGTTGCAGATGCTAGGATGGATGGGGTGCTGGTAGGGGGCAAATGCTAGAGTTGAAGTGCTTCTGGTAGGGGGCTGATGCTAGAATGGATAGGCTCCTGGTAGGGGACAGATGCTAGAATTGATGGGCGCCTGGTAGGGGGCAGATGCTTGGATGGATGAGCTGCTGGTAGGGAGCAGATGATGGAATGGAAGGGCTACTGGTACGAGGTAGATGCTAGACTGGATGGGCTGCTGGTAGGGGAAGATGCTAGAATGGATGGGCTGCTGGTAGGAGACAGATGCTGGGATGGATGGGGTCCAGGTATTGGGGCAGATGCTATAATGGATGGGCTGCTGGTAGGGGAGCAGATGCTAGAATGAATGGGCTGCGTGTTGGGGGAAATGCTAGAAAGGATGGGCTGCGTGTTGGGGGTAAATGTTAGAATGGATGGCTGCTGGTAGGGGGCAGGTGCTTGAATGTATTGGCTGCTGGCAGGAGGCAAATGCTAGAATGGATGGGCTGCTGGTAGGGTGCAGATGCTAGACTGGATGGGCTGCTGGTAGGGAGGCAGAAGCTAGACTGGATGGGCTCCTGGTAGGGGGGCAGATGCTAGAATGGATGGGCCGCTGGTAGGAGGCAGATGCTATAATGGATGTGCTGCTGGTATGGGGCTGATGCTAGAATGGATTGGCTGCTGGTACGTGGCCGATGCTAAAATGGATTGGCTGCTGGTAAGGGGCAGATGCTAGAATGGATGGGCTGGTGGTAGGAGGCAGATGCTAGAATGGATAGGCTGCTGGTAGGCGGCAAATGCTAGAATGGATGGGCTCCTGGTAGGGGGGCAGATGCTAAATGGATGGTTTCCTGGTAGGGAGGCAGATGCTAGAATGGATGGTCTGCTGGTAGGGGCTGATGCTAGAATGGATAGACTCCTGGTAGAGGGCAGATGCTAGAATGGATGGGCTGATGGTAGGAGGCAGATGCTAGAATGGATGGGCTGCAGGTAGGGGGACAGATGCTATAATATAAGGGCTGCTGGTAGGGGGCTGATGCTAGAATGGATGGGCTCATGGTAGGGAGGCAGATGCTAGAATGGATGGGCTGCTTGTAATAGGCAGATGCTAGAATGGATGGGCTGCGTGTAGGGACAAATGCTAGAATGGATGGGCTGCTGGTAGGATGCAGATGCTAGAATGGATGGGCTGCATGTAGGGGCAAGTGCTAGAAAGGATGGGCTGCAGGTCGGGGCAGATGCTAGAATGGATGGGTTTCAGGTAAGGCGCAGATGCTAGAATAGATGGGCTGCAGGTAAGGCGCAGATGCTAGAATGAATGGGCTGCTGGTAGGGGGCAGATGCTAGAATCGATGGGCTTCTGGTAGGGGCAGATGTTAGAAGGGATGGGCTGCTGGTTGGGGCAGATGCTAGAAGGGATAAGCTGCTGATAGGGGGCAGATGCTAGAATGGATGGGTCGCTGGTTGGGGGCAGGTGCTAGAATGGATGGGCAACTGGTAGGGGGTGCATGCTAGAATGGATGGTCTGCTGGAAGAAGGCAAATGATAGAATGGATGGGCTGCTAGTAGGGGGCAGATGCTAGAATGGATGGGTTGCTGGTAGGGTGCAGATGCTAGAATGGATTGGCTCCTCGAAGAGAGGCAGATGCTAGAGTGGATAGTCTGCTGGTAGAGGGCAAATGCTAGAATGTATGGGCTGCTGGTAGGGGGGTCAGATGCTAGAATGGATGGTGTACTTTTAGGGGGCAGGTACTAGAATGGATGGGCTACTGGAAGTGCTAAGATGCTAGAATGGATGGTCTGCTTGTAGAGGGCAAATGCTAGAATAGATGAGCTGCTGATGGGCGGCAAATGCTAGAATGGATGGTGTGCTGGTTGAGGGCAAATGTTAGATTGGATGGGCTCCTGGAAGAGGGGAAGATGCTAGAATGGATGGGCTGCAGGTAGGGGCAGATGCTAGACTAGATGGGCTGCAGGTAGGGGCTGATGCTAGATTGGATGGGCTCCTGGTAGGGGACAAATGCTGGAATGGAAGTGCTTCTGGTAGGGGGCTGATGCTGAATGGATGGTCTCCTGGTGGGGGGCTGTTGCTAGAATTGATGGTCTCCTGGTGTGGGGCAGATGCTAGAATGGATGGGCCACTGGTAGGGGGTAGATGCTAGAATGGATGGTCTGCTGGAAGAAGGCAAATGCAATAATTGATGGGCTCTTGGAAGAGGGGCAGATGCTTGAATGATGGGCTGCTGGTAGGGGGCTGATGCTAGAATGGATGGGCTCCTGGTAGGGGGGCAGATGCTAGAATGGTTGGGCTGTTGGTAGGATGCAGATGCTAGAATTGATGGGCTCCTGGTAGGGGTGCAGATGCTAGGATGGATGGGCTGCTGGTAGGGGGCTGATGCTAGATTGGATGGGCTCCTGGTAGGGGGCAAATGCTAGAATTGAAGTGCTTCTGGTAGGGGGCTGATGCTAGAATGGATGGGCTCCTGGTAGGGGACAGATGTTAGAATTGATGGGCGCCTGGTAGGGGCAGATGCTTGGATGGATGGGCTGCTGGTAGGGGGCAGATGATGGAATGGAAGGGCTACTGGTATGGGGTAGAAGCTAGACTGGATGGGCTGCTGGTAGGGGAAGATGCTATAATGGATGGGCTGCTGGTAGGGGGCAGATGCTAAAATGGAATGGCTCCTGGAAGAGGGGCAGATGCTAGAATGGATGGGCTGCTGGTAGGAGGCAGATGCTGGGATGGATGAGGTCCAGGTATTGGGGCAGATGCTATAATGGATGGGCTGCTGGTAGGGGAGGAGATGCTAGAATGGATAAGCTGCGTGTTGGGGGTAAATGCTAGAATGGATGGGCTGCGAGTTGGGGTAAATGCTAGATTGCATGGGCTGCTGGTAGGGGCAGATGCTTGAATGGATTGGCTGCTGGCAGGAGGCAAATGCTAGAATGGATGGGCTGCTGGTAGGGGCACAGATGATTGCTAGAAGAATGGATGGCACTTTACCAGCAGCCCAGTCATTCTAGCATCTGCCCCTCCTACCAGCAGCCCATACATTCTAGCATCTGCTGACCCTACCAGCAGCTCATCCAATCTAGCACCTGCCCCCCCTAGCAGCAGCCCATCCATTCTAGCATCTGCCCCCCACCAGCAGCCCATCCATTCTAGCATCTGCCCCCCACCAGCAGCCCATCCATTCTAGCATCTGCCCCCCCTACCAGCAGCCCATCCATTCTAGCTTCTGCCCCCCTACCAGCAGCCCATCCAGTCTAGCATCTCGCCCCCCTACCAGCAGCCCATCCAGTCTAGCATCTGGCCCCCCCTACCAGCAGCCCATCCAGTCAAGCATCTGGCCCCCCAACCAGCAGCCCATCCAGTGTAGGATCAGGCCCCCTACCAGCAGCCCATCCAGCCTAGCATATGGCCCCCCTACCTGCAGCCCATCCAGTATAGCATCTAACCCCCCTACCAGCAGCCCTTCCATTCTAGGGGCCAGATGCTAGACTGGATGGGCTCCTGGTAGGGGGGGGGCCAGATGCTAGACTGGATGGGCTGCTGGTAGTAGGGTCAGATGCTAGACTGGATGGGCTATTGGTGCCATTGGGCCTGATTCAGTTATAACATGTTTTAAATTTTCTCCTGAAGTAATACAGATACAACTCAACCTCTTTGAATCTTCTTAGGGACGACAAGAGGAGCAGGAATAACTCAAAAATTTCAACTTTGAACAACCCTGACAAAAGTTATGGCCAGTGGTTTGACATAGTGTTTCACATTCATTGGTGCCATTGGGCCTGATTCAGTTATATCATGTTTTCAATTTTCTCCTGAAGTAAGACAGATTCGAACTCAACCTCTTTGAATCTTGTTAGGGACGACTAGAGGAGCAGGAATAACCCAAAAATTTCAACTTTGAACAACCCTGACAAAAGTTATGGCCAGTGGTTTGACATAGTGTTTCACATTCATTGGTGCCATTGGGCCTGATTCAGTTATAACATGTTTTCAATTTTCTCCTGAAGTAAGACAGAGACGAACTCAACCTCTTTGAATCTTGTTAGGGACGACAAGAGGAGCAGGAATAACCCAAAAATTTCAACTTTGAACAACCCTGACAAAAGTTATGGCCAGTGGTTTGACATAGTGTTTCACATTCATTGGTGCCATTGGGCCTGATTCAGTTATAACATGTTTTCAATTTTCTCCTGAAGTAAGACAGATATGAACTCAACCTCTTTGAATCTTGTTAGGGACGACTAGAGGAGCAGGAATAACCCAAAAATTTCAACTTTGAACAACCCTGACAAAAGTTATGGCCAGTGGTTTGACATAGTGTTTCACATTCATTGGTGCCATTGGGCCTGATTCAGTTATAACATGTGTTCAATTTTCTCCTGAAGTAAGACAGATTCGAACTCAACCTCTTTGAATCTTGTTAGGGACGACTAGAGGAGCAGGAATAACCCAAAAATTTCAACTTTGAACAACCCTGACAAAAGTTATGGCCAGTGTTATGTTTCGGTAGCTGAGGAGGACAGGAACAACAGCAGGGCAGCCGAACACCTGAGATGTTGGTAACTGATGGGTTGCAGATTCCTAAACTAACAACACAACTAGAGGTAGCCGTGGAGCGTTCCTACGTTGATCCTAGACGCCTCGTCACAGCCTGAGAGATAACTACACCTAAAGGCAGAAAGATGAAAGCTATCTGCCCCGGAGCAGATCGCCAAAGAAAATAGGAAGCCCCCAAACATATAATGGCGGTTAGACAAGATGAAAATACAACCATAGGCAGAAAATAGACTGAGCAAACGCTGGGCCACAAGCTGACTAAATAGGATAGGACAGGAGAGATTACTTTCTGCAACCCAGAAAACCCTACAAAAATCCAACAATTGTGATTACAATAATACTGAGATCACACGATCTCGCCACCCACTAAATCAGAGCTCAGTGTGAACAAAAACCAAGCCGCAGCCGCTGAAAAAACAGGAAAAAGCAAATGAGCAAATAACAGTGGCTGCAGATAAACTGTGAGGAGCTCAGGCCCCAGGAGGGGACCTGGCTGACCTCCACAAAAGTGCAGAAAACAATGCAAAAAGCAAGCACAAAAAGAAAAGCAAAAAATATCTTATCTGAAAGCAGGAGATGCAGGCAAGACTCCAGCAAACTTCCAAATGAACCAGGAACCACAATTGAGACAAGAACAATTGATCACCGGCAACCATCATGGGAGGGAACCTCCCTTATATCAGACCAGTCAGTAAACCCAGATTGCCACTCCTCGCTGAAAGGTTCAGTACTGTCTGTAACCACCAGAGGGAGCCTCTGCTCAGAAACCATCTCTAGCACATTCATAACAGGCCAGTGGTTTGACATAGTGTTTCACATTCATTGGTGCCATTGGGCCTGATTCAGTTATAACATGTTTTCAATTTTCTCCTGAAGTAAGACAGATTTGAACTAAACCTCTTTGAATCTTGTTAGGGACCACTAGAGGAGCAGGAATAACCCCAAAATTTCAACTTTGAACAACCCTGACAAAAGTTATGGCCAGTGGTTTGACATAGTGTTTCATATTCATTGGTGCCATTGGTGTTGTGAATGTTTTGGAAATGAATTCTGAGCAGAAGCTCCCTATGGTGGTTACAAACAGTACTGAACCATTCAATGAGGATTGGCAATCAGGAGTCACAGAGTGACTTGATATAAGGGAGGTTCACTCCCATCATGGTTGCCGGTGATCAATTGTTCTTGTCTCAACTGTGGTTCCTGGTTCACTTGGAAGCTTGCTGAGTCTTGCCTCTTCTTCTGCTTTCTGATAAGATATTTTCTGTTTTTGTTTCTGTGCTTACCATTTGCATATTTCTCTGCATTTCTGTGAGGTTAGCCAGGTTCCCCCCCGTGGGTTTGGGCTCCTCTCAGTTCCGCCAGAGCCACTGTTATTTGTTCATTTGCCTTTTCCAGTTTTTCAGCGGCTGCGGCTTAGTTTTGTTACACCAGAGAACTGATTTAGGACTGCCCATTTTCGGAATTTCTGACAGTATAACTCATTGCGTTTTCGAAACTCATGACGCTGTGCCCCAGAAGCCACTCTATCACACGTTTTAATTTTGTGGTTTCCTATCTTCCTGGCACTAAGAATGTTAAGGCGGATGCCCTCTCGAGGAGTTTCCTTGTGGACTCTCCTGAGATATACTGTCAGAAATTCCGAAAATGGGCAGTCCTAAATCAGTTCTCTTTTGTAACAAAACTAACCTCACAGAAATGCAGAGAAATGTGCAAATAGTAAGCACAAAAACAAAAGCAGAAAATATCTTATCTGAAAGCAGAAGAGGCAAGACTCAGCTAGCTTCCAAGTGAACCAGGAACCACAGTTGAGACAAGAACAATTGATCACCGGCAACGATGATGTGAGGGAACCTCCCATATATCAAGCCACTCTGATTGCCAATCCTCATTGAATGGTTCAGTACTGTTTGTAACCACCAGAGGGAGCTTCTGCTCAGAATTCATTTCCAAAACATTAACAACACATTGGGCCTGATTCAGTTATAACATGTTTTCAATTTTCTCCTGAAGTAAGACAGATTTGAACTCAACCTCTTTGAATCTTGTTAGGGACGACTAGAGGAGCAGGAATAACCCAAAAATTTCAACTTTGAATAACCCTGACAAAAGTTATGGCCAGTGGTTTGACATAGTGTTTCACATTCATTGGTGCCCTTGGGCCTGATTCAGTTATATCATGTTTTCAATTTTCTCCTGAAGTAAGACAGATTCAAACTCAATCTCTTTGAATCTTGTTAGGGATGACTAGAGGAGCAGGAATAACCCAAAAATTTCAACTTTGAACAACCCTGACAAAAGTTATGCCCAGTGGTTTGACATAGTGCTTCACATTCATTGGTGCTATTGGGCCTGATTCAGTTATAACATGTATTCAATTTTCTCCTTAAGTAAGACAGATTCGAACTCAACCTCTTTGAATCTTGTTAGGGACGACTAGAGGAGAAGGGCTAACCCAAAAATTTCAATTTGAACAACCCTGACAAAAGTTATGGCCAGTGGTTTGACATAGTGTTTCACATTCATTGGTGCCATTGGGCCTGATTCAGTTATAACATGTTTTCAATTTTCTCCTGAAGTAAGACAGATTCAAACTCAACCTCAAGCTCCGCCCCCTTTGGTCAGATCACTCTCAAACTTGCTGTGCCCCTTAGTTATGACCCCCACAACAATCTTGTTATGGATGACTAGAGGAGCAGGAACTTTGAACAACCCTGACAAAAGTTATGGCCAGTGTTATGTTTCGGTAGCTGAGGAGTACAGGAACAACAGCAGGGCAGCATTGTTGTTGGGGTCATAATTAAGGGGCACAGCAAGTTTGAGAGTGATCTGACCAAAGGGGGCGGAGCTATGACCCCCCAAAGTGGGCACCCCTCCCCATTTTAGGGGAAACCCCTCGTTTGCACCCCCATAACTTTGCGAGAAAAATAGCTAGAGACTTGCAAATGGGTGGGCATGTACCCCTATATGTCTACTACATGCCACCAAGATTTGTGTTGATTGGCACAAGGGGGGCTGAACGGCACCCCCCCAAAGGCCCCCCAAAGTAGGCCCTTTTAATGGCGCTTGCCCAGGTGGACTATATCGGCATTTGACCCGGTTTTGACCCCCAAAAACGCCTCCCAGCACAATAGTCGGGAATATTCAGCATTTTTTTTCACACTGGATCCAATGGCACCATTTGCAAGTCTCTAGCTATTTTTCTCGCAAAGTTGTTGGGGTGCAAACGAGGGGTATCGCCTTAAATGGGGCAGGGGTGCCCACTTTGGGGGTCATAGCTCCGCCCTCTTTGGTCAGATCACCCTCAAACTTTCTGTGCCCCTTAGTTATGACCCCCACAACAACACTGGGGTGTCAGTTTGAATTCTTAAAAAATTGCCAAAAATGACATAATGACATAAGTGACGGGGGTTATCGATTTTATCAAAAATGACATTTTTTGGGGAATTCAAAGTGACACCCCAGCATTGTTGTGGGGGTCATAACTAAGGGGCACAGATAGTTTGAGGGTGATCTGACCAAAGGGGGAGGAGCTATGACCCCCCAAAGTGGGCACCCCTGCCCCATTTAAGGCGATACCCCTCGTTTGCAGCCCCATAACTTTGCGAGAAAAATAGCTAGAGACTTGCAAATGGTGCCATTGGATTCAGGTGAAAAAACAATGCAGAATCTTCCAGATCATTGTGCTGGGAGGCGTTTTTGGGTCTCAAAACCGGGTCAAAAGCCGAGATATATCCCCTGGGCAAGCGCCATTAAACGGGCCTACTTTGGGAGCCTTAGGGGGGGTGCCGTTCAGCCCCCCTTGTGCCAATCAACACAAATCTTGGTGGGCATGTAGTAGTAATATAGCGGGTTTATGCCCACCCATTTGCAAGTCTCTAGCTATTTTTCTCGCAAAGTTATGGGGGTGCAAACGAGGGGTATCCTGTTATGAATGTGCTAGAGATGGTTTCTGAGCAGAGGCTCCCTCTGGTGGTTACAGACAGTACTGAACCTTTCAGCGAGGAGTGGCAATTTGGAATCACGGACTGGTCTGATATAAGGGAGGTTCCCTCCCATGATGGTTGCCGGTGATCAATTGGTCTTGTCTCAATTGTGGTTCCTTGTTCATTTGGAAGTTTGCTGGAGTTCTGCCTGCATCTCCTGCTTTCACTGCTTTCAGATAAGATATTTTTTGCTTTTCTTTTTGTGCTTGCTTTTTGCATTGTTTTCTGCACTTTTGTGGAGGTCAGCTCCTCACAGTTTTTCTGCAGCCACTGTTATTTGCTCATTTGCTTTTTCCTGTTTTTTTCAGCAGCTGCGGCTTGGTTTTTGTTCACACTGAGATCTGATTTAGTGGGTGGCGAGATCATGTGATCTCAGTATTTTTGTAATCAGAATTGTTGGATTTTTGTAGGGTTTTCTGGGTTGCAGAAAGTAATCTCTCCTGTCCTATCCTATTTAGTCAGCTTGTGTCCCCAGCGTTTGCTCAGTCTATTTTCTGCCTATGGTTGTATTTTCATCTTGTCTAACCGCCATTATATGTTTGGGGGCTTCCTATTTTCTTTGGGGATCTGCTCCAGGGCAGATAGCGTTTATCTTTCTGCCTTTTGGTGTAGTTATCTCTCAGGCTGTGACGAGGCGTCTAGGATCAACGTAGGAACGCTTCACGGCTACCTCTAGTTGTGTCGTTAGTTTAGGAATCTGCAACCCATCAGTTACCAACATCTCAGGTGTTCGGCTGCCCTGCTGTTGTTCCTGTCCTCCTCAGCTACCGAAACATAACAGTATCACCAGCCATAACTGAAAATTATATGGTACTCACAGAAGGGAAAAGAAAGTGTGGAAAGAAAAAAGTTGTCAGAGTTGTCAGAGATTTTTTTTTTTCTGTCTGTTGCACTTTTTCCCTCTTTTTCTCTGGGTGCTGAGGAGGATTTTTTTTTTCTCTCAATGGAGTTTGCACAGTTGTCTGGCCGTGTGGATCAGCTTGCCACTGAGGTTCGGAGTATTTCTACCTATCTTGCTGGGTTGCCGGTTGTGGAATCTAGGATTCCCATGCCAGATTTGTTTTTGGGGGATCGGGCTAAATTTCTGAATTTCAAAAATAACTGTAAGTTGTTTTTTGCCTTAAAGCCTAAGTCTTCAGGTAACGCAGCACAGCAGGTTCAAATTGTCATCTCTCTCCTGCGCGGCGATCCTCAGGATTGGGCTTTTTCCCTGACACCTGGGGATCGTGTTTTGAATGATATTGATGCATTTTTTCTGGCTCTGGGTTTATTTTACGATGAACCTAATGTCACTGATCAAGCTGAAAAAACCTTGTTGGCATTAAATCAGGGTCTTGAAGACGCTGAGTTGTACTGTCAGAAATTCCGAAAGTGGGCAGTCCTGACCAAATGGAATGATGATGCTTTGGCAGCCCTTTTTCGGAAGGGGCTGTCAGAAAATGTAAAGGATGTTATGGTTGGATTCCCTGCTCCCTCTGGTCTCAATGATTCTATGTCATTGGCTATTCAAATTGACAGACGTTTGTGTGAGCGCAGAGGTATGCGTGAGATAGTGTTGCCTTGTGAGCCAGCTTCTGTGCCCATGCAGTGTGATAGAATGACTTCTGGGGCTCAGCGTCATGAGTTTCGAAAGCGCAATGGGTTATGTTTCTACTGTGGTGATGCCTCTCATGCTATTTCAGTCTGCCCTAAGCGGGGAAGACGTTTTGCACGCTCAGTTGTCTTGGGTAGTGTTCAGACTAAATTTCTGTTGACTGTTACCCTGATTTGCTCCCTGTCCACATTTTCTGCTCAGGCTTTTGTTGATTCAGGAGCAGCTATTAACCTGATGGATTTTGATTTTGCCAAACGTTGTGGGTTTCCCATGATACCCCAGCGGAAGTCTATTCCCCTACTGGGCATTGATTCTACCCCTTTGGTGGAGAATAAACCCCAGTTTTCTACTCAGGTGATAATGAGGGTTGAACCAGATTATCAGGAGAGTTGCAAATTCTCGTGCTGTATAATCTGCATGACATTATTGTACTAGGTTTCCCTTGGTTACAGTCTCATAATCCTGTTTTGGATTGGAAATCTGTGTCTGTGACCAGTTGGGGCAGCCAATGTGTTAATTCCGACACTCCTGTTTTTTCTGCCTCTCCCAAGTCTCAGGATGTTCCTGACTTTTTGACTGATTTTTCGGATTTATTTAGTGAAAGTAAATCTGCATCTTTGCCCCCTCACAGGAGCTACGATTGCGCTATTGAATTAGTGCCTGGTGTTATGAATGTTTCAGAAATGAAATTCTGAGCAGAAGCTCCCTCTGGTGGTTACAAACGGTACTGAACCATTCAATGAGGATTGGCAATCAGGATTCACGGACTGGCTGGATATAAGGGAGGTTTCCCCCCATCATGGTTGCCGGTGATCAATTGTTCTTGTCTCAACGTTGTTTCCTGGTTCACTTGGAAGCTTGCTGA
>JARQOD010000010.1:80651369-80845618 GCA_033576555.1 Oophaga sylvatica | reverse complement strand
CCCATCCTAACAGCAGACCATCGAGTCTAACATCTGGCCCCCCTACCAGCAGCCCATCCTGTCTAGCATCTGGCCCCCTACCAGCAGCCCATCCAGTCTATCACCTGCCCCCCCCTACCAGCAGCCCATCCAGTTTAGCATCTGCCCATCCTACCAGCAGCCCATCCAGTCTAGCCTCTTGCCCCCCTACCAGCAACCCATCCAGTCTAGAATCTGGCCCCCCTACCAGCAGCCCATCCAGTCTAGCATCTGTCCCCCTACCAGCAGCCCATCCAGTCTAGCATCTGGCCCACCTACCAGCAGCCCATACAGTCTAGCATCTGGCTGCCCTACCAGCAGCCCATTCAGTCGAGCATCTGCCCATCCTACCAGCAGCCCATCCAGTCTAGCATCTGGCTCCCCTACCAGCAGCCCATCCAGTCTAGCATCTGGCCCCCCCTACCAGCAGCCCAAACAGTCCAGCATCTGTCCCCCCCCTACCAGAAGCCCATCAAGTCTAGCATCTGGCCCCCCCTCCAAGCAGCCCATCCAGACTAGCATCTGGTCCCCATACCAGTAGCCCATCCAGTCTAGCATCTGCCCCCTACCAGCAGCCCATCAAGTCTAGCATCTGGCCCCCCCTACCAGCAGCCCATCCAGTCTAGCATCTGGCCCCCATACCAGTAGCCCATCCAGTCTAGCATCTGCCCCCCACCAGCAGCCCATCCAGTCTAGCATCTGGCCCCCTACCAGCAACCCATCCAGTCTAGCATCTGGCCCCCCTACCAGCAGCCCATCCAGTCTAGCATCTAGCCCCCCTACTAGCAACCCATCCAGTTTAGCATCTGGCACCCCCTTACCAGCAGCCCATCCAGGCTACCATCTGGCCCCCCCTATTAGCAGCCCATCCAGTCTATCATCTGGCCCCCCTACCAGCAGCCCTTCCAGTCTAGCATCTGGCCCCCCTACCAGCAGCCCATCCAGTCTATCATCTGGCCCCCTACCAGCAGCCCTTCCAGTCTAGCATCTGGTCCCCTCCTACCAGCAGCCCGTCCAGTTTAGCATCTGCCCATCCTACCAGCATCCCATCCAGTCTAGCCTCTTGCCCCCCTACCAGCAACCCATCCAGTCTAGCATCTGGCCCCCCCTACCAGCAGCCCATCCAGTCTAGCATCTGGCCCCCCTACCAGCAGCCCATCCAGTCTAGCATCTGGCCCCCTACCAGCAGCCCATTCAGTCGAGCATCTGCCCATCCTACCAGCAGCCCATCCAGTCTAGCATCTGGCTCCCCTACCAGCAGCCCATCCAGTCTAGCATCTGGCCCCCCCTACCAGCAGCCCAACCAGTCCAGAATCTGGCCCCCCCTACCAGCAGCCCATCCAGTCTAACATCTAGCCCCCCTACTAGCAGCCCATCCAGTTTAGCATCTGGCACCCCCTTACCAGCAGCCCATCCAGGCTAGCATCTGGCCCCCTTACCAGCAGCCCATCCTGTCTAGCATCTGACCCCCCTACCAGCAGCCCATCCAGTCTAGCATCTGGCCCCCCCTACCAGCAGCCCATCCAGTTTAGCATCTGGCCCCCCCAACCAGCAGCCCATCCAGTCTAGCATCTGGACCCCCTACCAGCAGCCCATCTAGTCTACCATCTGCCCCCCCCCTACTAGCAGCCCATCCAGTCTAGCATCTGGCCCCCCTACCAGCAGCCCATCCAATCTAGCATCTGGCCCCCCTATCGACAGCCCATCCAGTCTAGCATCTAGCCCCCCTACCAGCAACCAATCCAGTCTAGCATCTGGCCCCCCTACCAGCAGCCCATCCAATCTAGCATCTGGCCCCCCTATCGACAGCCCATCCAGTCTAGCATCTGGCCCCCCTACCAGCAGCCCATCCAGTCTAGCATCTGACCCCCTACCAGCAGCCCATCCAGGCTAGCATCTGCCCCCCCTAACAGCAGCCCTTCCAGTCTAGCATCTGACCCCCCTACCAGCAGCCCTTCCAGTCTAGCATCTGGCCCCCCCTACCAGCAGCCCATCCAGTCTAGCATCTAGCCCCCCTACCAGCAGCCCATCCAGTCTAGCATCTGGCCCCCCTACCAGCAGCCCATCCAGTCTAGCATCTGGCCCCCTACCAGCAGCCCATCCAGTCTAGCATCTGGCCCCCCTACCAGCAGCCCATCCAGTCTAGCATCTAACCCCCCTACCTGCAGCCCATCCAGTCTAGCATCTGCCCATCCTACCAGCAGCCCATCCAGTCTAGCATCTGGCCCCCCTACCAGCAGCCTGTCCAGTCTAGCATCTTGCCCCCTTACCAGCAGCCCATCCAGTCTAGCATCTTCCCCCCCCCCTACCAGCAGCCTATCCAGTCTAGCATCTGCCCCCCTACCAGCAGCCCATCCAGTCTAGCATCTGGCCCCTCCCTACCAGCAGCCCATCCTGTCTAGCATGCTGCTGGTAGGGGGACCAGATGCTAAACTGGATGGGCTGCTGGTAGGGGGGCCAGATGCAAGACTGGATGGGCTGCTGGTAGAGGGCCAGATGCTAGACTGGATGGGCTTCTGGTGGGGGGGGCAGATTCTAGACTGGATGGGCTGCTGATAGGGGGGCCAGATGTTAGACTGAATGGGCTGCTAGGGGGGCCAGATGCTTGACTGGATGGGCTGCTGGTAGGCGGGCCAGATGCTAGTCTGGATGGGCTGCTGGTAGGCGGGCCAGATGCTAGACTGAATTGGCTGCTGGTAGGGGGGCCAGATGCTAGACTGGATGGGCTGCTGATAGGCGGGCCAGATGCTAGACTGGATGGGCTGCTGATAGGCGGGCCAGATGCTTAACTGGATGGGCTGCTGGTAGGGGGGCCAGATGCTAGACTGGATGGGCTGCTGGTAGGGGGGTCCAGATGCTAGACTGGATGCTAGATTTTCTTCAATTTCGTTAAGCATAATCTCACTAAATTGCAGCCGCCTGTCTGGATCATCCTGCAATAAACCATGAATTAGAAATGGACGATAAGCTTTCCACCCAATAGATTTCAGGATTTGCATGGTGGAAGCTTGTGATATTCTCAGTTCTAAAGAGAAACTTTTGGTGGACTTTTTTGGACTCTGAACAAATGTTTCGACTACAAGTAGTTTATTATTTTCTGTACAGGCTGTTTTGGGTAGACCAGTTTTTGGAGCATTAAGGATTGAGCCAGTGGCATCGAACTTGTCGCTAATGAGGTAAATGGTTTGTCTTTTTGGGGTTTAAGTACAAAATGTTTCTGCCCAATTTGCTCTAACAGTTTCAGCATTTTGAGATTTCCAATACTCTTTTAAAATCCATTTTCATTGATTATTAGCCATTTTGGGGGAGATTTATCTGTAAAAACTAGATCTGTGAAACTGACTCAGTTGCTCTTAGCAACCAATCAGATTCCACCTTTCATTTTCCAAAGAGTCTGTGAAGAATGAAAAGTGGAATCTGATTGGTTGCTAAGGGCAACTGAGTCATTTTCACTTTACACCATGTTTGATAAATCTCCCCCTTCATAACCCTATTACACATACTGTCCACCTACTTTTGGACCACCCTGTATATATATATATATATATATATATATTGTGAGACAGTGAAGGGGTGCGTACTGGACGGGGTGTACATCTCACCCAGGTTTCTTAGCTGGGTGGCATAAGGAATGTAGGAGTGAAGGTAGGATGGCAGTATGTTCACTCCACTCCCCATCCAGTACAGACTTGCAGCTCAACCCTGAGTGCACTCAGCTGTCTAATTAAGCAGCCAGAAGTAGGTGGTAGAGTTACACAAACTGAGCTCTCAGTCTGAATCTGACTTCAGACGCTGCTGGAGTCTCCTGGAAGCCAAGCTCTGGTAACTACAAAATATGTGTTGTTTTGGGCCAGGCTGTTAGAGCCTAGACCACGGTAGTGAGGGAACTAACTGTGTCTAGCTAGCAGCCTGACAGGCTTAGGACTTTGTTTTATGATTTGGTTTATGTTTGTTGCTGTGGACTTTAATAAAACTGGTTGCCGCCCGTTTACACCAGTACTGCTGTCTGTGCTTGAACTTTTTCTATGCCACTCTGTCTACCGAGACGGCGATCCCAGAGCTATACCCCTGAACTGGTTACAATTGGTGCTCAAATGAGGGCAGAACAGTGGCTAAAACAGCATCAAAGAAAAACGTCTGTCAAAGCAGCCTTAAAGAGACAGTAGCCCTAATAGTGTCTGCACAAGAAAAGCTGAACTTGCTGTGGTAAAGACTTTGGAGTGTGCATAAGTATTCAAGCAGCTGACAGCACTCGGGAGTTAGCACGGATGCACGTTCAGACGTTCAAGGATCCAAATGAACAACACAACAGTCCAACGAAAAAATAGGAACAGCATCCAATCCAGGTGAAGTATAACAAGTCTTTATTCAGCCACCATAAAATACGACGTTTCGGCCATTTTCAGGCCTTTATCAAGTTTAAAGGCCTGAAAATGGCCGAAACGTCGTATTTTATGGTGGCTGAATAAAGACTTGTTATACTTCACCTGGATTGGATGCTGTTCCTATTTTTTTGTTTGGAGTGTGCATGTCCTGGGTAAAGGCTGCCGTTGCTGGGACAGACAAGTCTGACAGCATGGAGGAGCTGCTTAAACATATGGCACGAGCTAGTGTGCGACAGCAGGAGACTAACCGATTATTAATGGAGCAGGTTGCAGCACTACACCAGGCTCTCAGCACCTCGTCCCAGAGTGATGACGCAAGGTCACCTGCGTTGTCCGCGGTGAAGAAGGCGATAAAACAGACCCTGCAGAAGATGACGCCTCATGATGATGTGGAGGCATATCTCGCTATATTTGAAAGACTGGTAGAGAAGGAGAATCTGCCACCATCTGAAAGGGCCATGGTGGTCGCATCCTATCTGACTGGGGAACCTCAAAAGGCCTATTTTGACCTTAGCGAGCAGAACAGCAGAGACTATGCCAAGCTGAAAGCGGAGATTCTTGCCCGCCTGGGTGTTACGATTGCAGTCCGTGCCAGGAGAATCCATAACTGGAGATACAGTGGGGACAAGCCTGCTCGCTCACAAATGTATGATCTAATTTATTTAGTAAAGAAGTGGCTGGAGCCTGACGTCAGCACCCCGGCCCAAATGGTCGAAAAGGTAGTGGTGGACCGGTACATCTGGGCCCTTCCTCCTGAGGTGCAGCTCTGGGTCGGACAGGGAGATCCCAAGGACGCCAATCAACTGGTCAGCCTGATTGAGAGGTACTCCGCCACTAAAGACTACCTCTGTGACCAGCCGTCTGAGTGGTCGTCACTTCGGAGTTCCCAGCCTCCGACATCTCCCGGTAAGAGAGTTCCAGCTGGTGGGGCCAGGGGGGCTGCTGATAGACGGGGCCAGGCCCGAGGGGACATGTGTGAGGCAAGGGCCGATGCTTCCCTGTCGGGAGTTCCCAGGCCTAGAAAGGTCTCCATGTCTGAACCACCAGACCTGAGACAGTGTTGGAGATGCCGTGAACGGGGTCATATTTCAGCCAACTGTCCACTAGTGGGGGAACCTATGGACTGTGATGCTGGAAGGTCTCTCTCTCTCCTCGCGGAACCAGTGTGCGTGGCCACCCCAGCCGAGGAGAATGGCCCACAGGTGTCCCAGGTGGTTATAAATGGCTGCCCCATACAAGCCCTCCTAGACTCAGGGAGTCGAGTGACTCTGGTACATGCCAGCATGGCTGATAGGGACTTCATCCCCGATAAACACCTGAGCGCGGTGTGCATCCATGGAGATACCAAAGTCTACCCGGTGACTTCCGTGGACTTCGTCACAAAACTCGGGGAGATCTTGTATGAAGTGGGGGTAGTGAAGAACCTGATGCACCCCGTCATATTGGGTCGTGACTTTCCCCTGTTTTGGGGTCTTTGGGGAAAAAACTGTTCTACCGGACAGTGTGATGAGGCTCCTACTGAGGTGGCGCGGTCCATTGGGGCGGAACACAATGCTAGTGTGTTGTTGAACTTAGATGATGATGATAATGATGAATTTCCATTTCAGGTGATGTTGGGGGAGGGGGATAATGGTTCTCTGGAACAGACTGTCGCTGACCTACCTGTGGCCCGTGACAATTTCGGGAGTGAGCAGTTGCGAGACTCCACTCTTAAAAATGCCAGGGAAAGTATAACTGTTCTAAATGAGATCCCACAAGAGCCCGGCTCTGATAAACGATTTCCCCATTTTATCATGAACAATGACCTGCTATATAGGGTCACTAAGGTCAATGGAGAGGTCGTGAGTCAGCTCCTGGTACCTAAACCATATAGAAGTATGGTGCTAAGTTTGTCACATAACCACGTGCTTGGTGGGCACCTGGGGATGGACAAGACCCAGGAAAGAATCCTCCAGAGGTTTCACTGGCCAGCGGTTTATCGAGATGTGGGGGATTATTGCAAATCCTGCCCCACGTGTCAGATAAATGCTCCGGTTTCCCACTTCCGCAGTCCATTAGTCCCGCTTCCGGTTATAGAGATACCATTTGAAAGAGTAGCGATGGACTTGGTAGGTCCTATTGTGAAATCAGCCAGCGGGCACCAATACATACTAGTGGTACTTGATTATGCAACCCGGTACCCCGAGGCTGTCCCTTTAAGAAATATGGCATCCAAAAATATTGCACGGGAACTCTTTCATATGTTTTCCAGGACAGGAATCCCTAAAGAGATCCTCACGGACCAAGGCACACCTTTTATGTCCAAGGTGATGAAGGAGCTGTGTAAGTTGCTTAAAATCTCGCACATTCGAACATCCGTGTATCACCCACAGACGGATGGGCTGGTTGAACGTTTTAATAAAACGTTAAAACATATGTTAAAGAAAGCAGTGGAGAAAGATGGTCGGGATTGAGACTACCTGTTACCCTACCTAATTTTTTTGGTCAAAGAGGTGCCCCAAGCCTCTACTGGGTTTTCTCCCTTTGAGTTGGTATATGGTCGGCACCTGCGGGGCTTGCTAGATATAGCCAAGGAAGTATGGGAGACCGAGGCAACCCCCATACAAGAGTGTTATAGAGCATATTGCCCAGATGCAGGATAGAATTGCTAAGGTTATACCATTGGTTAAGGATCACCTGCAGAGAGCCCAAGAAGCTCAAAGCAAAATATATAATCGGTCAGCAAAAGTTAGGACATTCGACCCTGGGGATCGGGTCCTGATCTTAATCCCCACGGTGGAAAGTAAGTTTTTGGCCAAGTGGCATGGACCCTACGAGATAGTACAGAAAGTGAGCGAGGTCACCTACAAGGTACACCAGCCAGGGAGACGGAAGCCCTACAAGGTCTATCATATCAACCTGATCAAGCCCTGGAGGGACAGAGAGTCATTATTGGCCTCGGGTGAATTAGAGAAAGGGTTAAAACCTCCTATACCTCCTGTGATAGTGGGTGAGACATTGTCAGTACACCAAAAACAGGAAGTACGGGAGTTTCTGCAGAAAAATCAGCAGAGGTTTTCAGACTTGCCCGGCCGGACTTCTCTCGTGAAGCACCATACCGAGACCGAACCCGGCACTAAGGTCAAGCTGAAACCGTACAGGATTCCGGAAGCTCGTAGAGAGATAGTCTCCACTGAGATCAAACGGATGCTAGCCCTCGAGGTCATTGAGGAGGCCCAAAGCGAGTGGTGTAGCCCAATTGTCCTGATCCCAAAACCTAATGGAACCTGGAGGTTCTGCAATGATTTTAGAAAGTTGAACGACGTGTCAAGTTTGACGCCTACCCTATGCCCCGCGTAGACGAGCTAATCGAGAGGTTAGGGGGCGCCCGTAATATTACAACCCTCGATCTGACAAAAGGGTGCTGGCAGATACCCCTGTCTGAGGAGGCAAAAGAAAAAACGGCCTTTGCAACCCCCGACGGCTTGTTTAGTACCTTGTGATGCCATTCGGCTTGCATGGAGCCCTGGCTACCTTTCAGAGGCTTATGGATCTGATCCTGCGCCCGCATCAGGCCTATACGGCTGCCTACCTGGATGATGTGGTAATTTTCAGTTCCGATTGGGAGAGCCACCTCGCTAAGGTACAAGCCGTCTTAGACTCGATAGGCGGAGCTGGGCTGAACATAAACCCAGAGAAATGTGCAATTGGCCTAGAAGAGGCCAAGTACCTGGGCTACGTCATTGGCAGGGGGCTGATTAAGCCCCAAGACAATAAGGTAGAGGCGATTCAGAACTGGCCTACACCCCTCACAAAACGACAGATCAAAGCGTTTCTGGGCATCACTGGGTACTATCGCAGATTTGTACAAAATTTTGTCTCCATTGCTGCCCCGTTGACCGACCTGACAAAGGGTGGGAAGTCAAAAATGGTAGTTTGGAATCCGGAGGCAGAAAAAGCATTTCAGTCTTTGAAAATGGCTTTATGTCAAAGCCCAGGTCTGGTCACCCCTAATTTCAGGGAAGAGTTTCTTGTTCTAACTGATGCCTCTAATGTGGGGTTAGGGGCGGTCTTGTCGCAGGTCGTGAAGGGTGAAGAGCACCCGGTCATGTATCTGAGTCGAAAACTGACACCGGCTGAACAAAATTATGCCATTCTGGAGCGAGAGTGCCTCGCAATCAAATTTGCGCTGGACTCGCTACGTTATTACCTCTTGGGCAGGAAATTTAAATTACAGTCAGACCATACTCCTCTGGCATGGATGAAGCATAACAAGGAAAGGAATGCCAGGGTGACAAAGTGGTTCCTTTCGCTTCAAGAATTCAATTTCTCGGTAGAGCATAGGCCTGGGAAGTTACAGGGTAATGCCGATGCCTTGTTCAGAGTTCACTGTCTCTTTGGAGTTGTTAACCAGCCCTCCGGTCTGGAGAAGAGGGGGGGGATATGTGAGACAGTGAAAGGGTGCGTACTGAATGGGGTGTACATCTCGCCAAGGTTTCTTAGCTGGGTGGCATAAGGAATGTAGGAGTGAAGATAGGATGGCAGTACGTTCACTCCACTCCCCATCCAGTACAAGCTTGCAGCTCAACCCTGAGTGCACTCAGCTGTCTAATTAAGCAGCCAGAAGTAGGTGGTAGAGTTACACAGACTGAACTCTCAGTCTGAATCTGACTTCAGACGCTGCTGGAGTCTCCTGGAAGCCAAGCTCTGGTAACTACAAAATATGTGTTGTTTTGGGCCAGGCTGTTAGAGCCTAGACCACGGTAGTGAGGGAACTAACTGTGTCTAGCTAGCAGCCTGACAGGCTTAGGACTTTGTTTTATGATTTGGTTTATGTTTGTTGCTGTGGACTTTAATAAAACTGGTTGCCGCCAGTTTACACCAGTACTGCTGTCTGTGCTTGAACTTTTTCTATGCCACTCTGTCTACCCGAGACGGCGATCCCAGAGCTATACCCCCTGAACTGGTTACAATATATATATATATTCTATGTATATATATCTATTCTTTATTAAACATGTCAGTGTGATTTTCCTGTACAGTGCACTGAATTGCCGGCTTTTAAAAAACGGATCCGTCGAAAACCGGAAGAAACGGATAAAAAAAGTGATGCAACGGATCCGTCGGTCCATCGAAACAACGGATTGTGACTGACGGCAAAAAACTGATTTGTGAAAGAGGCCTTAGTGATTCTAGGGCTGTATTCATGTACTGATTGTGGTTCTGATGGTGCATTCATGTATTTATGGTTGTTCTGGGAATGTATTCCCTCATTAAAAATAAAGAAATTACACAATGAAAACTGTTGTACATTCATAAAAGTTTGGTCTATCAAAAGATAATACTAATTACAATACAGCAAGGAAAAAAATAAATACTCCAGAACTGTTTTTTTTGTCACCTCACCTTCCTAAAAAAAAAAAAAAAACGTAGCAACTTTGGTATTGCTGTAATCGCACTAAGCTGGAGAATCATGCTCACAGGTCACTTTTACCTTTAAATCAAAACCCAAACAACAATGATAGAATTTCATGTATTTGCAGGTTTATATTTCACTGGGAGAGGTGAGACTTTGTGGGGGGCGCAGAATTAGCTACAATCCGCCCTAGTTATGAGGCATATGGTGGGGCATTGGGACCCGTGGACCTGCCCTATTATGAGATTATGTGGAGCAGGTATGAGGCCATGGGATCTTATGTTTTACAGTGAATAGATGCTGGGGTGCAGGAGATACTTGGATAGATGCTGGGGTGCAGCAGAAACGTGAATAGATGCTGGGGTGCAGCAGATACATAGATAGAGGCTGGGCTGCAGCAGAAACGTGGATAGATGCTGGGGTGTGCATATACGGGATAGAGGCTGGGCTGCAGCAGAAACGTGGATAGATGCTGGGCTGCAGCAGAAACGTGGATAGAGGCTGGGCTGCAGCAGTAAAAGTGGATAGAGGCTGGGCGGCAGCAGAAACGTGGATAGAGGCTGGGCTGCAGCAGAAACATGGATAGACGCTGGGCTGCAGCAGAAACATGGATAGAGGCTGGGCTGAAGCAGAAACGTGGATAGAGGATGGCTTCAGCAGAAACGTGGATAGATGCTGCGGTGCAGCAAAACATGGATGATGCTGGATGCAGCAGACATGTGGATAGATGCTGCGATGCAGCAGAAACATGGATGATGCTGGGATGCAGCAGATACGTGGATAGATGCTGCAGTGCAGCAGAAACATGGATAGATGCTGGGATGGAGCAGACATGTGGATAGATTCTGGGGTGCAGCAGACATGTGGATAGATGCTGGGGTGCAGCAGACATGTGGATAGAGGCTGGGATGCAGCAGACATGTGGATAGAGGCTGGGATGCAGCAGATATGTGGATAGATGCTGGGGTGCAGCAGAAACGTGGATAGATGCTGGGGTGCAGCAGAAATGTGGATAGATGCCGGGATGCAGCAGATACGTGGATAGATGATGTGGTGCAGCAGAAACTTGGATAGATGCTGGGGTGCAGCAGAAATGTGGATAGATGCTGGGGTGCAGCAGATACGTGGATAGATGCTGGGGTTCAGCAGACATGTGGATATGGCACAGCTGTGGACCGCTCCATGCTTCTTTATATACCAGGATTGGCTTCCATCTCATCTCCTGCAGACCGGTTACTTTTGTCTCCATTTTCCAGCCTCGCATGACCTCCTCCAACAGTGGTCTTACTCCAGAAGGACGTGGTGGTCACATAATTTATGGCCTTGTCACACCGGCTCTGTTATTCCAATACTGGAAATATTTTGCCACATTCACTGGGGAAGTGAAAGTTTGTGTTGAGTCCCCACACTGACCCCGCACCGCGTCCGAGAGCCCCCAGAAAACGTTTTATGATGGCAGAAGGAAATGAAGAATTTTAAGCCTTGTGGGGCTGCTCTCAGGCATTGGGAAAGCTAATTTTACCAGAGCCAGAACTGCAAAGAGGGAAATCTCTGTAATTGCCCCTTGGGGTTTATTCGAGTGACTTAATCTGATTCATTAGAGGGGGCCATAGTTTTCCTCCAATATTACTACACATAGTGAGAGTTTATTTACTGTGTCTTTTTCCTGGAGGTTCCCGTAGTACATGAAGGTTGTGATGTCTAACTTTATGTGTGGCACCTGGTGCCAAACAGCAGAGAGCTGTAAATCAGAGCCAGGAGGAAATCAGAGGGACTGTGCACGCTCTACTGGTACAATGGCGAGCCTCTCACTGTACAGCTTGCTCGTTGCTGCGACCTCCACGTGTCTCTGTTCTGCAGAACTTACAATCTAGTTGTCCTACAAGAGACGCAGGCACAGAGGAAAATAGCTGAAGCCTCTACAGGTGCATCTCATAAAATTAAAATATCATCAAAAAGTTAGTTTATTTCAGTTCTTCAATACAAAAAGTGAAACTCATATATTAGATTGACTCATTACAAACAGAGTGATCTGTTTCACGTGTTTATGTTAGCAACGGATTAACCAGCGTAACATCCGGAGTCAGCAACAGAGAATGTAGATTTATTCACATCCAGTATAGACAGCTTACAACACAGCATGAAAAGTGATCAGCCTGATATCTGCTATGGCTGCAGCATGAAAAACATTACAACAACACAGGAAGAGAAGGAGGAGGCATCCTGTCTGTGAGTGAGGTTTTTTTTTTTTTTTTTACAAAACTTTGTTAACAGTTTCACAATAGACAAACTGAATTATGCCACGATCTATCAAATCACGTAGATGATGGTGTCTGACGTCAATGTGCTTGGTTCTAGCACTGATCTTTTCACTGCATGCAAGTTTAATGCATCCTTGGTTGTCCTCATAAATCACCGTCGGCTGAGTTGACGGTTTGCCAAGATCGTCCATCAATTGTCTTAGCCAAACGACCTCCTGGCTTGCATAGGCTGCGGACACATACTCCGCTTCTGTGGATGACAAGGCAACAGACACTTGTTTCCTACTAGACCAGGAGATTGAACTTTCTCCAGCTTTAAACAAGTATCCGCTTGTGGATTTACAATCACGCAAATCACCAGCCCAATCCGCATCTACATAGCGGTAAGTTCTAGATCTCCCGCTGCAGATAGTTTTAAATTTACATCTTGCGTTTCGTTCAAATATCGCAGAAGTCTTTTAACAGCATTCCAGTCTCTTTGGCGCGGTTTTTCCACATATCTGCAAAGGATTCCAACTGTTGTTGTGATATCCGGTCGAGTCATAGTTGATATGTACAGAAGTGCCCCCACTGCCTGACGATATTTCTCATTGTTAGGCAACAGGTCATCTACTTCCAGCTTCAGGTAGGATGGTTCCATTGGGGTTGATATACCTTTGGCCTCTGACATTCCAAATTGATTCAGAATCGAATTAATTTTTGCACTTTGGTTTAGAAGAAAACTCCCATCTTCCTCTCTCTGGATTTGGATTCCTAGATAATATGTCACACTTCCAAGGTCTTTTGTTTCAAAATGCTGATTCAAAATTTCAGTCATTTTTCCAATTTCTGCGTCTTCTTGATGAACTACAATCACATCGTCCACATATAAGAGAATATACATCCACTTTCCATCTGTATATTTTGTGTATAAGCATGGATCTGCTTGACCTCTTTTAAATCCTTCTTCCAACAAGACTTTATTCATCTTGGTGTTTCATGCTCTTGCTGATTGCTTAAGACCATAAGAGATTTTTGTAGTTTGCAAACAAGATTCTCTTCACCTCTTTTTACATAACCTTCAGGTCGAGTCATGTATAAGTCCTCCTCAATGTCACTATTTAAGAAAGCAGTTTTTATAGCCAAATGTCTGACATACATCTTTTGTACAGCAGCTACAGCTAACAAAGCTCTGAACGTAGTCTGTTTAGCGACTGGAGCAAATGTAGCATCGTAATCTTCGCCATACTTTTGAGAATATCCTTTTGCGACCAACCTTGCTTTAAATCTGTGGACTTTACCTTCAGAGTCATATTTGGTTTTAAAGACGCACTTGCACTTGATTGCCTTTTTGCCCTGTGGTAGCTTGGTGAGTTTCCAAGTTTGGAGTTGATGTAGCGACTTGATTTCCTCATTAGCGGCATCAATCCACTTTGTTCTTTCATGGATAGATAGTCCTTGCATTTCATCCCATGACTGCGGCTCTGACTCAGGTAGTGTCTTGACAATGTAGGATAGACATTTAGCTGGTATACCTTTGTTTGATCTTGACGATCTTCTGATTTCAGATTCTTCTGATTTTTCTGTTGTTCCTTCAGTGGTTGAAGAATCCAGCCAGACTTCTACATCCTCCTTGTTGTTGTCTTGTAATTGTGACTTCAGCTGGACTACTGGCGTGATGTCACAAAACTTGGATGATACAAAGTTCTCATCAATCACTACATCTCTGCTTATTGTGACCTTGTTTGTTTCTGGGTGTAGAATCCTATAACCTTTCTGGGTTTCACATTAGCCTACCAGGATACCTTCTTTAGCGTGAGATTCCCACTTAGTTCGCTTTTCTTTGGGAATATGTACAAATGCTTTACTTCCGAATATTCTTCTGTGGTGCAGTTTTGGCTTTCTGCTGTTCCATTGCTCTAATGGAGTTTTCTCTGTAGCTTTACCTGGTAGTCTGTTCTGAAGATAGCAAGCTGTCATGATTGCCTCACCCCAATATGTTGTAGGCAGATTTGCATCAAATAACATACTTCTTGCACTTTCACAAAGTGTTCGGTTCCTTCTTTCCGCAACACCATTTTGCTCAGGGTTGTACGGTACAGTGGTCTGAAATAGGATTCCATTTTTCTTTAGAATGCTCTGTGTCTCATTGCTTGTAAATTCAGTCCCATTATCTGCATGTAGAATCTTTGGCATTCTTCCAAATTTATTATATACCTCAGCTAGATATATTTCAAGTTTCTCTGGAACTTCTATCTTGCTGTGAAGCAGATGGACAACTGTATATCTGGAATGATCATCAATAAATGTGAGAAAATATCTCTTCTTCCCAGGAGTCTGAGTGCTCATTGGACCACAGACATCTGTGTGTATTAAATCTAGTGGCTGTTCTGTTATTGTAGTACTTCTCTTAGGAAAAGCTTTTCTAGACATTTTCCTTTTGATGCAGCTAGTACACTTCATTGTCTGGTTACATAGATCAATTGTGATATCATCAGCTAGTTGCTTCTGAACTAACTTTCTTATTGCTTCTGGGTCTCTGTGTGCCAGACGCCTATGCCATACATGAATACAGTTATTGTGCTCTTCTTGTTGAGCAGTATACACACACTCTTTACATTTCAGCTGATAAAGTTCATCTGTGATTTTTCCCTCTGCTAGTGTGTGACCCTCTTTTGAGATGATGCAGCTATCATGCTTAAATGTAACTTAATTTCCTTGTTTTGTAAGTTTCTTCACAGATAGTAAATTACTCTCAAGACTAGGCACATAGAGCACATCTTTTACTGGGATCTTTCTGCTTTGTGTTGGTGAGATTTGACAATCAATATAACCATCTCCTATGCCTTCTGAAACTCATGTACTGACCATTAGCCATAATCACTTTCTCTGACTTATTTTGATTAATCTTAGAAAAGAAGTGTCTGTTATTAGTCATGTGACTAGTTACTCCAGAGTCTATACACCATGCATGCTTTGATGTATTTGCACTGACAGTAAATGCAATTTCAGTATTCACAGAATCATTTTCTCCAGACACAGCACTCTTAACCCTTTGCTGACTGTTTTGCTTTTTCAGCTGATTCATTCTAGCTTTCCAAACTCTGCAGTTGGCTTTCGAATGTCCTGATTTCTTGCAAACAAAACATTCACGTGTTTCTTTTAGGTGCTTTCTGTTATCATATAGACTCTGTGTTTGTAAAGCAGACTCTGTCTTGGTGCTTATATATTCTGCCTTCCGTTTATATTCATCTATAATCTTCCCTCTTACATACTCCAGAGTAAGCTCATCATCTGGGCGCGCATCTAGTGCTGTCACAAGCGTGTCATAGCTCTCTTTAAGACCACTAAGCAGTAATGCGGCTACATGAAAGTCCTTCAGATCTTCCCCAATGCCTCTCAAGCGTTCTACAAGCTCTAGAATACTCCTGATATACTCCTGCATATCCTGGCCTTTCTGCAGCTTAGACTGGTACAGTTTTCTTATAAGATACAGTTTATTGCTTAAATTAATCCTCTCATGTACCTTTTGCAGCTGCTCCCACATTTCTCTTGCAGTATCACATTTACACACATGAACAATCTGATCATTATCTATGCTGAGTGATATGGTACTCTGTGCTTTCTGATCCATCTCTATCCACTCCTGTGGTACTGGGTCAGGTTTAGGCTCCTGTGTGTATTTCCACGTACCTTCCCTTATCAGCAGCATCTTCACTTTGAATTTCCAGGATTGATAGTTCTGGTTAGAGACTTGGTACTGTAAACTTCATGGAGTTGCTGCTGCTGGTGGCCATCTTTGCTGTCTTTCTTTCTTTTCTTTTCTCTGTGTTCTTGGGATCTCTGGGACTCTAGGACTCTGGGCACTCTGGGAACTCTGGGTCCAAAACCTGTTAGCAGCGGATTAACCAGTGTAACATCCGGAGTCAGCAACAGAGAATGTAGATTTATTCACATCCAGTATAGACAGCTTACAACACAGCATGAAAAGTGATCAGCCTGATATCTGCTATGGCTGCAGCATGAAAAACATTACAACAACACAGGAAGAGAAGGAGGAGGCATCCTGTCTGTGAGTGAGGTTTTTTTTTTTTTTTTTACAAAACTTTGTTCACAACCTCACAATATGCACAACATATCAAACAGTACAGTAGTAGTTGTTGCAATACATACAAATCAATATGCATTATTCCAACAGTTTATTTCTGTTAATGTTGATAATTATGGCTTACAGCCAAAGAAAACCCAAAAGTCATTATCTCAGCAAATTAGAATTCTTTATAACAGCAGCTTGAAAAATGATTTTAGAATCTGAAATGTTGTCTCCCTGAAATGTATGTTCAGTAAATGCACTCAATACTTCGTCGAGGCTCCTTTGGCATCAATTACTGCATCATTGCGGCGTGGCAGGGAGGCGATTAGCCTGTGGCACTCCTGAGGTGTTATGGAAGCCCAGGTTGCTTTGATATCAGCCTTCAACTCATCTGCATTGTGGAGTCTGGTGTCTCTCATCTTCCTTTTGACATTAACCCATAGATTCTCTGTGGGGTTAAGGTCAGACGAATTTGCTGGCCAATTAAGCACAGTGATACTGTTGTTTTTAAACCAGGAATTGGTACTTTTGGCAGTGGGGACAGGTGGCAAGTCCTGCTGGCTCCCTAAACCAACACTGATTGTGGATACTTCACACTAGACCTTGGAAATCAAGATCCCAGAGTCTGTAGGAAGAGTGGAGAGGCCACAATCCAAGCTGCTTGAGGTCTAGTGTGAAATTTCCACAATCAGTGATGGTTTGGGAAGCCATGTCATCTGCTGGTGTACGTCCACTGTGTTTTATCAAGACCAAAGTCAGTACAGACGTTTATCACGAAATTTTAGAGCACTTCATGCTTCCCTCTGCTGACAAGCTTTTTGGAGATGGACATTTCATTCTCCAGCAGGACTTGGCACCTGCCAATACCTGGTTTACAAATAACAGTATCACTGTGCTTGATTGGCCAGCAAACTCGCCTGACCTTAATCCCATAGAGAATCTGTGGGGTATTGTCAAGAGGAAGATGAGAGACACCAGACCTAACAATGCAGACGAGCTGAAGGCTGCTATCAAAGCAACCTGGGCTTCCATAACACCTCAGCAGTGCCACAGGCTTATCGCCTCCATGCTACGCCGCATTGATGCAGTAACTGATGCAAAAAAAGCCCCGACCAAGTATTGAGTGCATTTACTGAACATACATTTCAGTAGGCCAACATTTCAGATTTTAAAATCATTTTTTCAAGCTGGTGTTATAAAGTATTCTAATTTACTGAGGTAATGACTTTTGGGTTTTCATTGGCTGTAAGCCATAATCATCAACATTAACAGAAATAAACATTTGGAATAGATCACTCTGTGTGTAATGACTCTATACAATATACGAGTTTCACTTTTTGTATTGAAGAACTGAAATAAATTAACTTTTTGATGATATTCTTATTTTGTGAGATGCAAATGTATATTGTGTCATGTAGAGGAGGACACAGAGGAGGCCCCTGTGCAAGAACGTGACATGGACCCTGTGCCCTGTCTAATGGCTCCTCATGGAGCTGCCATCCCAGCTGCTTTAGAGGGAGATGTGGCACCAGTGGTTTGTGGCCAGTGGTCCTCATATTATGCGGTATCAGAACATCCAAAACCGTGAAATAATATTTAATAACCTACTTCTCCATATGAGACCACAGCAAACCATTCTATGCTGCACTAATCATACACATAAGAAACCATGCCAGACTATGCTACGCTACAATGTAACATCCTATATTACACTTATCCCGCACCATATGCCACCACACCAGAACCTGCTATACTCTAATGGTAGCAGAACGATGAACACACTTTGCATAAATCAAGCAAACATAAGAAACTTTGTAATACATTTCATCATTGAAATCTGCGTCTTTCTCCACTAATGAACCGCTTCTTGTTCTGTCACCTCTTGAACTCATCATTCACTCTAAGGGCCTCGTCTCACATAGCGAGATCGCTAGCAAGATCGCTGCTGAGTCACAAGTTTTGTGACGCAACAGCGATTTCAGCAGCGATCTCGCTATGTCTGACACGTACCAGCGATCAGGCCCCTGCTGTGAATCGCTGGTCGTGTCAGAAATGCCTGGACTTTTTTTTGATCGCTGGTCTCCCGCTGACAGGCACGCATCGCTGCGTGTGGCAGGCAGGAGACCAGCGATCAGCTGGTAACCAAGGTACACAGCGGGTTTCCAGGCGCGGGGCTGTGCCTAGAAACCCGATGTGTATGTTGGATACCAGCGCGCTGCTGCAGGGGAGCTGGTAACCAAGGTACACATCGGGTTTCCAGGCACCGCGCAGCGCCTGGAAACCCAATGTGTACCTTGGTTACCAGCTCCCTGAACCAGCGGGCTGGTATCCAACGTACACTGCGGATAACTAGGCGACGTTACCCGCAGTGTCATTGTCCTGATCGCTGCCTAAGCTGCCTGTTTGGCAGCTCAGCAGCGATCATGTAGCGACGCACCAGCGAACCTGATCGTTGTCGGGATCGCTGGTGTGTCGCTATGTGTGACGGGGCCTTAAACAAATGTTCCAATCTATCTTGCTTAAGAAAAAACAGAATGCTGCTTACTGGGAGATCAGGTTACACAGCATATAGAAGTCTATGAAAGTCGGAGGAAGGAGAAGCAGAATGTGAAGCAGACAAACAAACTGGACAGATTCCAGCTAGTTCATCCCAAAGCTGCACTGCTCAGAATGTACTTTATGTGTCAGCTTTTAGTAAGTGTAATATCCCAGCCAAGTGCTGTAGTCACAGCTACACTGCTCAGTACTGCTGTATATGTCCAACAGGCTGTTGCTTCCAGTAAGTGTTTTATCTTACCCAAGGGCTGTAGTCACAGCTACACACTGCTTAGTATTGCTGTATAATGTCCCCTGGGCTACTGCTTCCAGTAAGTGTTTAATTATACCCAAGTGCTGTAGTCAAAGCTACACTCCTCGGTACTGCTGTAAAATGTCTTCCTGACCTTCCTGCACTATACACAAAATATCATCCTATAAAATACCCAGCCCTGTATTATACTAATCATACTATCATAGAATTATACAATGGTAGAGTTGGAACGGACCTCCTGGGCCATCTGGCCAACCCCCTGCTCAAAGCAGGACTCACTAAATCATCACAGACAGATGTCTGTCCAAACTTTGTTTGAAGTCTTCCATTGAAGGAGAACTCACCACCTGTCGTGGCAGACTGTTCCACTCATTGATCACCCTAACTGTCAAAAAGTTTTTTCTAATATCTAATCTGTGTCTCCTCCCATTCAGTTTCATCCCATTGCTTCTAGTCTTTCCTTGTGCAAATGAGAATAATGATGATCCTTCTACAATGTGACAGCCCTTGAGATATTTGTAGACAGCTATTAAGTCTCCTCTCAGTCTTCGTTTTTGCAAGCTAAACATTCCCAAATCCTGTAACCGTTCCTCATAGCACATGGTTTGCAGACCGGTCACCATTCTGGTCGCTATTCTCTGAACTTGCTCCAGTTTGTTGATGTCTTTTTAAAATGTGGTGCCCAAAACTGGACACAGTATTCCAGATGAGGTATAACCAAAGAGGAGTAGAGGGCAATAATGACTTCACGTGATCTAGACTGTATGCTTCTGTTAATACATCCCAGAATTGTATTTGCCTTTTTTGCTGCTGCATCACACTGTTGACTCATGTTCAGTCTGTGATCTATTAGTATACCCAAGTCTTTCTCACATGTGCTGTTACTTAGCCCTATTCCTCCCATTCTGTATATGCTTTTTTCATTTTTATTGCCCAGATGTAGTACTTTGCATTTTTTGTTAAAATCATTCTGTTAGTTGCTGCCAACTGCTAAAATTTATTTATATCTTTTTGAATCCTCTCTCTCTCTTTTCTAGTATTAGCTATCCATCCTAGTTTTGTGTCATAAGCAAATTTAATCAGTTTACCCTCAATTCCTTCATCTAATCATGATAAAGATGTTGAACAATACAGGGCCCAGGACAGAGCCCTGTGGTACCCCACTTGAGACATTCTTCCAACTGGATGTGCAGCCATTTACGACCACTCTTTGAGTCCGATCACTAAGCCAGTTATGAATCCACCTAACAGGTGCCTTATCCATTCCATACTTAGTCATTTTTTTCAATAAGGATTGTGTGAGATACTTTGTCAAATGCTTTACTGAAGTCAAGATATACTATATCTACAGCATTTCCCTCATCCACCCAGTCAGTCATTCTGTCATAGAAGGAAATTTAGTCTGACATGACCTATTAGTTACAAACCCATGCTGACTTTGTTTAATCACGTCATTCTTATCCAGGTACTTACATACATGTTTTTTAATAATTTGTTCAAAGATCTTTCCAGGTGTAGAAGTCAGACTCACCGGCCTATAGTTCCCTGGGTCCACCTTCTTCCCCTTTTTGAAGATGGGAACAACATTTGCTCTTCTCCAGTCTTCTGGGACTTCTGTTCTCTGAGAATTTTCAAAGATTATGGAGAGTGGTTCAAAATTTTCTTCTGCTATCTCCTTCAGTACTCTGGTGTTGTGAATAGGCTGGAAATGAGTTCTGAGCAGAAGCTCCCTCTGGTGGTTACAAACGGTACTGGACTGTCCAGTGAAGATTGTGAGGATTGGGAATCAGGTGTTACTGACTGGTCTTATATGAGGGAGTCACCTTCCCATCAGGGTTGCCGGTGATCAATTGTTCTGGTCTCAATCCTTGATTCCTGTTTCCTTGGTAGCCTGCTGTGTCGTGTCTGAATCTCCTGCTAACAGATAAGACATTTTCTTCTTTTTGTTTTTGTGCTTGATTTTTGCATTTTGTCCTGCACTTCTGTGGGGGCCTTCAGGGTCCCCTCCGGGGGCTTTTGCCTCTCAGTTCAGTTCAGCCACTGATGTTTGTACATTTGCTTTTTCCAGTTTTTTCAGTGGCTGCTGTTTTGTTTTTGGTTACACCAGAGAACTAATTTAGGTGGTAGAGGTCGTGTGATCTCAGGTGTTTTTGAAATTAGTAGAGTTGGTGCTTTTCAGGGTTTTTTGGGATTGCAGTAAGTGCCCTTCCTATCCTTTTCTATTTAGTAAGTTTGGGCTCCAACGTTTGCTCATACTATTTTCTGTCTGTGTCAGTATTTCTTATTGTCTAACCGCCATTACATGTTTGGGGGCTTTCTATGTTCTTTGGGGATCTGCTCCGGGCAGATAGCTTTCCTCTTTCTATCTTTAGGTGTAGTTAGTTTCTCAGGCTGTGACGAGGCGTCTAGGACCAACGTAGGAACGCTCCACGGCTGCCTCTAGTTGTGGTGGTTAGTCAGGGTACGGCAATCTCATAGTTTCCAACTGCTCTGGTGTATTTCCTTTTTTGCCTGCTCTCCTCAGCTACCAAATCATAACAGTATCACCGGCCTAAACTGAAAATTATATGGTACTCACAGAAGGGAAAAATATTGTGAAAGAAAAAAGTTGTCAGAGTTGTCAGAGATTTTTTTTTTCTGTTTGTTGCATTTTTTTTTCCCTCTGTATCTCTGGGTGCTGAGGAGGATTTTTTTTCAATGGAGTTTGCACAGTTGTCTGGCCGTGTGGATCAGCTTGCCACTGAAGTTCGGAGTATTGCTACCTATCTTGCTAGGTTGCCTGTTGTGGAACCTAGGATTCCCATGCCAGATTTGTTTTTAGGGGATCGAGCTAAGTTTCTGAATTTCAAAAATAACTGTAAATTGTTTTTTGCCTTAAAATCTAAGTCCTCAGGGAACGCAGCGCAGCAGGTTCAAATTGTCATCTCTCTCCTGCGCGGCGACCCTCAGGATTAGGCTTTTTCCCTGACACCTGGGGATCCTGTTTTGAGTGATGTTGATGCGTTTTTTCAGGCTTTGGGGTTATTATACGATGAGCCTAATGTCACTGATCAAGCTGAAAAAACTTTGTTGGCATTAAGTCAGGGGCTTGAGGACGCTGAGTTATACTGTCAGAGATTCCGTAGGTGGGCAGTCCTGACCAAATGGAATGACGACGCTTTGGCAGCTCTTTTTCGGAAGGGACTGTCAGATAATGTAAAGGATGTTATGGTGGGATTCCCTGTTCCCTCTGGTCTCAATGATTCTATGTCATTAGCGATTCAAATTGACAGACGTTTGCGTGAGCAGAAAGGTATGCGTGGAATAATGTTGCCTTGTGAACCTGCTTCTGAATCCATGCAGTGTGATAGAGTGGTTTCTGGGGCACAGCATCATGAATTTCGAAAGCGCAATGGGTTATGTTTCTACTGTGGTGATTCCTCTCATGCTATTTCTGTCTGCCCTAAGCGGGGAAGACGTTTTGCTCGCTCAGTTGTCTTGGGTAGTGTTCAGACTAAGTTTTTGTTAACTGTTACCCTGATATGCTCTCTGTCCTCATTTTCTGCTCAGGCTTTTGTTGATTCTGGAGCAGCTATTAACCTGATGGATTTTGATTTTGCTAAACGTTGTGGGTTTCCCTTGATACCCCTACGGAAGTCTATTCCCCTACTGGGATCGATTCTACCCCTTTGGCTGAGAATAAACCTCAGTTCTCTACTCAGGTGATAATGAGGGTAGAACCTGATCATCAGGAGAGTTGCAAATTTTTGGTTCTGTATAATCTGCATGACATTATCGTACTGGGTTTCCCTTGGTTACAGTCTCATAATCCTGTTTTGGATTGGAAATCTGTGTCTGTTACCAGTTGGGGCTGTCAATGTGTTAATACCAACACTCCTGTTTTTTCTGCCTCCCCCCAGGCTCAGGATGTTCCTGACTTTTTGATTGATTTTTCTGATGTGTTTAGCGAAAGTAAATCTGCATCCTTACCTCCCCATAGGAGCTATGACTGCGCTATTGAATTAGTGCCTGGTAGTAAATTCCCTAAAGGTCGCCTTTTTAACTTGTCTGTACCTGAACATGACGCTATGCGGTCTTATATCAAGGAGTCATTGGAGAAGGGTCATATCAGACCATCCTCTTCACCCTTAGGTGCCGGTTTTTTCTTTGTGGCCAAAAAGATGGTTCATTAAGGCCGTGTATTGATTATCGTCTCTTGAACAATATTACTGTGAAATATCAATATCCGTTACCCTTGATCTCTGATCTGTTTTCCAGGGTGAAAAACGCTACTTGGTTTACCAAGCTTGACCTCAGGGGGGCATATAACCTTATTCGCATTAAGCACGGGGATGAATGGAAGATGGCATTTAATACCCCTGAAGGGCATTTTGAGTAACTTGTGATGCCCTTTGGGCTCACTAATGCTCCTTCTGTCTTCCAGTCCTTCATGAATGACATTTTCAGGGATTTTGTGGATAAATTTCTGATTGTTTATTTGGATGATATCTTGATTTTTTCCAATGACTGGGACTCTCATGTAAAACATGTTCGGACTGTGTTCCAGATTTTGAGAGGGAATGCTCTGTATGTGAAGGGATCAAAGTGTCTTTTTGGCGTTCAGAGGATCTCATTTCTGGGTTTCATTTTGTCCCCATCTGTTATTGAAATGGACCCGGTCAAAGTTCAGGCTATCTGTGATTGGGTTTAACCTACTTCTTTAAAGGCTCTTCAAAGATTCTTGGGTTTTGCCAATTTTTATCGTAAATTTATTGGTAATTTCTCTGTTATTGTTAAACCATTAACTGATTTGACCAAGAAGGGTTCTGATGTGGTGAATTGGCCTCCTGAGGCAGTCTCTGCATTTCAGGAACTTAAGCAGAGATTCACTTCTGCTCCTGTTCTACGGCAGCCTGATGTTTCTCTACCATTTCAGGTGGAGGTTGATGCCTCTGAAATTGGGGCAGGTGCCGTTTTGTCCCAAAGAGATCCAGAGACGTCTAAAAGTAACCCTTGTGCCTTTTTCTCTCGAAAATTTTCTCCCACTGAACGTAATTATGACGTGGGTAATCGGGAGTTATTAGCCATGAAGTGGGCTTTTGAAGAGTGGAGACATTGGCTGGAGGGAGCCAAACATCAGGTGGTGGTCCTTACTGACCATAAGAATCTAGTTTATCTGGAATCTGCCAAGCGACTTAATCCTAGACAGGCCAGGTGGGCCTTGTTTTTCACACGTTTTAATTTTGTGGTTTCATTTCTTCCTGGCACTAAAAATGTTAAGGCGGATGCCCTCTCGAGGAGTTTCCTGGCGGACTCTCCTGAGTTATCTGATCCTTCTGTTATTTTGAAAGAGGGTGTAGTTCTTTCCGCCATCTCGCCCAATTTGAGACTGGCTCTGGAGGGGTGCCAGGAAGATAAGCCCGAGCGCTGCCCTGTTGGGAAATTGTTTGTCCCGGACCAGTGGAAAAAGAGTGTAATGTCTGAGATTCATTGTTCCGCGTTGGCCGGTCATCCCGGAATTTTTGGTACCAGGGACTTGGTTGGTCGGTCCTTTTGGTGGCCTACCTTGTCTCGTGATGTCAGGGAGTTTGTGCAGTCCTGCGGGACTTGCTCTCGCTCCAAGCCTTGCTCTCGTTCTATTGGTTTGTTGATGCCATTACCGGTGCCCAAGAGACCATGGACCCATATCTCTATGGATTTCATTTCCAACCTCCGTTTCTCAGAGAATGACCATCATCTGGGTGATTTGCGATAGGTTTTCCAAGATGATACATCTTGTGCCATTACCTAAGTTGCCTTCCTCCTCTGAATTGGTGCCTTTGTTCCTTCAGCACGTGGTTAGTTTACACGGCATTCCTGAGAACATTGTGTCTGACAGAGGAGTCCAGTTTGTTTCCAGATTTTGGAGGACCTTTTGTTCTAAAATTGGTGTTCAATTGTCTTTCTCTTCGGCGTTTCATCCTCAGACCAATGGTCAAACTGAGAGAACAAACCAGACATTGGAGACTTATCTAAGATGCTTTGTGTCTGCTGATCAGGATGACTGGGTCTCTTTTTTGCCTTTGGCTGAGTTTGCTCTTAATAATAGGGCTAGCTCTGCCACTTTGATGTCTCCATTTTTCTGTAATTCTGGGTTTCACCCTCGATTTTCTTCTGGACAGACGGAGGCTTCTGTCTGCCCGGGTGTTGACTCTGTTGTGGAGCGTATGCAACAGATTTGGGACCAGGTAGTGGAGAGGTTGTCCCTCTCTCAGGAGAGGGCCCAGCGGTTTGCTAACCGGCATAGGACAGATGGTCCTGGGTTTAAAGTGGGGGACTTGGTCTGGTTGTCCTCAAGAAATATTCCTATGAGAGTGGCATCTCCTAAATTTAAGCCTAGGTTCATTGGACCTTATAAGATCATGGAGATTCTTAACCCTGTTTCTTTTCGTTTGCTTCTTCCAGGGACATTTAAGATCCATAACGTGTTCCACAAGTCCTTGTTGAAGAGGTTTGTTGAGCCAGTGTTTCCTACTAATGTGCCTCCTGACCCTGTTTTGGTTGAGTGCAATCTGGAGTATGTGGTTGAGAAAATATTGAATTCTCGTTTTTCTAGACGGAAACTCCAGTATTTGGTTAAATGGAGGGTTATGGTCAGGAAGACAATTCTTGGGTGTTTGCTTCGGACATCCATGCTAGGAGATTCATCCGTGCATATCATAGAACTCATCCTGACCGACCTGGTTGCTCAAATGAGGGTTCGGTGACCCCTCCTCAAGGGGGGGTACTGTTGTGAATGGGTTTGAGATGAGTTCTGAGCAGAGACTCCCTCTGGTGGTTACAAGCGATACTGGTCTGTTCAGTGAAGATTGTGAGGACTGGGAATCAGGTGTTACTGACTGGTCTTATATAAGGGAGTCACCTTCCCATCAGGGTTGCCGGTGATCAATTGTTCTGGTCTCAATCCTTGATTCCTGTTTCCTTGGTAGCCTGCTGTGTCGTGTCTGAATCTCCTGCTAACAGATAAGACATTTTCTTCTTTTTGTTTTTGTGCTTGATTTTTGCATTTTGTCCTGCACTTCTGTGGGGGCCTTCAGGGTCCCCTCTGGGGCTTTTGCCTCTCAGTTCAGTTCAGCCACTGATGTTTGTACATTTGCTTTTTCCAGTTTTTTCAGTGGCTGCTGTTTTGTTTTTGGTTACACCAGAGAACTAATTTAGGTGGTAGAGGTCGTGTGATCTCAGGTGTTTTTGAAATTAGTAGAGTTGGTGCTTTTCAGGGTTTTTTGGGATTGCAGTAAGTGCCCTTCCTATCCTTTTCTATTTAGTAAGTTTGGGCCCAACGTTTGCTCATACTATTTTCTGTCTGTGTCAGTATTTCTTCTTGTCTAACCGCCATTACATGTTTGGGGCTTTCTATGTTCTTTGGGGATCTGCTCCGGGGCAGATAGCTTTCCTCTTTCTATCTTTAGGTGTAGTTAGTTTCTCAGGCTGTGACGAGGCGTCTAGGACCAACGTAGGAATGCTCCACGGCTGCCTCTAGTTGTGGTGGTTAGTCAGGGTACGTGTAAGGTTCTATGTATATATTCCTGAAACTCAGTTTGTTCGTCAGCCATTTTACTTTCTGTCTTGCTGCAGCTATCTTGCCCTCAGTCAAAATGGAGTTTTCCAGCTTGCATGTTCCCGCCCTGATTCTCTCCTTTGCTTCTTAAGCAGCCACAGCTGAGCAATCAGTGCTTCAGAATCTAGCCTGCAGTGAACCTGTGACTTGACTCCTGTAAGCCTTGGACCTTGTACTCCAGCTATTCCTACTGAGGAACTCTGAAGCACTTGTGGACTCTGAACCCTGCTCTTTGAAAGACCCACGTTTGCATGGACTTACGGTAACAGAGAAGATCCTGAATCTGTATTGGAGAGTGATTGCTGAGCTTGGATTACTCTGGCCTGCTGTGTCTCCTGTTTCTGTGTCTGCAAACTGTGTGACTATTTCTGCCAACTTGTATGAAGTAATACAGGACTTTTCTATATCAAACCTGTGACTCCTGTGTTTTCATCGCACCCAAGCACAAGACGCTATATGAACTGTACTACATACATTACAGTACGGCAATCTCATAGTTTCCAACTGCTCTGGTGTATTTCCTTTTTTGCCTGCTCTCCTCAGCTACCAAATCATAACAGTATCACCGCCTAAACTGAAAATTATATGGGACTCACAGAAGGGAAAAATATTGTGAAGAAAAAAGTTGTCAGAGTTGTCAGAGATTTTTTTTTTTTTCTGTTTGTTGCATTTATTTTTCCCTCTGTATCTCTGGGTGCTGAGGAGGATTTTTTTTCAATGGAGTTTGCACAGTTGTCTGGCCGTGTGGATCAGCTTGCCACTGAAGTTCGGAGTATTGCTACCTATCTTGCTAGGTTGCCTGTTGTGGAACCTAGGATTCCCATGCCAGATTTGTTTTTAGGGGATCGAGTAAGTTTTGAATTTCAAAATAACTGTAAATTGTTTTTGCCTTAAAATCTAAGTCCCAGGGACGCAGCGCAGCAGGTTCAAATTGTCATCTCTTCCTGCGCGGCGACCCTCAGGATGGGCTTTTTTTCCCTGACACCTGGGGATCTGTTTTGAGTGATGTTGATGGTTTTTTCTGGCTTTGGGGTTATTATACGATGAGCCTAATGTCACTGATCAAGCTGAAAAACTTGTTGGATTAGTCAGGGCTTGAGGACGCTGAGTTTTCTGTCAGAGATTCCGTAGGTGGGCATCCTGACCAAATGGAATGACGACGCTTTGGCAGCTCTTTTTCGGAAGGGACTGTCAGATAATGTAAAGGATGTTATGGTGGATTCCCTGTTCCCTTGGTCTCAATGATTCTATGTCATTAGCGATTCAAATTGACAGACGTTGCGTGAGCAGAAAGGTATGCGTGGAATAATGTTGCCTTGTGAACCTGCTTCTGAATCCATGCAGTGTGATAGAGTGGTTTCTGGGGCACAGCATCATGAATTTCGAAAGCGCAAGGGGTTATGTTTCTACTGTGGTGATGCCTCTCATGCTATTTCTGTCTGCCCTAAGCGGGGAAGACGTTTTGCTCGCTCATTTGGTCTTGGGTATGTTCAGACTAATTTTTTTGTTAACTGTTACCCTGATATGCTCTCTGCCTCATTTTCTGCTCAGGCTTTTGTTGATTCTGGAGCAGCTATTAACTGATGGATTTTGATTTTGCTAAACGTTGTGGGTTTCCCTTGATACCCCTACGGAAGTCTATTCCCCTACTGGGGATCGATTCTACCCCTTTGGCTGAGAATAAACCTCAGTTCTTACTCAGATGATAATGAGGGTAGAACACTGATCATCAGGAGAGTTGCAAATTTTTGGTTCTGTATAATCTGCATGACATTATGTACGGGGTTTCCTTGGTTACAGTCTCATATCTGTTTTGGATTGGAATCTGTGTCTGTTACCAGTTGGGGCTGTCAATGTGTTAATACCAACCTCCTGTTTTTTCTGCCTCCCCAGGCTCAGGATGTTCCTGACTTTTTGATTGATTTTTCTGATTTTGTTTAGCGAAAGTAAATCTGCATCCTTACCTCCCATAGGAGCTATGACTGCGCTATTGAATTAGTGCCTGGTAGTAAATTCCTAAAGGTCGCCTTTTTAACTTGTCTGTACCTGAACATGACGCTATGCGGTCTTATATCAAGGAGTCATTGGAGAAGGGTCATATAGCCCATCCTCTTCACCCTTAGGGTGCGGTTTTTTCTTTGTGGCCAAAAAGAGGTTCATTAAGGCCGTGTATTGATTATCGTCTCTTGAACAATATTACTGTGAAATATCAATATCCGTACCCTTGATCTCTGATCTGTTTCCAGGGTGAAAAACGCTACTTGGTTTACCAAGCTTGACCTCAGGGGGCCATATAACCTTATTCGCATTAAGCACGGGGATGAATGGAAGACGGCATTTAATACCCTGAAGGGCATTTTGAGTAACTTGTGATGCCTTTGGCTCACTAATGCTCCTTCTGTCTTCCAGTCCTTCATGAATGACATTTTCAGGGATTTTGTGGATAAATTTCTGATTGTTTATTTGGATGATATCTTGATTTTTTCCAATGACTGGGACTCTCATGTAAAACATGTTCGGACTGTGTTCCAGATTTTGAGAGAGAATGCTCTGTATGTGAAGGGATCAAAGTGTCTTTTTGGCGTTCAGAGGATCTCATTTCTGGGTTTCATTTTGTCCCCATCTGTTATTGAAATGGACCCGGTCAAAGTTCAGGCTATCTGTGATTGGTTCAACCTACTTCTTTAAAGGCTCTTCAAGATTCTTGGGTTTTGCCAATTTTTATCGTAAATTTATTGGTAATTTCTCTGTTATTGTTAAACCATTAACTGATTTGACCAAGAAGGGTTCTGATGTGGTGAATTGGCCTCCTGAGGCAGTCTCTGCATTTCAGGAACTTAAGCAGAGATTCACTTCTGCTCCTGTTCTACGGCAGCCTGATGTTTCTCTACCATTTCAGGTGGAGGTTGATGCCTCTGAAATTGGGGCAGGTGCCGTTTTGTCCCAAGAGATCCAGAGACGTCTAAAAGTAACCCTTGTGCCTTTTTCTCTCGAAAATTTTCTCCCACTGAACGTAATTATGACGTGGGTAATCGGGAGTTATTAGCCATGAAGTGGGCTTTTGAAGAGTGGAGACATTGGCTGGAGGGAGCCAAACATCAGGTGGTGGTCCTTACTGCTAAAATTTATTTATATCTTTTTGAATCCTCTCTCTCTTTTCTAGTATTAGCTATCCATCCTAGTTTTGTGTCATAAGCAAATTTAATCAGTTTACCCTCAATTCCTTCATCTAAATCATGATAAAGATGTTGAACAATACAGGGCCCAGGACAGAGCCCTGTGGTACCCCACTTGAGACATTCTTCCAACTGGATGTGCAGCCATTTACGACCACTCTTTGAGTCCGATCACTAAGCCAGTTATGAATCCACCTAACAGGTGCCTTATCCATTCCATACTTAGTCATTTTTTTCAATAAGGATTGTGTGAGATACTTTGTCAAATGCTTTACTGAAGTCAAGATATACTATATCTACAGCATTTCCCTCATCCACCCAGTCAGTCATTCTGTCATAGAAGGAAATTTAGTCTGACATGACCTATTAGTTACAAACCCATGCTGACTTTGTTTAATCACGTCATTCTTATCCAGGTACTTACATACATGTTTTTTAATAATTTGTTCAAAGATCTTTCCAGGTGTAGAAGTCAGACTCACCGGCCTATAGTTCCCTGGGTCCACCTTCTTCCCCTTTTTGAAGATGGGAACAACATTTGCTCTTCTCCAGTCTTCTGGACTTCTGTTCTCCGAGAATTTTCAAAGATTATGGAGAGTGGTTCAAAATTTTCTTCTGCTATCTCCTTCAGTACTCTGGTGTTGTGAATAGGCTGGAAATGAGTTTGAGCAGAAGCTCCCTCTGGTGGTTACAAACGGTACTGGACTGTCCAGTGAAGATTGTGAGGATTGGGAATCAGGTGTTACTGACTGGTCTTATATAAGGGAGTCACCTTCCCATCAGGGTTGCCGGTGATCAATTGTTCTGGTCTCAATCCTTGATTCCTGTTTCCTTGGTAGCCTGCTGTGTCGTGTCTGAATCTCCTGCTAACAGATAAGACATTTTCTTCTTTTTGTTTTTGTGCTTGATTTTTGCATTTTGTCCTGCACTTCTGTGGGGGCCTTCAGGGTCCCCTGCTGGGGCTTTTGCCTCTCAGTTCAGTTCAGCCACTGATGTTTGTACATTTGCTTTTTCCAGTTTTTTCAGTGGCTGCTGTTTTGTTTTTGGTTACACCAGAGAACTAATTTAGGTGGTAGAGGTCGTGTGATCTCAGGTGTTTTTGAAATTAGTAGAGTTGGTGCTTTTCAGGGTTTTTTGGGATTGCAGTAAGTGCCCTTCCTATCCTTTTCTATTTAGTAAGTTTGGGCCCCAACGTTTGCTCATACTATTTTCTGTCTGTGTCAGTATTTCTTCTTGTCTAACCGCCATTACATGTTTGGGGCTTTCTATGTTCTTTGGGGATCTGCTCCGGGGCAGATAGCTTTCCTCTTTCTATCTTTAGGTGTAGTTAGTTTCTCAGGCTGTGACGAGGCGTCTAGGACCAACGTAGGAACGCTCCACGGCTGCCTCTAGTTGTGGTGGTTAGTCAGGGTACTGCAATCTCATAGTTTCCAACTGCTCTGGTGTATTTCCTTTTTTGCCTGCTCTCCTCAGCTACCAAATCATAACACTCTGGGGTGTAATTCATCTGGACCTGGAGACTTGAATTCATTTAGGTTAGTTAAGTGTTTCCTCAATATCTTTCTGTTTATATATATCCTGGATTCTTCTAGTCCCTTAATAGGACAGTGAAGATCAGTTGATGTTACATTTCCTTTCTGAGAGAAAACAGATGCAAAATAGGAATTTAAAAGTTCAGCCTTCTCAACATCCTTTCTTACCATTTCATCATTTTCATCCTGTAAAAATCCTATAGCATCTTTGACTTTTATTTTATTTTTGACATATCCCCAAAGTCCTTTTTATTGCTTTTGACGTCTCTTGCAAGCCTTAATTCATTATCAGCTTTAATAATCTGATTTGTGCCCTGCAGGTTCTGCAGACATCATTATATTCTTCTTTAGATATGCCTCTCTCTTTCCATTTGATAAACATTTCTTTCTTCCTTTTTAGCATGTGTTTAAGTTCTGTGTTCATCCATGCAGGTTTCCTTAAATGCTTCCTATTCTTCCCTCTTTTCAGAATTGTTAAAGATTGTGCTTTGAGAATCTAATTTTTCAAGATTTCCCATCCTTCCTGGACATTTTTGTCCTTAAGGATATCCAGCCATTGGATTCCTCCGTTTCTCTTTCTGAGTCCGTTAAAATCTGCCTTTCTGAAATCTAACCTTGAAGTCTGAGTCTTCACAGGTCTTCCTCCTCTAGTTTTCCAAAATTCTAAAATAGCATGGTCGCTACCTCCTAGGGTCCCAGCCACTCTTGCCTCCTCAACCATTTTCTCCCTGTTTATAAGGATTAGATCCAAGGTAGCAGATCCCCTTGTTTTCTTCCCTACCTTTTGGAAGATAAAGTTGTCAGCAAGAGAGGATAAGAATTTGTTTGACCTGTTAGTTTTGCCAGAGAGAGATTCCCAACAAATGTCTGGATAGTTGAAATCTCCCATGACAACTATGTCATACTTTTTGGAGAACTTGGCCATTTGATGCATAAAGAGTTCATCCATATCTTCAGCTTGCACAGGCGGCTTGTAGTAAACGCCTACAATGGTGTCCTTTCATTGTCATATTGATGGTCACCCAGTAGTCCCCGGACGAGATAAATATATTACCAGTGGTTAATAATGATGCTTGCTGAGTATACACTGGGCATATACAGGTCCTGATTCTGCTGTTGTTGGCCAGAGAACTTTTACGAGAAGTTTGGGGTCACGGCATGTGCCACCATGATAATTCTGTGGTCTGCAAAGCGGCTCATAAATCATCCTCATAATTGCGGCCTGGACAGGGTAAGCTTAAGGAAGGTAAACAGTGGAACTGCTTCAAAATAACCCCCAGTATCCACAGTATCCAAGACAAATACTACTTCCCACTATTCTCTGCTGGAGACTGGGGAGACATGACAGATGAGAAGTTGTCCCAGCGCCTCCACTCAAGTAGCTCCATGACCTTCTCTTTTCATGTGTCACTTTTGTGACCCCAGAGCTGAACCTCTCCTCCTCAAAAGATTTTCACATCTTCATCATCACCCCAGAACCCGCCCCTCGACCTCTGCTGGGATTGGAAAAAAAGGTGGAACACTCTGAACTATGATTAAAAAACCAGTCAGTTTGAAACGTGTACATAGTTTTGATGCCTTCAGTGTGAATGTACAATTTTCATAGTCATGAAAATACAGAAAAATCTTTAAATGAGAAGGTGTGTCCAAACTTTTGGTCTGTACTGTATATATGTCCTATAGTAGGACCGGTGTGACAATCTCTCATGAAGGACTCTTCATGACGTTGCCCATGTTGTCTGCAGATGAAGACTAGATAAAGGTGTAGCGCCCGCGTCCCTGCCTGCTGCCAGACAGGGACGTCGCTCTCCTCACCTGTCCTCGGCGCCCTCCTTCCGCCCTGCTGGTCCCGCGCGCTCCTTCCCTGCTACTGGCCTTAGGGCGCGCGCCCGCACCCTCCCCCGCTCTTAAAGGAGCCGCGCACATTTTCCAAATCAGTCTCCAGCCAATGCTGGAGGACTCCACCCTATATTAAGGGCTTCCTCCTTAATGTAGGTGCCCGAGCAATGTTGTTCCTGTGCAGTCCAACTCTGTTTCAGCCATCAGCTCCTGATTCCAGTTTCCTGCCTGTTACCTGTCGGCTTGCCTGTCTGCCATCCGTCTGCAGTTCCATCCAGAGGTTCGGACGTCATCTGCAGAGATCCCCGGCTCTTGCCTGCTCACCTAGGAGCGATCATCTGCCATCCGACTGCAGCTCCATCCGGAAGTTCGGACATCATCTGCAGAGATCCCCGGCTCTTGCCTGCTCACCTGGGAGCGATCATCTGCCATCCGACTGCAGCTCCATCCGGAAGTTCGGACATCATCTGCAGAGATCCCCGGCTCTTGCCTGCTCACCTGGGAGCGATCATCTGCCATCCGACTGCAGCCTACCTGGAGGCTCCACCATATCAGGTCGTATATACCTGCCTGTCTAGAGTCTGCCTGGTCACTTGCTGTGACATCCTGCCTGTCTAGAGTCTGCCTGGTCACTTGCTGTGACAACCTGCCTGTTCCAGAGACTGCCTGGTCACTTGCCATGTCAACCTGCCTGTCCAGAGACTGCCTGGTCACTTGCCGTGACAACCTGCCTGTCCCAGAGACTTCCTGGTCACTTGCCGTGACAACCTGCCTGTCCCAGAGACTGCCTTGGTCACTTGCCGTGACAACCTGCCTGTCCCAGAGACTGCCTGGTCAATTGCCGTGACAACCTGCCTGTCCCAGAGACTGCCTGGTCACTTGCCGTGACAACCTGCCTGTCCCAGAGACTGCCTTGGTCACTTGCCGTGACAACCTGCCTGTCCCAGAGACTGCCTTGGTCACTTGCCGTGACAACCTGCCTGTCCCAGAGACTGCCTTGGTCACTTGCCGTGACAACCTGCCTGTCCAGAGACTGCCTCGGTTACTTACCGTTACAACCTGCCTGCCCAGAGACTTCCTTGCTCACTTGCTGTGACAAACCTGCCTGTCCAGAAACTAAATATATCTCCTGCCGTGAATCCCTGCCCTTTTCCCAGGTGCCACCCGCTCTCTTACAAGTAAACTCTCTTGTATAATAAAGCTTTGTGGTTCCACCAACCTGACCTGTCTCGTCAGTAGTTCCACCCACCAGACCCGTTACAGTTTGCTCGGGCCATGGAACCCGGTGGCACCCAAACCCCTTCACTCCCGGAACTGTGTCATGAGCTGTCTCGCCAGAGGTCTCAACAGGAGGCCATCCTGGGTCACCTGCGGAACGTCAAATCCCGTCTGGACACTCTGAAATCATCAATAGCAACCATCGCTGGAGCCATGACTCAAAATCCATCAGTCCCGCTGATTCCCAATTCCGTGGTTTCCATTCCCGGACCCCGACTGTCAGCTCCTCCTAGGTTTGGAGGCGATCCTGCTCTGGCTCGGGGTTTCATTAATCTGTGCACCCTGCATTTTGAACTCCTGGCACACCAGTTTAACTCTGACCGGGCCAAAGTTGCCTTCATCATGTCCCATCTCACTGGAGAGGCCCTGGCCTGGCTTAACCCTCTCTGGGAGAGAGAGGATCCTCTGGTGTCTGACCTGCCTGCGTTTCTCTCGGCCTTCCGGAAGGTATTCGACGAACCAGGACGGAAGACTTCCTCTGCATCATCTCTGCTGCGTCTCCGTCAGGAGAGCTTCACCGTTGGTCAATATGCCATACGGTTCCGGACTTTAGCCTCAGAACTAGCTTGGGACAATGAAGCTCTAATTTCGGTCTTCTGGGAGTGTCTGTCCGGCCGTATTAAAGACGAACTTGCCGGTCGGGACATTCCAACCTCGCTTGATGATTTAATAAATCTTGCCAATCGAATTGATCTACGGTTCCAGGAACGAGCCAAAGAGATCACCCGTAAAAAAGAGTTTTCCCATCTTGCACCCTCGTGTCAGAGATCTATAACCTCTTCCGTTTCTCCTCAGGTGCACCCTGCTGAGCCTATGCAGGTCGACCAGACCAAGATGGTCAAAGCCCGTCAGGACTCACGCCGTGCCGAGAAAAGTTGCTTCTACTGCGGCAGTAAGGAGCACTGGATCCAAACCTGTCCGGAGAAGTCGGGAAAACGCCTGTGTCTAGGTTCGCTCGGAGAGGTCAATCTAGACAAAAATAAATCCTCTTCATCCCTGCTGCTGTCGGTTTCAATTCTGATCGGTAAGAACCGCCACTTCGAAATGGCCCAACTTGATTCTGGAGCAGCTGGGAATCTCGTGTCACAGGCTCTAGTAGAGAAGTATCACATTCCCACCAAACCTCTTGTTGAACCTGTATCTGTTGCTGCTGTGGATGGGGGCCTCCTACCTCGTCCCATCCGACTTATCACCGAAGTCATAACCCTGCAGGTGGGAATGTTGCATTCTGAGAGCATCTCGTTTCATGTTTTACCTGGACTCTCTCATGCTCTCTTACTAGGTCTGCCTTGGCTCCAAAAACATGCACCTGTGCTCGACTGGCAGAATGGAGAGGTTCTTCGCTGGGGACAGGACTGTCATAAAACATGTCTGGTGCCTGTTCATCCTGTCTATTCTTCTCCTACACCTGCTAATCTACCTGGACTCCCGATTCCATATTGGTCATTTGCTGATGTCTTCAATAAAAAGGAAGCAGAGACATTACCCCCGCATAGACCATATGATTGCCCGATTGACCTGTTGCCCGGTACTACGCCTCCCCGTGGGCGTATTTACCCGTTGTCTGCTGCTGAGACCAGGTCGATGTCCGAATATATCGAGGAGAACTTAGCAAAGGGATTCATCCGGAAATCTACCTCCCCAGCGGGAGCAGGTTTCTTCTTCGTTAAAAAGAAAGACGGATCTCTCCGTCCCTGTATTGACTACAGAGGCCTAAATTCGATCACGGTGAAGAATAAGTACCCTCTTCCGCTCATTCCAGAACTGTTTGATCGTCTTAGAGGGGCTAGAGTCTTCACCAAACTAGATCTTCGTGGAGCATACAACCTGGTTCGTATCCGTCGAGGAGATGAATGGAAGACGGCATTCAACACCCGGGACGGCCACTACGAGTACTTGGTGATGCCCTTTGGTCTCTGTAATGCTCCAGCAGTCTTTCAGGAGTTGGTCAACGACATCTTCCGGGACCTCCTCTATTCCTGCGTTGTGGTGTACCTTGACGACATCTTGGTCTTCTCTCCGGATCTTCAGTCTCACCGGAGGGATGTTCGTCAGGTTCTGCTCAGGCTCAGGCAGAATCACCTCTTCGCCAAATATGAGAAGTGCCTCTTTGAGCAGACATCGCTTCCGTTTCTGGGCTACATAATTTCTCAGACAGGCCTACGAATGGATCCGGAGAAATTGTCTGCCATCGAGAAGTGGCCCCGACCGGAGGGGTTGAAGGCCATTCAGCGGTTCCTGGGATTTGCCAACTATTACCGTCTCTTCGTACCGCACTTCTCTTCCAGGACTGCTCCAATCTCAGCGCTCACTCGCAAGGATGCTAACCCCAAACAGTGGACGCCCGAAGCAGAGGAGGCCTTCCTTTCTCTGAAACAGGCCTTCTCTTCCGCTCCAGTGCTGCATCGCCCGGATGGCAACAAGCAGTTCTTCCTGGAGGTGGACGCTTCCTCTGCTGGAGCCGGAGCGGTTCTTACCCAAAAATCGCCATCCGGGAGGATGGTATCCTGCGGTTTCTTCTCCAAACTCTTCTCCTCCTCCGAGCGCAACTACTCCATAGGAGATCGAGAGCTATTGGCCATTAAGTTGGCATTGGAGGAGTGGCGTTACCTACTCGAAGGGGCTCTTCATCCGGTAATCATCTACACGGACCACAAAAATCTGGCATACCTCCAGCAGGCACAGAGACTTAATCCTCGTCAAGCCCGGTGGTCCTTGTTTTTTGCCCGCTTCGATTTTCTTTTGCATTTTCGCCCAGCTGACAAAAACGTCAAGGCGGATGCCTTGTCTCGGTCTTTCCTGGTGTCGGATCTCGAAGATGAGCCTAAACATATCATCGATCCCGCCAGAGTGATGCAGGTGGCTCCCGTGAGTCTAAATCGTCTCCCTCCTGGTAAGACGTTCGTATCAGAAACCGATCGGAAGAGAATCCTACATTGGGGTCACTCGTCTAAACTCGCTGGCCACGCTGGTCAAAGAAAGACCCTCCAACTCATTACCCGGCATTATTGGTGGCCTACCCTGCACAAAGACGTAATAGACTTTGTTTCTGCCTGTGTTTCCTGTGCCCGCAACAAAGTTCCGAGACACCTGCCTACCGGCCGTCTTCTTCCGCTTCCTGTACCCGCTGCCCCCTGGCAGCATATAGCCATGGACTTCATAACAGATCTGCCCGTCTCTGCCGGTTGTACGGTCATTTGGGTGGTCGCTGACCGCTTTTCCAAGATGGCTCACTTCATTCCTCTGCCAGGTCTCCCGTCTGCACCCGAGTTGGCTAAAGACTTTATCCGCCACATCTTCCGTCTTCATGGTCTGCCTCGTCACATTGTGTCGGATCGTGGGGTTCAGTTCACCTCACGTTTCTGGAGAGCCACTTGTAAGTTGCTAGACGTCACCCTGGATTTTTCCTCCGCTTACCACCCACAGTCCAATGGACAAGTTGAACGAATAAATCAGAATTTGACCAGTTATCTTCGACATTTCGTTAATGCCCACCATTCTGACTGGGTGGAGCTCCTGCCTTGGGCCGAATTCTCCTACAATAATCATGAGAGCGAATCTTCCACCAAGTCTCCGTTTTTTGTAGTCTTCGGTCAGCACCCTCGGATCCCTGTCCCTGTTTCCATCTCTGTGGACAATCCAGCTGCGGAATCTCTAGTTAGAGAATTCTCCTCCATCTGGGAGAGTACCCGGTCCGCACTCATTCAGTCTTCCGAGCGCATGAAAAGACATGCTGACAAAAAACGTCTGGATCCTCCTCAATTCCGTCCTGGGACAAAGTCTGGCTTTCGTCCAAATATGTTCGACTCAAAATTCCGTCCTACAAGTTAGGTCCTCGGTTCATCGGTCCTTTTGAGATCATCAGTCAGATCAATCCGGTGTCCTATAAATTGAAACTCCCGGCCAATTTGAGAATTCCTAATTCTTTTCATGTATCTCTCCTCAAACCTGTGGTTCTTAACTCTTTTTTTAAGTCTACAGGTACACCTCCTGCTCCAGTGTCTGCTGATGATGAATTTGAGGTAGAGAACATTCTGGCCACAAAAAGGGTAGGAAGAAAGACTTATTTTTTGGTGGATTGGAAGGGGTTTGGTCCTGAGGAGAGAACCTGGGAGCCTCGGGAGAACATCCATGCCCCTCTTATCCTAGCTAAATTTCTTTCTGGCCTAAAGAGGGGGGGGCCTAGAGGGGGGGGTACTGTAGCGCCCGCGTCCCTGCCTGCTGCCAGACAGGGACGTCGCTCTCCTCACCTGTCCTCGGCGCCCTCCTTCCGCCCTGCTGGTCCCGCGCGCTCCTTCCCTGCTACTGGCCTTAGGGCGCGCGCCCGCACCCTCCCCCGCTCTTAAAGGAGCCGCGCACATTTTCCAAATCAGTCTCCAGCCAATGCTGGAGGACTCCACCCTATATTAAGGGCTTCCTCCTTAATGTAGGTGCCCGAGCAATGTTGTTCCTGTGCAGTCTAACTCTGTTTCAGCCATCAGCTCCTGATTCCAGTTTCCTGCCTGTTACCTGTCGGCTTGCCTGTCTGCCATCCGTCTGCAGTTCCATCCAGAGGTTCGGACGTCATCTGCAGAGATCCCCGGCTCTTGCCTGCTCACCTAGGAGCGATCATCTGCCATCCGACTGCAGCTCCATCCGGAAGTTCGGACATCATCTGCAGAGATCCCCGGCTCTTGCCTGCTCACCTGGGAGCGATCATCTGCCATCCGACTGCAGCTCCATCCGGAAGTTCGGACATCATCTGCAGAGATCCCCGGCTCTTGCCTGCTCACCTGGGAGCGATCATCTGCCATCCGACTGCAGCCTACCTGGAGGCTCCACCATATCAGGTCGTATATACCTGCCTGTCTAGAGTCTGCCTGGTCACTTGCTGTGACATCCTGCCTGTCTAGAGTCTGCCTGGTCACTTGCTGTGACAACCTGCCTGTTCCAGAGACTGCCTGGTCACTTGCCATGTCAACCTGCCTGTCCAGAGACTGCCTGGTCACTTGCCGTGACAACCTGCCTGTCCCAGAGACTTCCTGGTCACTTGCCGTGACAACCTGCCTGTCCAGAGACTGCCTTGGTCACTTGCCGTGACAACCTGCCTGTCCCAGAGACTGCCTGGTCACTTGCCGTGACAACCTGCCTGTCCCAGAGACTGCCTGGTCACTTGCCGTGACAACCTGCCTGTCCCAGAGACTGCCTTGGTCACTTGCCGTGACAACCTGCCTGTCCCAGAGACTGCCTTGGTCACTTGCCGTGACAACCTGCCTGTCCCAGAGACTGCCTTGGTCACTTGCCGTGACAACCTGCCTGTCCAGAGACTGCCTCGGTTACTTACCGTTACAACCTGCCTGCCCAGAGACTTCCTTGCTCACTTGCTGTGACAAACCTGCCTGTCCAGAAACTAAATATATCTCCTGCCGTGAATCCCTGCCCTTTTCCCAGGTGCCACCCGCTCTCTTACAAGTAAACTCTCTTGTATAATAAAGCTTTGTGGTTCCACCAACCTGACCTGTCTCGTCAGTAGTTCCACCCACCAGACCCGTTACAAAAGGTCTGTCCTCAGCGATAAGTCCCACTCTTGTCTTGGATGCAATTACAGTCACAGATTGGTCTGGAGACCACGAGGGTAATACCATGAAGAGGCCTTGAAGATGGGGTGTCACTTACTGGTTGTAGTGAAAGGATTTTGGTGCAGGGCAGCTGAATGTTCTTCAGCTGAACCCCTCTAGACTTCATTTTAGATACACTAACAGCTTGGCATTGCATTGATATGGTTGTGTAAAGCAGTGGTGTGGCCATTTCTCCAAAGTGTCACATGAGTTCATTAATATTCTGTCATGGTGGACGTCAGCTCTGATGAAATAGTAAGGGCTGCAAGTGACAAGCAGCTGCTCATTGGCTGCAACCTGGACGTGACACAAGTCATGTCACTCTTTGGGAAAAAGTGCAAAAATAATAGGACAATGATGAAAGTAAAGAATGAGAAAAAAAAGCGAATGAATAAACGAGTAAATAAGTATAAAAGCAGAAAAAAACAGGATGAAGAAAGAAGTGGAGGAATAACAGGACAATGACAGAAAAGGCATTGAGGGAAGAAGCAAAAAAATAACAGGATGATGAGAGAATAAGCAGAGTAATAACGGGACAATAAGGGAATAAGCAGAGGAATATCAGGACGATGAGGGAGAAGCAGAGGAAACCAGAGCAAAGAGGGAAGAAGCAGAAAAATAAAAGGACAATGAGGAAACAACCGGAAGAATAACAGAGTAATGAGAGAAAACATAGAACACTAACAGGACGATGGGGGAAGAAGCGGAAGAATAACTGGCGGATGAAGGAAAAAGTAGAAGAATAAAGGGGCAATGAGGGAAGATGCAGAAACGATAACTAGCCGATGAACAAAGACATGGGGGAATAACGGGGCAAAGAGGGAAGAAGATAAAACAAATAGGGCAATGAAAAAAGAAGAAAAATAACAGGCCAATGAGGAAATAACCCAAGGAATAATGGGTAAATGAGGGACGAAGTAGAGGAATAACAGGACGAGGCGGAAAGAAAATGTGGCAATGAGCGAGGAATAACCAGACGATGATGGAAGAAGCGGGAACAAACTAAGGCAATGAGTGAAAAAGCAGAAAAATAACAAGACTATAAGTGAAGAAGCAGAAGAATAACTGGCTGATGAGTGAAAAGTGGAAGAATAATGGATCAATCAGGGAAGAAGAGGAAGAATAACCAGCTGTTGAGTAAAAAAGTGGAAGAATGATGGGGCAATGAGTGAAGAAGTAGAGGAATAACACAGAAAACGATGATGGAAACCATATGGGAGAAAAAAACAATGCTGGGGGAAGAAGCAAAGGAATAAGTGACCGAGGAGGTAAGGCTCAGAAGAATAATGGGGCAATGAGGGAAGAAGCGAAAATATAACATGTCAATGATGGACAAAGTTGAAGAATAATGGGCCAATAAGGGAGGAAGTGGAGAAATACGGAGAAAGAGGGAAAAAGGGATGAATAATTAGATGATGAGGAAAGCAGTGTTGGAATAAGAAAGAAGACAATTATAAAAAACAAGTGGGAGAAAAAACAGGACAATGAGGGAAGAAATGGAGAAATAACATAAGCGAAGAAGTAGAAGTAACTGGAAATTGAGGGAACAAGCGGAGGATAAACAAGACGATTATGTAAAAAGCAGAGAAATAACAGGGCAATGATGGAAGAACTGAAGGAATATCAGGTGGATTACGTAAGAAGGGGAGAAATAATGGGACGATGAAGGAAGAAGTGGAAGAACAACTGGGCAATGAGAAAATAAGCAGAAAAATAAAAGGACAGTGGAAGTAGAAGAAAATGGGGCAAAAAGGAAGAACCAGAAAAATTAAAAAAAAACAGTTACATAAGAGAAAAAGTGGAGATATAATGAGGGGGGAAAGTGGCATAACAAGAAAAGTATAAAAGGGAAGAAATAACACGACATCGAGGGGACAAACGGAGGAATAACCAGAAAATGAGGGAAGAAACAGAAAAGTAACAGACGGATAAGGGAAGAAGCAGAGGAATAATAGGGCGATGAGGAAAGAAACGGAATTATAACAGAATGATGAAGAAAGAAATGGAAGAATACCAAGGCGATCAGGGAATAAACAGAAGAATAATAGGATGATGAGGGAAGAAACGTAAGAATACCAGGATGATGAGGGAAGATGTGGAGGAAGAGTAATGGCGATGAGGGAAGAAACAGAGGAATTACGAGACAATGAAGGAAGTAGCAGAGGTATAATAACGATGATGAGGGAAGAAGTAGAAGAATAACAAGATGATGAGGAAAGAAGCTGAGAAAGAATAACAGGACGATGAGGGAAGAAACGGAGGAAGAATAACAGGACGATGAGGGAAGAAGTGAAGGAAGTATAACAGGACAATGAGGGAAGAATAACAGGGCCATGAGGGAAGAAGAAGAGGAAGAATAACAGGACAATGAGGGAAGAAGCGGAGGAAGAATAACAGGACAATGAGGGTAGAAGCTGAGGAACAATAACAGGATGATAAGGGAAGAAGTGGATGAAGTTTTACAGTACGATGAGGGAAGAAGCGGAGGAAGATTAACAGGACAATGAGGGTAGAAGCTGGGAAAGAATAACAGGACAATGAGGGAAGAAGCGGAGGAAGAATAACAGGACAATGAGGGTAGAAGCTGAGGAACAATAACAGGATGATAAGGGAAGAAGTGGATGAAGTTTTACAGTACGATGAGGGAAGAAGCGGAGGAAGAATAACAGGACAATGAGGGTAGAAGCTGGGAAAGAATAACAGGACGATGAGGGAAGAAGCGGAAGAAGAATAACAGGACAATGAGGGTAGAAGCTGAGGAAGACTAACAGGATGATGAGGGAAGAAGTGGATGAAGTTTAACAGTACGATGAGGGAAGAAGTGGAGTGTTATGTTACGGTAGCTGAGGAGTGCAGGTAAAAAAGGAAATACACCAGAGCAGTTGGAATCTATGAGATTGCAGTACCCTGACTAACCACCGCAACTAGAGGCAGCCGTGGAGCGTTCCTACGTTGGTCCTAGACGCCTCGTCACAGCCTGAGAAACTAACTACACCTAAAGATAGAAATAGGAAAGCTATCTGCCCCGGAGCAGAACCCCAAAGATAATAGAAAGCCCCCAAACATGTAATGGCGGTTAGACAAGAGGAAATACTGACACAGAAAGAAAATAGTATGAGCAAACGCTGGGGCCCAAACTATCTAAATAGAAAAGGACAGGAAGGGCACTTACTGCAATCTCAGAAAACCCTGAAAAAACACCAACTCTACTAATTTCAAAATCACCTGAGATCACACGACCTCTACCACCTAAATTAGTTCTCTGGTGTAACAAAAACAAAACAGCAGCCACTGAAAAAAAACTGGAAAAAGCAAAAGTACAAAACACAGTGGCTGGACTAAACTGAGAGGGCAAAAGCCCCCGGAGGGGACCCTGAAGGCCCCACAGAAGTGCAGGACAAAATGCAAAAATATAGCAAAAACACAAAATAAGAAATTGTTTTATCTGATAGCAGGAGATGCAGACACGACACAGCAGGCTACAAGGGAAACTGGAAAGAAGGATTCAGACCAGAACAATTGATCACCGGCAACCCTGATGGGAAAATGACTCCCTTACATAAGACCAATCAGTAACACCTGATTCCCAGTCCTCACAATCCTCACTAGTACCGCTTGTAACCACCAGAGGGAGCCTCTGCTCAGAACTCATCTCAAACCCATTCACAACAGCGGAGGAAGAATAACAGGATGATGAGGGAAGAAGCAGAGGAAGTATAACAGTACAATGAGGGAAGAAGTAGAGGAAGAATAACAGGGCCATGAGGGAAGAAGTGGAGAAGAATAACAGGACAATGAGGGAAGAAGCGGAGGAAGAATAACAGGACAATGAGGGTAGAAGCTGAGGAACAATAACAGGATGATAAGGGAAGAAGTGGATGAAGTTTAACAGTACGATGAGTGAAGAAGCGGAGGAAGAATAACAGGACGATGAGGGAAGAAGCGAAGGAAGTATAACAGGACAATGAGGGAAGAATAATAGGGCCATGAAGGAAGAAGCGGAGGATGAATAACAGGACAATGAGGGTAGAAGCTGGGAAAGAATAACAGGACGATGAGGGAAGAAGTGGAGGTAGAATAATAGGACAATGAGGGTAGAAGCTGAGGAAGACTAACAAGATGATGAGGGAAGAAGTGGATAAAGTTTAATAGTAACTCAACTTGGAATCTATGAGATTGCAGTACCCTGACTAACCACCGCAACTAGAGGCAGCCGTGGAGCGTTCCTACGTTGGTCCTAGACGCCTCGTCACAGCCTGAGAAACTAACTACACCTAAAGATAGAAATAGGAAAGCTATCTGCCCCGGAGCAGAACCCCAAAGATAATAGAAAGCCCCCAAACATGTAATGGCGGTTAGACAAGAGGAAATACAGACACAGACAGAAAATAGTATGAGCAAACGCTGGGGCCCAATCTGCCTAGACAGAAAAGGATAGAAAGGATACTCACTGCAGTCCAAAAAACCCTAAAAAATGCCAACGCTACTAATTGCAAAAACACCTGAGATCACACGACCTCTACCACCTAAATCAGTTCTCTGGTGTAACAAAACTAAGCCGCAGCCACTGAAAAAACTGGAAAAGGAAAATGAACAAACAACAGTGGCTCCAGCGGAACCGAGAGGAGCCCAAGCCCCCCAGGGGGGGGGAACCTGGCTAACCTCACAGAAATGCAGAGAAATATGCAAATGGTAAGCACAAAAACAGAAAATATCTTATCTGAAAGCAGAAGAAGAGGCAAGACTCAGCAAGCTTCCAAGTAAACCAGGAACCACAGTTGAGACAAGAACAATTGATCACCGGCAACCATGATGGGAGGGAACCTCCCTTATATCAAGCCAGTCTGTGAATCCTGATTGCCAATCCTCATTGAATGGTTCAGTACTGTTTGTAACCACCAGAGGGAGCTTCTGCTCAGAATTCATTTCCAAAACATTCACAACAGAACAGGATAATGAGGGAAAAAACAGAAAAGTAACAGGACCATTATGTAAAAAGCAGAGAAAAAAACGGAAAACCAGGGAAAAACGGAAGAGTGATAGGAGGACGGCGGAGGAATATCATCAATAAGCGATGAAGTTGAGACATGGAGGATGGCTGGGTGAGAGCAGGGGATGATGAGAGTACAGCCGATCACTGGAAGGGAGGATGCAGGTGAGGCAGCGCCTGGGGAGCGAGTGTGAGGAGACCACCCGCCCCTCTCTGCCTCTGCGCTCAGACAGCCACACTGACTGACTGTGGTAAGCCCTCTCCTCAGACCACACCCTCGGCGATCCTGGCTCCGCCCACCATCATGTCCTCACCCCGCCGACCGCTGCTGCTCCGCCTTCCCTTCGCCCGTCTCCCCATTCATGCTCTGCCTGGCATCGGCATCGCCAGGTGATACCCATGGTCTGCCTGTACCGAGCAGCGTCTGAGCTGCCGGGAGCCGCAGCGTCTGAGCTGCGGCAGCGTCCTCTCATTTTGGAGCCTCTGCTACAGATCGCAATTCTTGACATCGCTGGACTGTGCAGAATTTGCTGGATTTCTTTTGGGGGAAACAAAAAAAAAGTTTTTACGCTCACCAAACATTAATCCAAATGAGGTCAATCCGGAGTTAGTAGGGTGCGGTGCATGGACATGGAGATCCTGAGCCAATTCCCAGGTGAATAAACCATATACAAAAAAAGGAGGAAGTCCAGTCACCAGCAAAATGGAGTATTTAGATAAAGGAAACTTAGGCTATGATATTTAAAAAATCTTTATCCTTTATTGTAGTTTTCATTAAAACATCTTGCTTACGCCGTTTCAGACCACACAGGGTCCTTAGTCATAGCCACACGATCGTTTGTATAGTCACTTGTGTCTTTATCAAATTTCCGTTTTTTCATAGCCATAATATTTTCCTCTAGTTTATTTAAGTTCTTGGTTAATTTCTCATTAAATAACTTAAAATCAGGATCCTCCTGGAATGGGACCAACTTTTGTTGTACCGGTTCAATATTTTGCTCTCTTAGCTATGACTAAGGATCCTGTGTGGTCTGAAACGGCGTAAGCAAGATGTTTTTATGAAACTACAATAAAGGATAAAGGTTTTTTTAATATCATAGCGTAATTTTCCTATATCTAAATACGCCATTTTGAGGGTGACTGGACTTCCTCCTTTTTTGTATAGGATTTATTTTGGGGTCGAGGAGCCATTTAGCTTTTCCAGAGCCTTTGTACTACCAGTAACGTGGAAGCCCCCAGTATTTCCTATTTCCATTGACAGATGACGGACCTGAATGGGGGCTTTTTTCGTGGATTGAGTTGAAGCTTTTGTTAGGAACATTTTACGTAACGTTTGAGATCACATTCATCCGACACTCTACGCTGAGAACTTACATGGGGGTTTCCATCTAAATCTCTGAGTGATGGTGTTATGTTTTAGTAGCTGAGGAGGGCAGGAGCAAAAAACCGCAAAGGCAGCCAAACACCAGAGAGGTTGGTATCTAATAGGTTGCAGACCCCTAAACTAACCGCACAACTAGAAGCAGCCGTGGGACGTTCCTACGGTGCCCTAGACACCTCGTCACAGCCGGAGAGATTAGCTACCCCTGTAGATGGAAAGAGGAAAGCTAACTGCCCCGGAGTAGAGCCCCAAAGTATTAGGAAGCCCCCAAACATATAATGGCGGTTAGACAAGAGGAAAACACGAACACAGACAGAAAATATAATGAGCTAACGCTGGGGCCCAAAACTGTCTAGATAGGATAGTACTGAAGAGAATACTGTCTGCAACCCAACAAAACCCTAGGAAAAATTCCAACACTTCTGAACCCAAAAATGCTGAGACCACACGGTCTCAACCACCTATATCAGATCTCTGGAGTGAAAACACAGCTACCCAGCAGTAAGATATCACAGGAACTGAGCACAAGTGCAAATACACAAAGAGAACAGAGACTAGCGCAAGCCCCCCAAAGGGGACCCGGCTGAACTCAAAAGCAAGGCCGCAAAAACAAGGGAAATCAAACCACAGAAAAAAAAGCAGAAAGTAACTTATTTGAATGATAGCAGGAGACAGCAGAAAAGCAAGCTGAATTCCAACCTAGAACAGGAAGTAACAATTGATCACCGGCGAGGATCATGGGAGGCCAGCTCACTTATATCAGGCCAGTCCGTCCCCACTGTTAACCATTCATCCATTGCAGGTGGATAACTCTTGCTGTTCAACATAGGTTCAATACCCTCAGCAACCTCCAGAGGGAGCCTCAGCTCCGAAGTCGTCTACAACACATTCACAACAGATATGATTCAGATGAAACCTTCGAGAGATTCATTCACTATAATGACGCAGCAGAGTTACTCTGGACTCTGTCTGGCCTCAGTTCAGCGATGTCCTTCTTTTTCAGAGGTACACAAAACTGGCTGATGGCACTTTTATGCAGATCTAAAAAGATGGACACGCCGGATTGTATGGGGCTATACAGCGTCCACAGTGCCTCTATCTGCCTCATTATAGGGAATCTTCTGTGGGCCTTCTGTGTGAATCACGTATTTCAGAGATTTACACCCCGGTGTAAGCGTTCAGCGTAGATCACAGGATAAAAGTGAGCTGAGCCAAACAGATCTTTGGGAGGCAGAATGTAAAAATTTACAGGAGGTGAAGAACTGATTTTATTTATTTTTCACGCAGTTTCTCCAGTGGTATAAGTGATTAGACCACTTTATTCTTCGGGTCAGTGCAATTACAGCGATACCAGACTATATCGGGTTTTTATGTTTGGCTGCTGTCACACACTAAAAGTCGTATTTTTTTGTAAAAACAAGTTTTTTGCATCACTATATTTTGAGAGCTATAAATTTTCCAGATTTCTGCTGACACAGTAATATGACGGCTTGTATTTTGCGGGACGAGTTGAAGTTTTTATTTGTACCATTTTAGGGCACATGACATTTTTTGATCGCTTTCTATTCTGATTTTTGTGAGTCAGAATGAACAAAACACAGCAATTTAGAAATTGTTTTTTTGTAGTAAAATTGATAAGGCAGCTTTAGTCTTTGGGTCAGTACGATTACAGCGATACCACATTTATATAGTTTGTTTGTGTTTTGGCGTTTTTACGCAATAAAAAAATTTTATAGAAAAAAATAATTATTTTTGCATCACTGCTCTGAGTGCTATAAATTTATTTTTTATTTTTCTGCTGATGGGGCTGTATGGCAGCTTGTTTTTTGTGGAACAAGATGACGTTTTCAGCGATAGCATATTTATTTACATTCGTCTTTTTGATTGCGTTGTATTCCACTTTTTGTCCAGTGGTATGATGATAAAGCATTGCCTTTTGCCTATTTTTTTTTAGGGTATGTTTCCACTATCAGGAAACAGTCCGGATTAGCTGCGTGCTTGACGCTGTGCGTTGGCGCAGCATCAAACACGCAGCGTCCAGATGTTACAGCATAGTGGAGGGGATTTCAAGAAATCCCGTCTCCACTATGCTGCAAAACACGCAGGCGTAAGACCTGCGTTTCCGGACATGCGGCGCGTCTTTTCAGACCGCAGCATGTCCTAGTCCCTTGCGGCGACCCTGCGTCGCCGCAAGGGAAATAACACAGGGCTATGCAGCCCTGCGATCATTCCGGATGTGTTCCGGAGGTGTCCTGAACACATCCGGAATGAGCGCGCTTCAGAAGGGGGCGGGGCTTTGGGCGGAGCGGAATTTCCGCTCCGTCCAAAGCGCTGTGTTTCCTTACCATGGAAACACAGCCTTACGGTGTTCTCTGGAGTTATCTGATGGGACAGTTTTCTAGGTCACATCATTCTGGACACCGCAATACCCTATATGTGTACTTTTTTTGTTTTTTTTATAAAAAATATTTATTTATGTGTACTATATATTTATTTTTTATTATTATTTTGAGATTATTTTTGTTAAATATCTTTTCTTTTTTTTACTTTTCTTAACTTTTTAATAAGTCCCTCCTTGGGACTTTCACATTCTGCAGTCTGATCGCAGTTGTAGTGCATTGCAATATATTACGGTAGAACTGTCAGCCCTGCAGACACAAGTTAGTTAGGTCATGCACTGTGCATGATTTAACTAACTTGCTATTGCTTAGTGACGATCAGGGGCCCCCCCACGATGACGTTGTTATTTGTCACGGGGCCGCTGATCGGAGTGCAGAGTTCAGCTTCCCTTAATTCACCCTGCCTCATCCATTTCCTTTCAAGTCAGGACTCGCGTTGTTCACTTGTCTCAGCTGTTTGAGACAGTTTTGCTTTCTTAGGTTTTAGATTAACTTGCCCAATAAAGGTTAGTTTTTGGGCGGAAATTAAAAAAAACAGTCCTTAGTAATCACCTCACACTGATCAGAGATCTAATATGTGAATCTATATATACAGGTCCTTCTCAAAAAATTAGCATATAGTGCAAAATTTCATTATTTTCCATAATGTAATGATTACAATTAAACTTTCATATATTTTAGATTCATTACACACCAACTGAAATTTGTCAGGTCTTTTATTGTTTTAATACTGATGATTTTGGCATACAACTCCTGGTAACCCAAAAAACCTGTCTCAAAAAATTAACATATTTCAACCGTCCAATAAAATAAAAGTGTTTTTTAAAAACAAACAAAAAAACCATCAAATAATAAAGTTCAGTTATGCACTCAATACTTGGTCGGGAATCCTTTTGCAGAAATGACTGCTTCAATGCGGCGTGGCATGGAGGCAATCAGCCTGTGACACTGCTGAGGTGTTATGGAGGCCCAGGATGCTTCGATAGCTGCCTTAAGCTCATCCAGAGTGTTGGGTCTTGCGTCTCTCAACTTTCTCTTCACAATATCCCACAGATTCTCTATGGGGTTCAGGTCAGGAGAGTTGGCAGGCCAATTGAGCACAGTAATACCATGGTCAGTAAACCATTTACCAGTGGTTTTGGCACTGTGAGCAGGTGCCAGGTCGTGCTGAAAAATTAAATCTTCATCTCCATAAAGCATTTCAGCCGATGGAAGCATGAAGTGCTCCAAAATCTCCTGATAGCTAGCTGCATTGACCCTGCCCTTGATGAAACACAGTGGACCAACACCAGCAGCTGACATGGCACCCCACACCATCACTGACTGTGGGTACTTGACACTGGACTTCAGGCATTTTGGCATTTCCTTCTCCCGAGTCTTCCTCCAGACTCTGGCACCTTGATTTCCGAATGACATGCAAAATTTGCTTTCATCAGAAAAAAGTACTTGGGACCACTGAGCAACAGTCCAGTGCTGCTTCTCTGTAGCCCAGGTCAGGCGCTTCTGCCGCTGTTTATGGTTCAAAAGTGGCTTTACCTGGGGAATGCGGCACCTGTAGCCCATTTCCTGCACACGCCTGTGCACGGTGGCTCTGGATGTTTCTACACCAGACTCAGTCCACTGCTTCCTCAGGTCCCCCAAGGTCTGGAATCGGTCCTTCTCCACAATCTTCCTCAGGGTCCGGTCACCTCTTCTCGTTGTACAGCGTTTTCTGCCTTGATACAGCACTTTGGGAACAGCCTATTTGTTGAGAAATTTCTTTCTGGGTCTTACCCTCTTGCTTGAGGGTGTCAATGATGGCCTTCTTGACATCAGTAAGGTCGCTAGTCTTAACCATGATGGGGGTTTTGAGTAATGAACCAGGCAGGGAGTTTTTAAAAGCCTCAGGAATCTTTTGCATGTGTTTAGAGTTAATTAGTTGATTCAGAAGATTAGGGTAATAGGTCGTTTAGAGAATCTTTTCTTGATATGCTAATTTTTTGAGACAGGTTTTTTGGGTTATCAGGAGTTGTATGCCAAAAGCATCAGTATTAAAACAATAAAAGACCTGACAAATTTCAGTTGGTGTGTAATGATTCTAAAATATATGAAAGTTTAATTGTAATCATGACATTATGGAAAATAATGAAATTTTGCACTATATGCTAATTTTTTGAGAAGGACCTGTATAAAGCAGAAAATGTCTGACTGCCTCACAGTCAGACTGTTGTAGTTCTCTATAGCAACCAATCAGCGCTCTGCTTTCACTTTACCTCAGCAGCTTCAATGCTAATTCTTTAAAGGGAATCTGTCACCCCAAAATTGCCATATCAGATAAAGATATGGCTGAATAGTGAGTCCCATAACAAAGCTAACGGTGGATTTCATATATCATGATACCCCCGTTTTCAGATCAAAATACCTTTGTAAACTTCGTTTTTTTCCCTGTCAATCATGGCAGTCAGGTCAGGAGGGCGGCGGTTTCCATGCCTCACCCCCCCGCTCCTCGACATCCGTTGCGTATCGCCGTCTGTGAATTCCACAGACGGCGTTCAGCTTCCCACAATTGCGCAATTCAAATTCGCTTGCACAGGGTGCTTTGCCCGACAGTGGGCAAAGCATAAAATCAGTACAGCGCATGCGCTACTCTTTCCTTGCCCCGGAAGTCATCCAAGGCAAGCAGACATTTCCGGGGCAAGGAAAGAGCAGCGCATGCGCTGTACTGATTTTATGCTTTGCCCAATGTCGGGCAAAGCATACTGCGCATGCGCCGCCCGAATTTGAATTGCGCAATTTCGGGAAGCTGAATGCCGTCTGTGGGATTCACAGACGGCGATACGCAACGGATGCCAAGGAGCGGGGGGGATGAGGACATGGAAACCGCCGCCCTCCTGACCTGACTGCCATGATTAACAGGGAAAAAAACGAAGTTTACAAAGGTATTTTGATCTGAAAACGGGGGTATCATGATATATGATACCCACTGTTAGCTTTGTTATGGGACACACTATTCAGCCATATCTTTATCTGAGATGGCAATTTTGGGGTAACAGATTCCCTTTAAGACCCTTTGAGCAAAAACTGTGGTTTTGCTTTCAACAGACACCCATTTTCTCCTTTATTTAGCCTAAATTCAGGGGGACAAGTCGCATGAAGGGGGAGATTTACAATTTTTAAGCGGCCAATATTTTTAGTCTGGTGTTAAAGACGGCCATACAAAATTTCACTCAAATCTGGTGAAAAATGTAGTTTTGTATTCAACAGGCTACCACACACAGATTTTTTTTGCTTATATAAAATATATAGATTTGATTTCAGGCTGCTGTCACTGTGACTTCTCTGCCACCAAGGATTTTATTGCATGACCACATGGCAAACCATCCAGAGTACAAAATGAAAATGATGAAAACAGAAAAATGATAAAAACACAATATATGGCTTCCTTCTATTGGTTATAATTTACAGCAGCTTCACAATAACATCTTTTAAGAAAGTTGTAGAGGGAAACCAATGTATTATTACTAGGCATGAGCGAACGTGCTCGGTGATACTCTATCACTCGAGTATCACGGTGTTCGGATGTAATCGTTACTTGACGAGCATTGGGCGGTGCTCGATGTAAAGATCGAATCTCTGCCCCGCATATTTGGCGCCTGTTACGCAGCCAATAAGCATGTGTGGATTGCCTGCGCCTCACTGTAATGCCGTAGCCATCTTGGTTGTGGCATTACTGTGACTGGCTGGCTATATGACATCATGAGGGGTTATAAAAGAACAGGCGCCTCCCGGTTCTGCACACTGACGCCATTGCACAGCTCTGTGACACTTCTTATTGGAGGGAGAGAGCGCTTGTCTAGGCCTGTGTGTGCTCAGTATAACGAATCAGAGGTCTATAATGCTGATACTGATGCTGAAGCTGAGCCATCATACTAACAGTCTTCTAAGGGCTAATCATTTGCTTTGATTTTTCCATCACATACAGTACAGACCAAAAGTTTGGACACACCTTCTCATTCAAAGATTTTTCTGTATTATCATGACTATGAAAATTGTAGAATCACACTGAAGGCATCAAAACTATGAATTATCACATGTGGAATTATACATTACACTTTACAAAAAAGTGTGAAACAACTGAAAATATGTCTAATATTCTAGGTTCTTCAAAGTAGCCACCTTTTGATTTGATTACTGCTTTGCACGCAGAAAAGGTGAATGGATGGACTCTACATGCCTGGTTCCCACCGTGAAGCATGGAGGAGGAGGTGTGATGGTGTGGGGGTGCTTTGCTGGTGACACTGTTGGCGGATTTATTCAAAATTGAAGCGGTGAGCGGTCCAGCTCACCCCAAACCATCTCGATTGGGTTCAGGTCTGGTGACTGTGGAGGCCAGGTCATCTGGCATAGCACCCCAACACTCTCCTTCTTGGTCAAATAGCCCTTACACAGTCTGGAGGTGTGCTTGGGGTCATTGTCCTGTTGAAAAATAAATGATGGTGCAACTAAACGCAAACCAGATGGAATAGCATGCTGCTGTAAGATGCTGTGGTAGCCATGCTGGTTCACTATGCCTTCAATTTCGAATAAATCCCCAACAGTGTCACCAGCAAAGCACCGCCACACCATCACACCACCTCCTCCATGCTTCACGGTGGGAACCAGGCATGTAGAATCCATCCGTTCACCTTTTCTGCGTGCAAAGCAGTAATCAAAGCAAAAGGTGGCTACTTTGAAGAACCTAGAATATAAGACATATTGTCAGTTGTTTCACACTTTTTTGTAAAGTGTAATGTATAATTCCACATGTGTTAATTCATAGTTTTGATGCCTTCAGTGTGATTCTACAATTTTCATAGTCATGAAAATACAGCAAAATCTTTGAATGAGAAGGTGTGTCCAAACTTTTGGTCTATACTGTACATTCTGCTATTAATCTATGGAGAGAGAGAGAGTTGCAGGAGCAGGGACAGTGGCAGAATCCAGTCTGTAGACAGGGATTAGAGCTGTGCAGTCCCTTCCAAAATAGATAGTTCCATTTTTGGTAATTGTTACTTATTAGCTATTTTGTGTGACATAACTCTATGATTAAAGGGCATAAAAATGCAAAGTTTGAAAAAAGTTTGTGAAAAAAAAAACTGACATTTTCAAAATTTTTTGCAAAATGTCTGGGTTTTTTTCACAAACGCAAATCATATCAAAGAAATGTAACCACCACTATGAAGTACAATATGTCACGAAAAAACAGTCTCAGAATCTGTGGGATAAGATGGAGCGTTCCAGAGTTATTACCTCATAAAGTGACACTGGTCAGAATTGTAAAAATTTGGCTTGGTCATTAACCCCTCTCTGACATTAGACGTACTATCCCGTCCATAAAACCCGTGCCATTCTGCCCATGGACGGGATAGTACGTCATAGGCGATCAGCTGCGCTCCTGAGGGGAGCGCAGCTAATCGCCGCCGGGTGTCAGCTGATTATCACAGCTGACACCCGTGACTGTGTGTCAGGAGCGGTCACGGACCGCTCCCGGCACATTAACCCCTAGCACACCACAATCAAACATGATCGCGGTGTACTGGGTGCACAGGGAAGCATCGCGCAGGGAGTGGGCTCCCTGCGCGCCCCCCTGAGACCCTCGGACCAGCGCGATGTGATTGCGCTGTTCTGAGGGCTTCCTCCCTCCCAGGACCCGGATCCAAGATGGCACCGGGGTCCTGGAGGGAGGCGACTTCCTCAGTGCCTGCTGAGAGCAGGCACTGAGAAGCCTGCTGCACTGCCTGAGCGATCGCTGGTGTGACAGTGTGCTGTGCACACTGTCACACCAGCGATTTGATAAAATACAGTGATGTCCCACCCTGGGACACAGTAAAAAAGTTAAAAAAATAAAAATAAACATGTTATAAAAAAAAATCCAAAATAAATTAAAAAAAAAAAAAAATATTCCCCAATAAATTCATTTCTTCCTGTAAATAAAAAAACCAAAACAATAAAAGTACACATATTTGGTATCGCCGCGTCCGTAACGACCCCCCCTATAAAACTGTCCCACTAGTTAACCCCTTTAGTGAACCCCTTAAAAAAAAAAAAAAAAAAACGAAGCAAAAAATCAATGCTTTATCATCATACCACCGAACAAAAAGTGGAATAACGCGCGATCAAAAAGACCGATATAAATAAACATGGTACCGCTGAAAACGTCATCTTGTCCCGCAAAAAACGAGCCACCATACAGCATCATCAGCGAAAAAATAAAAAAGTTATAGCTCGCAGAATAAAGCGATGCAAAAATAATTATTTTTTATATAAAATTGTTTTTATTCTATAAAAGCGCCAAAACATAAAAAAAATTATATAAATGAGGTATAGCCATAATCGTACTGACCCGAAGAATAAAACTGCTTTATCAATTTTACCACACGCGGAACGGTATAAACGCCTCCCCCAAAAGAAATTCATGAATTGCTGATTTTTGTTCATTCTAACCTCCCAAAAATCGAAATAAAAAGCGATCAAAAAATGTCACCTGCTCAAAAATGGTACAAATAAAAACGTCAACTCGTACCGCAAAAAATAAGACCTCACATGACTCTGTGGGCCAAAATATGCAAAAATTATAGCTCTCAAAATGTGGCGATGCAAAAAACTATTTTTGCAATAAAAAGCGTCTTTTAGCGTGACAGCTGCCAATCATAAAAACCCGCTATAAATAGTAAATCAAACCCCCCTTTATCACCCCCTTAGTTAGGGAAAAATAATAAAATTAAAAAAATGTATTTATTTCCATTTTCCCATTAGGGTTAGGGTTAGGGTTGCGGCTAAAGTTAGGGTTAGGGTTGGCGCTAAAGTTAGGATTAGGGTTAGGGTTGGGATTAGGGGTGTGTTAGGGTTAGGTTTGTGGTTAGGGTTGGGACTAGGGTTAGGGGTGTGTTGGGGTTAGGGTTGGAGTTAGAATTGGGGGGTTTCCGCTGTTTAGGCACATCAGGGGCTCTCCAAATGTGACATGGCGTCTGATCTCAATTCCAGCCAATTCTGCGTTGAAAAAGTCAAACGGTGCTCCTTCACTTCTGAGCTCTGCCATGCGTCCAAACAGTAGTTTATCCCCACATATGGGGTATCAGCGTACTCTGGACCCCAAGAGTTATTGTGCAATTTGTCCTATTTCTTCTGTTACCCTTGGGAAAATAAAAAACTGGGGGCGAAAATATCATTTTTGTACAAAAAAAAATATTTTTTTGTTTTTACGGCTGTACATTATAAACTTCTGTGAAGCACTTGGGGCTTCATAGCGCTCACCACACACCTAGATAAGTTCCTTGTGGGGTCTATTTTCCAAAATGGGGTCACTTGTTGGGATTTCCACTGTTTAGGCGCATCAGGGGCTCTCCAAATGTGACATGACGCCCCCAGACCATTCCATCAAAGTCTGCAATCCAAAACGTCACTACTTCCCTTCCGAGCCCCGACGTGTGCCCATACAGTAGTTTTCGCCCACATATTGGGTATCAGTGCACTCAGGACAAATTGGACAACAACTTTTGGGTTCCAATTTCTTCTGTTACCCTTGTGAAAATAAGATATTGGGGGCGAAAAAATCATTTTTGTAAAAAAAAAAAAAAGATTTTTTATTTTACGGCTGTACGTTATAAACTTTAGTGAAACACCTGGGGGTTCAAAGTTCTCACCACACATCTAGATAAGTTCCTTGAGGGGTCTAGTTTCCAAAATGGTGTCATTTATGGGGGTTTCCACTGTTTAGGCAGATCAGGAGCTCTCCAAACACGACATGGCGTCCAGCCAATTCTGCGTTGAAAAAGTCAGACGGCGCTCCTTCCCTTCCAAACTCTGCCATGCACCCAAACAGTGGTTTACCCCCACATATGGGGTATCAGCGCACTCAGGACAAATTGCACAATAACTTTTGGAGTCTTGTTACCCTTGGAAAAATAAAAATTGGGGTGAAAAGATCATTTTTGTGGAAAAAAGATGATTTTTAAATTTTACAGCTCTACGTTATAAACTTGTGTGAAGCACTTGGGGGTTCAAATTGCTCATCAAAAATCTAGATAAGTTCCTTAGGGGGTCTAGTTTCCCAAATGGGGTCATTTGTGGGGGGTTTCCACTGTTTAGGCACATCAGGGGCTCTCCAAATGCAACATGGCATCCAAACTCAATTCCAGCCAATTTTGGTTGGAAAAAGTCAAATGGTGCTCCTTCCATTCCGAGCTCTGCCGTGCGCCCAAACAGTGGTTCCCCCCCACATATGGGGTATCAGCGTACTCAGGACAAATTGTACAACAACGTATGTGGTCCAATTTCTCCTGTTACCCTTGGGAAAATAAAAAATTAGTGACTAAAAGATAATTTTTGTGGGAAAAAAATAGGATTTTTTATTTTCATGCCCGGGCATTATAAACTTGTGTGAAGCACTTGGGGGTTCAAAGTGCTCACCAAAGATCTAGATAAGTTCCTTAAGGGGTCTAGTTTCCAAAATGGGGTCACTTGTGGGGGGTTTCCACTGTTTAGGCTCATCTGGGGCACTGCAAACGGAACATGACCCCCATTAACGTCTGCATTCCAAAACGTTACTACTTCCTTTCCAAGCCCTGCCGTGCACCCAAACAGTTTCCCCCCCCCACATATGGGGTATCAGCGTACTCAGGACAAATTGGACAACAACTTTTGGGGTCCAATTTCCTTGGGAAAATTCAAAAATTTGGGACTAAAAAATCATTATTGTGGAAAATTGATTTTTTTTTTTCACACCCAGGCTTTATAAACTTTTGTGAAACACTTGAGGTTTCAAAGTGTTCACAACAGATCTAGGTAAGTACCTTAGGGGGTCTAGTTTCCAAAATGGTGTCACTTGTGGGGGGTTTCCACTGTTTAGGCGCATCAGGGGCTCTCCAAACGCGACATGGCATCCAATCTAAATTCCAGCCAATTTTAGTTTGAAAAAGTCAAACGTCGCTCCTTCCCTTACGAGCTCTGCCGTGTGCCCAAACAGTGGTTTTCCCCCACATATGGGGTATTGGCGTACTCAGGAGAAATTGCATAACAACCTTATCTGTCCATTTTCTCCTTTTACCCTTGTGAAAATAAAAAAAAAGTTTGTAAAAGATAATTTTTGTCGCTAAAAAGTAAAATATTCATTTTTTCCTTCCACGTTGCTTTAGTTACTGTGAAGCACCTGAAGGGTTAATAAACTTCTTGAATGTGGTTTTGAGTACCTTGAGGGGTGCAGTTTTTAGAATGGTGTCACTTTTGGGTATTTTCTGCCATATAGACCCCTCAAAGTGACTTCAAATGTGAGGTGGTCCCTAAAAAAAATGGCTTTGTAAATTTTGTTGTAAAAATGAGAAATCGCTGGTCAACTTTTAACCCTTATAACTTCCTAACAAAAAAAAATTTTGGTTCCAAAATTGTGCTGATGTAAAGTAGACATGTGGGAAATGTTATTTCTTAACTATTTTGTGTGATATATTTCTCTGTTTTAAGGGAATAAAAATTCAAAGTTTGAAAATTGCAAAATTTTAAAAATTTTCGCCATATTTGTGTTTTTTTTCAAAAATAAACGCAAGTTATATCGAAGAAATTTTACCACTAACATGAAGTACAATATGTCACGAGAAAACAATCTCAGAATCGTGAAGATCCGTTGAAGCGTTCCAGAGTTATAACCTCATAAAGAGACAGTGGTCAGAATTGTAAAAATTGGCCCGGTCATTAACGTGCAAACCACCCTTGGGGGTGAAGGGGTTAAGGTCAAACTTAGCTCGGTCACTAAGGGGTTAAAACACTTAATAATATCAATATAACCATGTTATAAATATGTATAAAACCTTCAATGTTTGTGAGTTTAAAAATTATTCTAAAACCAAAATAAATAAAATGTGGAAAAAATGAAAACGTAAATGTAAAAATGAATTGTTAGAGTAATTTAGATGAATTATAATAAAACACAGATGCAAAAAAAACAGCTCAAAAGTGTAAATTAATCAAATTAGTGTTGGTGAGGTGATAATTGCAGTACTGGTTATCCAGGTAAGATGCAGTTCTATATTCCACCAGTAGATGTCATAGTAGTCCACAATTGAGATGCTCAGGAGAAAGTTTCAGAGAAAACTTTTGGGTCCAATTTCCTTGGGAAAATTCAAAAATTTGGGACTAAAAAATCATTTTTGTGGAAAATTGATTTTTTTTTTTCACACCCAGGCTTTATAAACTTTTGTGAAACACTTGAGGTTGAGAAACACTTGAGAGAGAAACAATGGTATAAGATTGTAACTAGAGAAGAGCGAACCCGTAGATGTTCAGGTTTGCCGAACAGACAGTAAGGCTGTGGTTCCACGATCCGGAACCACAGCGCTTTGGACGGAACGGAAAGTCCGCTCCGCCCTAAGCCCCGCCCCCTAGTGAACGCGCTGTCAATCCGGATGTGTTCATGGAACACATCCGGAACACATCCGGAATGACTGCAGGGCTACACAGCCCTGTGTTATTTCCCTTGCGGCGACGCAGCGTCGCCGCAAGGGAATAGGACATGCTGCGGTCTAAAAAGACGCGCCGCATGTCCGTTAACGCAGGTCTGCCGCCTGCATGTTTTTAAGCATAATGGAGACGGGATTTCTTGAAATCCCCTCCACTATGCTGTAACATCTGGACGCTGCGTGTTTGACGCTGCGCCAGCGCACAGCGTCAAACACTCAGCAATTACTGAAGCATTCCGGATCGTGGAAACACACCCTGAAAAGTTTGGTTTCAGATCCGAACTTTACCTCAAACTCGAACCCAATAGAAGTCAATAGGGACCCGAAATTCTATGCTTTAAAATGGCTGTAAATGGTCATAGCCAGGGCTAGGGGGCTGCAAAAGAAAGCTAAATGGGGTAAGAGCAGGACAATTGCCCTTCAAGCAAATGTAGATAGGGAAATGATTTAAAATAAGGCAGACTAAAAAAAAGAAAAAATAATCTTGAACCAGAAGGCGTAGGTCCAAGTGAAGGAGTAGGTGGACATGGCAGTGTAGGTGGAAGAGGCGGGAAGGAGGTATCCAACACTGTTTTAGTGTTTTTTTGTTTTAGTTAGGGAACAGACTTAACAGAACATAGAATAAAAAAATAACAAAATAGAATTAGGAGGTGGAGGAAAAGTTTGAGGTGTAAGTGGATGTAGTGTAGGAGGAGGAGGAGGCCAACACTGGTTTTGTTTTTTTGGGGGGTACTCTGAAAACAGGCAGTGTAATAATCTGTTGGCCACTGTCTGTATGTATACAGGCCGTGTAATACTTTGCACTTTTTTGGGTTGAAAACAATGAGGAGAGCATCAAATAGGGGATGTGGCTATGTTGCTGCTGGAGGGAGAGATCAGTGCTGTGGAGTCAGGAGTCAAGGAAATTGAGGAGTCAAAGATTTGGCTTACTTACTCCACAGCCTGCCTTCTACGTGCCCAAATTAAACACCTTCCTCTTATGCATGCAGGCATTAGGACATTCTGCATAATTTTGTATGTACGAGTACCGCTGCATGAAAAGTGAGGAACGAGTAGAGGTGATTTTACATTGGTTGGCTGAGAGTTCCTTCAGTCCGTTTGCTTGGTTTTCCATCCAGACTCCTGCTGAAAGAGCAGATTTTGCACTTACGCCCATGGTCTTCCACCTCAACCCCTTGCACATCAGGCAAGCAGTCTGAGCTTCAAGTCATGCAGCAGTCTGTTATGATTTGGTAGCTGAGGAGTGCAGGTAAAAAAGGCAATACACCAGAGCAGTTCGAATCTATGAGATTGCAGTACCCTGACTAACCACCACAACTAGAGGCAGCCGTGGAGCGTTCCTACGTTGGTCCTAGACGCCTCGTCACAGCCTGAGAAACTAACTACACCTAAAGATAGAAATAGGAAAGCTATCTGCCCCGGAGCAGAACCCCAAAGATAATAGAAAGCCCCCAAACATGTAATGGCGGTTAGACAAGATGAAATACTGACACAGAAAGAAAATAGTATGAGCAAACGCTGGGGCCCAAACTAACTAAATAGAAAAGGATAGGAAGGGTACTTACTGCAATCCCAGAAAACCCAGAAAGGCACCAACTCTACTAATTTCAAAAACACCTGAGATCACACGACCTCTTCCACCTAAATTAGTTCTCTGGTGTAACAAAATCAAAACAGCAGCCACTGAAAAAACTGGAAAAAGCAAAAGTACAAACAACAGTGGCTGAACAAAACTGAGAGGGCAGAAGCCCCCGGAGGGGACCAGGCAGACCCCCACAGAAGTGCAGGACAAAATGCAAAAATATAGCACAAACACAAAAGAAGAAAAAGTCTTATCTGTTAGCAGGAGATGCAGACACCACACAGCAGGCTACAAGGGAAACTGGAATAAAGGATTCAGACCAGAACAATTGATCACCGGCAACCCTGATGGGAAGGTGACTCCCTTATATAAGACCAGTCAGTAACACCTGATTCCCAGTCCTCACAATCTTCACTGGACAGACTAGCACTGCTTGTAACCACCAGAGGGAGCCTCTGCTCAGAACTCATCTCAAACCCATTCACAACAGTACCCCCCCCTTGAGGAGGGGTCACCGAACCCTCATTTGAGCAACCAGGTCGGTCAGGATGAGTTCTATGATACGCACGGATAAGTCTCCTAGCATGGATGTCCGAAGCAAACACCCAAGAATTGTCTTCCTGACCATAACCTCTCCATTTAACCAAATACTGGAGTTTCCGTCTAGAAAAACGAGAATCTAATATTTTCTCAACCACATACTCCAGATTGCCCTCAACCAAAACAGGGTCAGGAGGCACAGCAGCAGGAACCACTGGCTCAACAAACCTCTTCAACAAGGACTTGTGGAACACGTTATGGATCTTAAATGTCCCTGGAAGAAGCAAACGAAAAGAAACAGGATTAATAATCTCCATGATTTATAAGGTCCAATGAACCTAGGCTTAAATTTAGGAGATGCCACTCTCATAGGAATATTCTTTGAGGACAACCAGACCAAGTCCCCCACTTTAAACGAGGACCATCAGTCCTATGCCGGTTAGCAAACCGCTGGGCCCTGTCCTGAGAGAGGGACAACCTCTCCACTACCTGGTCCCAAATCTGTTGCATACGCTCCACAACAGAGTCAACACCTGGACAGACAGAAGCCTCCGTCTGTCCTGAAGAAAATCGAGGGTGAAACCCAGAATTACAGAAAAACGAGACATCAAAGTGGCAGAGCTAGCCCTATTATTAAGAGCAAACTCAGCCAAAGGCAAAAAAGAGACCCAGTCATCCTGATCAGCAGACACAAAGCATCTTAGATAAGTCTCCAATGTCTGGTTTGTTCTCTCAGTTTGACCATTGGTCTGAGGATGAAATGCCGAGGAGAAAGACAATTGAACACCCAGTTTAGAACAAAAAGTCCTCCAAAATCTGGAAACAAACTGGACTCCTCTGTCAGACACAATGTTCTCAGGAATGCCGTGTAAACGAACCACGTGCTGAAGGAACAACGGCACCAATTCAGAGGAGGAAGGCAACTTAGGTAATGGCACAAGATGTATCATTTTGGAAAACCTATCACAAATTACCCAGATGGTGGTCATTCTCTGAGAAACAGGAAGGTCGGAAATGAAATCCATAGAGATATGGGTCCATGGTCTCTTGGGCACAGGTAATGGCATCAACAAACCACTAGAGCGAGAGCAAGGCTTGGAGCGAGAGCAAGTCCCGCAGGACTGCACAAATTCCCTGACATCACGAGACAAGGTAGGCCACCAAAAGGACCGACTAACCAAGTCTCTGGTACCAAAAATTCCGGGATGCCCAGCCAATGCAGAACAATGAATCTCAGACATCACACTCTTTTTCCACTGATCCGGGACAAACAATTTTCCAACCGGGCAGCGCTCGGGCCTATCCTCCTGACACCCCTCCAGAGCAAGTCTCAAATTGGGCGAGATGGCGGAAAGAACTACACCCTCTTTCAAAATAACAGAAGGATCAGATAACTCAGGAGAGTCCGCAAGGAAGCTCCTCGAGAGGGCATCCGCCTTAACATTCTTAGTGCCAGGAAGAAAGGAAACCACAAAATTAAAACGTGTGAAAAACAAGGCCCACCTGGCCTGTCTAGGATTGAGTCGCTTGGCAGATTCCAGATAGACCAGATTCTTATGGTCCGTAAGGACCACCACCTGATGTTTGGCTCCCTCCAGCCAATGTCTCCACTCTTCAAAAGCCCACTTCATGGCCAATAACTCCCGATTACCCACGTCATAATTACGTTCAGTAGGAGAAAATTTTCGAGAGAAAAAGGCACAAGGGTTACTTTTAGAGGTCTCTGGATCTTTTTGGGACAAAACGGCACCTGCCCCAATTTCAGAGGCATCAACCTCCACCTGAAATGGAAGAGAAACATCAGGCTGCCGTAGAACAGGAGCAGAAGTGAATCTCTGCTTAAGTTCCTGAAATGCAGAGACTGCCTCAGGAGGCCAATTCACCACATCAGAACCCTTTCTGGTCAAATCAGTTAATGGTTTAACAATAACCGAGAAATTACCAATAAATTTACGATAAAAATTGGCAAAACCCAAAAATCTCTGAAGAGCCTTTAATGAAGTAGGTTGGACCCAATCACAGATGGCCTGAACCTTGACCGGGTCCATTTCAATAACAGATGGGGACAAAATGAATCCCAGAAATGAGATCCTCTGTACGCCAAAAAGACACTTTGATCCCTTCACATACAGAGCATTCTCTCTCAAAATCTGGAATACAGTTCGAACATGTTTCACATGAGAGTCCCAGTCAATAGAAAAAATCAAGATATCATCCAAATAAACAATCAGAAATTTGTCCACAAAATCCCTGAAAATGTCATTCATGAAGGACTGGAAGACGGAAGGAGCATTAGTGAGCCCAAAGGGCATCACCAGGTACTCAAAATGCCCTTCAGGGGTATTGAATGCCGTCTTCCATTCATCCCCGTGCTTAATGCGAATAAGGTTATACGCCCCCCTGAGGTCAAGCTTGGTAAACCAAGTAGCGTTTTTCACCCTGGAAAACAGGTCAGAAATCAAGGGTAACGGGTATTGATATTTCACAGTAATATTGTTCAAGAGACGATAATCAATACACGGCCTCAATGAACCATCCTTTTTGGCCACAAAGAAAAAACCGGCACCTAAGGGTGAAGAGGATGGTCTGATATGACCCTTCTCCAATGATTCCTTGATATAAGACCGCATAGCGTCATGTTCAGGTACAGACAAGTTAAAAAGGCGACCTTTAGGGAATTTACTACCAGGCACTAATTCAATAGCGCAGTCATAGCTCCTATGGGGAGGTAAGGATGCAGATTTACTTTCGCTAAACACATCAGAAAAATCAATCAAAAAGTCAGGAACATCCTGAGCCTGGGGGAGGCAGAAAAAACAGGAGTGTTGGTATTAACACATTGACAGCCCCAACTGGTTACAGACACAGATTTCCAATCCAAAACAGGATTATGAGACTGTAACCAAGGGAAACCCAGCACGATAATGTCATGCAGATTATACAGAACCAAAAATTTGCAGCACTCCTTGTGATCAGGTTCAACCCTCATTATCACCTGAGTAGAAAACTGGGGTTTATTCTCAGCCAAAGGGGTAGAATCGATCCCCAGTAGGGGAATAGACTTCTGTAGGGGTATCAAGGGAAACCCACAACGTTTAGCAAAATCATAATCCATCAGGTTAATAGCTGCTCCAGAATCAACGAAAGCCTGAGCAGAAAATGAGGACAGAGAGCATATCAGAGTGACAGTTAATAAAAACTTAGTCTGAACACTACCCAAGACAACTGAGCGTGCAAAACGTCTTCCCCGCTTAGGGCAGACTGAAATAGCATGAGAGGCATCACCACAGTAGAAACATAACCCATTGCGCTTTCGAAACTCATGACGCTGTGCCCCAGACACCACTCTATCACACTGCATGGGTTCAGAAGCTGGTTCACAAGGCAACACCATTCCACGCATACTTCTCCGCTCACGCAAACGTCTGTCAATTTGAATCGCTAATGACATAGAATCATTGAGACCAGAGGGGACAGGGAATCCCACAATAACATCCTTTACATTATCTGACAGACCCTTCCGGAAAAGGGCTGCCAAAGCGTCGTCATTCCATTTGGTCAGGACTGCCCACCTACGGAATCTCTGACAGTATAACTCAGCGTCATCAAGCCCCTGATTTAATGCCAACAAGGCTTTTTCAGCTTGATCAGTGACATTAGGCTCATCGTACAATAACCCCAAAGCCCGAAAAAATGCATCAACATCACTCAAAACAGGATCCCGAGGTGTCAGGGAAAAAGCCCAATCCTGAGGATCGCCGCGCAGGAGAGAGATGATAATTTGAACCTGCTGCGCTGCGTTCCCTGAGGACTTAGATTTTAAGGCAAAAAACAATTTACAATTATTTTTGAAATTCTGAAACTTAGCTCGATCCCCTAAAAACAAATCTGGCATGGGAATCCTAGGTTCCACAACAGGCAACCTAGCAAGATAGGTAGCAATACTCTGAACCTCAGTGGCAAGCTGATCCACACGGCCAGACAACTGTGCAAACTCCATTGAGAGAAAAGATCCTCCCCAGCACCCAGAGATACAGAGGGAAAAAAAAAAAATGCAACAAACAGAGAAATATCTCTGACAACTCTGACAACCTTTTTTTTTTTTTTTTCTTTCACAATATTTTTCCCTTCTGTGAGTACCACACAATTTTCAGTTATGGCCGGTGATACTGTTATGATTTGGTAGCTGAGGAGTGCAGGTAAAAAAGGCAATACACCAGAGCAGTTGGAATCTATGAGATTGCAGTACCCTGACTAACCACCACAACTAGAGGCAGCCGTGGAGCATTCCTACGTTGGTCCTAGACGCCTCGTCACAGCCTGAGAAACTAACTACACCTAAAGATAGAAATAGGAAAGCTATCTGCCCCGGAGCAGAACCCCAAAGATAATAGAAAGCCCCCAAACATGTAATGGCGGTTAGACAAGATGAAATACTGACACAGAAAGAAAATAGTAAGAGCAAACGCTGGGGCCCAAACTAACTAAATAGAAAAGGATAGGAAGGGTACTTACTGCAATCCCAGAAAACCCTGAAAGGCACCAACTCTACTAATTTCAAAAACACCTGAGATCACACGACCTCTTCCACCTAAATTAGTTCTCTGGTGTAACAAAATCAAACAGCAGCCACTGAAAAAACTGGAAAAAGCAAAAGTACAAACAACAGTGGCTGAACAAAACTGAGAGGGCAGAAGCCCCCGGAGGGGACCAGGCAGACCCCCACAGAAGTGCAGGACAAAATGCAAAAATATAGCACAAACACAAAAGAAGAAAAAGTCTTATCTGTTAGCAGGAGATGCAGACACCACACAGCAGGCTACAAGGGAAACTGGAATAAAGGATTCAGACCAGAACAATTGATCACCGGCAACCCTGATGGGAAGGTGACTCCCTTATATAAGACCAGTCAGTAACACCTGATTCCCAGTCCTCACAATCTTCACTGGACAGACTAGCACTGCTTGTAACCACCAGAGGGAGCCTCTGCTCAGAACTCATCTCAAACCCATTCACAACAGCAGTCAGTTCTACAGTTTTTGATGACTTTGTTGGCTGCGGTTCTGTGGTCCATCCACCTGCACCTGGCCAACAATTGGAAGAAATTGAGAGCACCGATGCCCAACCACTTGTTCTGTTGGAGTATGAGTACGTGGGTGGGGTATTGCAAATGGTCAGCACACCACCGCACCATTACAGCACATCTCTGATGATGACGAAACACAGGTGCCAAGTGCTGCAGCTTTTTGCTGTTTTGAAGTCTGGCAAGGAGGGCAGGGGTGAAGACTGGGTGGAGCATCATGCGGAAGATTATTATTATTTTTAGAGCACCATTGATCCCATGGTGCTGTACATCAGGAGGGGTTACATACAAAACACAAATCAAAATTACAATGAACAAACTAATAGTGACAGACATGTACAGAGGGGAGAGGACCCTACGCTTGCGGCCTTACAATATACAGGATAATAGGGAAGCGGACAGTAGGTTCAGGGGCTGCAGCAGCTCTGGTGTTGGTGAGGTGGAAGAGGGATCATTGCAGGCAGTAAGCTGTTCCGAAGACATGGGCTTTCAAGATCCACTTTAAATTTCAGAATGTATAATAAAATTTGGTCAAAAACTATGTGTAACTATTTCATTAAAATAATTTTTAATTAATGTGTGTGTTTTTTAACCATTTACTACAATAGGATTAATAATAGATAGTTGCCTAATTGACACCTCTCCATTATCAACCTGGATTAATGTCACCTTTCAATAGCAAGGTGACATTAACCCCTAATTAACCCATGAGCTACCACTAAAGGCAATGGGAATAGAGGTGCTAAGTGCCAGAAAAGGCGCATCTAATAATAGATGTGCCTTTTCTGGGGTGGCTGGGCCAGATGTTTTTCTGGCCCAAAAACAATGGTCCCTCTCAAGGCTATTAATATCTGTCCTCACTTACTGGCTTTCCCTCTCTGGTGGAGAAAATACTGCGGGAGCCCACGCATTTTTTTACAACGAATTTACCCGTTAAATTAACACCTACATGTGCCAAATTTTGCCCACATACACTCATATAATTATTAGTCAAAACCACATATCAAACTAAATGAAATGAAATGGTTTACTGTATGTAAACCATGTGTCATTTCATGTCGGGTTCTGTAATGATTTTACAGAAGCCAGCAATTGATTTAGCGGCTATTATGCTATGTAGAAGTGTATAAATTACAAATATATATATATGTGTGTCTCAATGACATGTATATATATATGTGTGTATTCTATGTGTTTATATGTACATGTCAGTGTGGTTTTACTGTACAGTGCACTGAATTGACGGCTTTTCAACAACGGATCCGTCGAAAACCGGAAGAAACGGATGAAAAAACTGATGCGACGGTTCAGTTTTTTTGCCGGATCCGGCTTCAGATCCGTCAAAAAAACGGATCTGTCGCATCAGTTTTTCACAATTTGCGACGGATCCATCAATCCGTCAAAACAACGGATTTTGACTGACGGCAAAAAACTGATGTGTGAAAAAGGCCTTAGATGGCAACTCGTACCTAAATTCCCTAAATGGCTGTCGAGTAGCTCCACGTTCACCCTAAAGAACCAGAAAGCAGAGCAGAGTGTGAACTAACTACCTAGAAGTGTGCTGAAAAAATGAAAGATGTTAGAATGAGTAAAGTAAATAACAAAATACCAATACAAGAATAAAACAATTACTCTTAACAAATCGAGAAATGGTTGGCATCACCAGACCACAGCTTTTAAAAAAAAAATGTATGTATCACCAATTTAAGCCTAAGGGGCCTTGGACTGCTGTTTTTATAGCTTCTTTTTTTTAAGTACGGTATTTTATTGTGGTCTCCTCCTTGCGACGGATATTTAACCTGTTCTAGACCTGCAAAATGCAAAATTCTAGGATCACCTCTGTGATATTCATGGTCATGTTTAATCAAATTGAGGGAACCTATTTTTGTTGTAATAGAATGAAAATGTTCATGAAAACGTATGACGAGAGAGCGAATAGTTTTACTGAAATAGTAAAAATGACACCGACAGAAAATCAAATAGGCAACATAATTGGTCGTACATGAGATGAGGTCAATTACCTGATGAGTAATAGGACCTATTCTTATTGGAATACTAGTAATATGGTATTTACAAAAGGACAGTGGCTGCATTTTACGATTTCTTTTTGGACAGCATGAATTCAGCCAATTATTAGTTTCTACTGGCATTCTACGAGTAGGTCTGACAAGTATGTCGCCTGAATGATTACATCTTCTGTAGGAACAAAAGAGGTTTGTTGCTCGCTATTTGTTTTAATCGTTGTATTCCTCAATTATATGCCAGTTCTTTCTGACTACAGTATGTGTAATATTATTCATAGAACTATGTTTAAATGTGAATACAAATCTACGGTTGTCAGTATTTAAAGCCCTGGATTTCTTTTTTTTGTTGTTGACTAGTTTGCAGAAGCTGTTTTTGTGTTACGCCTTTAATTTTATACAGAGCTGAATTAAGAATTGTTGAAGGATAGCTCTTTTTATAAATCGTTGAGTAAGTTCATTATCTTGAGTATTAAATATTTCTTCATTATTGTTTATTTTACGTATCTGTAACTATTGACTGTAAGGAAAGCCCACTTTAGTGTGATTTGTATGAGCGCTATTAATAGATGTTTTTTTCTTAATAAATATATAAAAATATTAGAATTGACATTGTACTAAATAAATACAAAATGAAATAAAATGCAAAATTAAATAAAACTGAGGAATAATCTCCTTGATTTTAAGTAAATTGAATTTATTCATTACATGTTCCAGTGGATGATCTATAAGTGTTATAGACATCGGATTATCGTGATAAGTGTATAGTGTAGGATGTGTTGCATGAATTTATTTTTTATGTTTGATCTATGAGATTTTTGGATATACAAACTCCAATCTATATGTACTTTGGATCTAAATGAAACGACTGAAGCAATCCTGTGCTGAAAGGAAAACAGCTTCAAAATGTGAAGGACCTTGTAATATTGGATACAACCACAAACAATTTCTCCAGGACAGTCTCATTGTGACTATCATGATACCTGCTGGCTGAAGATGGAACTAATTGTAACAACTATTTTACCATTTTATTACCTGAAAAAATTAACAATAATGAATATTACACTGGCAATCGCTGAAATTGATAACTTATTTTATGCTTATTGTTTCAGAGTAAAATTTTCTGTATTTTCATTTTTATTAATTGGTCAAAAAAGTCTGCTCGGACTCATGGCAGGGCTCGGAGGGGAAAGAGCACTATTTGATTTTTTAATATAAATTTGGCTGAAATAGATTGCGGGTGCCATGTCGCATTTTCAGGGCCCCTCACATGCCACGAAAAAAATCAGAAACCCCCACAACTGATGCCGTTTTCTAAACGGCATCATTAGGCTAGTTTCACAGGATGAAACCACCCCTCTTACGTCCAAAAATGCACCCGGGATGAAACCACTCCCCCTTACATCCAGAAATGCACCCAGGATGAAACCACCCCCCCTTACATCCAAAAATATCCCTGGACAAATCCAACCCCCTTACTTTCAAAAATGCTCCCGTGAAAAATCCACCCCCCTTACGTCCAAAAAAAGTGAGGGATCCTTTAGCTTCTTTGAAGATGTCAGCACAGAATTAGAACAACAAATGTGGCTCCGGTATATTGTGTCTTGATCGTAATGCAAATTTGCCATTGATTATTTGAAGTCACTGAAGTAGATAGCATTTAAAGGACAAAGGATTATCACTTCACCCAATCTGAATCTATTGAGCCTTGGATTTGGATATGTGAATTTTTACGTAAAATAAATATGTGATGGCTGAATTTCTCTTCTGTACATACTGGTGATGTGAGAAGTAACACCCTGCAAACATTTAGACTAGATACAATAGTTACATTGATAGAGGATAGTCACATAGTAGAACTAAGAAAATGATGGGACACAAAGTTGGCTAAAGTAAAATACCATTTTCATGTAGAAGTGATTTCAATAGCAGGGGATTTTTTAACCCCTTCACCCTGAAGCCTGTTTTCACCTTGACCAGGCCAATTTTTAAAATTCTAACCACTGTTACTTTATGATGTCATAACTCTGGAACGATTCAATGGATCCCACTGGTGCTAAGATTGTTTTCTCAGGACATATTGTACTTCATGATAGTGGTAAAAATTTCTTTTATAGGACTTGTGTTTATTGGTGAAAAAAAAAAAACGGAAATTTGGCAAAAATTTTGAAACTTTTGCAATTTTTAAACTTTTCATTTCCATGCCCTTTAATCAGAGAGTCATATCGCACAAAATAGTTAATGAATAACATTTTCCACATGTTTACTTTGCATCAACACAATTTTTGAAACATAATTTTTTTGTTAGGAAGCTATAAGGGTTAAAAGTTGACCAGCAAATTCTCATTTTTACAACAAAATTGCAAAACCTTTTTTTAGGGACCACCTCACATTTCAGGTGACTATGAGGAGTCTATATGACAAAAAATAAACAAAAGTGACACCATTCTAAAAATTGCACCCCTCAAGGTACTCAAAACCACATTCAAGAAGTTTATTAACCCTTCAGGTGCTTCACATGAATTTTTGGAGTGTGGAAGGAAAAAATAAACATTTACTTTTCTTTCACAAAAATTTTCCTTTACACCTTTTTTTTTTTACTTTCGCAAGGGTAAAAGGAGAAAATGACCATGCAATTTGTTGTGCAATTTCTCCTGAGCATGCCAATACACCATATGTGGAGGAAATCTACTGTTTGGGCACACGGCAGGGCTCAGAAGGGAAGAAGCGCCATTTCACTTTTTGAATGTAAAATTTGCTGGCCTAATTAGCGGATGCCATGTCTTGTTTGGAGAGCCCCTGATGTGCCTAAACAGTCGTAACCCCCAACAAGTGACACCATTTTGGAAACGACCCCTTAGGTAACTTATGTAGATGTATATTGAGCACCTTGAATCCACAGGTGCTTCGCAGAAGTTTATTACATAGAGCAGTGAAAATAGAAAATATCACATTGTCCCCACAAAAATGTTTTTTATCCCCAAATTTTGCCTTTTCACAAGGGTAACAGGAGAAATTGAACCATACAATTTGTTTTACAATTTCTCCTGAGCACGCAGATACCCAATATGTGGGGGTAAAATACTGTTTAGGTGCACGGCAGGGCTCAGAAAAGAAGGAATGGTGTTTTGTAACGCAAACTTTGATGGAATGGTCTGCTGGTGTCATCTCTCGTTTGGAGAGCCCATAATATGACTAAACAGTGAAAAAAATCACACAAGTGATACCATTTTGAAATCTAGACCCTTCAATGAATGTTTCTAGATGTATGTGAGCACCTTGAACTCCCAGCTGTTTCACAGAAATTTATAACGTAAAGCCATGAAAATAAAAAAAAAATCAAATTTTTCCCACAAAAATGTTATTTTAGCACCCAATTTTTCATTTTCACTAGGATAGCAGAAGAAAATTGACCTCATAATTTGTTGTGCAATTTCTCCTGTACCCCACATGTGATAGAAAACTACTTTTGAGGCACGGTGCAAAGCTCAGAAGGGAAGAAACGCCATATTGGAGTTCACATTTTGCTGGACTGGTTTAAGCATGCCATGTCACATTGGCAGAGGCCCTGGAGTGCCAGAACAGCAGAACCCCCCATAAAAGACCCTATTTAGTAACATAGTAACATAGTTATTAAGGTTGAAGGAAGACTTTAAGTCCATCTAGTTCAACCCATATCCTATCCTAACCTGCCCTAACATGTTGATCCAGAGGAAGGCAAAAAAAACCTAAGTGGCAAACAGTAAGCTTCACATTGGGGAAAAAAATTCCTTCCCGACTCCACATACGGCAATCAGACTAACTCCCTGGATCAACGCAGTATCTAGGAAACTAGTGAATATAGCCTGTAATATTATACTTTTCAAGAAAGGCATCCAGTCCCCTCTTAAATTTTAGTAAGGAATCACTCATTACAACATAAGATGGCAGAGAGTTCCATAGTCTCACTGCTCTTACAGAAAGAATCTGCGCCTGTGATTATGACTAAACCTTCTTTCCTCCAGACGTAGAGGATGCCCCCTTGTCCCCGTCACAGGTCTAAGAGTAAAAAGATCATTAGAAAGGTCTTTGTACTGTCCCCTCATATACAGTTATATGAAAAAGTTTGGGCACCCCTATTAATCTTAAGCTTAATGTTTGATAAAAATTGGTGTTTTTGCAACAGCTATTTCAGTTTGATATATCTAATAACTATTGGACACAGTAATGTTTCTGCCTTGAAATGAGGTTTATTGTACTAACAGAACATGTGCAATCTGCATCCAAACAAAATTTGACAGGTGCATATGTATGGGCACCCTTATCATTTTCTTGTTTTAAATACTCCTACCTACTTTTTACTGACTTACTAAAGCACTTTTTTTGGTTTTGTAACCTCATTGAGCTTTGAACTTCATAGCCAGGTGTATGCAATCATGAGAAAAGCTACTTAAAGTGGCCACTTGCAAGTTGTTCTCCTGTTTGAATCTCCTCTGAAGAGTGGCACCATGGGCTCCTCAAAACAACTGTCAAATGATCTGAAAACAAAGATTATTCAACATAGTTGGTCAGGGGAAGGATACAAAAAGCTGTCTCAGAGATTTAACCTGTCAGTTTCCACTGTGAGGAACATAGTAAGGAAATGGAAGAACACAGGGACAGTTCTTGTTAAGGCCAGAAGTGGCAGGCCAAGAAAAACATCAGAAAGGCAGAGAAGAAGAATGGTGAGATCAGTCAAGGACAATCCTCAGACCACCTCCAGAGAGCTGCAGCATCAACTTGCTGCAGATGGTGTCACTGTGCATCGGTCAACTATACAACGCACTTTGCACAAGGAGAAGCTGTATGGGAGAGTGATGCGAAAGAAGCCGTTTCTGCAAGCACGCCACAAACAGAGTCGGCTGAGGTATGCAAAAGCACATTTGGAGAAGCCAATTTCTTTTTGGAAGAAGGTCTTGTGGACTGATGAAACCAAGATTGAGTTGTTTGGTCATACAAAAAGGCGTTATGCATGGCATCAAAAAAACACAGCATTCCAAGAAAAACACTTGCTACCCACAGTAAAATTTGGTGGAGGTTCCATCATGCTTTGGGGCTGTGTGGCCAATGCCGGCACCGGGAATCTTGTTAAAGTTGAGGGACGCATGGATTGCACTCAGTGTCAGCAGATTCTTGACAATAATGTTCAAGAATCAGTGACAAAGTTGAAGTTACGCAGGGGATGGATCTTTCAGCAAGACAATGATCCAAAACACCACTCCAAATCTACTCAGGCATTCATGCAGAGGAACAATTACAATGTTCTGGAATGGCCATCCCAGTCCCCAGACCTGAATATCATTGAACATCTGTGGGATCATTTGAAGAGGGCTGTCCATGCTCGGCGACCATCAAACTTAACTGAACTGGAATTGTTTTGTAAAGCGGAATGGTCAAAAATACCTTCATCCAGGATCCAGGAACTCATTAAAAGCTACAGGAAGCGACTAGAGGCTGTTATTTTTGCAAAAGGAGGATCTACTAAATATTAATGTCACTTTTCTGGTGAGGTGCCCATACTTATGCACCTGTCAAATTTTGTTTGGATGCAGATTGCACATTTTCTGTTAGTACAATAAACCTCATTTCAAGGCAGAAACATTACTGTGTCCAATAGTTATTAGATATATCAAACTGAAATAGCTGTTGCAAAAACACCAATTTTTATAAAACATTAAGCTTAAGATTAATAGGGGTGCCCAAACTTTTTCATATAACTGTATTTGCACATTGTAATAAGATCACCCCTAAGCCTTCGTTTTTCCAAACTAAATAACCCCAAGTGTAATAACCTGTCCTGGTATTGCAGACCCCCCAGTTCTCTAATAACCTTGGTCGCTCTTCTCTGCACCCGCTCCAGTTCAGCTATGTCTTTCTTATACACCGGAGACCGGAACTGCACACAGTATTCTAAGTGTGGTCGCACCAGTGACTTGTATAGAGGTAAAATTATGTTCTCCTCATGAGCATCTATGCCTCGTCTAATGCATCCCATTATTTTATTTGCCTTGCAGCAGCTGCCTGACATTGGCCACTAAATGTGAGTTTGTCGTCCACCCATACACCCAAGTCTTTTTCAGTGACAGTTTTGCCCAGCGTTTTACAATTAAGCACATAATTATACATCTTATTTGTTCTACCCAAGTGCATGACCTTACATTTATCCCCATTAAAGCTCATTTGCCATTTATCAGCCCAAGCTTCTAGTTTACATAAATCCTCCTGTAATATAAAATTATCCTCCTCTGTATTTATTACCCTGCAGAGTTTAGTGTCATCTGCAAATATTGAAATACTACTCTGTATGCCCCCTACAAGGTCATTAATAAATATGTTAAAGAGAAGCGGCCCCAATACTGACCCCTGTGGTACCCCACTGCTAACCGTGACCCAGTCCGAGTGTGCTCCATTAAATAACCACCCTTTGTTTTCTATCCATGAGCCAGTTCTTAACCCACTTACACATATTTTCCCCTATCCCCATTGTTCTCATTTTATGTATCAACCTTTTGTGTGGCACTGTATCAAAAGCTTTTGAGAAGTCCATGAACACCACGTCCACTGCATTCCCTTGGTCCAGTCCTGAACTTACCCCTTCATAAAAGCTTATCAGATTAGTCTGACAAGAACGGTCCCTCGTAAACCCATGCTGATACTGTGTCATGAGGTTATTCAGCTTCAGATACTCCAATATAGTATCCCTTAAAAAACCCTCCAGGATTTTACCCACAGTAGATGTTAAGCTCACTGGCCTACAATTTCCAGGTTCAGTTTTTGCCCCCTTTTTGAATATTGGCACCACATTTGCTATACGCCAGTCCTGTGGTACAGACTCAGTTATTATGGAATCTTTAAAGATTAAAAATAATGGTCTATCTATAACTGTACTTAATTCCTGCAGTACTCGGGGGTGTATCCCATCCGGGCCCGGGGATTTGTCAACTTTAGTGATTTTTAGACGCCGCCGTACTTCCTGCTGGGTTAAGCAGGTGACATTTAATGGAGAAATTTTTTTATCTCTGATCATGTTATCTGTCATGGGATTTTCATGTGTAAATACAGTTGAAAAAAAGTAATTTAGCATATTGGCTTTTTCCTCATCCTCATCCACCATTTCACCCAGACTATTTTTAAGGGGACCAACACTATCATTTTTTAGTTTCTTGCTATTTATGTAGTTAAAGAATATTTTGGGATTATTTTTACTTTCTCTGGCAATGAGTCTCTCTGCCTCAATCTTTGCTGTCTTGATTTGCTTTTTACAGAATTTATTCAGTCTTCTGTATTTATTTAATGCCTCTTCACTACCTACTTGCTTTAATTCCCTAAACGCTTTCTTTTTGTCCCTTATTGCGCCCCTTACAGCTCTATTTAGCCATAGTGGTTTCCTCCTAATTCTAGCATGTTTATTCCCATAGGGTATATACTGTGCACAGGTCCTATTCAGGATACTAATAAACGTCTCCCATTTTCTTTGTGTATTTTTATGTCTCAGGATATCGTCCCAGTTTATTGCACCAAGATCATCTCTCATCCGTTGGTAAATTTGCCTTCCTGAAGTTTAGTGTCCTTGTAATCCCTCGACTACACATCTTATTAAAGGATACATGAAAGCTTATTATTTTGTGATCACTATTACCCAAGTGACCCCCAACCCTTATATTTGATATGCGGTCTGGCCTGTTGGATAATATTAGGTCTAGCAGTGCCCCCCCTCTTGTTGGGTCCTGAACTAGTTGTGAAAGGTAATTGTCTCTCATAGTTGCCAAAAACTTATTACCTTTGCTGGAACTGCAGGTTTCTGTTCCCCAATGTATTTCAGGGTAGTTGAAGTCCCCCATAATAATGACTTCTCCTTGAGTTGCTGCTTCATCTATTTGCTTTACGAGGATATTCTCTGTTGCTTCCATTATTTTAGGAGACTTATAACAAACCCCTATCAGTAATTTATTATTTTTCCCCCCTCCCCTAATCTCCACCCACAGAGACTCTACATCTTCATTAGATTCACAGATATCACGCAGGATGGGTTTTAAGGATGATTTTACATATAAACAGACACCCCCACCTCGCTTATTTTTACGGTCATTTCTAAACAGACTATAGCCCTGTAAATTAACCGCCCAGTCGTGGCTCTCATCCAGCCAAGTCTCAGATATCCCCACCATGTCATAATTATGTTCCAACAAAATTAATTCTAATTCCGCCATTTTGTTGGTGAGGCTTCTAGCATTAGTATACATGCACTTTATGTATCTCTCTGAACCTCTATTCTTTCTTAAATTATTAACTGTTCTAACCCCACCCCCCATGCCACCCCCACCCCCAATTTCATTATTTGTGCCCAGGTCTCTATCTGCACTGCCTTCCCCTCCTATAAAATGAATACCCTCCCCCCCAGTCCTTAGTTTAAAGACTCCTCCAACCTTCTAGCCATTTTCTCCCTCAGCACAGCTGTACCCTCCCCATTGAGGTGCAGCCCGTCCCTAGCATAGAACCTGTAGCCAACTGAGAAGTCGGCCCAGTTCTCCAGGAACCCAAACCCCTCCTTCCTACACCAATTCTTGAGCCACTTATTAACCTCCCTAATCTCCCGTTGCCTCTCTGGTGTGGCACGTGGTACCGGCAGTATTTCAGAAAATACCACGTTGGAGGTCCTTGCTTTAAGCTTGCAGCCTAATTCCCTGAAATCATCTTTAAGGACCTTCCACCTACCTCTAACTTTGTCATTTGTGCCAATGTGCACCATGACCGCTGGGTCCTCACCAGCCCCTCCCAGTAATCTGTCAACCCGATCAGCGATGTTTCGGACTCGAGCGCCAGGTAGGCAGCACACTGTTCGACAATCCCTGTCTTTGTGACAGATTGCCCTATCTGTTCCCCTAATAATTGAGTCCCCCACTACCAGCACCTGTCTGGCCTGCCCTGCTCTCCTAATTCCCCCCTTACTGGAGCAGACACTCCCCCGGCTTTCAGAGGACATGCCTGGCTGCAGCAGTGCTACCCCTGTACTGACAACCCCCTCATCTGCCAACTTTGCAAACTTATTGGGGTGTGCCAGATCAGGACTAGCCTCCCTGGCGCTCTTCCCTCTACCCCGCTTTCTAACTGTCACCCAGCTTCCTACTTCAGTGTCCTGCAGCTCCACCCTAGCATCCCCCCCCTCATCTATCCCATGAGCGTCTGCTCAGTGAGCAGAAGACTCCTTTCCATATTGTCTATGGATCTCAGTGTTGCCAGCTGCACATTTAGATCCAAGATTTGGGCTTCCAAATGCACAACGTGCTCACATCTCACACAGCAGTATGCACCCTCGACCGGCTGTTCAAGGACTGCATACATGTGGCAAGATGTACACTGGATGGCATTGGCAATAGTGGAGCACGTTTCTAATGGGGATTTCACCAGACAGCAAAGATAAGTAAAAATAAATAAAAAGTATTAATAAAATATACAGTAACAGCAATTCACTAATTCCTCCCTTGGAAACTCCCTGAATCCAAAGTCACTGAATCACAAGTCACACACTTACCACCGTTCACACTTGCGCACCGCTCACACTCGCTGAAGCAGAAGATTTAAAGAGAGATTTTTTTTTTTTTTTCTCCTTCAGCAGCAAATCACCCTGCTGCTCTAATGCACTTCCAAAAAGACTTGAGTCCCAACCAGCTGGCCCTTATAAACCCTTAATTATGAACCCCCACCCTTAATTAACCCCTTGTGAATATAGCTACACCAAGATTTAAATGCAATATAGTTAACCTTTAAACCTTTAAACACACAGATAGTAAAATAAGAGATTAATCCTTTAGAGAGAAAAAATAGGTGAAAAAAGCCCCAAAAGATAGAATAGGTAGAAAGGCACTCAGCAATCCACAATTCAGCCACTCACACCAATTCACACAGGTATTTGATTAAAGGTTTTTCAAATACTTCTTCACTGAATCACAAGTCACACTTACCACCGTTCACACTTGCGCACCGGTCACACTCAGCTCGCTCACACTCGCTGAAGCAAACTACACTTCTCAACGAATTCATCTAGGGGTCCAGTAATCATATTGACACCACAGTTGGGTCACAGAATTTTATACCATTGGACAATGAAGAAAAAAATACATTTTTACCACCAAAATTTAATTTTAACCCCAGATTTTACATATTCACACTGGGAAATGGGTAAAAATTGCACCAAATTTTGTCTCACAATTTTTTCTGAATGTAGATGTACCCCATATGTGACTGTACAGTACTGCTTAGCCATAAGGCGAGACTCAGGAGGGATGAAGCCCTATTTGCCTCCTGGAGTGCAGAATTTTCTATAATAGTTTGCGGACTCAATATACAGAGCCACTAATTGCTAGATGAGCAGAATCCCCGTTAAAGTGACCTCGGTTTGGAAATTTTGCCTAATTTAGCTACAGGTGTAGTGATGATTTTGACTCCATGGGTGTTTTCCAGAAACAAGCAGCAGTGGATGTTGCTGAGTGAAAACGGCAAACTACCATAGTAGTGCCCATACATTGTGCCCAGCTCATGCACCCGTAAATTAGGCGGGCTCTCATCGCTACAAAAATATCAAACATGTGGACATTAACTGCAATTTAGGCACACTGGAACTCAGAACGTAGGTGGCATTTGGATTTGGTAGCACAGAATTTGCTGATTTTCTTTTGGGGGTGAGGGCCACTTCGCTTTTCCAGAGCCTTTGTGCTACCAGTAACGTGCAAGCCCCTAAATTTCTCTTAACAGTTGACGGACCTGAGTGGGGATTTGCTGTTTTGTGGATTGAGTTGAAGCTTTTATTGGGAACATTTCACATAACATTTGAGATTACATTTATCCGCCGCTCTACGCTGAGCACTTACACCGGGATTTCCCTTTAAATATCCGAGTGACATAATTCAGAAAAACCTCCTAGGGATCTACGCAGTATAATGAGGCAGCAGAGTTACTCTGGACTCCGTCTCGCCTCTGTTCAGTGCCCTTTTTATTCAGAGGTGCAGAAAACTGTGGCCGAAAACACTTATGTACTCCTAATAAAAAGACAGACACCGCCTTTTCACTGGTCAGACAGCATCCACAGTGCTTCCATCTGTCTCATTTTAGGGAATCTTCCACCAGAGGTTCCGTCTGAATCACGTATTTCAGAGATTTACACAGAAGCCCCTGCGTAAGAGCTCAGCATAGAGCGCAGGATAAATATGCGCCGAGCCTTACTGCAATCTCTGGGAGGCGGATTGAACAAACCAACAGCAGGTGAAGAATTGGTTTTATTAATTTTCGACGATGTTCCTCGTGTGGTATAGGTGATTAGACATCTTTATTCTTTGCATCGGAGCAATTCCATCTATACCAGATTTATGTTAACATATATTTCTATGTTTTTTGTGTTTGACTGCCATCACACTCTAAAAGACGCTTTTTTTTTTCAAAAACTAATTTTTGCATCACCATATTTTGAGAGCTATAATTTGTACATATTTTGGACGACAAAGTCACGTGAGGGCTTTTTTGTGCAAGACGAGTTGACATTTTTACTGGTACCATTTTCGGGTTCATGACATTTTTTGATCGCTTTCTATTCTGATTTTTGTGAGGCAGAATAAACAAAAAACAACAATTTAAGAATTTTTAATTTTTTATGCTGTTTCACGTATGGTAAAATTGATAAGGCAGCTTTATTCTTCGGGTCAGTACGATCAAAGCAATTCCACATTTATTTTTTTATGTTTTTGCGCTTTTACACAATAAAAAATATTTAATAGAAAAGAGAATTATTTCTGCAGAGCTTTATTTTGAGAGCTATAACTTTTTTATTTTTTGGCTGATGGAGCTGAGTCATGGCTTTTTTTTTTTTGCAGAACAAGATGACATTTTTAACTGGACCATTTTTATTTACATTTGTCTTTTTGATCGTGTTTTATTCCACTTTTTATTCCTTGGTATGATGATAAAGCATTGTTTTTTGCCTAAAGATGTTAACTAGTGGGACAGTCGGGTCGTTCCGATGTGTACTTTTATTGTTTTTTTTTTCATTATAACATTTATTTATGGTTACAATATATTTTTAATTTTTTTTATTATTTTGTGATTTTTACAAAATATTTTTATAACTTTTTTTTACTTTTTCTTTAATGTTTTTTCTTAGTCCCACTATGGGACTTTCACTCTCTGCAGTCTATTTGCAGTTATAAGGTATAGCAATGCAGGAGCATTGCTATACCTTTTAACTGTCAGTGCCGCAGACACAAGTGAGATCACGTACAGTACTAGTGTGTGGCGACACGGATGCCGTCATGAAAACATTGGGTCACGATGACAACGATCGGAACCCCGTGATGACGTTGCGGGGTTGCTGATACTAGAGCCGAGGGGCTTTCTTCCCTCTGTATGGTCGCTTAATGCTGCAGCATTTAGGGGGTTAAAGTGCCGGCAGTGGGCATCGCTCCTGGCACTGAGAGATGGGTGTCAGCTGTCAGGTTCAGATGACACACGGCGGCGATCGCACAGACCAGGAGGTTTGAAGATAGAGAATATAGCCACAGGATGATTCACAGAGGATACAAGAGGGCCTCCACTACATCTAGGAAAAGAAAAAGGCAATGACTAGTGGAGACAATAACAGGTACGCATCATTTCCACATTTAATGGCCAGTGGCATAATTTGAGGAGAATCATTAACAAACATTGGAACGTTTTACTCACGGACTCTGCCCTGAGTTAGGTGTTACCCCCTTCCTCCCAAAGCATGGCCCGATGTTCAGCTAATTTTAAGGACCTTTAAGTCCATAGCCACTACGAAACCACCAAGAGAAACTGGAACAATGTCGCATTAACTCTGGGATTGTTTCCATGCGGCTTATGTAAGGCCTGTTTGAATCTCATTAAAACCAAAAATTTAAAAAATGTGGATGGATCACGTTTTTATGAGATTCGTAAACACCTTACATGTGCCTCAAAAGGGGTAATATACAATGCACAATGCCCTTGTGGGAAAGTATATGTCGGCCTCACTACGAGAGGACTCAAACTTAGAGTGAGGGAACGTGGGCTGAATATTGAGAAGGATGCAACAGTGGAAGATGAAACGCTTCTAAAAACTTTGCCGCGACATTTTAAAAAACATCACAAATGCAATTGACGGGGCCTACGCATTAAGGGAATTTACCAATTGGATCTGGGTTCTAGAGGTGGTGATATTGCTACGGCTCGGTACTCTCAGCCCTTGCCTCAATGAGAACATGAGTTTCTCTGCTTTTTAATTGGCATCCTTTTTATAGGTGGGGGTCTTTTTTGTTACGTGTTTTAGTTGTGGGGTGTTTTATTGTTATTTATGATAATTTTAACAGTATTTTCTATTCTAGTACTGACTTTCCTTTTCCCCTTGGCTCATGAGATGAGGATGAGCAATCGTGAGGCTATGTGTGACTCCCTGGAGAACTGACCTTTCAATTTGGACACACTTCGATATTTGATAATTGGAGAATGCCTTTGTTGTCTTTTGATTTTATTGCTTTGCATTGATTTTTATATGTACGCCTTTGTTGTTAAGTCCGTGACACCCCTTAAGCTGGACTTTTACACACATATCCTTACCCTGCGGGTTTGGGCATGTGCTTTTAGGATAATATCCTTCATATCACTTACTGATCCATGCAAGTTTCCTAATTAGGGTAACGTAAAAACACAACCATTTTTTGGTCTTTATACTTACCTTTTGTATTGACATCCTTTGATATATTTTGCAACTTTTCTTTTCATTTTAAAGATATGTACACATTGGTTGTTTGTCACATATCTCTTTTAAATGGGCAATATTGTATTGTACATATTGTATTAGGATTCATAGGCAGGCACTCTAGCACTTTTTTGGACATTCGTGCACATTTTATACATATATTTTTTATATCTATACATTTTCTGTATTACCAGACACATACACGTATATATTTATTGATTATTAATATTACTTATTTTTTATTAATTATTCTTCATTACAGATGGCACTGTTCATGCACTTTTTTAGCCAGTATTATATTGGCATTGTCACTTTAATAATAATAAACTCCTCACTTTTAACCCACTGGTATTTTTAATTTTTAATTCTATTATGCTATCCTTATATAGCACGCACTTATTGTCACTTAATAAGTCCTTTTGTATATCTTTATAATAGGATTCCTTGCTAACACTAATTTTCTTCATGTGTCCCGATTTATTTCACACTATTCATTATATAGGCACGATAGCATTCTTTCAATGTCTTCTATTTTAATTCCCCCTTTTTTTGCATTTCGCCACCAGGCGTTCTACTGTTTAGATACTTTTCCTGTCATTTCTGGTGAGCCGGGAAACCGATCCGGTAGTGCGCATGCGTGCCTCCCCTGACCTCCGTCACTTCCGATGACACTCACACACTGACATGCAGCCAGCAGGCTTTCGTGTCATTGCGCTTTGGGAGGAAGCGTATCATACAGGAGGCGGGCAGGCACGTGATGCACTGAGGATACTGGCGGGCACCTTCCCTTCCTTCTCTTCCCCATTTCTAGTGCCGATAGGCTGACATTTACATAAATACACGGCCACCCCTCACCCTGACACTCCCGGAAGAAGCTGGCGGCGAAACGCGCGTCGGGGTGAGGGGACACCAGAAGCTCCTTCTCCACAGGTAATAAACTCACATACACGACATTTATTTGGCCTTAAGATTCATGGCATCACCACATTGAACTTATAGTCATTCTGGGTTTGGCTAATTATAACCCACATGGTCAGCTCCAGGCTCACCACAGTCAGGAGCATTACATCTTGATACTTATACTTATAGTGACACTTTTTATGTTTTCTCTTTGGTCCATTTTACCTGGCCTGTTTCACAAGTGTGTTGTCCAGCATTGGCTTATCCTGTGGGTTTTTTCTACTGTGCGTCCATTGTTTTGAAGGGCTTTTTTGTCAGCAATTTGTTACACCTAGATATTTTATTTATATATCAACAAAGCTGTTTATTGATCATTGGTCACTACTGCATTGATACCTTTGTGATATTATTCTGAGCTGTAGAGATATTTTTTGGCCCTCTTGATATTTTGCCTGGCGTCCCCTTTTACGGTTTTGCCTGCTTTTTTATTCCTGTTTTTTAATATTCCTTAATAAAATTATTGGTTTTAACCTTTATATTGTGGGATCTCTTCTTTGCCCTACATGGACTGATATAGGACTAGTTGTTTTACCCTGCTGATATCTGGACAATTGTTGATTTAATTCTTTTTATAGGGTGCCAACCTCCGCAGGTAGGCAGGTGTACAGGTCAGGGATTATCTATAGGGTGAATGTAGTGTGCACTTTTAAGTATGGTGTTTGTCACTTAATGTTGTTTGTCCATTCTTAATGGTATTTCATTAAAAGTTAAAGTTATATTTTATATCAGTCAATGTATCAGTCAACAGCTCCATGTTAGCAGTATTATTATTAAATATGTATGTTCTCCCCGTGTTTGCGTGGGTTTCCTCCGGGTACTCCGGTTTCCTCCCACACTCCAAAAACATACAGATAGGGAATCTAGATTGTGAGCCCCATCGGGGACAGCGACGATAACGTGTGCAAACTGTAAAGCGCTGCGGAATATGTTAGCGCTATATAAAAATAAAGATTATTATTATTATTATTAAATATTATATAGCGGTATTATTGGAAATATAGATCTTGAAGTAAATCTTGATTTCCTCTAGGCAGGGTAATAAAAGCATTAAAGACGCCAATCTAGGGATGGATGACGGATAGCATGGGCCTGTGTGCTTTGAAACGCCAGGGCTGAATTTTAGTTCCCGTCTGTCCCTGATTGTGCTCAAGTTGGCGATTCAAGCTTTTTTGTCAGGCTACAGGGGTAGAAAATTTGCAGATTTATGCACAAAAGTTAGTTGAATAAAAATGTTGCAATTTTTGGCATTTTTATGCCAACGTTGCCAATTTAAAAAAAAATAAAGTTTGAACTTGAAGCAATAAATGAGGCCTCAGGCTCTGGCATAAAGTGTAGCAGACGTCTGTGACCATAGTACATATACATAACTGACAATGGTAAACATAGATGAAAGAGAAGCCAAACTCATTAGGTAGCATGCATCTCTTAATGAACCTGGTGCATCTTACTCCGGCGGAACTTGGGTCAACCTGGCCTTTTAAACACCAGCCTAGATATATTACACCCTTAGTGCAGTATCACTAAAGTTCAGCACCTACATAAGGATTGTCTTTATTAAATTTCACATTGTAATATTAATAAAATTAATATAAAAGAAAATGCATTGTATAGTAAATAATATTTTTTTATTAAAGAATACAACAGACTATAATTCTCATTCAACTGTGGACTGGATAAAGGGCACATGATGAATGCATGAATACAGTGCGGATTGGATTATGTAGCCTTATTTAGGAAATGTAGAATTAATAATAAATAAAAAAAACACATCAAAGAAGAGATCATATGAACAAATGTGAGAGAGGGAATGTCCTTAATGTCCAAAAGTCATCTGGTTTCTCGATCCCTTAATTATATATCATAAACGATTTTATTTTTTAGAGAAAAAAACAATGCCTGCTCCTTCTTCTGGAGCGATGACAATGCCAGTTCCTTCATCCTGACCAATTATTGTGTGCCAGATCCTTCTTCTGGAGGGATTACAAAGCCAGATCCCTCATCTTGGCCGATTATTGCACCAGATCCTTCTGGGTTGATAACAATGCCAGATCCTTCATCTTGACCGATTATTGCGCCTGATCCTTCTTCTGGATTGATTACAATGCCAGATCCTTCATCTTGGCCAATTATTGCACCAGATCCTTCTTCTGGAGAGATGACAATGCCAGATCCTTCATCTTGACCAATTATTGACCAGATCCTTCTTCTGGAGAGATGACAATGCCAGATCCTTCATCTTGACCAATTATTGCACCAGATCCTTCTTCAGGAGAGATGACAACGCCAGATCCTTCATCTTGACCAATTATAGCACCAGATCCTTCTTCTGGAGTGATGACAATGCCAGATCCTTCATCTTGGCCGATTATTGCACCAGATCCTTCTTCTGGAGAGATGACAATGCCAGATCCTTCATCTTGGCCGATTATTGCACCAGATCCTTCTTCAGGAGAGATGACAATGCCAGAGCCTTCATCTTGACCGATTATAGCACCAGATCCTTCTTCTGGTGTGATTACAATACCAGATCCTTCATCTTGACCGATTATTGTGCCAAATTCCTGGCCAGATCCTAATCCAGATCCTTCAAAAACTAAAGAGAGCAGTAATTATAACCCAGCAATTTAATAATTCATTACTAAACAGCAGGTAAAAAAGACTATAATAATAACATACAGATTAGTAGCTAAAGGCATCTCTGTGTGTTAAGGAACACAATATTCTGGGGCTTATTCATGAGGGAAGAATTAGATTATAAAACAGAATAATGGAGAAATGTATGAAAATTATTGGATAGAGTGCATGAGTTTACTACTATGAGAAAATGTCACTAATTGCAGCATTTATCACTTTGGTGTATGTGGTACCATGGTAGATATACAAGAAGCCAGCCATTCACAGACATATTTAGGCTTGGTATTGTTTGCTTACCCATATTTAGACAGTGTTTGCATCAGAACATTATTAGGATACCATTCCCTGACACTTTGCTCACATCAAGTTATAATGGAGAATGAAAGGGCTAAAATCCTGTGGGACTTCAAGATCCAAACAGATAAGCAGGTGTTGGCTAACCAACCAGAAATTGTCATAATCTATATACATACAGTATATATATATATATATATATATATATATAATATATATATATACAGTACAGACCAAAAGTTTGGACACACCTTCTCATTCAAAGATTTTTCTGTATTTTCATGAATACGAAAATTGTAGAATCACACTGAAGGCATCAAAACTATTAATTAACACATGTGGAATTGTTTCACACTTTTTTGTAAAGTGTAATGTATAACTGAAAATATGTCTCATATTCTAGGTTCTTCAAAGTAGCCACCTTTTGCTTTGATTACTGCTTTGCACGCAGAAAAGGTGAACGGATGGACTCTACATGCCTGGTTCCCACCGTGAAGCATGGAGGAGGTGGTGTGATGGTGTGGGGGTGCTTTGCTGGTAACATTGTTGGGGTTTTATTCAAAATTGAAGCGGTGAGCGGTCCAGCTCACCCCAAGCCATCTTAATTGGGTTCAGGTCTGGTGACTGTGGAGGCCAGGTCATCTGGCGTAGCACCCCAACACTCTCCTTCTTGGTCAAATAGCCCTTACACAGTCTGGAGGTGTGTTTGGGGTCATTGTCCTGTTGAAAAATAAATGATGGTCCAACTAAACGCAAACCGGATGGAATAGCATGCTGCTGCAAGATGCTGTGGTAGCCATGCTGGTTCACTATGCCTTCAGTTTTGAATAAATCCCCAACAGTGTCACAGCAAAGCACCCCCACACCATCACACCACCTCCTCCATGCTTCACGGTGGGAACCAGGCATGTAGAGTCCATCCGTTCACCTTTTCTGCGTGCAAAGCAGGAATCAAAGCAAAAGGTGGCTACTTTGAAGAACCTAGAATATAAGACATATTTTCAGTTGTTTCACACTTTTTTGTAAAGTATAATGTATAATTCCACATGTGTTAATTCATAGTTTTGATGCCTTCAGTGTGATTCTACAATTTTCATAGTCATGAAAATACAGAAAAATCATTGAATGAGAAGATGTGTCCAAACTTTTGGTCTGTACTGTACATACATTTGTTATCTGCCTGGGTATATTATATATATATATATATATATATATATATATATATATATATATTTCTAATCTGCCTGGATATATATATAGTTATCAGTCTATTTGTACATATTATTTTGATGTACCTGGGCCCCAGTGCAAAGTCTGTACATACATATTATATATACGGTACTTTATATCAAATTACATATACAGTGGGTTCGGAAAGTATTCAGACCCCTTTAAATTTTTCACTCTTTTTTTCATTGCAGCCTTTTGGTAAATGCAAAAAAGTTCATTTTTTTTCTCATTAATGTACACTCTGCATCCCATCTTGACTGATAAAACCAGAAATATTATTCCCATAATCCTAATTGTACTAGGCTATTTAGCACTTCGAAGTGAATAATAAACTCATAATTTGCATATGCAAAAGAAGTGACTGAAAGAAGATGAAAATTAAAACTTGACTTTTATTGAATACATAAATATTTAAAATCTTAGATAAAAAGACAGGGGAAAGGGGAAAAGAAACCTCCAACTGAAAAAGTCAGAGATGGACACAGCTGTTTGTAGTTAATATGCCTGCAGAAGGATCACCTTAAGTGCTCAAAGGGGCAAGAGAAAAAAAGGGGGGAAAAAAGGAAATAGTGACGTCACTTTAAATGTTTTAGCAAGTGCTATGGACTGTCCATGAGATGAAAAAATCTCTATAATATATCCACCTTAATATAAACCAATTGGAAGCACAGTGTGACAGAATAACAACGCCAATAGTAATGGTTGTGACAGATTCATGAAATGTATTGTCAATACAACCTCCTGAAGAAACCAAGGACGGTGAAACGCGCGTCGGGGCTTCTCAGCTGCCTCTCTGGCCTGGCCACAATTGCTCACAACATGTCACAAGGTAACCAGAGACATGATTTATTCTAATATAGATTTATTCTTTAAGTCTCCATTTGCCTTCACTTCCAGTTTCATTCATGTAATTAGTTATTTTTGTTAAACTCTACGAATGATTTAGGATATATAACAAAATGAATAATCAGGAACATTTACATCTCTGAGGCTATTTTAGCACATAATGGTTATCTGCTCCTAGTTAGCAGCAGACAGGATTTGTGCTGGTATCACTTCTAGATTTATATACTGGCTTTATTATATCTGGTAATTTATACCCTCATATATATTAGTACATACCCTGTTTTTTCCTGCTTTTTCCTGATTAATCTATTGTTGTGACATTGCGGCTAACACCAGAGAGACTGTTTTTCTGTCTGGCTTTATATTTTCCATCTTTATTATTTGCCAATCATTTGCTGTATTTGTCTCACTTTTTACTGTTTTGTCTAGTTATTGTTATCTATTTAATAAATATTTATATATTTCATCAAAATCCTCTCAAATCTTGTGGACTCAGTATATGACTATATTATTTTATTATTATCATTTTTCAGTCCATATCTTTTGCTTTGTTTTTTCGGTCGTTATGAATGCAGCCAAGTACAGAGAGATATCCAGGATGAAAACCTCTTCCAGAGTGCTCTGGACCTCAGACTTGGCAGAAGGTTCACCTTCCAACAAGACAAGGACCCCAATCACACAGCTAAAATAACAAAGAAGTGGCTTCAGAACAACTCTGAGACCATTATTGACTGACCCGGCCAAAGCCCTGACCTAAACCCAATTGAGCATCTCTGGAGAGACCTGAAAATGGCTGTTCACCAATGTTCACCATCCAATCTGATAGAACTGGAGAGGATCTGCAAGGAAGAATGGCAGAGGATCCCCAAATCCAGGTGCGAAAAACTTGTTGCATCATTCCCCAAAAGACTCATGGCTGTACTAGCTCAAAAGGGTGCTTCTACTCAATACTGAGCAAAGGGTCTGAATACTTATGACCATGTGATATTTCAGTATTTCTTTTTTAATAAATTTGCAAAAATTACTACATTTCTGTTTTTTTCAGTAAAGATGGGGTGCAGTTTGTACATTAATGCGAAAGAAAATGAACATTTTTGCATTTACCAAATGGCTGCAATGAAACAAAGAGTGGAAAAAATAAAGAGTCTGAATACTTTCCGAACCCACTGTATACCATTTTATATACTATACACTATACTATACAATATGCATAATATATACTATTACTCTGTTCCTCTACTAAGATGTGTTAACAGAAATACCTAACTTCTTGGTGTGTCCTAGAATACTTTCACACATAAACAACATTTTTTTTTTGCCTAGTTCCATTTTTTTATGTCACTTGTTAATTCACTTAATTCAGCCTAAGCTGTGCCAAAAGCAATGTCTACCCCTGGTGTTTGTATTACAGGTATTCCCCATAGAAGACTATACAGTTATTAGTAGAATTAATTGAAGACATTGATGCTGGACTTATATTCTTACAGGATTACACCACTAGAGCCTAAGATACTATGATATAAATATTACATCTACTAAGAAGCTGTAAGACAAGAGAATAGATACACATAATGGAGCTGGACTTACCAGGAGCGGACAATATGCGGGTCACGCTGCAGAGGAGGAGAAGGTAAGTGGCCTGCATTGTGGTCCTCACTGCTGTATGACTACAGGTAAGAAGTGAGGAGCAGATGGAAGAGGCCTCTTTATATAGGACTGTGACACTACATTTGGGGGAGGGGGTCAGTGGATGGTAATAGCTCCGCCCTCTTGTACAAACACAGTGTTATCACATTCTAATGCAAATTACACTAATGGTTACATAGTAACATCGGAGCTGGGATTTACTCTTCATATTACACATCGTCATAGATTATTTTATTAACGCGGTAATTTGTATTATTTTTATTGTTGGTGTGTTTTGTACTTTTTTAAGTTTCTTAAGTTTTCTTCGGAATATACGGAGACATTGTGTATCACCAACAATGTAATGATCTGTATAATGTTTAACTTTAACACTTATTTATTAGGCTTAAAAGCACCAGGGCTCATGCACATTACAGTGTTACAGATCTGTACAAATTAATGGTGCCCATAGAAATTATTGACCAATCCAGAATCTGATGCCTCATTCATCTATCACCACACACTGCAAAATGCAATCCTTTACCTACTCACCTTATGTATAATGTCTACTCGATCGAGCATAACAGGTACTCGAGTAACTGCCCAGTATGTTTGGTGCCTGTTAGACAACTAATGAACATGTATGGATTGCGCGGTAATGCTGTAGCCATGTTGGCTACTGACATTACTGTGATTGGCCGACCACATTGCATCATGGGGTCTTATACAAAATCCCATGATGCGATGCTCAGCACAGTGTGTTCAGGAAGCAGTTCAGGAAGAGTTGTTATAGGAGGGAAAGCGTAGTTTATAGCAAAGATATAGTCAAAGTTTATTAATATTGCTATAGGAGTTCTTGTATACTACTGCTCCTGCAGCATTAAAACAACATTACTTTACAGAAACATTGTTCCCAGCAGCGACCTGGGAGTCAGAGATGCATCCAGACATCTTCCGCATGCTGTTTCCATTCCATTTGAGAAGTGTTTCTGTAACGGGAGTGGTGGAACCACCGTGCCGTGGTCCAAGGAGAGTCTAGAGAGGAGCAACTATATAAACACCTGACTCTTCACTAGAGCCCCAAATGATGGGGTTAGACATGAATCCAGAAGGACACCAGGTCTTACACCAGGACAGACCACGAACTCACGGCAGCTGACCACCAAAGGACAGAGAGCTGTAATGTCCCAGAAGGATAGTATAGCTGTCTCAGGCAGGCATGGCAGGAACACAGGAACCGCAGTACACTGTACTGGTAGGTGAAGGCTGGTATGACTGGTATACAGGCAGGCAGGTGCAGGCTGGTATACAGGTTGGTACTGACGGGTAAAAGCTGGTATTGCTGATATACCAGTGAGAAATGCAGGTGCAAGCTTATACAGCTGGTATACAGATGAGCATGGCAGATGCAGGCTGGTATACAGGTGAGCATGGCAGATGCAGGCTGGTATACAGGCAGGTACTGGAAGATAAACTTGAACAGGGGACCTGAGAACTAGCAAGCATGCAACAAGCAAAGTATACAAATTGCTCAGGCATCTCCCAACAGGTGCAGGTGCGTTAACTAATAAATGTCTACCAGCCATTGGCTGGGGTACATTAGGATGGCATGCACTGTCAGTTTAAGAGGGTGTGAGCATGCGTGCGCCCTAAGCACAGTGCCTGGGGATCTGCTAGCCGGGCGCGGACCCCGGCAGCAGCAACAGGAGAAGGAAGAGCAGTACGGGGGCCATGGCGGTGAGTAAGTTGGCGTCCCTGCCAGGGCAGGGAGGAAGCGTGCAGAGACGTCGGCGCTACAGTTTCCATCCATTTCAGCATTTTCCTGCCCCCCACAGACCTCCTGGGAGGGTCTGCTGGAAAAATGCTCAAGTTTCCAATTGACTTCCGTTATTCTTATTACTCAAGTGGAACCTGTCCGATCATCTGACCTGCTCGATTCGAGTAACGAGCATGCAAACCTTTTAGTGTTCATGCTTGATCATCACTAGTCATGATGTCTTTTCCAAATCCACCCACACACTAAGATTTTTGTTGTGTTACGTTAGTTATATATATTCTTTTTAATCTTCTACAATAAAGGATATATTTAATATTATCTGGATCGGAAGCTAGATTGTTTTCCTTTTTGCACAAAATAAATTACATTATATATATATATATATATATATATATATATATATTACTCATAATCCATGTCATGTATATATCATAGTCTCTGATTCATGCTGTCAATGTTGGGTCAGCATAAATCTAATCACAGGTTCCCTTTAAAAAAAAAAAGGCCAGAATTAAGTGCATTTTACAAATGCAATAAAATAAAAGCATCACTGAGAAAGTTAGAAAATATTTTTGAAAAACACTATGAAAAAAGCTTGAATTCTATGACGCTTTTTAGTAATAGATAAAAGCTGCTAAAGGGTATGCCACACTAAACAACATCGCTAACGGGATCGCTAAAAAACGTCACTATTTAGCGATCCCGTTAGCGATGTTGTTGTGTGCGGCATCTACCAGCGACGTGGCCCCTGCTGAGATCCTGCTGTGATCTCGCTCGTCGCTGACATCGTTCCGGACCCTATTTTATCGTCGGCGCCCCCGCTGGTAAGTATATATCGCTGAGTGTGGCACCTTTTCTTAGCGATTTAAGGTACTGCCACACTACACAATCCCGCTAGCGATCTCGTTAGCGTCGCATACTAATGAGATCGCTAGCGGGATTGTTTGTATATCGCTGAGTGCGGCTTAACTTAGTGATATCGTTAAGGACGCTATCGCGGTTAGCGATCTCCTTAACGACTTTAGCGGTACAAAAGTACCGCTAAATCGCTAAGAAAAGGTGCCACACTCAGCGATAATACTTACCCAGCGGGAGCGCCGACGATAAAATAGGGTCCGGAGCGATTCCAGCGACGAGCGAGATCACAGCAGGAAGCTCGTCGCTGGCAGATGCCGCACACTACAACATCGCTAACGGGATCGCTAAATAGTGACGTTTTTTAGCGATCCGTTAGCGATGTTGTTTAGTGTGGCATACCCTTTAGCGGTACTTTTGTACCGCTAAAGTCGTTAAGGAGATCGCTAACCGCGATAGCGTCCTTAACGACATCGCTAAGTTAAGCCGCTATCAGCGATATAGAAACAATCCCGCTAGCGATCGCATTAGTATGCGTCGTTATCGTGATCGCTAGTGGGATTGTTTAGTGTGGCAGTACCTTTAGTGTGTAAAGTGAGGGATCATTTAAGCTTCTTTGAAGACGTCAGCAGGGAATTAGAACAACAAATGTGGCTCCGGTATATTGTGTCTTCATCGTAATGCAAATTTACCATTGATTAGTAGGAGACTCTGATGTAGATAACATTTGGAGGACAAAGGATTATCACTTCACCCAATCTATTGAGCCTTGGATTTGGATATGTGAGTTTTTACGTAAAATAAATGTGTGACGGTGGAACTTTTCTTCTGTACATACTGGTGATGTGAGAAGGAACACCCTGCAAAAATGTAGACTAGATACAAATAGCAATATTGATAAAAGATAGTCACATAGTAGAAGATGGGACACAAATTTTGCTACAGTAAATTACCATTTTCATGTAGAAGTGATTTCAAAAGCCATTATTTGCAAATGCTTCAAATTTTGCAGAAGTTTAGGCCAAAGTCAGAAGTTGATTAAAACAGTACAAAAAATATTAAGAGAAGCCATATACTTCTCCTTCTTTCTAGATTAAAAGTACATTTATGGTAAGTTCCCAAGGTGAGTTTTTGGTGAGGTTTTGATGCCCACTGTGCTTTTTTGCTCAGTGTAAACTGACCTGCAGTATATAATGCTCCATACAGAATTTGCTGCATATATAACTTCACGCAGAATAATGCATACCTCCCAACTTTTGAAGATGTGAAAGTGGGACAGAGGTTGCGGCGCACGTAGAGCGCCGCAGCAAATTTTAGGCCACGCCCCTGACCACACCCATTTCACAACTAATCACACCCATGTCCACGCCCCGACCACACTCATTTAGCACTGGTGATCACACTGACTGGTACTGAGGGCACAGTGGCTGGCATTATGGGATCAGTGGCTGGTACTGTGGGCACACTGACTGGTACTGAGGAAAAGAAAGAGCAGAGTTTTAGGCTGTGTTTCCATGATCAGGAAACACAGCGCTTTGGACGGAGCGGAAAGTCCGCTCCGCCCAAAGCCCTGTCCCCTAGTGAACGCGCGGTCAATCCGGATGTGTTCATGGAACACATCCGGAATACATCCGGAATGACCGCAGGGCTACATAGCCCTGTGTTATTTCCCTTGCAGCGACGCAGCGTCGCCGCAAGGGAATAGGACATGCTGCGGTCTAAAAAGACGCGCCGCATGTCCGTTAACGCAGGTCTTCCGCCTGCGTGTTTTTAAGCATAGTGGAGACGGGATTTCTTGTGCACGCACGGCTCCGTACACCTCGCACACACACGGCTCCGCTGCGTACACCTCGCGCGCACACGGCTCCACTCCATACACCTCACACACATGGCTCTGCTACATCCACACTGTAAATCCCTCCTGATCCCTCAAAATCGGGACTGTCCCGCTGGATCTGTGGCAGTTGGGAGGTATGAATGCTCCCCACCATGCACCTTGTACACGCACGGCTCCGCACACCTCATACACACACGGTTCCCCTCTGTACACCTCGCGCCACACGGCTCCGCTCTGTACACCTCGCGCACACATGGCTCCACTCCGTACACCTCGCGCACACACGGCTCCACTCCGTACACACACGGCTTCACTCCGTAAACCTCGTACATATGCAGCCACGCTCCGTAAACCTTGTACACATGCGGCTTTGCACCATACACCTCGTACACATGCGGTTCCACTCTGTACACCTCGTACACACGCGGTTCCGCTCCATACACACGTGGCTCTACTTCTCTACACCCCGTACACACACGGCTCTGCTCCGCCCCATACACACACGACTCTGCTCCGCTCCATACACACACGGCTCTGCTCCGCTCCATACACACAAGGCTCAAGCATGGAGCCCTGTGTGTACGGAGATGAGCGGCTCAGCTCCATACACTTCGTACACACAAGGCTCCGTTTTGTACGCTCCGTACACACACAGCACTGCTACAGCCACCTCGTACACACACAGCTCCGCTCCACACACCTCGTACACACACGGCTCCACTCCGTACATCTCGTACACACACGGCTCCGCTCCGTACACCTCGTACACACACGGCTCCGCTCCGTACACCTCGTACACACACGTGTTATGATTTGGTAGCTGAGGAGAGCAGGCAAAAAAGGCAATACACCAGAGAGGTTGGAATCTACTGGATTGCAGTACCCTGACTAACCACCACAACTAAAGGCAGCCGTGGAGCGTACCTACGTTGGTCCTAGACGCCTCGTCACAGCCTGAGAAGCTAACTACACCTAAAGATAGAAAGAGGAAAACTATCTGCCCCGGAGCAGATCCCCAAAGAACATAGGAAGCCCCCAAACATGTAATGAAAGTTAGACAAGAAGAAATACTGACACAGACAGAAAATAGTATGAGCAAACGTTGGGGCCCAATCTTCCTAGAAAGAAAAGGATAGGAAGGACACTTACTGCAATCCAAAAAACCCTAAAAAAATACCAACTCACTAATTGCAAAAACACCTGAGATCACACGACCTCTACCACCTAAATTAGTTCTCTGGTGTAACAAAACTAAGCAGCAGCCACTGAAAAAACTGGAAGGAGGCAAATGAACAAATAACAGTGGCTCAGAAAAACTGAGAGGAGCACAAGCCCCCGGAGGGGACCTGGCTGACCTCCACAGAAGTGCAGGACAAAATGCAAAAAGCAAGCACAAAAATAAAAGCAGAAAATATCTTATCTGTTAGCAGAAGATGCAGGCAAGACACAGCAAGCTTCCAAGTGAACGAGGAACCAAGTTGAGACAAGAACAATTGATCACTGGCAACCCTGATGGGAGGGAACCTCCCTTATATAAGACCAGTCTGTAACACCTGATTGCCAATCTTCACAATCTTCATTGAATAGTTCAGTACTGTTTGTAACCACCAGAGGGAGCTTCTGCTCAGAATTCATTTCTAACACATTCACAACAGTACCCCCCCTTGAGGAGGGGTCACCGAACCCTCATTTGGGCAACCAGGTCGGTCAGGATGAGCTCTGTGATACGCACGGATCAGTCTCCTAGCATGGATGTCCGAAGCAAACACCCAAGAATTGTCCTCCTGACCATAACCTCTCCACTTAACCAAATACTGGAGTTTCCGTCTAGAAAAACGAGAATCCAATATTTTCTCAACCACATACTCCAGATTGCCCTCAACCAAAACAGGGTCAGGAGGCGCAGCCATAGGAACCACTGGCTCGACAAACCTCTTCAATAAGGACTTGTGGAACACGTTATGGATCTTAAATGTCCCTGGAAGAAGTAAACGAAAGGAAACAGGATTAAGAATCTCCATGATCTTATAAGGTCCAATGAACCTAGGCTTAAACTTAGGAGATGTAACTCTCATAGGGATATTTCTTGAGGACAACCAGACTAAGTCCCCCACTTCAAACCGAGGACCACCAGTCCTATGCCGGTTGGCAAACCGCTGGGCCCTCTCCTGAGAGAGGGACAACCTCTCCACTACCTGGTCCCAAATCTGCTGCATACGCTCCACAACAGAGTCATCTGCTGCATACGCTCCACAACAGAGTCAAGATTCTTAGAAGTCAAATTCTTTATTTCCAATATGATAAAACATCACAGACGGTGTCCTCCAAAATGTACATCAAACAGAAAAGGTGACACCTAGTAAAACAGCGACGCGTTTCAACCACCAAGGGTCTTTGTCAGAGCTCTGATGTACACTTTTGGAGGACACCGTCTGTGATGTTTTATCATATTGGAAATAAAGAATTTGACTTCTAAGAAGCTGGACTGCAACTGCCTTTCTCTCTACGATTCCATGTCCTGGTCAGGACTTCGTGGCTCGTGCTCCGGTGAAAGTTGGGTGAGCTGGCAGGGGCTTTGTGCCCCACACCTTCTATATATTACAACAGAGTCAACACCTGGACAGACAGAAGCCTCCGTCTGTCCCGAAGAAATACGAGGGTGAAACCCAAAATTGCAGAAAAATGGAGACATCAAAGTGGCAGAGCTAGCCCTATTATTAAGAGCAAACTCAGCCAAAGGCAAAAAAGAGACCCAGTCATCCTGATCAGCAGACACAAAGCATCTCAGATAAGTCTCCAATGTCTGGTTTGTTCTCTCAGTTTGTCCATTGGTCTGAGGATGAAAAGCCGAGGAGAAAGACAATTGAACACCAAGTTTAGAACAAAAAGTCCTCCAAAATCTGGAAACAAACTGGACTCCTCTGTCAGACACAATGTTCTCAGGAATGCTGTGTAACCGAACCACGTGCTGAAGGAACAAAGGCACCAATTCGGAGGAGGAAGGCAACTTAGGTAATGGCACAAGATGTATCATCTTGGAAAACCTATCACAAATCACCCAGATAACGGTCATTCTCTGAGAAACAGGGAGGTCGGAAATGAAATCCATAGAGATATGGGTCCATGGTCTGTTGGGCACAGGCAATGGCATCAACAAACCACTAGAGCGAGAGCAAGGCTTGGAGCGAGAGCAAGTCCCGCAGGACTGCACAAATTCCCTGACGTCACAAGACAAAGTAGGCCACCAAAAGGACCGACTAACCAAGTCTCTGGTACCAAAAATTCCGGGATGACCGGCCAACGCGGAACAATGAATCTCAGACATCACACTCTTTTTCCACCGGTCTGGGACAAACAATTTCCCAATAGGGCAGCGCTCGGGTTTATCCTCCTGACACTCTTCCAGAGCCAGTCTCAAATTGGGCGAGATGGCGGAAAGAACTAGACCCTCTTTCAAAATAACAGCAGGATCAGATAACTCAGGAGAGTCCGCAAGGAAACTCCTCGAGAGGGCATCCGCTTTAACATTCTTAGTGCCAGGAAGAAAGGAAACCACAAAATTAAAACGTGTGAAAAACAAGGCCCACCTGGCCTGTCTAGGATTAAGTCGCTTGGCTGATTCCAGATAAACCAGATTCTTATGGTCCGTGAGGACCACCACCTGATGTTTGGCTCCCTCCAGCCAATGTCTCCACTCTTCAAAAGCCCACTTCATGGCCAATAACTCCCGATTACCCACGTCATAATTACGTTCAGTTGGAGAAAATTTTCGAGAGAAAAAGGCACAAGGGTTACTTTTAGAGGTCTCTGGATCTCTTTGGGACAAAATGGCACCTGCCCCAATTTCAGAGCATCAACCTCCACCTGAAATGGCAGAGAAACATCAGGCTGCCGTAGAACAGGAGCAGAAGTGAATCTCTGCTTAAGTTCCTGAAATGCAGAGACTGCCTCAGGAGGCCAATTCACCACATCAGAACCCTTCTTGGTCAAATCAGTCAATGGTTTAACAATAACAGAGAAATTACCAATAAATTTACGATAAAAATTGGCAAAACCCAAGAATCTCTGAAGAGCCTTTAATGAAGTAGGTTGGACCCAATCACAGATGGCCTGAACCTTGACCGGGTCCATTTCAATAACAGATGGGGACAAAATGAATCCCAGAAATGAGATCCTCTGTACGCCAAAAAGACACTTTGATCCCTTCACATACAGAGCATTCTCTCTCAAAATCTGGAACACAGTCCGAACATGTTTCACATGAGAGTCCCAGTCATTGGAAAAAATCAAGATATCATCCAAATAAACAATCAGAAATTTATCCACAAAATCCCTGAAAATGTCATTCATGAAGGACTGGAAGACGTAAGGAGCATTAGTGAGCCCAAAGGGCATCACTAGGTACTCAAAATGCCCCTCTGGGGTATTAAATGCCGTCTTCCATTCATCCCCGTGCTTAATGCGAATAAGGTTATACGCCCCCCTGAGGTCAAGCTTGGTAAACCAAGTAGCACTTTTCACCCTGGAAAACAGGTCAGAAATCAAGGGTAACGGATATTGATATTTCACAGTGATATTGTTCAAGAGACGATAATCAATACACGGCCTTAATGAACCTTCCTTTTTGGCCACAAAGAAAAAACCGGCACCCAAGGGTGAAGAGGATGGTCTGATATGACCCTTCTCCAATGACTCCTTGTTATAAGACCGCATAGCGTCATGTTCAGGTACTGACAAGTTAAAAAGGCGACCTTTAGGGAATTTACTACCAGGCACTAATTCAATAGCGCAGTCATAGCTCCTATGGGGGGGCAAGGATGCAGATTTACTTTCGCTAAACACATCAGAAAAAATCAGTCAAAAAGTCAGGAACATCCTGAGCCTGGGGAGAGGCAGAAAAAACAGGAGTGTTGGCATTAACACATTGGCAGCCCCAACTGGTTACAGACACAGATTTCCAATCCAAAACAGGATTATGAGACTGTAACCAAGGGAAACCCAGTACAACAATGTCATGCAGATTATACAGAACCAAAAATTTGCAACTCTCCTGATGATCAGGTTCAACCCTCATTATCACCTGAGTAGAGAACTGGGGTTTATTCTCAGCCAAAGGGGTAGAATCAATCCCCAGTAGGGGAATAGACTTCCGTAGGGGTATCAAGGGAAACCCACAACGTTTAGCAAAATCAAAATCCATCAGGTTAATAGTTGCTCCCGAATCAACAAAAGCCTGAGCAGAAAATGTGGACAGGGAGCAAATCAGGGTAACAGTCAACAGAAATTTAGTCTGAACACTACCCAAGACAACTGAGCGTGCAAAACGTCTTCCCCGCTTAGGGCAGACTGAAATAGCATGAGAGGCGTCACCACAGTAGAAACATAACCCATTGCGTTTTCGAAACTCATGACGCTGTGCCCCAGAAGCCACTCTATCACACTGCATGGGTTCAGAAGCTGGTTCACAAGGCAACACTATTCCACGCATACCTCTACGCTCACGCAAACGTCTGTCAATTTGAATCGCTAATGACATAGAATCATTGAGACCAGAGGGAGCAGGGAAACCCACCATAACATCTTTTACATTCTCTGACAGACCCTTCCGAAAAAGGGCTGCCAAAGCATCATCATTCCATTTGGTCAGGACTGCCCACCTTCGGAATCTCTGACAGTATAACTCAGCGTCCTCAAGCCCCTGATTTAATGCCAACAAGGCTTTTTCAGCTTGATCAGTGACATTAGGTTCATCGTACAATAACCCCAGAGCCAGAAAAAATGCATCAACATTACTCAAAACAGGATCCCCAGGTGTCAGGGAAAAAGCCCAATCCTGAGGATCGCCGCGCAGGAGAGAGATGACAATTTGAACCTGCTGTGCTGCGTTCCCTGAGGACTTAGGTTTTAAGGCAAAAAACAACTTACAGTTATTTTTGAAATTCAGAAAATTAGCTCGATCCCCTAAAAACAAATCTGGCATGAGGATCCTAGGTTCCACAACCGGCAATCCTGCAAGATAGGTTGCAATACTCCGAACTTCAGTGGCAAGCTGATCCACACGGCCAGACAACTGTGCAAACTCCATTGAGAGAAAAAAAAATCCTCAGCACCCAGAGAAAAAGAGGGAAAGGAAAAAAAATATATATATATCTCTGACCACTCTGACTTTTTTTTTTTTTTTTTACACTATCTTTCCCTTCTGTGAGTACCATATAATTTTCAGTTTGGCCGGTGATACAGTTATGATTTGGTAGCTGAGGAGAGCAGGCAAAAAAGGCAATACACCAGAGAGGTTGGAATCTACTGGATTGCAGTACCCTGACTAACCACCACAACTAAAGGCAGCCGTGGAGCGTACCTACGTTGGTCCTAGACGCCTCGTCACAGCCTGAGAAGCTAACTACACCTAAAGATAGAAAGAGGAAAACTATCTGCCCCGGAGCAGATCCCAAAAGAACATAGGAAGCCCCAAACATGTAATGGCGGTTAGACAAGAGGAAATACAGACACAGACAGAAAATAGTATGAGCAAACATTGGGGCCCAATCTTCCTAGAAAGAAAAGGATAGGAAGGACACTTACTGCAATCCAAAAAACCCTAAAAAAAATACCAACTTACTAATTGCAAAAACACCTGAGATCACACGACCTCTACCACCTAAATTAGTTCTCTGGTGTAACAAAACTAAGCAGCAGCCACTGAAAAAACTGGAAGAGGCAAATGAACAAATAACAGTGGCTCAGAAAAACTGAGAGGAGCACAAGCCCCCGGAGGGGACCTGGCTGACCTCCACAGAAGTGCAGGACAAAATGCAAAAAGCAAGCACAAAAATAAAAGCAGAAAATATCTTATCTGTTAGCAGAAGATGCAGGCAAGACACAGCAAGCTTCCAAGTGAACGAGGAACCAAAGTTGAGACAAGAACAATTGATCACCGGCAACCCTGATGGGAGGGAACCTCCCTTATATAAGACCAGTCTGTAACACCTGATTGCCAATCTTCACAATCTTCATTGAATATTTCAGTACTGTTTGTAACCACCAGAGGGAGCTTCTGCTCAGAATTCATTTCTAACACATTCACAACACACACGGCTCCGCTCTGTACACCTCATACACACACGGCTACGCTCCATACACTTTTCACACACGGCTCTGCTACATCCACACTGTAAATCCCTCCTGACCCCTCACATAAACTTACCCTCATCCAGCACCATGACAACCACAGCACAGCTCAGCACAACAGAGACCTGCACGAGGAGCCTGACCATGTGACATCCAACTCCTCCCCTCCTGTGACCTCATCACAGGTCCTGCTCCCACAGACGAGTACTGCTCAGCAGGTCATTGCTCTGCTGTGATAAGCTAAAGTGGAGCGCTGGGAGGGCAACTATAGGGTGTATGGGGGCATGGCAGCTCATCTCACTGCGGGACACATAGTGTCCCGCTGGGACAGCGGGAGGGGGGTCAGAATCAGGACTGTCCCGGTCAATCCGGGACGGTTGGGAAGTATGGAATAATGGATCCCATATAATTCTCCATAGAGAAAGCCCCATATAATGCTACATACAGAATGAGCCCCATATAATTCTCCATAGAGAATGGGCCCCATATAATGCTCCATAGAGAAAGCACCCCATATAATGCTCCATAGAGAATGGGCCCTATATAATGCTCTATAGAGAATGGGCCCCTATACTGTATAATGCTCCATAGAGAATGGTCCCCAAATAATGCTCCATACAGAATAGGCCCCTATATAATGCTCCATAGAGAAAGCACCCCATATAATGATGTTCCATAGAGAATGAGCCCCATATAATGCTCCATAGAGAAAGCACCCCATATAATGCTCCAGAGAATGGGCCCCATATAATGCTCCACACAGAATGGGCCAATATATAATGCTTCATAGAGAATGGGCCCCATATAATGCTCCATATAGAAAGCACCCCATATAATGCTCCATAGAGAATGAGCCCCATGTAATGTTCCATAGAGAAAGCACCACATATAATACTCCATAAAGAATGGACCCCATATAATGCCCCATACAGAATAGGCCTCACATAATTCCCCATACAGAATAGGCCCCTATATAATGCTCCATAGAGAAAGCACCCCATATAATTCTCCATAGAGAATGGGCCCTATATAATGCTCCATAGAGAAAGCACCCCATATAATGCTCCATAGAGAATGGGCCCCATATAATGCTCCATAGAGAAAGCACCCCATATAATGCTCCATAGAGAATGTGCCCCATATAATGCTCCATAGAGAAAGCACCCGATATAATGCTCCATAGAGAATGGGCCCCATATAATGCTCCATACAGAATAGGCTCTTATATAATGATCCATAGAGAAAGCACCCCATAAAATGCTCCAGAGAATGGGCCCCATATAATGCTCCACACAGAATGGGCTCCTATATAATGCTCCATAGAGAATGGGCCTCATATAATGCTCCAGACAGAATGTGCCCCATATAATTATCCATAGAGAATGGGCCCCATATAATGCTCCATTGAGAAAGCACCCCATATAATGCTCCATAGAGAATGGGCCCCATATAATGCTCCATAGAGAAAGCACCCGATATAATGCTCCATAGAGAATGGGCCCCATATAATGCTCCATACAGAATAGGCCCCTATATAATGCTCCTTAGAGAAAGCACCCCATAAATGCTCCAGAGAATGGGCCCCATATAATGTTCCACACAGAATGGGCTCCTATATAATGCTCCATAGAGAATGGGCCCCATATAATGCTCCAGACAGAATGTGCCCCATATAATGTTCAATAGAGAAAACACCCCATATAATGCTCCATAGAGAATGGACCCCACATAATGGTCCATACAGAATAGGCCCCTATATAATGCTCCAGAGAATGGGCCCCATATAATGCTCCACAAGAATGGGCCCCTGTATAATGCTCCATAGAGAATGGGCCCCATCTAATGCTCCATACAGAATGTGCCCTATATAATTCTCCATAGACAATGGGCCCCATATTATGTTCCATAGAGAAAGCACCCCATATAATGCTCCATAGAGAATGGGCCCCATATAATTCTCCATAGAGAAAGCACCCATATAATGCTCCATGGAGAATGAGTACCATATAATGCTCCATACATAAATAAATAATTAAATGCTTCTTGTCGTTCCCCGCTGACCACAGGTCCCCAGGACCTACGACGTCACAGAGTCAGGAGATGCATAAGAGACCGGGCCTGAGACCAGCAAGGAATGAGGAGAGGTAAGTATTTGAAACAATTTAAAGCATGAGGGGGCCCGATGCGTATGCCCGCTGGCATCTTGCTTCCCCGACTCACAAGCCCCATAGCGTACTGGTGTCCCCAACGAAGAGAGGGAATCCAGCATACTCAGGGCCCCTGCACTTGCCCAGGTGCACCATGTGATTACACCAGCCCTGGCTGTGAGGGACCATCAAACTGTGTGGGGGGCCTTCATATTATATTGGGGCTATGGGATACCAACATACTGTTTGTGGGAATCATCATACTATGTGGTGGGCTGTGGGGGGACTACTATACTATATGGAGGACTGGAGGGATCATACAGTGTGTGGGACTGGGGGAAACATAATACTGTATAGGGGACTGTGGAGACCATCATGCTGTAGGAAGATCATCATACTGTGTGGAGGTTGTGGTGGACATTATACTGTGTGGAGGGCAGTAGTGATCATTATCTTGGATGGGGAGCTGTGGTGATTATAATATTTTAAGGGGCTGTGGTGACCATAATACTATGTGCGGGGCAGTGGTGACCATCATAGTTTGTGGGGGTCAGTGGTGACCATCATACTGTGTGTGGGGCAGTAGTGACGATCATGTTGTGTGCGGGTTGGGGTAACCATCTTACGCTCCTCACGTGTTAAACTCTGTGACATGTCAATAACTGTAAACTAAGAGAAACTTTTAAATAACTCATGAAATAATAAAGTTACGTTAAAACCAATCACACCACTGTTTTTCTTGTGAAATTCTCAATACGTTTGATGTCATGACCCTCTTCCCATTGGAAAAAATAAAGTTGGATCCAAAATGGCCAAATTCAAAACGGCCGCCATGGTCACCACCTGTCTTGAAAAGTTTTCCCCCTCCCATATACTAATGTGCCGCAAACAGGAAGTTGATATCACCAACCATTCCCATTTTATTTAGGTTTATCCATATAAATGGCCTACCCTGTATAGATTCGTAATTAAAAGTGACACTGCACAAGGATTAGGAGGAGGAGGATGGCAGTCCAGTCATTGTATATGATCAGCAAAGTAATGTACATTTTATCCATAGTGGGCATACATATTATAAATCATAAGTGCCCACTAGTAACACAATGAGAAAGTTCAATCAACATGATCAAGTGGTGGGGCTCTGAGGTTACGGTCTCATTCCATCATCATGGCTAAAGGTATACTTTGTTAACCATTTATTTTATTTTTCTAACATGTGGAGTTAGTGATATATAGTGATGGGTGAGCGTGCTCTGCACTACTCGATACTCGATTGAGCATCAGGGTGCTGGGGCACGGTCATTACTCGATCGAGTATCTCAGGTGCTCGAATGCCATGCCATGTCCCTGTTAGAAAGCCAATGAACATGCGGGGATTGCCCGCCATGCGCGGTAATGCCGTAGCCATGGTGGCTACTGGCATTACTGTGATTGGCCGGCCGCATAGCTTCATGGGGTCTTTTAGAAGACCCCATGACGTGATGCTTGGCACAGTGTGCTCAGAAAGTAGTTCTAGTAGAGTTGTAGGAGGAAAAGCGTAGTGTAAAGCAGAGATATAGTCAGGGTTTACTAATATTGCTTTAGAAGTACTTGTATACCGCTCCTGCAGCATTAAAACAACAGTCCTTTTCAGGGCTTAATATATTCCTTTGTGCTGTAAAACTTTTGTTACCTGCTTTCAGTGGAGGGAAGGTTTAAGATTAAAGGCAACTAGGCCGGGTTTAATATTACTATTGTAGTACTAGTGTGTGGCCTAGCTGCGCTTGGTGACACATGTTCCCTGGAGGATGCACAGAAGGTAATGCACATTCACCTGATATTCATTCACATCTCACACTTCCCTGTATTGCCACCAGAGGGAGCCCCTTTAGAGTATTTAAGGGTGTGGAGAGACGTAGCAGTAGCCAGACAGACGGAGATTTCCTGTCAGAAACATTCCAGACTGGAGACAGTCTAGTCAGAGCTTTGTCTGAGCCAGTGCGTGTTCAGATGGTTGGTGATTCCTGTCAGATGAGACAGAGGAAAGATTGCAAGCTGTTACCTCAGAACAGGCTGACTGTTAGTTCCCTATGAACGTGGAAAGTGACTCTCGGAGCGAGCGTGAATTCAGTCTGACGGAAGGTCCTGAGAGCTGCTCTGGACAGAGTCTATGAAGGAAAAGAAGGAAGGGGACTACAGTTATTATAACAACGAGCTAACTGAGAAACAGTCAGTGAGCTGTGGAAGGAAGCTGACGACTATACCTACTGTTGCCTGTGCTTATGTTAAGGGTGTGAGTAGGGCGACAGGCGAGTGGTAAAGAAGACGAAAGAGTGACTGAGGTGATATATAGCAACGATAGCTGACCTCCACTCTGCCCAACCGGACGCCGGGTCCGAAGTTTGCTAGTTCCTTCACGGCTAGTGAGAGAAACCGGTGACCCTGCTGGACTTTAGGTCGCAGAGGGTGGCCCAATCGTGCTGATACGTAACCGGGGTCAGGAAGAACAAGAGTCTAGCAGGGCCCTGCATATAGAGACTAGTTCTGTCCAAAAGAAGGCTCCACCACAATGTCGGCCGGGCGTAGCTGTTCTACACGGAGTTAAACTTCGCTTCATGCAAGTTAGGATTCACACACATTGAGAAGTAAGGAGGCCTCAAACCTACTCAGTGATTACCTGGATGTGCATCCTCCACCCTGAGCAGCTTCCCGGGACATACCTGCAAATACCACCAGTCAGTAAAGGTATGGAAAGAGACTGACTTGTGTGTGTCTGCCTTATTGCCTGCACCTGCACCGCCATATACCCAGAGGGACTAGTCTTACCTGTGGAAGACTTAACATCTTGCTGCCCAGTAACAACCCCTCTGAGGATTCACCCTGCAGCGCTGGTCACCCTGATCAGAAACCACCGGTGGCGTCACGTACAATTCCTACAATCCCCTGTAAATATCCCCCTTTGAATGAGCGCCCAGGGCAACGGACCGAGCCGAGCTACCCGTGACCTATCCCCCACTGAAGTTAACGGGCTCGGTGCCGAGTACCCCATAAGCCCTGGTACTGTGTGAGCGACTCATTTTTGGCGTCACGAACAGGATACGAAGCTTACTATATGTGAGTCCTGTGTGCCTATGTGGACTGTTTTTGTACAAAAAGACTGTGTTGCTGTTGTTTGATTTTTGGCGCCATTTTCCGCCATTTTGCCGCCATATTCGCGCTCTGAGGCGCTGGTGAAGAAGGTGGGCGTGCCTTCGTGGGCGTACCCCCCCTGTGGCGCAAAAGTGATGGGCGCCCTGTCTAAGTGCTATTACAATGTGAGAGCCTGCCCCACTGCGAGAGAGATCCGCCTTCTCTTCATCCTCTATGCCAGGAAGAGAAAGCGAAAGTCCCGCCTGCACGGAAGAGACCAGATTGTTCCTGATGGAAAACACAGTCTGGCCTGGAGTGAGATGGCGGAAGGACAGGAGACGCTGTGTGGAGGAATGGCGGTGCGCAGACCCCGTTCCCCTGAAGAGCTACTGCCTGTGCCTGAGCCGTCCCCAGGTCGGGAGACCGACCAAAGAATGCAGAAAGTGGAGGAGGTGGATGCGGTGCTGAGGGACATGGCCCGACACCGTGAAGAAATGGAGGCGATGGAGAAAAGCTGGCGTGCCCTGAAACAGCGGCTGCTGTGGGACGCGACGCTCTCCCCTCCAGAAGTGCAGCTGCCACTGGACCCAGCAGCTGATGAAGAACCGGAGGCCGGCCCCGAAAGAGCTGATCCTGACTCCGCCGAGGACGCGGCGGGAGGGAAGGAGGCTGAGGAGGCCCTGCCAGCACCGGAATGCCAGCCCGGCCTGGAGCCAGAGGCCGCAGCGGAATGCAGTCCCCCGGTAGGGACGACGACAGAAGACACCCAGCCGCAAGTGATGGAGATCGACTGGGAGGAGATGGAGTACCTGGACGACGTGGAATACGCCGCACAGATGGAGAACGAGTGGCGACGCCGTGAACAGGAGCAGCGGCAGCAGCAGGAGCAGAGAGAGGCGCAGCTTTACTGGAGGGACCGTGAAAAGAATCTTGCGGATAAGAAGATCGTCCGGCGAGATAAAGGTACGCTTCGGGAGCCGCGGCGCCAGGGGACGGTGTGTGCCTCTAAGGCCCGAGGAGTTTGGGGTTACATATGTGAGCCCGGGTTTTCTCAAGAGATCTTCGTTCACTGCCGCGATGCGGGGTTCAACCTGTTAAAAGGGGATGTTGTCACCTATACGCGACATAGGGGTCTTAAGGGGTGGTATGCCTTGAATGTCTCCCGTGTCAGCGACCCCGTCCCTGAAGCTGGAAATATACCCCGTGTCTCAGCGTCCCAAGTCACAGCCCCATCAGCAACCGGCCGCGCACCTGCATCTTATTCTGCATCCTACTCTGCATCGCAACAGCCTTGTGCGTCCCCAATTGAGCCACTGCGCGCACCTGCTTCCTATCCAGCATCCTATGCTGCAACACAACAGGCTAGTGCATTCTCAACAGAGCCAAATCTGTATTTAGGAGAGGCACCTGTAAGGCCTCCAGCAAGTCGCAAAATTGTAAAGAAGACCAGTAGGACCCAGACAGGGTTTACTGCAACTGTAAAAAGTTAAGAAGAATTGCACTTTATTGTGAATGTGATAAATGTCTGAAGTAGTATACCCCAGTTGGGTAATGTGAAATATTGTATAATGTGAAATGTTCTTATGCAAAGGACGGCGTGCTGAGGACTCTTGCAGCACAGAACTTTAGTTGTAAATAGTTAGCACTTCGGTGCCCCATCTTGGTTTTACGTAAGCCATTCTACCTCTGAAGAAAAACCCGTATGGTGTGGCCTTGAGTGAGGTCTGCAGTAGAGAAGTCCTGCAGCCCACCCAGGACCCCCGTGGGAGGTTTGGTGCGGGTCCTCCACAAGAATATTGTATTTATTGTGAGAAAGTATTTTGATATTTTTCTAATTGCAATTTGTACACAATGTAACGTTAAAGTGTCCTTACCTCCCGCAAGGGATGAGTTATGTTGTTGATGTTATTATAAAAAAAATTGTTTTTTCTATTTCAGCCCGGGAGTGCTGACGATAACTAGGGGGGGATGTGTGGCCCAGCTGCGCTTGGTGACACATGTTCCCTGGAGGATGCACAGAAGGTAATGCACATTCACCTGATATTCATTCACATCTCGCACTTCCCTGTATTGCCACCAGAGGGAGCCCCTTTAGAGTATTTAAGGGTGTGGAGAGACGTAGCAGTAGCCAGACAGACGGAGATTTCCTGTCAGAAACATTCCAGACTGGAGACAGTCTAGTCAGAGCTTTGTCTGAGCCAGTGCATGTTCAGATGGTTGGTGATTCCTGTCAGATGAGACAGAGGAAAGATTGCAAGCTGTTACCTCAGAACAGGCTGACTGTTAGTTCCCTACGAACGTGGAAAGTGACTCTCGGAGCGAGCGTGAATTCAGTCTGACGGAAGGTCCTGAGAGCTGCTCTGGACAGAGTCTATGAAGGAAAAGAAGGAAGGGGACTACAGTTATTATAACAACGAGCTAACTGAGAAACAGTCAGTGTGCTGTGGAAGGAAGCTGACGACTATACCTACTGTTGCCTGTGCTTATGTTAAGGGTGTGAGTAGGGCGACAGGCGAGTGGTAAAGAAGACGAAAGAGTGACTGAGGTTATATAGCAACGATAGCTGACCTCCACTCTGCCCAACCGGACGCCGGTTCCAAAGTTTGCTAGTTCCTTCACGGCTAGTGAGAGAAACCGGTGACCCTGCTGGACTTTAGGTCGCAGAGGGTGGCCCAATCGTGCTGATACGTAACCGGGGTCAGGAAGAACAAGAGTCTAGCAGGGCCCTGCATATAGAGACTAGTTCTGTCCAAAAGAAGGCTCCACCACAATGTCGGCCGGGCGTAGCTGTTCTACACGGAGTTAAACTTCGCTTCATGCAAGTTAGGATTCATACACATTGAGAAGTAAGGAGGCCTCAAACCTACTCAGTGATTACCTGGATGTGCATCCTCCACCCTGAGCAGCTTCCCGGGACATACCTGCAAATACCACCAGTAAAGGTATGGAAAGAGACTGACTTGTTTGTGTCTGCCTTATTGCCTGCACCCTGCACCGCCATATACCCAGAGGGACTAGTCTTACCTGTGGAAGACTTAACATCTTGCTGCCCAGTAACAACCCCTCTGAGGATTCACCCTGCAGCGCTGGTCACCCTGATCAGAAACCACAGGTGGCGTCACGAACAATTCCTACAATCCCCTGTAAATATCCCCCTTTGAATGAGCGCCCAGGGCAACGGACCGAGCCGAGCTACCCGTGACCTATCCCCCACTGAAGTTAACGGGCTCGGTGCCGAGTACCCATAAGCCCTGGTACTGTGTGAGCGACTCACTAGTATATCACCGCTGCTGTTGCTCCGTTAAAACAACAGTCCCTCGAATGACACATGGACAAGTGCTTGTGACCAGGGTTGCTACATTTCCCTGACGGCACACTGGGTGAACCTAAAGGAGGCTGTGATTGAGTCAGACCCTGGGATGGCACACGTGCTCCTGACGCCAAGGATTGTGGGCTCTAATTCCATCAGGGTTTCTTTCACTTCCTACACCAGTTCCTGCACCCACTACTCCTATAGTAATGAGGAGGCTGATGAGGAGAGCAGGAGATAGTTGCCTGCGCTACTGAGGGTACTAACCACAATAGCTTCATCCAGTCTGTTCAGAATGGATGGACTGAGGAGGAGGAGAGTGAGGAGGAGATAGAGAGTCATCATTCTGGTGGGGACAGGGAAATCTTGCCTGTTGGGAGTCTGGCATTATACGCATTTTGGCCAACACTGATTGCTGGTAGAACAAACAAGATGTATAATTATGTGCTTAATTGTAAAATACTTGGCAAAACTGTTACTGAAAAAGACCTAGGTGTATGGGTGGACGACAAACTCACATTTAGTGGCCAGTGTCAGGCAGCTGCTGCAAAGGCAAATAAAATAATGGGATGCATTAAAAGAGGCATAGATGCTCATGAGGAGAACATAATTTTACCTCTACACAAGTCATTAGTGCGACCACACTTAGAATACTGTGTGCAGTTCTGGTCTCCGGTGTGTAAGAAAGATATAGCTGAACTGGAGCGGGTGCAGAGAAGAGCAACCAAGGTTATTAGAGAACTGGGGGGTCTGCAATACCAAGACAGGTTATTACACTTGGGGTTATATAGTTTGGAAAAACGAAGGCTTAGGGGTGATCTTATTACAATGTATAAATATATGAGGGGACAGTACAGAGACCTTTCTAATCATCTTTTTACTCTGTTTGCCACATGGGTTTTTTTTTTGCGTTCCTCTGGATCAACATGTTAGGGCAGGTTAGGATAGGATATGGGTTGAACTAGATGGACTTAAAGCCTTTCTTCAACCTTAATAACTATGTTACTATGTTACCCCAAAACAACGATCAGATGGAGAAAGCCACATTCACTGTAACTAGTGAAGATCATAAGGTCAGAGCAATTCAGTTGAAGAGAGTGACTGGCAGCGCGTTCACGGACTGGCCAGGAAGAGGAGACAATAAAGGATACATTTAATATTACCTGGATAGGTAGAAACACCTAAACATATCCCTTCATTGTAGCCATGAAGTTAATAAACAGATAAACCCCAAAAAGATACTTCACACAAGGCAAAATGTTTTTTATATATTTTTTTATGTTTTCTTGTTTCAATAAAAATTATTTATTTTACGTTTTGCCTTGTGTGAAGCATCTTTTTGGGGTTTACCTGGATAGGTAGCTAGATTGTTTTCCCCTTTGTAAATATTACGTGACACTTATATAAATTACTCATAATCCATGTCATGTATATATCATACCGCCACTCTGATTCATGCTGTCAGCGTTGGATCAGCATAAATCTAATCACAGGTTCCCTTTAAAAAAGGCCAGAATTAAGTGCATTTTACAAATGCAACAAAATAAAAGCTCCAGCTAGAAAGTTTGAAAATATTTTTGAAAAACACTATGAAAACAGCTTGAATTCTATGACGCTTTTTAGCAATAGATAAAAGATGCTAAGGGCCCCGTCTCACATAGCGAGATCGCTGCTGAGTCACAAATTTTGTGACGCAACAGCGATCTCAGAAGCGATCTCGCCAAGTTTGACATGCAGCGACAATCAGCCCCGTGCTGGGTATCGCTGAATGTCCTGGACTTTTCTTTGATCGCTGGTCTCCCGCTGGCAAGCACGCATCACTGCGTGTGACAGGCGGGAGACCAGCGATCAGCGAGCTGAAGCTGGTAACCAAGGTAAACATCAGGTTTCCAGGCGCCAGGCGGCGCCTGGAAACCCAATGTGTACGTTAGATACCAGCACGCTGGTGCAGGGGGGCTGGTAACTAAGGTACACAGCGGGTTACTAAGCGCCGCCCCGCTCCTAGAAACCCGATGTGTACCTTGGTTACCAGCTCCCTGCACCAGCGCGCTGGTATGCCGGTAACTAAGCGACGTGTGTCGCTTGTTACCGTTGTACTCGCTGTCCTGATCGCTGCTGAGATCTGCCTGTTTGGCAGCTCAGCGGTGATCATGTAGCAACTCAGCAGCGATCCTGACAAGTTCATATCATTGTCGGGATCGCTGGTGAGTCGCTATGTGAGACGGGGCCCTAAAGGGGCCTTTACACATAGCGATATCGCCAGCAATATCGCTAAAGCATCACCGATTTGGTGACGCAGCAGCGATATTGCTAGCGATATCGCTATGTGTGATACTTACCTCCGACTGGCTCCCCCACTGTCTGTCGCTGATCGAGCGAGAATGTGCAGCTCCATTTCTCATCAGGCACTTCCTGCTGGGCTTCCTGCTGGCGCCGACGAGCGACGCGTGGAAGCGGGCGGGAGGACATCAGGATCGCCGCGTCTGAAACGTAAGTAACGACCGCTGCTGCGTCGCTTAAGGCAGTGTGTAAGGTTCTTTGTCTCTGTTGACATGTTCCTTGAAACTCAGTTTTCCGTCGGCCATTTTGCTTTCTGTCTTTCTGCAGCTCTTGCCCTCAGTTAATATGGAGTTCCAGTTTTCATGTTCCCGCCCTGATTCTTCCCTCTTGCTTCTTAAGCAGCCTCAGCTGAACAATCAGTGCTCCTGAATCAAGCCTCAGTCAGTCTGTGACCTGACTCCTGGAAACCTTGAACTTGTACTCCAGCTATTCCCTACTGAGGAACCTTTGAACACTTTTGGACTCTGGAAACCTGCTGTTTGGTGAATCCATGTTTGCAGAGGAATTACGGTACAGAGAAGAGATCCTGAACCTGCTTTGGAGATTTATTGTAGTGCTTGAAATTACTCTGGCCTGCTGTGTCTCCTGACTCTGTTCCTGCAAACTGTGTGAACTTTTCAGCATGCTTGTATGAAGTAATACAAGTCATTTCATTTCAACCTATGTCTCCTGTGTTTTCCTCGCACCCAAGCACAAGACGCTATAGGAACTGTACACTATACATGACAAGATTCAGGAGCCAATGTTTAGTGTCTGCTGGGTCTGGGAAAGCCGTGTCTGCTGTGACTGTGGATATCAGATGTCTGTTTAAATACCTTATGTGATGACAGTGGTTGTGACTTCTCACAACCATTCCAGGTGAGCGCATTCCCTTAAAATTTTACTCTGCAGTGTTACCACAGGTAAACACTATTGTTTTTTTTTTTTTTTCTTGTCATGTATAGTGTACAGTTCCTATAGCGTCTTGTGCTTGGGTGCGAGGAAAACACAGGAGACATAGGTTGAAATGAAATGACTTGTATTACTTCATACAAGCATGCTGAAAAGAACCTTACACAGTGTCACACTTAGCGATCGCACTAGCGATCACGACAACGACACGACCTGGCGAGATCGCTGGTGCAATCGCTATGTGATCGCTAGTTAGATTCCAAACACAACTCATCAGCGATCTGTATAACGACCTCTGCAGTCGTTGGGAAAACCTAGTCCCACCTGCGACGCTGGTGAAGTCGTTCATAAAGGGTGTCACAATCAGCGATTCAGGCTCACCAGCGGGACACCAACGAGCAAAAAACGGCTCAGAGCGTTCATAAGCGATCAACGACATCTCAGCAGGGGCCACATCGCTGCTACATGTCACACACAGCTGCGTCGCTAACGAGATCTCTACTGCGTCATGAAATCGGTGACTCGTTAGCGATCTTGTTTAGTGTGACAGTACCTTAAGTCGCTGTGAGATCTGCCTGTGTGGCAGCTCACTAGCGACCATTTAGCGATGCACCAGCGATCCTGACCAGGTCGTATCGTGGTCGGGATCGCTGGTGCATCTCTAAATGTAAAAGGCACTTTAGTGTGTAAAGTGAGGGATCATTTAAGCTTCTTTGAAGACGTCAGCAGGGAATTAGAACAACAAATGTGGCTCCGGTATATTGTGTCTTCATCGTAATGCAAATTTGCCATTGATTAGTAGGAGACTCTGATATAGATAACATTTGGAGGACAAAGGATTATCACTTCACCCAATCTATTGAGCCTTGGATTTGGATATGTGACTTTTTACGTAAAATAAATGTGTGACGGTGGAACTTTTCTTCTGTACATACTGGTGATGTGAGAAGGAACACCCTGCAAAAATGTAGACTAGATACAATAGCAATATTGATAAAAGATAGTCACACAGTAGAAGATGGGACACAAATTTGACTACAGTAAATTACCATTTTCATGTAGAAGTGATTTCAAAAGCCATTATTTGTAAATGCTTCAAATTTTGCTGAAGTTTATTAGGCAAAAGTCAGAAGTTGATTAAAACAGTACAAAAAATATTAAGAGAAGCCATATACTTCTCCTTCCTTCTAGATTAAAGGTACATGCAGGTTAATTTCGCAAGGTGAGGTTTTGGTGAGGTTTTGATTCCCAATGTGATTTTTTGTGCAGTGTAAATTGTCTTGAGGTGCATGTTTGACATTTGCAACATGTCAATTTGCGGGTACGCCCACTTTTGTATTTTCCCTCTTAGAATTCGGTATATGTCACCTTAAAAGTTATTTCCAAAATTAACATTTTGATGACTAATGAACTATAGGTTCTCAATATAAGGTTAGTGGAGGTATATGGGGGGGCATTATAATACATGGAAGGGGTCATAATATAGTATTGGGGCTATGAGGGACCATCATACTTTAATGGCGAACCATTGTACTATATTATGGCTGTGGAGGGACAATCATACTGTGTGTGGGGACCATTATACTGTTATTGGGGCTGTGTTATGATCACACTGTATTAGGGCTGTGGGGGACCATCAGACTATGTGTGGGGACCTTCCTATTCTGTGGGATGCTGATGACTATTATCCTATGCAGGACTTCCATACTGTGTGGATGACTATGGTGAACATCATACAATGTAGGGGGAGGGAGGGGGCAGTGGTGGACATCATATTGTGTTTGGGGGTAGTGGTGGCCATCATAATCTGTTTAGAACAATGGTGGACATCATACTATATTGGTGCTGTGGGAGACCATCATATGGTGTGCGGGGACTTTATGGTACATTTGAGATATGGGATACCACCATACTGTTTGTGGGAATCATTATACTATATGAAGGGCTGGGGGATCATCATACTGTGTGTGGGACTGGGGAAAACATAATACCATATAGGGAACTGTGGAAACCTTCATGCTGTTGGGTGACCATCATACTGTGTGGGAGCTGTGGTGAATATCATACTGTGTGGGGGTTAGAAGTGACCTATTGAGAATGTGCTAGAGATGGTTTCTGAGCAGAGGCTCCCTCTGGTGGTTACAGACAGTACTGAACCTTTCAGCGAGGAATGGCAATCTGGGATTACTAACTGGACTGATATAAGGGAGGTTCCCTCCCATGATGGTCGCCGGTGATCAATTGTTCTTGTCTCAATTGTGGTTCCTTGTTGTGAATGGGCTTGAGATGAGTTCTGAGCAGAGGCTCCCTCTGGTGGTTACAAGCGGTGCTAGTGAAGATTGTGAGGACTGGGAATCAGGTGTTACTGACTGGTCTTATATAAGGGAGTCATTTTCCCATCAGGGTTGCCGGTGATCAATTGTTCTGGTCTGAATCCTTCATTCCAGTTTCCCTTGTAGCCTGCTGTGTCGTGTCTGCATCTCCTGCTTACAGATAAGACTTTTGCTTCTTTTGTGTTTGTGCTATATTTTTGCATTTTGTACTGCACTTCTTTGGGGGCCTTCAGGGTCCCCTCCGGGGGCTTCTGCCCTCTCAGTTTAGTTCAGCCACTGAGTTTTTTTTCTTTTGCTTTTTCCAGTTTTTTCAGTGGCTGCTGTTTTGATTTTGTTACACCAGAGAACTAATTTAGGTGGTAGAGGTCGTGTGATCACAGGTGATTTTGAAATTAGTAGAGTTGGTGCTTTTCAGGGTTTTCTGGGATTGCAGTAAGTACCCTTCCTGTCCTTTTCTATTTAGATAGTTTGGGCCCCAGCGTTTGCTCATACTATTTTCTTTCTGTGTCAGTATTTCCTCTTGTCTAACCGCCATTACATGTTTGGGGGCTTTCTATTATCTTTGGGGTTCTGCTCCGGGGCAGATAGCTTTCCTGTTTCTGTCTTTAGGTGTAGTTAGTTTCTCAGGCTGTGACGAGGCGTCTAGGACCAACGTAGGAACGCTCCACGGCTGCCTCTAGTTGTGGTGGTTAGTCAGGGTACTGCAATCTCATAGATTCCAACTGCTCTGGTGTATTGCCTTTTTGCCTGCTCTCCTCAGCTACCGAAACATAACAGTATCACTGGCCTAAAAAATTGAAAATTGTATGGTACTCACAGAAGGGAAAAATATTGTGAAAGAAAAAAGGTTGTCAGAGATATTTTTCTGTTTGTTGCATTTTTTTTTTTTCCCTCTGTATCTCTGGGTGCTGGGGAGGATCTTTTCTCCCAATGGAGTTTGCACGGTTGTCTGGCCGTGTGGATCAGCTTGCCACTGAGGTTCAGAGTATTGCTGCATATCTTGCTAGGTTGCCTGTTGTGGAACCTAGGATTCCCATGCCAGATTTGTTTTTGGGGGATCGAGCTAAGTTTCAGAATTTCAAAAATAATTGTAAATTGTTTTTTGCCTTAAAATCTAAGTCCTCAGGAAACGCAGCACAGCAGGTTCAAATTATCATCTCTCTCCTGCGCGGCGATCCTCAGGATTGGGCTTTTTCCCTGATACCTGGGGATCCTGTTTTGAGTGATGTTGATGCGTTTTTTCAGGCTTTGGGGTTATTGTACGATGAACCTAATGTCACTGATCAAGCTGAAAAAACCTTGTTGGCATTAAATCAGGGGCTTGATGACGCTGAGTTATACTGTCAGAGATTCCGTAGGTGGGCAGTCCTGACCAAATGGAATGACGACGCTTTGGCGGCCCTTTTCCGGAAGGGTCTGTCAGATAATGTAAAGGATGTTATGGTGGGATTCCCTGTCCCCTCTGGTCTCAATGATTCTATGTGATTAGCGATTCAAATTGACAGACGTTTGCGTGAGCGGAGAAGTATGCGTGGAATGGTGTTGCCTTGTGAACCAGCTTCTGAACCCATGCAGTGTGATAGAGTGGTGTCTGGGGCACAGCGTCATGAGTTTCGAAAGCGCAATGGGTTATGTTTCTACTGTGGTGATGCCTCTCATGCTATTTCAGTCTGCCCTAAGCGGGGAAGACGTTTTGCACGCTCAGTTGTCTTGGGTAGTGTTCAGACTAAGTTTTTATTAACTGTCACTCTGATATGCTCTCTGTCCTCATTTTCTGCTCAGGCTTTCGTTGATTCTGGAGCAGCTATTAACCTGATGGATTATGATTTTGCTAAACGTTGTGGGTTTCCCTTGATACCCCTACAGAAGTCTATTCCCCTACTGGGGATCGATTCTACCCCTTTGGCTGAGAATAAACCCCAGTTTTCTACTCAGGTGATAATGAGGGTTGAACCTGATCACCAGGAGTGCTGCAAATTTTTGGTTCTATATAATCTGCATGACATTATCGTGCTGGGTTTCCCTTGGTTACAGTCTCATAATCCTGTTTTGGATTGGAAATCTGTGTCTGTAACCAGTTGGGGCTGCCAATGTGTTAATACCAACACTCCTGTTTTTTCTGCCTCCCCCAGGCTCAGGATGTTCCTGACTTTTTGTTTGATTTTTCTGATGTGTTTAGCGAAAGTAAATCTGCATCCTTGCCTCCCCATAGGAGCTATGACTGCGCTATTGAATTAGTGCCGGGTAGTAAATTCCCTAAAGGTCGCCTTTTTAACTTGTCTGTACCTGAACATGACGCTATGCGGTCTTATATCAAGGAATCATTGGAGAAGGGTCATATCAGACCATCCTCTTCACCCTTAGGTGCCGGTTTTTTCTTTGTGGCCAAAAAAGATGGTTCATTAAGGCCGTGTATTGATTATCGTCTCTTGAACAATATTACTGTGAAATATCAATACCCGTTACCCTTGATTTCTGACCTGTTTTCCAGGGTGAAAAACGCTACTTGGTTTACCAAGCTTGACCTCAGGGGGGCGTATAACCTTATTCGCATTAAGCACGGGGATGAATGGAAGACTGCATTCAATACCCCTGAAGGGCATTTTGAGTACCTAGTGATGCCCTTTGGGCTCACTAATGCTCCTTCCGTCTTCCAGTCCTTCATGAATGACATTTTCAGGGATTTTGTGGATAAATTTCTGATTGTTTATTTGGATGATATCTTGATTTTTTCTAATGACTGGGACTCTCATGTGAAACATGTTCGAACTGTATTCCAGATTTTGAGAGAGAATGCTCTGTATGTGAAGGGATCAAAGTGTCTTTTTGGCGTACAGAGGATCTCATTTCTGGGATTCATTTTGTCCCCATCTGTTATTGAAATGGACCCGGTCAAGGTTCAGGCCATCTGTGATTGGGTCCAACCTACTTCATTAAAGGCTCTTCAGAGATTTTTGGGTTTTGCCAATTTTTATCGTAAATTTATTGGTAATTTCTCGGTTATTGTTAAACCATTAACTGATTTGACCAGAAAGGGTTCTGATGTGGTGAATTGGCCTCCTGAGGCAGTCTCTGCATTTCAGGAACTTAAGCAGAGATTCACTTCTGCTCCTGTTCTACGGCAGCCTGATGTTTCTCTGCCATTTCAGGTGGAGGTTGATGCCTCTGAAATTGGAGCAGGTGCCGTTTTGTCCCAAAAAGATCCAGAGACCTCTAAAAGTAACCCTTGTGCCTTTTTCTCTCGAAAATTTTCTCCTACTGAACGTAATTATGACGTGGGTAATCGGGAGTTGTTGGCCATGAAGTGGGCTTTTGAAGAGTGGAGACATTGGCTGGAGGGAGCCAAACATCAGGTGGTGGTCCTTACGGACCATAAGAATCTGGTCTATCTGGAATCTGCCAAGCGACTCAATCCTAGACAGGCCAGGTGGGCCTTGTTTTTCACACGTTTTAATTTTGTGGTTTCCTTTCTTCCTGGCACTAAGAATGTTAAGGCGGATGCCCTCTCGAGGAGTTTCCTTGCGGACTCTCCTGAGTTATCTGATCCTTCTGTTATTTTGAAAGAGGGTGTAGTTCTTTCCGCCATCTCGCCCAATTTGAGATTTGCTCTGGAGGGGTGTCAGGAGGATAGGCCCGAGCGCTGCCCTGTTGGAAAATTGTTTGTCCCGGACCAATGGAAAAAGAGTGTGATGTCTGAGATTCATTGTTCCGCATTGGCTGGGCATCCCGGAATTTTTGGTACCAGAGACTTGGTTAGTCGGTCCTTTTGGTGGCCTACCTTGTCTCGTGATGTCAGGGAATTTGTGCAGTCCTGCGGGACTTGCTCTCGCTCCAAGCCTTGCTCTCGCTCTAGTGGTTTGTTGATGCCATTGCCTGTGCCCAAGAGACCATGGACCCATATCTCTATGGATTTCATTTCCGATCTTCCTGTTTCTCAGAGAATGACCACCATCTGGGTAATTTGTGATAGGTTTTCCAAAATGATACATCTTGTGCCATTACCTAAGTTGCCTTCCTCCTCTGAATTGGTGCCGTTGTTCCTTCAGCACGTGGTTCGTTTACACGGCATTCCTGAGAACATTGTGTCTGACAGAGGAGTCCAGTTTGTTTCCAGATTTTGGAGGACTTTTTGTTCTAAACTGGGTGTTCAATTGTCTTTCTCCTCGGCATTTCATCCTCAGACCAATGGTCAAACTGAGAGAACAAACCAGACATTGGAGACTTATCTAAGATGCTTTGTGTCTGCTGATCAGGATGACTGGGTCTCTTTTTTGCCTTTGGCTGAGTTTGCTCTTAATAATAGGGCTAGCTCTGCCACTTTGATGTCTCCGTTTTTCTGTAATTCTGGGTTTCACCCTCGATTTTCTTCAGGACAGACGGAGGCTTCTGTCTGTCCAGGTGTTGACTCTGTTGTGGAGCGTATGCAACAGATTTGGGACCAGGTAGTGGAGAGGTTGTCCCTTTCTCAGGAGAAGGCCCAGCGGTTTGCTAACCGGCATAGGACTGGTGGTCCTCGGTTTAAAGTGGGGGACTTGGTCTGGTTGTCCTCAAAGAATATTCCTATGAGAGTAGCATCTCCTAAATTTAAGCCTAGGTTCATTGGACCTTATAAGATCATGGAGATTATTAATCCTGTTTCTTTCGTTTGCTTCTTCCAGGGACATTTAAGATCCATAACGTGTTCCACAAGTCCTTGTTGAAGAGGTTTGTTGAGCCAGTGGTTCCTGCTGCTGTGCCTCCTGACCCTGTTTTGGTTGAGGGCAATCTGGAGTATGTGGTTGAGAAAATATTGGTGTAAGGTTCTGTGTATCTGTTTCTGAAACTCAGTTTGTTCGTCTGCCATTTTTTGCTGCAGCTATCTTGCCCTCAGTCAAAATGGAGTTTTCCAGCTTGCATGTTCCCGCCCTGATTCTCTCCGTTTGCTTCTTAAACAGCCACAGCTGAGTAATCAGTGCTTCAGAATCTAGCCTGCAGTGAACCTGTGTTCTGACTCCTGAAGCCTTGGACCTTGTACTCCAGCCATTCCTACTGAGGAACTCTGAAGCACTTGTGGACTCTGAACTCTGCTCTTGAGAGCCTCACGTTTGCACGGACTTGCGGTAACAGAGAAGAAGATCTGAATCTGTTGTGGAGAGTTATTGCTGAGCTTAGATTACTCTGGCCTGCTGTGTCTCCTGCTTCTGTGTTTGCAACCTGTGTGTTTATTTTTGCCAATTTGTATGAAGCAATACAAGACTTTCTTTATCAACCTGTGTCTCAAGTATTTTCATCGCACCCAAGCACAAGACGCTATATGAACTGTACCACATACATTACAAGATTCTGAAGCCAAACGTTAGTGTCTGCTGGGTCTGGAAAGGCTTGTCTGCTGTACTGTGGATATCGGATGTCCGGTTGTACTTTCTGTGATGACAGTGGTTGTGACTTCTCACAACCATTCCAGGTGAGCAATTCCCTTAAGTTTTTTTTTCTGCAGTGTTATCACAGGTAAACACTATTGTTTTTTTTTTTTTTTCTCTTCTCTTTTTGTCTGCTGAAACTCTGGATATCAGATGTCTGGTTGAAAGCTTTCTGTGATGATAGTGGTTGTGACTTCTCACAACCATTCCAGGTGAGCAGTTCCCTTAAAGTTTTTTCTTTCTTCAGTGTTGCCACAGGTGAAACTATTGTTTTTTTTTCTCTCCTCTTCTTCCAGTATCCTGTCTTAAAAGATCTGGAAAATGGAGGCCCGCATAAAGGAACTTTGCGGAGTGACTGATAATATCCTTGCAGATTTGCAGAATATAAAGACCCGTCTTACAAATCTTCAGGACCTAAATAATCACAATTTGCAAGTGGTTGGACAGACTACCCAGGATTTGCGAGCCAGGATTGAGGTTCTGGAGGGGCGAGTCCAGGCTCCTGCCGTGGCCCCGAGTTCTGGGATTCCCAAGTTGCCCCCTTTTCGTTTTGGTGGTGAACGTGAAAAATTCAGGGGATTTGTTAATCAATGCAATCTTTTTTTTTCTGCACATGCTTCACAATTTCCTACTGAACGATCTAAGGTGCTTACTATAATTATGTTGCTTACCAACAAGGCTTTGATATGGGCAAACCCTCTGATTGAGACTGAGGATGATTGTTTGAATCACCTTGATGATTTTATTTCAGCCATGGGGCAGGTGTTTGATGACCCCAATCGAGGTGCAACAGCTGAAGCAGCCATGTTAGCTTTGCGCCAAGGTAAGCACTCGGTAGCTGAATATGCCTTGGATTTCAGGAGATGGGCCCTTGATACCACCTGGGACAATTCCGCCAAAAAATCTATTTTTCGAAAGGGGTTATCCCCACTAATTAAGGATGAACTTGCTCGTGCCGACCCTCCCACTGCGTTAGGTGACTTTATTAACTACTGCATCCGTATTGATACTCGTTTAACTGAACGCAGGCAAGAGAGATGGTTCGAAAGCAATCGTACTAACCTTTTCCTACCTTCCTCTCCAGCTAAGGAACCTTTGAATAGGATTACACGGGAACCTGAACCTGAACCCATGCAGGTAGACTCTTTACTACGACGGGTTAGTGATGCACGCAAGGAACATCGTTTTAAGGAGAATCTATGTTTTTATTGTGGTAAGTCAGGGCACTTTATTATTAACTGTCCCAGCCGTTCTCGCAAGACTACTGCAGCACTCATTCATTGTGAGTGTTGCGAGAGGGGATCTGTCAGGTCCGAGCCTCAGGCTCCAGAGAGAGCTGCAGCAACAGATCTTGATTTCTCGGACTTAAACTCCGTTACCTCTGAGGACGTTGACTGTGTAAATGCTGCCATCTTTCAAGTTTCCTCAGCGGTGTCCCAGCTGAGTTGTAAGAAAAACAATTCTCACTGTTTTCTTTCCATCAAACTCTGGGTTGACTCAGCCTGGGTGTCTAGCTCTGCTATGATCGACTCAGGTGCAAGTGGAAATTTTATGGATGTCTCCTTTGCTCTAAAACAGGGAATACGTTCAGTGAAGAAGGCTGCTCCAGTACAGATGGAAACTGTGGATGGTTCCCTGCTGACCTCTGGACCAGTGGATCAGGAAACAGAGCCTTTAAAGGTTCTTATGGGTAAAGATCATCAAGAGAAACTGTCCTTTATGCTTATCTCTTCTCCTCACTTTCCCATTATTCTAGGGCTACCATGGCTGCAGGCTCAGAATCCTACCATTAACTGGGAGACCAAGGAATTACACTTTCCAGAGAAACAGATGAGTCCAAAAATTTCAGCTTGCTCTGTTCCTAAAGGAACCATATCAGTCCCTGAACTACCAGCTGTATACCAGGACTATGTGGATTTATGTGACAAGAAGAACGCTGACCAGCTTCCTCCTCACCGTCCATATGATTGTCCAATTGAATTATTGCCTGGAGCAGAGATACCTTTTGGTAAGATCTACCCCCTGGCGGGGCCCGAGCTGAAGGCTTTAAAAGAGTACATAGACGAAAATCTAGCCAAGGGCTTCATACGCCCCTCTTCATCTCCTGCAGGGGCACCCATATTCTTTGTAAAGAAGAAAGATGGATCCCTGAGACCATGCGTAGACTATAGGGAACTCAATAAGGTTACTATTAGAAACCGTTATCCATTGCCTTTAATCCCTGAGTTATTGGAGAGAGTGCGACATGCCAAAATTTTTTCTAAACTAGATCTTCGTGGGGCCTATAACTTAGTCCGTATTAGACCTGGGGATGAATGGAAGACTGCATTCAGGTCACGCTATGGACACTTTGAATATCTGGTTATGCCTTTTGGTCTGAGTACCGCCCCAGCCACTTTCCAACACTTGGTGAATGACATCTTCAGGGATCTCCTAGATACATTCGTGGTAATTTATTTGGATGATATTTTAATTTTTTCTAACTCCACAGAGGAACATCATGGACATGTGAGAATGGTCTTGGAACGTCTAAGACAAAATCATCTTTACATCAAGCTTGAAAAGTGTGAATTCCATAAGACCGAAATTCAATTTCTGGGGTATGTACTGTCTACACAAGGAATTAGTATGGATGGAAGTAAAACCCAAGCCATCAATGATTGGCCAAGTCCTAGAAATGTGAAGGAGGTACAGCGCTTCATCGGGTTTGCAAACTTCTATAGACGTTTCATTAGAAATTTCTCTGAGGTAGTGTCACCTATCACCCAACTTACCCGGAAAGAGTCTAAGTTCTCCTGGACTCCCCAAGCCCAGGAAGCATTTTCCCGTCTAAAAGATAAATTTACCACTGCACCTATCCTAGTACATCCCAACCCAGAGCTTGCCTTCATAATAGAGGTGGATGCTTCAGACTGTGCCGTGGGAGCTATACTCTCTCAGAGAACAGGTGAGAAGAATGTCTTGCATCCCTGTGCCTTCTTTTCCCAGCAGTTGTCTTCGGCTGAGAAGAACTACGATGTGGGCAATAGAGAGTTGTTGGCCATTATTGCCGCCTTCAAAGAATGGAGACACCTTCTTCAAGGAGCTGCACAGCAAATAGTCGTTCTGACAGACCATCGTAATCTTGAGTTTATCAGGTCGGCTAAGTGCCTGACTCCTCGCCAGGCTCGCTGGAATCTTTTCTTAAACCAATTTAATTTTATTATTTCTTATAGACCAGGATCGCGCAATGGAAAGGCTGATGCACTCTCTAGGATTTACTCAGCAGAGACACGTCCAATTACTCCTCCTAAGACTATTCTTCCTGACTCTAGATTCCTAGGAGTGATTCATCATCAAGACCTAATTAAAGACATCAAGGAAGCATACCATGCGGATTCTTTTTTGGCTCAACCCCCAAGGGACGTAAGTCTTGTCTTTAAGAATGGTGTGTGGATTCTGGGACAACGTCTGTATATACCTGAAACAGTCAGATTGAGAGTATTGCAACTCATTCACGATTCCAAAATAGCCGGGCATAGAGGAATTCTGAAGACACAGGAATTTCTTTCTCGTTTCTTTTGGTGGCCCACTTGTAGGAAGGATGTTTTGGACTATGTCACTTCGTGTGAGGTTTGTGCAAGATGCAAAACACCTCGCTCTTCACCAACTGGTCTGTTACAGCCTCTTCCCACCCCGTCCCGCCCGTGGGGATCCATTTCTATGGACTTCATTGTGGAATTACCAACCTCTCAAGGGAAGAACACTATTCTAGTGGTGGTTGACCGTTTAACAAAGGCAGCTCATTTTATCCCTTGTGTCGGATTACCCACTGCAAAACAGACATCAGATTTGATGATTAAAGATGTGTTTCGTTTACATGGAGTACCGGATGAGGTTATTTCGGATCGAGGGGTGCAATTCACTTCTAGGTTTTGGCAAAATTTCTGTGCAGCATTGGACATTAAAGTAAACCTTTCTTCTGCTTTTCATCCCCAGACTAATGGACAAACCGAACGAACCAATCAAACCCTGGAGCAGTATCTCCGCTGCTTTATCTGCCACCTACAGGATGATTGGGTGGATCTACTTCCATTGGCTGAGTTCTCTTACAACAACTCTCAGAGTGCCTCCACTAAACAGTCTCCTTTTTACTCTAATCTAGGTTATCATCCTAACATTCTACCACGATTTCCCATAGAGACGCCTTTGCCAGCAGTGGCTGAAAGAGTCACGACTTTACAGAAGAATATGGATCTTCTAAAGGAGAATCTGGAATCGGCTCAGGAAAGGTACAAGAAGGCAGCAGATAAATTTCGTAAACCTGCACCAGCTTTTAAGGTAGGAGACCTGGTCTGGCTGTCAACCAGAAATCTTAAGTTAAGGATTCCATCGTCTAAGTTGGGACATAAGTACATTGGACCCTATAAAATCAGTAAGATTATAAGTGCCGTTGCTTGTCGTCTTCAACTGCCCAGAACTATGAGAATCCACCCTGTCTTTCATGTATCCCTACTAAAGGCTGCGACACCCAATACGTTTCCTGGACGTTCTTCTCCTTGCCCTGACCCAGTGCTAGTCGATGGTCAGGAAGAATTTGTGGTGGAAAGGATTTTAGATTCCAGGTTGTATAGAAATCAGTTACAATATCTGATTAAATGGCAGGGCTACCCAGTGGAGGACAACTCATGGGAGCCAGTCAATAACGTTAATGCTCCTCGCTTGCTCCGTCAGTTTCATCAGAGGTACCCACACAAGCCTGGTCTGAGGTCATCCGGAGGTTGTCCCTAAGGGGGAGTAATGTAAGGTTCTGTGTATCTGTTTCTGAAACTCAGTTTGTTCGTCTGCCATTTTTTGCTGCAGCTATCTTGCCCTCAGTCAAAATGGAGTTTTCCAGCTTGCATGTTCCCGCCCTGATTCTCTCCGTTTGCTTCTTAAACAGCCACAGCTGAGTAATCAGTGCTTCAGAATCTAGCCTGCAGTGAACCTGTGTTCTGACTCCTGAAGCCTTGGACCTTGTACTCCAGCCATTCCTACTGAGGAACTCTGAAGCACTTGTGGACTCTGAACTCTGCTCTTGAGAGCCTCACGTTTGCACGGACTTGCGGTAACAGAGAAGAAGATCTGAATCTGTTGTGGAGAGTTATTGCTGAGCTTAGATTACTCTGGCCTGCTGTGTCTCCTGCTTCTGTGTTTGCAACCTGTGTGTTATATTTTGCCAATTTGTATGAAGCAATACAAGACTTTCTTTATCAACCTGTGTCTCAAGTATTTTCATCGCACCCAAGCACAAGACGCTATATGAACTGTACCACATACATTACAATTGGATTCTCGTTTTTGTAGACGGAAACTCCAGTATTTGGTTAAATGGAGAGGTTATGGTCAGGAAGACAATTCTTGGGTGTTTGCTTCGGACATCCATGCTAGGAGACTTATCCGTGCGTATCATAGAACTCATCCTGACCGACCTGGTTGCTCAAATGAGGGTTCGGTGACCCCTCCTCAAGGGGGGGTACTGTTGTGAATGGGCTTGAGATGAGTTCTGAGCAGAGGCTCCCTCTGGTGGTTACAAGCGGTGCTAGTGAAGATTGTGAGGACTGGGAATCAGGTGTTACTGACTGGTCTTATATAAGGGAGTCATTTTCCCATCAGGGTTGCCGGTGATCAATTGTTCTGGTCTGAATCCTTCATTCCAGTTTCCCTTGTAGCCTGCTGTGTCGTGTCTGCATCTCCTGCTTACAGATAAGACTTTTGCTTCTTTTGTGTTTGTGCTATATTTTTGCATTTTGTACTGCACTTCTTTGGGGGCCTTCAGGGTCCCCTCCGGGGGCTTCTGCCCTCTCAGTTTAGTTCAGCCACTGAGTTTTTTTTTCTTTTGCTTTTTCCAGTTTTTTCAGTGGCTGCTGTTTTGATTTTGTTACACCAGAGAACTAATTTAGGTGGTAGAGGTCGTGTGATCTCAGGTGATTTTGAAATTAGTAGAGTTGGTGCTTTTCAGGGTTTTCTGGGATTGCAGTAAGTACCCTTCCTGTCCTTTTCTATTTAGATAGTTTGGGCCCCAGCGTTTGCTCATACTATTTTCTTTCTGTGTCAGTATTTCCTCTTGTCTAAACCGCCATTACATGTTTGGGGGCTTTCTATTATCTTTGGGGTTCTGCTCCGGGGCAGATAGCTTTCCTGTTTCTGTCTTTAGGTGTAGTTAGTTTCTCAGGCTGTGACGAGGCGTCTAGGACCAACGTAGGAACGCTCCACGGCTGCCTCTAGTTGTGGTGGTTAGTCAGGGTACTGCAATCTCATAGATTCCAACTGCTCTGGTGTATTGCCTTTTTGCCTGCTCTCCTCAGCTACCGAAACATAACAGTTCCTGGTTCATTTGGAAGTTGCTGGAGTCTTGCCTGCACCTGCTGCTTTCAGATAAGATATTTTCTGCTTTTCTTTTTGTGCTTGCTTTTTTCATAATTTTCTGCACTTTTGTGGAGGTCAGCCGGGTCCCCTCCTGGGGCCTGTGCTCCTCTCAATTTATCTGTAGCCACTGTTATTTGTTCATTTGCTTTTTCCTGTTTTTTCAGTGGATGCGGCTTTGTTTTTGTTACACCAGAGATCTGATTTAGGTGGTAGAGATTGTGTGATCTCAGGTTTTTTGGCAATCAGAAGTGCTGGTATTATTTAGGGTTTTTGTTGGATTGCAGTCAGAATTCTTTCCTGTACTTTTCTGTCTAGACAGATTGGGCCCCAGCGTTTGCTCATTCTATTTTCTGTCTGTGTCCGTGCTATCTTCTTGTCTAACCGCCATTATATGTTTGGGGGCTTCCTATTTTCTTTGGGGATCTGCTCCGGGGCAGATAGCTTTCATCTTTCTGCCTTTAGGTGTAGTTATCTCTCAGGCTGTGACGAGGCGTCTAGGATCAACGTAGGAACGCTCCACGGCTACCTCTAGTTGTGTGGTTAGTTCAGGTTACTGTAATCCAATAGGTTTCAGCCTCTCTGGTGTATTACCGTTTTTGCTTTTTCTCCTCAGCTACCTAAACATAACAGTGACCATCATCCTGGAGGGGTGGGGGCTGAGGCGACTATTATATTTTCTGGGGCTGTGATGACCATCATACTATATGGGGCACTGGTGACCGTCATACTGTGTGGGGGGGACCAGTGGTGACCATTATAATGTGTGTGTGATGGGGCTGTGGTGATTATCATGTTGTGTGTGGGCTTGGGTAACCATTAGGGTGAGCGAACGTGCTCAGTGATACACAGATATCACTCGAGTAACTGGGTGCTCGAATATGCTCGTTACTCAGCAAACATTGGACGGTGTGCATGTTATCAGGTCAAAATCACCAGGGTATGTAAACTTTTGATCAGGGTCATTTGGATATTTTGTGTTGTCATTATGATTTAAAAAGAGAAAACACAATAGTTTGACAATAAATGGCTTCACCCATCCACTATCCATGAGTGGAGAAAAAGTTTTGGTGTTATCATTCATATTCTCTGAAAAAAAGGCCAAAAAGCAAAAATTCTGTCCGGGTATGTAAACTTGTGAGCACAACTGTATCCTCATTGGTAGTACAAACATGATCATGAAGGTAAGAAAAAGTAATTTTACTCAGATAAAGCATACACAACCCATAGTGCTATCATAAGTATTCTAGTATAAACATGATCATGAGAGTAATAGCTTATAGAACAAATTTGCTCAGTAATAGATCATTATAAGGCCGGGGTCACACTTGCGAGTGCAATGCGAGAAACTCTCGCGAGTCTCTAGCCTCAATACCCAGCACTGCCGCTGGCACTCGGGACCGGAGTGTGCAGCTGCATAGAACTACATGCAGCTGCACAGAAATACATGCAGCTGCACACTCCGGTCCCGAGTGCCAGCGGCAGTGCTGGGTATTGAAGCTAGAGTTTCTCGCATTGCACTCGCAAGTGTGACCTTGGCCTAAATCAGATGAGCATAACACAACACTATACTTAGTGATCTGATCAAGCTATATGACTAATTGTGCAGGCAATTGTAGTAAATGAACATTTACATGTAACCAATGAATAAAGAACATAATGAGCCCAGAAACCCAACTATAAAGTCGGCTGAGAAAAATCACATGCCCTGTTTATCACAAAATGTATTTAAATAACAGCATAAAAACAGGTTTGATTTAGGGTATGTTTCCACGTTGCGTAATGGCAGCGCTTTGGATGCAGCGGAAACCCTGCTCCACCCAAAGCGCTACCCCTTTTGTACGCGCGGTGATATCGTATGTGTTCATTGAACACATGCGGAATCACCGCGTCCTATACATAGAACAGGGCTATTTATCTTGCGGAGACGGAGCATCTCAGCAATATAAATAGACATGTTGCGGTCTATAAAGACGCGCCGCATGTGCGTAATTTCGGGTGTGTCACCTGTGTCCCTGCACGCATAGTGGAGATGGGATTTCATAAAATCCCCTCCACTATGCTGTAACATCTGGACGCTGCGGATTGGACGCTGCGGCTGTACGCAGCGTTCAATCCGCAGCAAATCCAGCAATCCTGACTAAATTCGCCACGTGGAAACATACCCTAACAATATGTGATGAAATGAACAAAATGCAAAATTATCATCACAGCAGAAGCATACCCAATATGTAAAATGGGGACGAAGACAGGAGGCTAGCCTCCTAACCTAAACACCATTATGTATAGACAAAAAGTCAATAAGTACGGGAACAACCCATGGCATGAACAGTAAGTAGGGATCGGAAAAGTCCCTTGTGTCTCTGTTGATCAGCATTATTTGTTACAACAAGGAAGAAAGGGCCAGGTGCAGGAATCTAAATAGAGTCATAAAAGATGTGAAGATGAAAAATGAAGGTAGAAAGTCTTACCCACATAATACGAAGGTGCATGTGCGTCATGCCAAGGCCCCGACATGCGTTTCGCGTTGGCTTCCTCAGGGGAGAATGTGTCATGTGTGTCTCATGAGGTGTATTTATACCTCTGTACCTATCATTCCCAAAACATGGAAAAAGAAACCGGAACAGACTCTGCCGCATGTAGCGGGCATCTGGAAGCGGGACTTCTGAAGCCGAGTATGTCACTTACAGTGTCTCGGGCATGGTGCGCGTCAAGAAAAATTTTTCCAGTGACGTCACATCCCGTGTTGACACCTTCAGCGACGGAGGTAGACAGGAAGATCTGCTAACATACGCTCCCAGCGGTGGCCATATTGGGTGAGTATCATGTAATATACATGTGGGACATGTTTGAGAAGGGCAAGAGTATGGGCAAACTGATAATAAATATTAACAAAAAAGCCAAGAAGCCAGCGCTGCCTATGGTCAGCACGCAATACATAAAGTGCATATGCACATATTGATTTCTAACTGTACTTTAAAATGAGACATTTAGCAAACAATTGATCAGTTCTTTGAGCCACCTCGCCACGACAAGGCATTCTCATCTGGGGCAGTCATATGCTACATTTTTTATATACGCTGTGCTATTACGGCCTCCTAAAAAGCAAGACTATATTAAATGCAAATGTACCCGAAGCATTTCTGAATCACTCCCATGGCTTCAGAAGGGCAAGCGCAGATAAAGGCCGACCAGGTCCGGACATGACATCTAGACATCTCAGATCTGACCGTAATGGCACAGCGTATATAACAAACGTAGAGTAGGACTGCCCCATATGAGAATGTTGTGACGTGGCGGGGTGGCTCAAAGAATTGATCAATTGTTTGCTAAATGACTCATTTTAAAGTACAGTTAGAAACCAATATGTGCATATGCACTTTATGTATTGCGTGCTGACCATAGGCAGCGCTGGCTTCTTGGCTTTTTATATAATAAATATTGTACAACCATATGAATAGAGAGTAGAAAAAAAGCGCACAAAAATATTCTATTAGATGTGGCCATCTATGGTGATATGAATACTAAAGATAACAACAAAAAATCCAATACACTCCTGTAGATTGTGAGCCCTCGCGGGCAGGGTCCTCTCTCCTTCTGTACTTGTGTGTGCCTTGTATTGCTCATGTTTACTGTACTTGTCTATATTTGCCCCTCTTCACATGTAAAGCGCCATGGAATAAATGGCGCTATAAAAATCTATAATAATAATAATAATACACTCCCATTGTGCACTGTAATCAGATAAAGTCCCACAATGCACTGGAGTGGGAAAATCACTGGAATGCTATTGTGGCCACTAATCTCAGTTAAGGGTATGCCACACTACTAAAGAAAACCTAGTCCCGCCTGCGCCGCTGTCATATGCGTCACCAACGAGGTCGCTCGTCGTTCACAAAAGGTGTCAAACACAGCGATTCAGGCTCACCAGTGGGACGCCAACGATCAAAATACGGCCCAAACCGTTCGTGCACGATCAGCGACATCACAGCGGGGGCCGCATCGCTGCTACATGTCACACATAGCGACGTCGCTAACGATGTCGCTGCTGTGTCACAAAATCGCTGTCGCTTGAGCGATCTCGCTTACAACATGTGATCCAACCTCCAGTCCCACCCACAACGCAAAGTATAATGGCCACAACCATAGGTACAAGTGTTGGAAAACTGTTCTTTGGGAGCTGTGGTGTAATGTATGACACCGCTCTGTCCACTTCTGTAGGAGCAGTAATATAGTGGACAGTGCAGGGTCACACATTACACTACTGCTCCCACAGAAGTGGACTGCGCGGTGTCACACATTGCATACTGTATAATGGCCCCCGCATTAGTCCCCAAGCTGTATAATGGGCCCCACATTAGTCCCCAAGCTGTATAATGGCCCCCGCATTAGTCCCCTAAGCTGTATAATGACCCCCACATTAGTCCACAAGCTGTATAATGACCCCCTCATTAGTCCACAAGCTGTATCATGGCCCTTGCACTAGTCCCCAAGCTGTATAATGACCCCCACATTAGTCCACAAGCTGTATAAGGGCCCCCGCATTAGTCCACAAGCTGTATAATGGCCCCGCATTAGTCTACAAACTGTATAATGACCCCCGCATTAGTCCCCAAGCTGTATAATGACCCCTGCATTAGTCCCCAAGCTGTATCATGGCCCTCGCACTAGTCCCCAAGCTGTATAATGACCCCCGCATTAGTCCACAATCTGTATAATGGCCCCCGCACTAGTCCCCAAGCTGTATAATGACCCCCGCATTAGTCCACAAGCTGTATAATGGCCCCCGCACTAGTCCCCAAGCTGTATAATGACCCTCGCATTAGTCCACAAGCTGTATAATGGACCCCGCATTAGTCCCCAAGCTGTATAATGACCCCTGCATTAGTCCCCAAGCTGTATAATGGCCCCTGCATTAGTCCACAAGCTGTATAATGGCCCCCACATTAGTCCACAAGCTGTATAATGGCCCCGCACTAGTCCCCAAGCTGTATAATGACCCCCGCATTAGTCCACAAGCTGTATAATGGCCCACGCATTAGTCCCCAAGCTGTATAATGACCCCCGCATTAGTCCACAAGCTGTATAATGGCCCCCGCATTAGTCCCCAAGCTGTATAATGACCCCTGCATTAGTCCCCAAGCTGTATAATGGCCCCTGCATTAGTCCACAAGCTGTATAATGGCCCCCGCATTAGTCCACAAGCTGTATAATGGCCCCCGCACTAGTCCCCAAGCTGTATAATGACCCCCGCATTAGTCCACAAGCTGTATAATGGCCCCCGCATTAGTCCCCAAGCTGTATAATGACCCCCGCATTAGTCCACAAGCTGTATAATGGCCCCCGCATTAGTCCCCAAGCTGTATAATGACCCCGCATTAGTCCACAAGCTGTATAATGACCCCTGCATTAGTCCACAAGATGTATAATGACCCCGCATTAGTCCACAAGCTGTATAATGGCCCCCGCATTAGTCTACAAGCTGTATAATGGCCCCCGCATTAGTCTACAAGCTGTATAATGGCCCCCGCATTAGTCCACAAGCTGTATAATGCCCCCGCATTAGTCCACAAGATGTATAATGACCCCCGCATTAGTCCACAAGCTGTATAATGACCCCCGCATTAGTCCACAAGATGTATAATGACCCCCGCATTAGTCCACAAGCTGTATAATGGCCCCCGCATTAGTCCACAAGCTGTATAATGACCCCCGCATTAGTCCACAAGCTGTATAATGACCCCCGCATTAGTCCACAAGCTGTATAATGACCCCGCATTAGTCCACAAGCTGTATATGACCCCGCATTAGTCCACAAGCTGTATAATGACCCCCGCATTAGTCCACAAGCTGTATAATGATCCCGCATTAGTCCACAAGCTGTATAATGACCCCGCATTAGTCCACAAGCTGTATAATGACCCAGCTTTATAATCAAGGTATCTGATAACAATCTCATCTCTTTTATCCCTATCCCTGTATCCAAAACACTTGTCTGCTACCGTACTCCTGCAAATGGTGCCACTTCGCCTAGACAACTCGATTGCTCCTGTATATTACCGCACTCCTGCTACTCACTGCAAAGGAAAACCCAATGGACATGCAACCACTGATAATGACACAGGTATAAAAATGTGGACTCTGCACAATATTTGAAGGATGTATGACATTTTTATTTGTGTGCTGTACAATATTAGACACTGTATAAAATAATTAATTTGGTCACTTCATACCCAGAATACTAATATGGATACAATATACAAGTACTTACTGTATATACTCGAGTATAAGCCGACCCGAGTATAAGCCGACCCCCCTAATTTTGCCACAAAAAACTGGGAAAACTTATTGACTCGAGTATAAGCCTAGGTGGAAAATGAGATTGTGCCCTATATGCTGCCCATGTATTTGCCCCCATAGATGCTCCATAGATTATGCCCCCATAGATGCTCCATAGATTGTGCCCCCATAGATGCTCCATAGATTGTGCCCCCATAGATGATCCATAGATTGTGCCCCCATAGATGATACATAGATTGTGCCCCATAGATGCTCCATAGATTATGCCCCCATAGATGCTCCATAGATTGTACCCCCATAGATGCTCCATAGATTGTGCCCCCATAGATGCTCCATAGATTATGCCCCCATAGATGCTCCATAGATTGTGCCCCCATAGATGCTCCATAGATTGTGCCCCAATAGATGATCCATAGATTATGCCCCCATAGATGCTCCATAGATTGTGCCCCATAGATGCTCCATAGATTGTGCCCCCATTGATGCTCCATAGATTGTGCCCCCATAGATGCTCTATAGATTATGCCCCCATAGATGCTCCATAGATTGAGCCCCCATAGATGCTCCATAGATTGTGCCCCCATAGATGCTCCATAGATTGTGCCCCCATAGATTGTGCCCCCATAGATGCTCCATAGTATAGGCCTCAATTGTTGCCGCTGCTGCTGCAACCGAAAAAAAAAAAAAAGACATACTCACCTCTCGTCGCTGGGGGCCAGGTGCCGCTGTAACCGCTCGCTCAGGGTCCCGGCACCTGAGACATTTACCTGTCACCGGGACCACCGCTGCTCGCCGCTATCTTCCGGGTCCTCCAGCAGTCAATGATCAGGCAGAGGGCGCGGCGTGCAGTAAGCACGTCATCGCGCCCTCTGCCTGAATATCGCAGCAAGAGGACCCGAGGACACAGCGGCGAGCAGCGGTGGAACGGGACAGGTAAATATCGCTTATACTCACCCTTCCGCCGGCGCGTCTCTGCCCTGCTCTTCTCCCACGGTCCCGGTGCCTGTGTTCAGCGGTCACGTGTTACCGCTCATAAAAGTCATGAATATGTGCATATTTATGACTTTAATGAGCGGTACCAGCTGACCGCTAAACACAGGCGCCGGGACCGTGGGAGAAGAGCAGGGGCTGCAGAGACCGCGCCGGCTGAGGGGTGAGTATATAGGACAGCTGCGCTCCCCCTCCCCCGCCGACCCCCTGGTATATGACTTGAATATAAGCCGAGAGGGGGACTTTCAGCCCTAAAAAATGGGCTGAAAATCTCGGCTTATATTCGAGTATACACGGTAATTAACCATTTCTAGAAAATTTGTTGTCACAACTTTTCCATCCCATCATATGGGTGTTCTTTATTTGGGAACCTTGGCATGCATGAGGTATTAATGATTGTCTGAGGAACGTTCTGCCGCGGTGAATGCACTTAGGCAAATCATCAAGATCCGCTGCTGGCAGCTTCCTTTGAAGCCGACCAATGACCTTAATGTGCTTGATATGAGACAAGTCTAGAGATGCTGCAGGCCATGATAGTAGGTTTAGGCTGCGCAGGCTGCTCACAGCATCACGAGCAACATGTGGCTTGGTGTTGTCATGTTGAAAAACAGCTCACGGGACACTTTAGAGAAATGGTTGTACCAGTGGTTCAGCCAATGTAACCACGAGCTGTTACTGTACCTGGAATGAAGGCTAAAGGGGTCTGACTACCATACATTATGCCACCTCACACCATAAACCAGGGAGGAGAACCGGTGTAACATTCCCTTTTGAAGATCTCTTCATGGTGTTGCCCATGTGGTCTACAGACCAATATCTGGTTATCATTGCATTGAAGACAAAATCGCTCATCGCTCAAGAGGATAAACCTTTATTCCAGCATTCGATCTCCATCTGTAGACCAAGTGGACAATGGTATGAAGAGGCTTTCATCAATGTCTAGAATGTATACACAGTGCATTGCTTAACGTAACGACATACTCTGGTATCTACATCTGTAACAGCCTCGGGCACTTGTGTGCGTCTGCAATTTTATTATCTGTCTTTTTCCTTAAAGGCTGAATGCAATGCAGCACAACAAGTCAGATCACTGCTGTTTATCCATTTACGTGCTGCTGTTAATCAATGATCACGAGGAGCTAATGGGCGTCACGGGAAGCACCTGGTTCTGCCATCTTAGTCTTGCTTAAAGCACAGAACATTAATTTCCTATATACTGCTATACTGTGATACTGCACTATGTAGAACAAGTAATCAAACAATTGCACGTTTAAGTCCCTTAAAATGGTTGTCGAGGCTTGAGGATCAAGTCTGCAGTCACTTTATAACACTGCAGACTTGTGAATTCTCACAGTACGCACTGTCAGAATTCTTCAGGGCCAGGAGAAGGCCATCAAGTCACCACAGGTATGTTAGGGTGTGTTTCCACGATCCGGAATGCTTCAGGAATTGCTGCGTGTTTGATGCTGTGCGCTGGCGCAGCGTCAAACACGCAGCGTCCAGATGTTACAGCATAGTGGAGGGGATTTCAAGAAATCCCGTCTCCACTATGCTTAAAAACATGCAGGCGGCAGACCTGCATTAACGGACATGCGGTGCGTCTTTTTAGACCGCAGCATGTCCTATTCCTTTGCGGCGACGCTGCGGCGACGCAAGGGAAATAACACTGGGCTGTGTAGCCCTGCAGTCATTCCGAATGTGTTCCGGATGTGTTCCATGAACACATCCGGATTGACCGCGCGTTCAGTAGGGGGCGGGGCTTTGGGCGGAGCGGACTTTCCGCTCCGTCCAAAGCGCTGTGGTTCCGGATCGTGGAACCACAGCCTTATTTGCATACTCCTGGCCACATTCCGACTAGACGTGTCTTGGTCTCGCTCAATTCACTTGCACTGGACAATCCCATTAAGGGAACTAAAAAATTAAGCAAAAAAGGAAAAAAAAATAACTTTTTGAAAATATTTAAAGAAACCACTGTTTAAAAATAGAAATATAAATTTAAAAAATAAACATATTTAGTGTCGCTAATTCCGTAATACCGGATTTGTCAAAATATAAAATGAATTAAATCATATGATAAATGCCATAAAGAGAAAAAAAAATTATCTGGACACTAGAACTGTTGTGTTACAGTCGCCACATCTCACTAAAAAGTGTAATAAAACCAATCAAAACGGTCTCAAGAAATATGTCAGCTGGACATGAAAAATACAAGTCTTCACAAAGGTCAAATGGCCTGTAAAATAGAAAAATAAACACGTATTAAAAAAAAAAATATATATATATATATATATATATTCATTATCGTCACATGTCTGTAACAGTCCAATCAAAATGCCACAAGTGTTGTTTTGTGGTTTTTGTACCTTCCCAAAAAAAATGCAATAAAAAGCAATGAAAACATCACATGTACCCAAAAATGGAACCATTAAAGACGTCAACCCACCATGCAAAAGCGCAAGTCTTCACATAGCTCCAGCAACTGAAATATAATTTAGTTTGGGTCCCAGAATATTTTGACACAGGCCAAATTTTTTTTTTTATTTTACAAGTTTCTAAAGTGTTTTTTTTTTAGCACTAAAATAAAAAGAAAACCATAAAACCATGCAAGTTTGCTATCACTGTAATTGTGCTGATCCGGAGAATCATTTGACCAGATCATTTTTAATACACGCTAAACTCCATGAAAACTAAACTGAAAAAAAAAAACAATGGCGGATTCACCTTTTTTCACCATCTCAACACAGTGGGATTTTTTTTTTTTTTTTTATTTTTTAGTAAATTGTATGGTAAAATTAATGAGACTACAATTCACAATTCGGCCAAAAAAAATCCCTTTTTTGTGGGTATTGTGATGGAAAATAATTGTAAGAAGGGAAAAAAATACCAAAAGCACAAAAATAAAAAAAATCACTGTGACAAGAAATGGTTAATGTACTGCAGAAAACCTAAGCAATAAAAGCAATACAACAGGATCAATGGTAATACACAGAGCAGAGCATTAGAAGCACCGCACAGCTCATACATGGCACATACTATACATACACATGTATATTCTGCAGTCACTGATCAGAGCAGCTGGAAAAAGCCCATGCACCTGCTATAATCAACAAACACCAATCAAAAATAAGCAAGTGAGTCATGTGAAGAGACACGGCCAATCCGGTCACACGATGGCCGCGCCTCTTTACGTCACGCTCATTCAGTACCTCACTGCCCTTAGTGCGATGTCTGCGCTGTGAGGGCGGAAGTGATTTGTTTTTTTGTCGCTGAAACTTTATTAGAAGCTGACAGCGACGTCCTGAGTGAGTCAGGTCAGTATGACGGAAGCGCCGCTGTGGCTGACATGGAAAGTTGTGTGTGTTTCCTCCCAGCTCGTTGCCTGACTGCCGGTACCGGTGTATTAGTAGAGCGGCAGCCCGGTGTACGGACTTCTATGTGCTGTCGTTGTCCTGCACAGCAGTTATTACATGGAGCTGGTGCATGCTGGGTATCTCCCTTTAATATATAGTTGAAGGATTTTTAATTAAAGGGGCTGTTCACCACATTTTAGTTTTGTGACTTAATTTTTGGCCCAAAGTCCTTCATTTATTTTTGCCATTGAGTTCCACTACAAGTTTTGCACCGTTCTGGCTTTAACAGGCTTTTTGTTTCTCTGCACATTAATCTTTGTTGCGGTCGTAAATCAGCTGAGGAAGGTCAGAAACAGCCAGGTGAAAGTTACACACTCTCCCTCAGAATGAGCTCACTGACGGATACTCAGTTTACTCAAGTATAGAATACAAAATTTGTAATGAAACCCAAGTTGCAGAAATCATTTTTAGCCCCGAATACATGCATTTAAAGGGGTTGTCCACTACTAGGACAATCCCTTCTTAATCTGAATGTTTACCCCTGTTAAAATGAAAACCCCCTATACTCCCCTCCTGTGCTGGAGCCATTCCAGCGGTGTCGGCACTTTCGTTCCCGGCGCTCACGTGCGGTTGTTATGACACGTAAGCCTGCGACCAGTCAGTGTCTGTTTCTATGTCTCCGACTCTGGACAAATCAGATATCAAGAGGAAGTCGGCGAGCAGGCGCAGCCCTGGATTCCTGTTGAATGCCTAACAAACAGGCAGTCCCTGCATGTGTTTCCGCTGTCTAGCAGCCGCGGGGACTCGAACGTGTCATCCGAGCACGCCTAAGATACTCGGATAACAAGCATGTCTGCTCAGCACTATGGACAACACCTTTAAGTAAAATAAATTCTCCAAAGGTGGTCAATCCCTTTTAACAAACAGAAAAGCATTTTTTTTGCTGCCCCGCTGGTCATGTGGATACCGCGTCCCTGCTACAGTGCCACACGGATTTCTACTTCCACATCTACACATTTCTACTTTCTCATGTAGCCAAATCAGATCTCTCCTACTTTGCACTGACGAGGACCAATAGTCGAAACACCGTGTCTGCAAATGGAGATTCTGATTTGGCTTTTATCCTAAGTCATATTACAAGACATGTTAAAGGGTTGATTGTCACTTGTAGGATCGCTGCTTCTAATAGGTGGCGCTATAGAGTACAAGTCCTCTTTTTTGAAGAGGCAATTTGCATATTAAATTTCCCAGAGGAGCATTGCACGGCGAATAAGCCTCCTTACCTCGACACGCCAGAGCTGGTATGTCACTCTCCACAAGGAGAGACCTTACCCCTTAGACCCTATTCCAGAGCCTCTCATCTAGCCAAATCAGATCTCTCCTACTTTGCACTGACGAGGACCAATAGTCCGAAACACCGTGTCTGCAAATGGAGATACTGATTTGGCTTTTATCCTAAGTCGTATTACAAGACTCGTTAAAGGGTTGATTGTGACTTGTAGGATCGCTACTTCCAATAGGTGGCGCTATAGAGTACAAGTCCTCTTTTTTTGAAGAGGAAATTTGCATACTTCCACAAGGTCGCCTATATCCGTTCTAGACCACTATCCGTTATGTATGGTCACTCCATGTAATAATACTGCTACCATATGAGTTTCATCTCAGATGTGTCCACATTGGAAATCAGTACTTTTATGGGGTAGCTGATGAAGGTCGTGAGACCGAAACGTCCTCCCTGTGTACTTTTCCTGGATCACAATAAATTCTCCTTTTTGCAATTTACCCAAAGTTGAGTGCAGAGTTTCTTTTTCTCTACCTATGGTTTGGGCACCTACTCTTGCACCTTCCTAAGGCTGTGCATACGAGTTTTGTATTACTTGTGAGTTTGGGTCAGGAGGCCCGCGGCCGGTCCTGTGTCGGGAGGCCCATGGGCTATCTGTGCAAAAACAATAAAGAAGTGCCCTGACTATTGTTTACATGGTCTATGCTCGGAAGGCACTCTACACTTGAGTCAATAGGAAGCCTCCAAAGATGCCCGGGTGTCCTTTTAATGGTTTTGCCAGTGTTTTTTTGCTTCAAAAACTGCTAAAGGGTTCCTTCATTGCTGAATTTAGTCTAACCCCTTCCTGATTTTCCATTGAGTTCTGCGTTTTCGTTTCTTCCACCGATTGTTCCAAGAATCATAATTATTTTATTTTCTCCTTCCATATGAGGCCTTGTTTTTTGCAGGACGAGTTATACTGTTGAATGACACTGTTTATTTTAACGTACGTTGTACTGAAGAATAGGAAAAAAGGCCAAAGCCCAATTTCATGAATTTTTTAGAGTAATTTAGCTTTTACAGCATTCATTATACAGTAAAAATGACCTGGCAGTATGATTCTCCAGGTCCGTACGATTCCGGTGATGCCCAACTTGCCTAGTTTTTATTATTTTGATGGAGAAAAAAATCGTAAATAAAAATTCCACTTGTGTCACTATGTTCTGAGACTTTGAGCATTTACAATTTTCGGTTGATGGGCTGTGAGGGGGCTTGTTGTTTGTGCTTTGAGCTGGCAAACCATCACTGCCAATGGGCGGTTAGTTAGAGGTTGACAGCGGAATCTAGCAGGTTAACAACTGGGGCAAAAGCTAAAAAGTTGCCACCTTTTTGCTCCATACCAGGCTTCAAATTCATGATGAGCAGCCTCGTTCCCTATGCCACAAATCTTACTCTAGTCGCTGACTAGAACTAGCAGCAGAATATCTATGTCAGCCTTCAGCTCCTAACCTCTCCATGGAGTCTTACAAGCACTAACTGTCATCTATCTCAGTAATGGGAAAGTCTGCATTTATTGAGTACAGATTTTACCCATAAATTGAGAATGAATAATTAGTCCAGGAGGAGAAAGAAGCGATTTTTCTCTAATAAGATTACAAAGCTGCATATTTTCATGTGTACTATTGATTTATGAAATGGAATTAAAAACGACGGCTCCTCTTTGAGTATTCCAGCAGATGCAGTCACTAATCAATGGTTTTGCAGCTCCCTACCTTCTCATGTCAGTAAATGAAGGTCTATTGCTTGGATACGCCATCATTTAATGATGACTTTTGGGACCCTCATTAGTTCTGAGAATAAATGGTCCACAACGCGGCTTCAGCTCTGAATCGCTTTCATGTTTTTTTTTCTTAGTTTAAGGGTATTCCTGACCTCCTGCTGCAGCTCTATTCAGTTTTGGGTCCCTGAACTTCCGGGTGGTTAGGAGGATCGCTTTGCAGGGAAAAATATGTAGAAGTATCACTGCGGCCTCTTAAGATCTATGGGGGTTCCAGAGATGGGACCCCCAGGTTTCATAAAATAATGACATATCCTAGCATTACAAGATGGAAATAACCCATTATTAGGGGTGAGCGCTGATTTTTAATGCAACCCACGGACAAGCGGGGAAAGTAACCAGATTGCTAGCTATTGCCGTCCAGTCTGTTTCCCCGGCACTAGATTTCTTCATTTTCCTGCCCACGCACTTACTACAGTGAAGTTCAGGGTTTAGTCGCACACAGAATTCATTTTGCCAGTCGCCATTATATGTACATTTTCCCACTAGTGTCTTTTGGGTCAGCGGATGAGTTCAGGTTGTTGCTGTCCGTACATGGCGGATAAGATCCATGCCAGTTTCTCTCCTATTGCTGTTTATAGAAGCAGCCGCTGCTTGCAGCAGTGAAGGGCTAGATGGCCAGACATTGCCTCCAGCGCTGTGCCAGGCTCCCTCCCACACTTCAGTAGCAAAAAAAAATCAGGGCTCCGCTTTGTATCTGCTGTGTCACTGTCCTCGTCTTCTTGTTGCAGCCAGGTCCGGTGGGAACAATGAAGCTGCTGAGTGCTCTGCTCGTGCTGACCGCTGCTTGCCACTTGGCCAATGCCACTTTGTCAAAGACAGACTCCAAGAAAGCTTCTTCCAAGTCGCTGGAGGCAAAGGTAAGAATACCGCACTATAGCAGTGGCCTCCAACTATTCTCCAGGTGTTGCAAAACTACATCTCCCAGCATGCCCTTAACTCCTGAAGCTGGGAATGCTTGTCAGTTTTGCAACTGCTGGATAACCCCAGGATGAGAATTATTGCCTTACAACATTCAAATATATCTTCTTATGGAAGTTTCCATCAGTGCGCTGCAGCCTTATCGCTTCACTATTCCACCATCACAATAACTTGGGCTTTTTTTTTGCAGTCTTGGCATGGCCCTTATGGGATGCCATCCATGTGTTATCCGAGTGCTGTCTGCTTTTACTGTTCAGTGGGTAGGATAAGTTTCCAGCATGCGTTAGTCTGGTCCAATGAAAGCACCAGACTAGTGTGTGTATTAATGCTAGGTGTGTCCTGCGCTTTTAGGACAATCACACGCAGGCTTGGACTGGCCCACAGGAAAACAGGAGAATCCTCCGGTGGGCCACCCCCCTCTTATATGAGCAGTGCTTGGCACTATATACTTGAATCACTATGTACAGACAAAGGCGGCATCTTATTCATTTACAGTCTACCCCGTTCATTGTTATATACATTTGTGATTGAGGATAATGTCACATTTGCATGTAGCTGAAAAGTGGGGCCCTGGAGTTGGTTACTGGTGGGCCCTTGGTACCCCCACCTGACACTGATACATGGAGCCAGTCACATTCACAATTGTGGATGTAACTGGCCATGTGAACATAGCCTAAAGTTGACTTCATATCTAATCCCTGGAAATCTATGAGCAGATTTGGACTATTCTGCAATGAAGGAATTTGTCATTGAAGACTCTATTTTGATGATGGATTTGCAGGACAGTACTTAAAAATAAAATTCCCTGCAGCCCCTTTTTACCTTAATCTATATTCAGAGAAAACAAAAAGCAAGAAACAAATATCCTAAAATAAAATAAAAAAAATAATATATTGCAAAAAATGCATGAGGTTAATCTATATTCAGTACAAAGATTGAAAAATAAAAAAAGATAACATATTAAAAAAATTCATCCTTTTTCCTTTTTATTTTTTTTTGTAAATGTCCAGAATCTCTACACTCAGTGAAACAATGTTAGAGACTTGAGAAATAAAAGTTATTGAAGTGTTATACTTAGGTCAGGCTGTGCGGAAAGAGGGGGAGAACGGTTCTCTGTGTGCATAGACATAGACTCTTCTGCTGACATCTTAGGGGACAACCTCTGACCAAAGCTGGGCCGACAATAACACCCATCCATCCTTTCTAGAGTCATATGTATGGCGTCCTGAGTGCTCTGCTGTGTGTGGAAGCAGGAGGGGACTGCAGACCGTCTGTTCACTCTCATGTTTCATAAAACAGCAGATCATTGATTAAAGAGCGAGAACATGGGGGCTAAATCAGGACACTGATCAGGACCCCGCTGGTTTAGGAGAATCAATCACAGAACTATAGGCTCCGGGGAATCGGTGCTTCTGAGTGCGGGAGGACATCATAGTAGCTAGTATGTTTCCATTCTGCAGCTAAACTCTGGGAAAAGCTGACCATTATTACAAATGGAGATATAAAAAAACACAAAACTCTGATACACAAACATAGCAGCTTAAATATGTTGTCTGGTTGGAATATATTGATGACCTTTTCTGCAAATAGGTCATGAATATCACGCCGGTGGAGGTCGTACACCCAGCCACCTATAGATCAGCTGATACAAGCTGTGGCTTGAATGTAAATACATCTCACACCGCTGTACATGTACCTCCATGCAATGTGTGGCGGCCTTTGCCGCCTCCCGCATCTCAGCTTTGTTTACACCCAACCTCCACCGAGGCGTATTATAGATGATCGGTGAGGGTGCTGGCTGTTTGATGCCCACTGATCTGATATCGATGACCTATGTTGGCTCTGCCAGACGCTCCTGTGTCTATGCCAGACTTTTCTGGTGCATGTTATCTCCAGGAGAACAAAAAGATCACTGGTTGAAATGTAAGATCGGATTCTGCTGTCGCCTGACATCGGGGGAGAGTTGAGGCACCCATACACTTTAGATGTTGGAAGATTCAGACAACCTTAGTTTAATGTGTACATGGATTTAAGAACCTGAAACCCACAGTCAAATCTGCACCATTTAATGCTATTCTTTGCATTATTTAACTTTTTTTTCAATGTACATAATGATAAAAGGTCATCATCGTGACTTAACATATTTTCTCTAATGTACTTTATTACTTGGACTCTGTTCACATCACATTCGGTGGAAGATCCTGTTGGTGAACCATCTGAATGTATCTATAGAAACCTACAGACCCAGTATTCACCAACCAAACTGTATGGGGCCTACCTGTGACTATCCTATACAAAGGCATGGACCTTTACATTTGGCAAACTCTTTAGTAGATTTTCATATATGCCAAACCTAAAGGCAAAATGTATTGTGAACAGAACAGGTATTTCTTAATCTCTTTTACCTTTTAAAAACCAGGAAAGGATGAACTGCCCAAAGTCCAAGAACACCTACAATGCATGATTTCCAGTAATGAATCAATCCACAGGATGCTGTGTCTGCAAACTGTATTCTGTCTACAAACTTGCAAGCATAGACTGACCTAAAGCGGCCTGATCAGTATAGTGGTCTTTATAGAAGGCCACAGGGACACAAAACAAGCCATGCTTTTCCATTTGATACAACGGGTATTTTAATTCATCCCCTTAACGGGTCACTAGCGTCTTCATAGATTTATATTTTCGGATAGCACTCATAAAAACAACAACTGTTGCAATTCATCTCTTGTTAGAACTTCTTGAGATTTTAGCACTTCGTGATACATTTCTCCCTGCACAAAGTTTGCCAGTGACCCTGTTAGAAATATATATATATACAGTACAGACCAAAAGTTTGGACACACCTTCTCATTCAAAGATTTTTCTGTATTTTCATGGCTATGAAAATTGTAGAATCACACTGAAGGCATCAAAACTATGAATTAACACATGTGGAATTATACATTACACTTTACAAAAAAGTGTGAAACAACTGAAAATATGTCTTATATTCTAGGTTCTTCAAAGTAGCCACCTTTTGCTTTGATTACTGCTTTGCACGCAGAAAAGGTGAACGGATGGACTCTACATGCCTGGTTCCCACCGTGAAGCATGGAGGAGGTGGTGTGATGGTGTGAGGGTGCTTTGCTGGTGACACTGAGCTACATTTAATTTCAGCTCCCTCCAAAGAAAAACACCCCTAAAGTATGATGTTTCCCCAAGCAGGCTTTATGGTTGGGACGGTGTTCTTGCGGTTGTACTCATTATTATTCTTCCTCCAAACACGGCGAGTGAAGTTGATACCCAGAAATTCTATTTTTGTCTCACCGACCACATGACCTTCTCCCATGCCTCATCTCGATCATCCAGATGGTCATTTGCAAACTTCAAATGGGCCTGGACATGTGCTGGTGTGAGCAGGGGACCTTGCGTGCCCTGCAGGATTTTAATCCATGATGATGTAGTGTATACTGTGGTCCCAGCTTTCTTCTGGTCATTGACCAAGTCCTCCGATGTAGTTCTGGGCTGAGACATGACCTTTTCCAGAATCATCCTTACCTCACAATGCGACATCTTGCATGGAGCCCCAAACTGAGGCAGATTGATATTCATCTTGTGTTTCTTCCATTTTTCTAATAATTGTGCCAACAGTTGTTGCCTTGTTACCAAGCTGCTTGCCTATTGTCCTATAGCCCATCCCAACCTTGTGCAGGTCTACAATTTTGTCTCTGGTGTCCTTAGACAGCTCCTTGGTCTTGGCCATGTTGGATAGGTTGTAGTGTGATTGATTGTGTGGACAAGTCTCTTTTATACAGGTAATGTGTTCATACAGGTGCAATTAATACAGGTAATGAGTGCAGAGTAGGAGGCTGCTTACAGAAAAACTAACAGGTCCGTGAGAGCCAGAATTTTTGCTGGTTGGTAGGTGATCAGATACTTATTAGATGCAATAAAAAACAATTTAATTATTTAAAAATCATACAATATGTTTTTCTGGCTTTGATTTTTTAGATTCTGTCTCTCACAATTGAAGTGTACCTACGATACCAATTAGGCTATGTGCACACGTTGCGGAATTTCCGCAGAAATTTCCACGGCAATCCCGCACCTCCCTGCCGCGGGAAATACGCATTTTTATTGGTATGCGTATTCCCGCCAGAAACTAGCGTTTTGCAAGCGTAATTAGCTTGCAGAATGCTAGCGTTTTCCAAGCGATCTGTAGCATCGCTTGTAAAACTGATTGACAGGTTGGTCACATGAGTCAAACATAGTGTTTGACACGTGTGACCAACTTTTTACTATTGATGCCGCCTATGTCGCATCAATAGTAAAAAGATCTAATGTTAAAAATAATAAAAAAAATAATAATTTGTGCTATTCTCACCTTCCGGCAGCCCCCGCAGCCTTTACGCCTCTCAGCGACGCTCCCAGTCTATCCCGTTCCCAGGCGTGCTTAGCGACAATGACCCCAGATGACGTAGCATCACGCGAGACCGCTACGTCATCTGGGTCATTGTCGCTAAGGTCGCCTGGGAACGGGATTGGCCGGAAGCGGGAAAGCTGCGGGGGCCGCCGGAAGGTGAGAATATCACGATTTTTTATTTTAATTATTGTTTTAATATGGATATGGTACCCAGGGCCTGTAGGAGAGTCTCCTCTCCTCCGGACCCTGGGTACCATCCGCACATGAACCGCTTCCTTTGCGCATGGTGGGCATAGCCACATGCGGAAAGTAAGCGGTTCAATGTATTCCTATGGTGGCGGAATCGCCGCGATTCCGCAAAAAGAATGTACATGCTGCGTATTTTTCCGCGATGCGATTCCGCCACGGAAAAACACGCAGCATATGCACAGCATTGCGGAATCCCATAGAATGTAATGAGTTGCGTTGGGTAAGCGTTTTTGCGGCGTTTTCGCCGAGAAAAAACGCGGCAAAAACGCTAACAATCCGCAACGTGTGCACATAGCCTTACCGACCTCTCCCTTCTTTATAGAGGGGAAACTTGCAAAATCGACAGTGTATCAAACACTTATTTTCCCCACTGTATATGTAGACCTGTCATGCAAGCACCGCAACACTATTCACCCATCTTCATCAGGGGATATGATAATGCTAAGGGGGAAACATATATCTATCTATCTATCTAATGTAATATTAGTAATGGAGTCCCCCGAACTGGGGATGCCTCTGTGATTTCAAACACAAAGGCTGAATTTAAGTTCCAGTCCGGTGCTGTTTTGCAGGATACTGGCGGGATCTCTCTCGACATGCAGCCACCTCATCGCTTAGCACACCATGTTCCCCTTTATTGTTCTCTATTTGTATTATATACATACATATATATAAAATGTACACACAATTTAGATTTATATTTTTAATTTTATAGTAACATAGTAACATAGTTATTAGGGTTGAAGGAAGACTTTAAGTCCATCTAGTTCAACCCATATCCTATCCTAACCTGCCCTAACATGTTGATCCAGAGGAAGGCAAAAAAAACCCAAGTGGCAAACAGTAAGCTTCACATTGGGGAAAAAAATTCCTTCCCGACTCCACATACGGCAATCAGACTAGCTCCCTGGATCAACGCAGTATCTAGGAAACTAGTGAATATGGCCTGTAATATTATACTTTTCAAGAAAGGCATCCAGTCCCTTCTTAAATTTTAGTAAGGAATCACTCATTACAACATTAGACGGCAGAGAGTTCCATAGTCTCACTGCTCTTACAGTAAAGAATCTGCGTCTGTGATTATGGCTAAACCTTCTTTCCTCCAGACGTAGAGGATGCCCCCTTGTCCCCGTCACAGGTCTAAGAGTAAAAAGATGATTAGAAAGGTCTTTGTACTGTCCCCTCATATATTTATACATTGTAATAAGATCACCCCTAAGCCTTTGTTTTTCCAAACTAAATAACCCCAAGTGTAATAACCTGTCCTGGTATTGCAGACCCCCCAGTTCTCTAATAACTTTGGTCGCTCTTCTCTGCACCCGCTCCAGTTCAGCTATGTCTTTCTTATACACCGGAGACCAGAACTGCACACAGTATTCTAAGTGTGGTCGCACCAGTGACTTGTATAGAGGTAAAATTATGTTCTCCTCATGAGCATCTATGCCTCTTTTAATGCATCCCATTATTTTATTTGCCTTTGCAGCAGCTGCCTGACATTGGCCACTAAATGTGAGTTTGTCGTCCACCCACACACCCAGGTCTTTTTCAGTGACAGTTTTGCCCAGTGTTTTACAATTAAGCACATAATTATACATCTTGTTTGTTCTACCCAAGTGCATGACCTTACATTTATCCCCATTAATGCTCATTTGCCATTTATCAGCCCAAGCTTCTAGTTTACATAAATCCTCCTGTAATATAAAATTATCCTCCTCTGTATTTATTACCCTGCAGAGTTTAGTGTCATCTGCAAATATTGAAATACTACTCTGTATGCCCCCTACAAGGTCATTAATAAATATATTAAAGAGAAGCGGCCCCAATACTGACCCCTGTGGTACCCCACTGCTAACCGTGACCCAGTCCGAGTGTGCTCCATTAATAACCACCCTTTGTTTTCTATCCATGAGCCAGTTTTTAACCCACTTACACATATTTTCCCCTATCCCCATTGTTCTCATTTTATGTATCAACCTTTTGTGTGGCACTGTATCAAAAGCTTTTGAGAAGTCCATGAACACCACGTCCACTGCATTCCCTTGGTCCAGTCCTGAACTTACCCCTTCATAAAAGCTTATCAGATTAGTCTGACAAGAACGGTCCCTCGTAAACCCATGCTGATATTGGGTCATGAGGTTATTCAGCCTCAGATACTCCAATATAGTATCCCTTAAAAAACCCTCCAGGATTTTACCCACAGTAGATGTTAAGCTCACTGGCCTATAATTTCCAGGTTCAGTTTTTGCCCCCTTTTTGAATATTGGCACCACATTTGCTATACGCCAGTCCTGTGGTACAGACCCCGTTATTATGGAATCTTTAAAGATTAAAAATAATGGTCTATCTAAAACTGTACTTAATTCCTGCAGTACTCGGGGGTGTATCCCATCCGGGCCCGGGGATTTGTCAACTTTAGTGATTTTTAGACGCCGCCGTACTTCCTGCTGGGTTAAGCAGGTGACATTTAATGGAGAAATTTTTTTGTCACTGATCATGTTATCTGTCATGGGATTTTCTTGTGTAAATACAGTTGAAAAAAAATCATTTAGCATATTGGCTTTTTCCTCATCCTCATCCACCATTTCACCCAGACTATTTTTAAGGGGACCAACACTATCATTTTTTAGTTTCTTGCTATTTATGTAGTTAAAGAATATTTTGGGATTATTTTTACTTTCTCTGGCAATGAGTCTCTCTGCCTCAATCTTTGCTGTCTTGATTTGCTTTTTACAGAATTTATTCAGTCTTCTGTATTTATTTAATGCCTCTTCACTACCTACTTGCTTTAATTCCCTAAACGCTTTCTTTTTGTCCCTTATTGCGCCCCTTACAGCTCTATTTAGCCATAGTGGTTTCCTCCTAATTCTAGCATGTTTATTCCCATAGGGTATATACTGTGCACAGGTCCTATTCAGGATACTAATAAACGTCTCCCATTTTCTTTGTGTATTTTTATGTCTCAGGATATCGTCCCAGTTTATTGCACCAAGATCATCTCTCATCCGTTGGAAATTTGCCTTCCTGAAGTTTAGTGTCCTTGTAACCCCTCGACTACACATCTTATTAAAGGATACATGAAAGCTTATCATTTTGTGATCACTATTACCCAAGTGACCCCCAACCCTTATATTTGATATGCGGTCTGGCCTGTTGGATAATATTAGGTCTAGCAGTGCCCCCCCTCTTGTTGGGTCCTGAACTAGTTTTCCACTGAAAATGAGGCATCAATTGGAAAACAGCCCACTGGGATGACATTGTATACCAACAGCAGCTCTGCTGTACCTTGTTCTGTAGAATTTATAATGTGGCTGGGTGAAGGGCCAAAGCAAAATATTTCGCTTCCTTGGTACTTGGTCATTATTTCGTTAATGGGGCTGAGTAGCAGAAGTGATATAGTTCCTCAGAGGGGAAAAAGCAGAACAAGTTTTCTAATCCTACAATCCTTTTTAAGTGCAACTAATTTGTAGGATTCCAAATTCCATTCCTCATTCTATAGAGTAATTGCTGCCTCGCCTTGAGTTATACCCCTTTAAGGCGGAGTGTCAGATATTAGGTCATTTGTGTGCAGTAGTTGTGTGTTACAAACCACTGAGGGTATGTTAAGAGTATCTATAAATCCTAACCACAGTAAAAGCATTTCCTCCGGCAGCCGTTGTGGCGGGACTCCCCTATAAACCTGAGCTGTTGATGCCATATATTCCAGCGTACACGGTCGAGATCACTTATAATATGCCTGTGTGGCAAGTCCTAAAACTTTGTAGCTGCCCCTTTGTGACTTTCTTCTGCGTCTATTTTGTGATTACTTGTTAAAAAAATTGTGTTCCTATAAAGATACGTTATTAAAACCGGTTTGCACTTGTGTTAATGGGTCTGTCTGGAGTTTATCAAGCTTTTTGGCATTTTTGACAGCACACAGAGCAAAATCTATAGTGTTATTACTACCATCAATGATTATGGATCTCATAAATCAGTGGAACCTGCGGCTTGATCCAATGTTATAAACATAATCCAAGGCTCTACTGTGATCAAAGCCCTACAGTATGTGCACACTAAGGGTTTTTTTAAAGGCGTTTTTGGAACAGAAAGAGCAACTCTTGAAATTCTGCTCAAAAACTTGGTGCTCCAAAAAAACCCTCAGTAGGTTGCCTCAGTGTGCACATAACCCTAGTTGTATTTCTGTACACAAATATTTATTCCGTTTGCACTTTTTAGAGACAAAAACAGTTACCCGATCGCCTTCGATCCTGTTCTAGGCAACCAGATGATTTTACAGACATGGAAAGTTGTAGTCGTCTCTGAAAAAGAGAGTTTCAAAGGGCCCCAAGAGCGTGAGCCATTTGTATAGCGCAGCTTTCCCTTCTGGCTCATAGATCGTTTCAAGCGATGGACCACCTGTACGGTATGATGTCCAAATGATAAAAAGGAGTGCTGTCACAGCCGGAGACCGGTGTCTCTGAAACGCGTAGGAGTTTGGTCCTCTGCACGCTCCATAACAGCTTCTTTCACGTGCCGTTGACATCACACAGGTCCTGCATCGACCAGAAGCAGATTATACCTGAACAATGTGACCAGCGTATCGCTGAAGCCCGGAGCTGCTGTCACCAGCTGGGACAGCGCTACCTTTTTATCAGTCTAAATAGACTGCAGCGTTCATACTGGAAGTCCCAGAACAGGATTTTTCATAAATCATTTCGGGGACATTTTTTGCCTGGACATCTGCACGCTGGACTTTATTGACTTTACTACCAAGTAAAGCAGTGCATATATCAGCAGGCACAAGTGCACTTTACAGGTGGTCTCTCTATGTTTACATATGTTATATGGGCATCAACTGGAACTAACATTTGTTTTAACCCAAATGCCTGATTGCTATTAACCTGTGCAGCAAAAGCTATTGAGCTTGTTATTGTGATCTATTTGTGGGTTTCTCTAGATTACAGCCCATACGGTTTCTCATCCTGCTTTCTTTATTTAATTGATCTAACACCTTTTTTTTGGCTGCTAGTAGTGTTCCCATAAGCAACACCATATCCCACTAGGACTTGAGGCCTAAGCGCAAATATACATTTTTATTATCTTTTATGTCTAATGACAAGTGGATGGCTATTGTCTTTATTCAGCGGCTAGGGCCCTTGTGCAGATTAGTGCTACTGTATATAACTATATAACAGTAGTATTATTAACCTGTGTCTGCCTGGTTTCTCACTGTGCTGAGTGCTCCTCACACCCCTTCCACTATAGATAGAGTACAATAGAAGCAGTAAACTGACACCTCACTGTGCTGAGTGCTCCTCACTTCTTCTCCTCCTCCTCTCTCCATACTGTATAATGGAAGCAGTAACCTGACATCTCACTGTGCTGAGTGCTCCTCACTTCTCCTCCTCTCTCCATACTGTATAATAGAAGCAGTAACCTGACATCTCACTGTGCTGAGTGCTCCTCACTTCTCCTCCTCTCTCCATACTGTATAATAGAAGCAGAGCAGTAACCTGACATCTCACTGTGCTGAGTGCTCCTCACTTCTCCTCCTCTCTCCATACTGTATAATAGAAGCAGTAACCTGACCTCTCACTGTGCTGAGTGCTGCTCACTTCTCCTCCTCCTCTCTCCATACTGTATAATAGAAGCAGTAACCTGACATCTCGCTGTGCTGAGTGCTCCTCACTTCTTCTCCTCCTCCTCTCTCCATACTGTATAATGGAAGCAGTAACCTGACACCTCACTGTGCTGAGTGCTCCTCACTTCTCCTCCTTCTCTCTCCATACTGTATAATAGAAGCAGTAACCTGACATCTCACTGTGCTGAGTGCTCCTCACTTCTTCTTCTCCTCCTCTCTCCATACTGTATAATGGAAGCAGTAACCTGACACCTCACTGTGCTGAGTGCTCCTCACTTCTCCTCCTTCTCTCTCCATACTGTATAATAGAAGCAGTAATCCTGACATCTCACTATGCTGAGTGCTCCTCACTTCTTCTCCTCCTCTCTCCATACTGTATAATGGAAGCAGTAACCTGACATCTCACTGTGCTGAGTGCTCCTCACTTCTTCTCCTCCTCTCCATACTGTATAATGGAAGCAGTAACCTGAGATCTCACTGTGCTGAGTGCTCCTCACTTCTCCTCCTCTCTCCATACTGTATAATAGAAGCAGTAACCTGACATCTCACTGTGCTGAGTGCTCCTCACTTCTCCTCCTCTCTCCATACTGTATAATAGAAGCAAGAGCAGTAACCTGACATCTCACTGTGCTGAGTGCTCCTCACTTCTCCTCCTCTCTCTCCATACTGTATAATAGAAGCAGTAACCTGACCTCTCACTGTGCTGAGTGCTCCTCACTTCTCCTCCTCCTCTCTCCATACTGTATAATAGAAGCAGTAACCTGACATCTCGCTGTGCTGAGTGCTCCTCACTTCGCCTCTCCTCTCTCCATACTGTATAATAGAAGCAGTAACCTGACATCTCACTGTGCTGAGTGTCCCCACTTCTCCTCCCCTCTCTCCATACTGTATATAAGAAGCAGTAACCTGACATCTCACTGTGCTGAGTGCTCCTCACTTCTCCTCCTCCTCTCTCCATACTGTATAATAGAAGCAGAGCAGTAACCTGACATCTCACTGTGCTGAGTGCTCCTCACTTCTCTCTCCTCTCTCCATACTGTATAATTGAAGCAGTAACCTGACCTCTCACTGTGCTGAGTTGCTCACTTCTCCTCCTCCTCTCTCCATACTGTATAATAGAAGAGTAACCTGACATCTCGCTGTGCTGAGTGCCCCTCACTTCTTTCCTCCTCCTCTCTCCATACTGTAAATAGAAGCAGTAACCTGATATCTCACTGTGCTGAATACTCCTCACTTCGCCTCCTTCTCCTCTCTCCATACTGTATAATAGAAGCAGTAACCTGACATCTCACTGTGCTGAGTTGTCCCCACTTCTCCTCCACCTCTCTCCATACTGTATAATAGAAGCAGTAACCTGACATCTCACTGTGCTGAATACTCCTCACTTCGCCTCCTCCTCTCTCCATACTGTATAATAGAAGCAGTAACCTGACATCTCACTGTGCTGAGTGCTCCTCCTCTCTCCATACTGTATAATAGAAGCAGTAACCTGACATCTCACTGTGCTGAGTTGTCCTCACTTCTCCTCCTCCTCTCTCCATACTGTATAATAGAAGCAGTAACCTGACATCTCACTGTGCTGAGTGCTCCTCACTTCCCCTCCTCCTCTCTCCATACTGTATAATAGAAGCAGAGCAGTAACCTGACATCTCACTGTGCTGAGTGCTCCTCACTTCTCCTCCTCCTCCTCTCTCCATACTGTATAATAGAAGCAGTAACCTGACATCTCACTGTGCTGAGTGCTCCTCACTTCTCCTCCTCCTCTCTCCATACTGAATAATAGAAGCAGTAACCTGACATCTCACTGTGCTGAGTGCTCCTCACTTCTCCTCCTCTCCATACTGTATAATAGAAGCAGAGCAGTAACCTGACATCTCACTGTGCTGAGTGCTCCTCACTTCTCCTCCTCTCTCCATACTGTATAATAGAAGCAGTAACCTGACCTCTCACTGTGCTGAGTGCTGCTCACTTCTCCTCCTCCTCTCTCCATACTGTATAATAGAAGCAGTAACCTGACATCTCGCTGTGCTGAGTGCTCCTCACTTCTTCTCCTCCTCCTCTCTCCATACTGTATAATGGAAGCAGTAACCTGACACCTCACTGTGCTGAGTGCTCCTCACTTCTCCTCCTTCTCTCTCCATACTGTATAATAGAAGCAGTAACCTGACATCTCACTGTGCTGAGTTCTCCTCACTTCTTCTTCTCCTCCTCTCTCCATACTGTATAATGGAAGCAGTAACCTGACACCTCACTGTGCTGAGTGCTCTTCACTTCTCCTCTTCTTCTCTCCATACTGTATAATAGAAGCAGTAACCTGACATCTCACTATGCTGAGTGCTCCTCACTTCTTCTCCTCCTCTCTCCATACTGTATAATGGAAGCAGTAACCTGACATCTCACTGTGCTGAGTGCTCCTCACTTCTTCTCCTCCTCTCCATACTGTATAATGGAAGCAGTAACCTGAGATCTCACTGTGCTGAGTGCTCCTCACTTCTCCTCCTCTCTCCATACTGTATAATAGAAGCAGTAACCTGACATCTCACTGTGCTGAGTGCTCCTCACTTCTCCTCTCTCCATACTGTATAATAGAAGCAGAGCAGTAACCTGACATCTCACTGTGCTGAGTGCTCCTCACTTCTCCCCTCTCTCCATACTGTATAATAGAAGCAGTAACCTGACCTCTCACTGTGCTGAGTGCTGCTCACTTCTCCTCCTCCTCTCTCCATACTGTATAATAGAAGCAGTAACCTGACATCTCGCTGTGCTGAGTGCTCCTCACTTCGCCTCCTTCTCCTCTCTCCATACTGTATAATAGAAGCAGTAACCTGACATCTCACTGTGCTGAGTGGTCCCCACTTCTCCTCCACCTCTCTCCATACTGTATAATAGAAGCAGTAACCTGACATCTCACTGTGCTGAGTGCTCTTCACTTCTCCTCCTCCTCTCTCCATACTGTATAATAGAAGCAGAGCAGTAACCTGACATCTCACTGTGCTGAGTGCTCCTCACTTCTCCTCCTCTCTCCATACTGTATAATAGAAGCAGTAACCTGACCTCTCACTGTGCTGAGTGCTGCTCACTTCTCCTCCTCCTCTCTCCATACTGTATAATAGAAGCAGTAACCTGACATCTCGCTGTGCTGAGTGCTCCTCACTTCTTCTCCTCCTCCTCTCTCCATACTGTATAATAGAAGCAGTAACCTGATATCTCACTGTGCTGAATACTCCTCACTTCGCCTCCTTCTCCTCTCTCCATACTGTATAATAGAAGCAGTAACCTGACATCTCACTGTGCTGAGTGCTGCTCACTTCTCCTCCTCCTCTCTCCATACTGTATAATAGAAGCAGTAACCTGACATCTCACTGTGCTGAGTGCTCCTCACTTCTCCTCCTCCTCTCTCCATACTGTATAATAGAAGCAGAGCAGTAACCTGACATCTAACTGTGCTGATGCTCCTCACTTCTCCTCCTCCTCTCTCCATACTGTATAATAGAAGCAGTAACCTGACATCTCACTGTGCTGAGTGCTCCTCACTTCTCCTCCTCCTCTCTCCATACTGAATAATAGAAGCAGTAACCTGACATCTCACTGTGCTGAGTGCTCCTCACTTCTCCTCCTCTCTCCATACTGTATAATAGAAGCAGTAACCTGACATCTCACTGTGCTGAGTGCTGCTCACTTCTCCTCCTCCTCTCTCCATACTGAATAATAGAAGCAGTAACCTGACATCTCGCTGTGCTGAGTGCCCCCTCACTTCTTCTTCTCCTCCTCTCTCCATACTGTATAATAGAAGCAGTAACCTGACATCTCACTGTGCTGAGTGCTCCTCACTTCTCCTCCTCCTCTCTCCATACTGAATAATAGAAGCAGTAACCTGACATCTCACTGTGCTGAGTGCTCCTCACTTCTCCTCCTCTCTCCATACTGTATAATAGAAGCAGTAACCTGACCTCTCACTGTGCTGAGTGGTCCCCACTTCTCCACCTCCCCTCTTTATAGAGTAAAAGAGTAAAATAATTGTAGTAATCTCCTTGCTCTGAACAAGACGGATTTGAGCTGAGGTGTTTTTTTTTTAAGAGTGTATGAGTTCAGGAGACAGAAGAAGGTTATGAAGTGTATCATAAGTGGAGAAAAAAGCAGATTTCTCCAATAAGACATACTGCAAAGTTTCTTATATTCAGTTGTGATTGTTGCAATAACAATGACCATTTATTCAGGGCACAGAGCTACACAGCTCGTATTCTCTTCTCGTGGACTGTACTCCATTTTTGGCTGTACTTCACGTAGAACATTATGTTCTCACTTCATTGTCATTGTGAGATTTCCGAGGACTCACAGTGGTCTCAATGGCAGATAACACATTAGTGACAAAATCGTCTCCATCCTGTAACGTCTGTGCTAATGTATGCCATCTGTTCCCCTGTGCTAGACTCGCCTGTCTGATGCTCCAGTACAGTCCCGGGGACTGGTTACCACTGATATCAAGGCGAAGGACATCGTGCTCCATCACCAGAGTTACTGCAGCAAACAGGCCAAGGAGCGCCATGTTTCAGGGGATGTGCTGGGATATGTCACGCCGGTAAGATATCACTCCTATATTCCATATTCATATGTTATATCACATGGCTCATTATATAGGTAGTTGCATTTCCTGTGTAATGATAGAAATTAGAGACCGCACTAATTTTTGTTGTCTTCTCCAATGTAATGATTACGGTTTCTTCACAAAGTCCTTCCTATTAGAAGAGCCCTTATATGTGTTGTTACTTCTTCACCTTTGATAACTTTTACCATAGGATAACTTCTCATGATGTCAGCCTGCTGGAATACCTAGCACAGGGGAGGAGAAGAATGACAGGACCTGAATGATTAAAGGGGTTGTCCATGCAAAGTAAAACTTTTCTCAAGCATAAAAATAACAAACTCCGTCATATTCGCCTGGATTCAGCGCGAGCCGATCTGTGACCTGCAGAGAGACAGGAAGTTGTGATGTCACCGTCCCACTAGTTGCCAGTGTGTGATTGACTGCAGTGGTCCAGTGTCTTTTCAGCAGCATAAATCATAAAACTACTCAAGTCATCTGACCGCTGCAGTCATTCACAGGCCACAGTAGTCTTGCAGATGGTGGCACAGTAACATCCCCAATTCCTGACTCTGCACAGACCACTGAGGGCCTGTGCTGGATCCTGGTGGGTGCCTGTTAGCAAGTATGATATATAGCGTTTGTTATTCTTTACGTGTCATGTTCCTTTGGCAATGTTTTATTTTGCACAAACAACCCCTTTAATACCTATACGAACACTGCAATAGTGCTTGGACAGGTAGTGTTATCATAGGGGCATGCCCAATAAATGATATAAATACAAAGAACCCAAAAATCAATGACAAAATGTTTTTTTTTATATCTTTGGTACCGTGTTAGCCAGTAGATAAAAAAAAAAAAAAATTTTGAGAGTCCTCAGTGGTTGATAACTGAAAAGATGGTAACAAATTGCAAGATTTCGAGACTACTCGGGTCCCTTCATCAGGCATAAAATAACACAAAATCTAAAGAGTCACATATTTATGCAGAAGAGGACACAGGAATATTGCAATAGATAAGATTAGTGACGTGAAGCAGAACTATCATTACGGGAGAGGGAGAAAACAGTTGTGACCGTAAATATTGGAGCAGTTCATAGATAAGCAGTGTGAAAGTTTTATTGTCCTGTGATTGAGATCTGGTCCATGATTGTGATGCCCCCAAATTGTCTGAGGAGAACTTTCCTTAGTTGATATAGAAATACATAAATCCATGCGACACATTCATTCCTGCTCTGAGTGTGTCAAGAAGATTCAGTATCCACCCAAACTAAAGCAAGAGGGATTTTAACAACCAAGAAGAGGTCAGACTGGACTCCTCCACCTAGACGCAACCCTCATTTGAATAAATATATTGACTCATTCAGACATTTGGTAAAATCCACCATCATAGACACAAACAGGAGACAACCATCCAACATCTGTGCCCAGGAGAGAAAGCCATGCAACCTTTGAAAACCAGCAAAGAAATTATCATTAATCCTTCTGACCGCTACAGGGCAATAATCATGATTAATACATCAGACTACATTAACCCCTTAAGCCCCAAGAGTGGTTTGCACATTAATGACCGGGCCAATTTTTACAATTCTGACCCCTGTCCCTTTATGAGTTTACTAGCTGTAGTACCCGGCTTCGCCTGGGTTAATTAATAACTGCTGTTAGCTGTAACAAAATAGACTATGTTAACAAAAATTTATTCTGCACATAAAAATCACACACCAAAACGTGCGGGGGTTAAAATTTCCATTCAACACATAGCCTATGATGCTCCTGGGTTGAGATGTGCGGGCATGCAAAATTTCATGCCCGTAAGTACAACGGTGCAGATTCCTATCCCGGGCCAAAATTATTTGCCGATTTGGAATGCGCGGGGTTAAAATTTCGACTCAAAACCTAGCCTATGACGCTCCCGGGGTCGAGACGTGCGGGTGTGCAAAATTTCATGCCCGTAAATGCAGATTCCTATGCCGGACATACACACAAGCATTCAGCTTTCTCCCCATTATGTAGATAGGGCCAAAATTGTTTGGCGATTTGGAAGGTGCGGGGGTTAAAATTTCCATTCAACACATAGCCTATGATGCTCCTGGGGTTGAGATGTGCGGGCATGCAAAATTTCATGCCCGTAAGTACAACGGTGCAGATTCCTATCCCGGGCCAAAATTATTTGCCGATTTGGAATGCGCGGGGTTAAAATTTCGACTCAAAACCTAGCCTATGACGCTCCCGGGGTCGAGACGTGCGGGTGTGCAAAATTTCATGCCCGTAAATGCAGATTCCTATGCCGGACATACACACAAGCATTCAGCTTTCTCCCCATTATGTAGATAGGGCCAAAATTGTTTGGCGATTTGGAACGTGCGGGGGTTAAAATTTCCATTCAACACATAGCCTATGATGCTCCTGGGGTTGAGATGTGCGGGCATGCAAAATTTCATGCCCGTAAGTACAACGGTGCAGATTCCTATCCCGGGCAAAAATTATTTGCCGATTTGGAATGCGCGGGTTAAAATTTCGACTCAAAACCTAGCCTATGACGCTCCCGGGGTCGAGACGTGCGGGTGTGCAAAATTTCATGCCCGTAAATGAAGATTCCTATGCCGGACATACACACAAGCATTCAGCTTTCTCCCCATTATGTAGATAGGGCCAAAATTGTTTGGCGATTTGGAACGCGCGGGGTTAAAATTTTGATTCAAAACATAGCCTAGGACGCTTTCGGGGTCGAGACGTGCGGGCGTGCAAAATTTCATGCCCATAAGTGCGACGGTGCGGATTCCAATCCCAGACAAACATACCCACATACATACACACATACATACATTCAGCTTTATATATTAGATAACTCTAGAACGCTTCAACGGATCTTGACAATTCTGAATTTGTTTTCTCGTGACATATTGTACTTCATGTTAGTGATAAAATTTCTTCGGTATAACTTGCATTCATTTATGAAAAAAATGGAAATATGGTGAAAATTTTGCAATTTTCAAACATTGAATTTTTATGCCCTTACAACAGAGAAATATTTCACCCAAAATAGTTACCAAATAACATTTCCCACATGTCTACTTTACATCAGCACAATTTTGGAAACAAAATTTTTTTTTTGTTCGGAAGTTATAAGAGTTAAAAGTTGACCAGCGATTTCTCATTTTTACAACACCAGGACCACATCACATTTGAAGTCACTTTGAGGGGTCTATATGATAGAAAATACCCAAAAGTGAAACCATTCTAAAAACTGCACCCCTCAAGGTGCTCAGAACAACATTCAAGAAGTTTATTAACCCTCCAGGTGCTTCACAGGAATTTCTCCTTCGTCTCATTGGGGGACACAGGACTGTGGGTGTATGCTACTGCCGCTAGGAGGCTGACACTAAGTAAACATAAAAAAGGTTAGCTCCTCCTCCGCCGTATACACCTCAGCACTGGCCGCAGGCAAACCCAGTTCTTGCTTAGTGTCTGATGGAGGCACACGTATGGTTCTTTTTCCAGACCTTTTTTTTTTTTTTCTCTCTTTCCCACGAAGATGAGATAGGGGCGATGGACCCTTTTGAAAGGGTCCGATCTCCCCAAACCATCAACGGGCGAGCACGTGGAGTAAAGCCTCCACATATCCTTTCCCGCAACGTGGGACACGAATGCCGGACTCAGCCCTGACCACCCTAAGGTATTGAAACCCTAGGCTGTACAGAGGCAGGAGTTAGTCCGTGCGGCCCCCACTGCACCACCAATGCTAGACTGCGGTGCTGCAAGGAGGCGGACGGTCCCTCTCCTCATCCCCTGAAGGGGTGATGGAGTTAGGGTTCCTGCACCGTCCCACCTTTTTACTACGAAGTCCCCCTCTAATGCATCCAGCGGTTTTTCATGCATTTCTAAGTGAGGATCGGCATTCCCATGCAGACTTTTCCTCACCTTTAAGCAACGCTGAGGACTGGAGTGGGCCAGGAAATTACTGGATGGAGAAGGCCGGCGTCTGTGAGGTGGTCAGACTGTGGCTCCAGCCAGGAACAGACATCCCCGGCTCGAGTCCGCCCCCCCCAAGGGGCGTCAGCTTCCGGTGCCCGCCCCCCAACTCCTGGATGGCCGACGCCGAAATTTCAGCCCCTGGCCTCGGCGGCGTTAGGCCTCGGGCGTAAATTTAGTCCCCGGCTTTTCCCGGGGACTAGGCCGCGGCCCGTAATAAAGCGTCCGGCGTCGGCCGGAAGGTAGGACGCGGTCGCAGGTCCGCTCCTTCCGGCGGGCCCGCCCTCCGACTTTCGGGCGGCCACCGCCGGAAATTTAGGCCGCGGCTTCGGCCGGCGCTAAGCCGCGGCTGCAAATTTAGTCCCCGGCTTTTGGCGGAAACTAGGCCGCGGCCGGAAGTGGCTCCCTGACTTCTAGGCCGCGCCTCTCGACCCTCCCCCTGAGGCTCGGCTACATGAGCACGCCTTCCTGACAGGGGAGCGCTCTTTTTTGAAAAATTTGGAGCTCGGGCGTTTTTTGTCTGCGCCACTGCTACGCTGTTTAAAGACGCAGGGGATACAGGACTGGGGTAAGTGCTACTACCTCCAGCCTGGTTGTTCCTCTTCACTGCGCACTTTTGCGCCCCTCTGCACTCCGTTCCACTGACCGTACCGCACATCCAGTTCATTGCGGACTCTGTGACAGACTCAGCATGTCCAGAATAACTAAAGCTCATACGGTGCTATATACCGCATGCATTGCCTGTAGGTCCCCTTTTCCACACGCCCAGATTACTCGGGTCTGCGAAGCCTGTGACTCCGAACGGGCTCAGGAACCCTCTCCTATTGCCGAACCCAGTGCGTCAGGTCCCCCTGAATGGGCTCTGTCCCTGACTCAATCTGTGGCGTCATTAACAAGAGCAATCGAGTCCCTTCAAGCTCCCGATAGGAGCAGGGACAGTGGTTCACCCGTCTTGGCTACGTCTCAAGAACCTCCGGCCTGCAGGGGCCATGCTCTCACCAGGCAGACGCAGGGGAAGCGAACCCACACTACGTCGCCTATGCCGTCCGGGCCTCGGCATCTTTCAGTTCCGTCTCCCGCTCTCCCTCACCTCTGGCAAGTGATCAGTATTCGGATTCCGATTCAGAAGGGTCCCTTAATATAGAGGCACCGAATTGTCAGGAGACCATTGACAGTTTGATTGAAGCTGTCAATCAAACCTTGGGGGTAGACGATGAGTCCATCTTGACCTCCGGTCATAAGGTGTCCTTCAAACGAGCCAGGCAAGCTCATAAGGTTTTTGGTGCTCATCCTGAGTTTGAGGAACTAGTGCAGCGCCACCGGGAGAAACCGGACAAGCGCTTCGCAGGACAAAAGGCTCTTAATACTAGATATCCTTTTGCTCCTGAGCTTCTTAAGAAGTGGGCGGAATCTCCTGCGGTTGATCCTCCTGTGTCGCGTTTAGCGTCTAAAACGCTCCTTTCCCTTCCCAACGGTTCCTCGATCAAGGAGCCAACGGATCGTCTGATTGAGAGTTTGGCCCGCTCGGTGTTTGAAGCATCAGGTTCTGCTCTCTCTCCTTCTTTTGCAGCGACTTGGGTTGCCTAAGGCCATGATATCCTGGTCGGAGTCTCTAAATAGAGCTCTTCACGGTATAGAGGTACCGTCTGAGGTAACCGAGATCTCTAATCAGATAGCGCTTGCAGGAGACTTCTTAATTAATGCATCCATGGATGCGGCAAATTGCGCAGCTCTAGCTGCTGCTAATGCAATTGCCATCAGAAGATTCTTGTGGCTGAGAAACTGGCGAGCGGACTCAACCTCAAAGAAATCGCTTACATCCTTACCATATCAGAGTGGTCGGTTATTTGGCGAAAGGCTGGATCAGCTCATATCTGATGCGACAGGAGGGAAGAGCAGTTTGCTTCCTCAGCAAAAGATCAGACAGCCTTTTCGTCGACAGCTTCAGCCTCGCTTTAGGGCCTTTCGTAACCCAGGTTGGGTCGCGCCAGTCACCTCCAGCGGCTCAGGTCGGCCTAATCAGGCCAGAGATCGCCAGGTCTCCTACAGGACCAACCCTCTGGGAAGAGGGCGATCTCAACAGCCAAGATCTAGAGGGTCCAAACCCCAAAGATATTCGGACAAATGACTGGAGGCAGAATCCGGTCAATTTATCCAGAGTAGGCGGCCGCTTACTCTGGTTTCGCCCCATTTGGCTATCGATTACTCACGACGAGTGGGTCAGGGAGTTAGTCTCCTAGGGGTACAAAATAGAATTTACCAGCCTTCCCTCAAATCGTTTTTTTCCCTCGCGCCTTCCCAAGGAGGAGTCTCGGGTTCGCGCCTTATTCAAGGCGGTCGAGTCTCTTCGGCACAGCGGGGTTGTCGTACCTGTACCGGAGGTCGAAAAAGGTCAGGGGTTTTATTCCAACCTATTCATTGTACCCAAGAAGGACGGTACCGTAAGGCCCATTCTGGATCTAAAGCGACTGAACCGGTTTGTCAGAATTCAACATTTCCGAATGGAGTCTCTCCGTTCGGTCATTGCAGCCATGGAAAAAGGGGAATTTCTAGCATCAATAGACATCCAGGATGCCTATCTTCACATCCCCATATTTCCCCCTCATCAAAGGTTTCTTCGGTTTGCCATCGGCAAGCTTCATCTTCAGTTTGCAGCCTTGCCATTCGGGCTAGCCACAGCCCCCAGGGTGTTCACAAAGGTCATGGCTGCTGTTGTGTCCATTCTGCACTCCAGGGGGATAGTCATCCTGCCTTACTTAGACGACCTCCTCATCAAGGGTCCGTCTTTTCAAACCTGCGAGGAAAGTGTCAGCATTACGTTAGACACCCTTGCTCGCCTAGGGTGGCTGGTGAATATGAGGAAATCATCTCCCGTGCCATCTCGGAAGATCACCTTTTTAGGGATGAATTTCAACACCGCTAAGGGGTTGATAATTCTTCCTCAGGACAAGGCCTTAGTTCTCCGTCAAGAGGTACGGATCCTTCGCCAACCGATTCCTCACACCATCCGGTTTTGCATGAGGGTCCTAGGAAGGATGGTGGCAGCAATCGAGGCTATTCCATTTGCCCAGTTTCATCTTCGCCCCCTTCAGCATGCACTCTTGGCAGTATGGGACGGGAGCCCTTACTCCCTCAATCTTCGGTGCCGTCTGTCCCTGCAGGTCAGACAGACTCTTACGTGGTGGACGAAGAGCACCACTCTTCAACAAGATCGTTTGTTTCCTCCAAATTTTTGGTTGGTAGTCACAACGGACGCCAGTCTGCTCGGATGGGGAGCAGTGTTTCGTCACCACACAGCCCAGGGAACTTGGTCTCAGCAGGAATCGACCCTCCCGATCAATATTTTAGAGATCCGAGCTGTTCGGCTGGCTCTAAGGCAGTTTCACCAGCATCTGGCGGGCCGCCCAGTCCGAATACAATCGGACAATGCCACGGCGGTGGCATACATAAACCATCAGGGAGGTACCCGCAGCAGGGCGGCCATGCACAAGGTAAAACAGATTCTGACCTGGGCAGAGGTAAATCACTCTGTGATTTCAGCGGTCCACATTCCGGGCGAGGAAAACTGGCCAGCGGATTTTCTCAGCCGTCACGGCATAGCGTCAGGGGAATGGTCGCTACATCCCGAGATTTTTCAGCAGATATGCCGACGCTGGGGAACCCCAGATGTGGACCTGATGGCTTCCAAGATAAATGCCAAGGTGCCCAACTTCGTCTCCCGGTACCGGGATCCGCAGGCAGTTGCAGTAGACGCCCTGGTTCTACCGTGTAATCAGTTTCATCTTCCATACTTGTTTCCACCAATAGCTCTGCTCCCAAGGGTGATCAGAAAGATCAGGTTAGAAGGGGTCCCAGCGATATTAATCGCTCCGGATTGGCCGCGTCGCTCATGGTACGCGGAGCTGGTACAATTGCTCGCAGACGCACCCTGGCGACTGCCAGAGCGCGCGGACCTTCTCTCCCAGGGCCCAGTTTACCACCAGAACTCAGTGGTCCTGTGTTTGACGGCCTGGCCGTTGAATCTTGGATCCTGACCAGGGCTGGATTCTCTAAAAAGGTCGCCGCGACGATGGCTAGCGCCCGAAAGCCCGTCTCGGCTCGCATCTACCACGGTACTTGGAAAGTCTTTTTTGCTTGGTGCAGGGAACATTTTTGTTCCCCGCTTCTATTTTCAATTCCAAACATTCTGTCATTTCTTCAAGCGGGCCTAGATTCAGGTCTAGCGCCAAGTACGCTTAGACGGCAGATATCAGCCTTGTCGGTTCTCTTTCAGCGAAGGATCGCGTCTAATTTTCAGGTTAGGACCTTTATTCAGGGGGTTGTCCATATAGTTCCTCCCTACAAGGCTCCCTTAGAGGTTTGGGATCTTAATCTAGTCCTGGGAGTCCTGCAGGAGTCTCCATTTGAACCTTTGCAGGAGGTTTCTCTGACATTCCTTTCCTGGAAAGTGGTATTTTTGGTAGCCATAACATCCATAAGGCGGGTTTCGGAGCTGGCAGCACTGTCTTGTCGAGCTCCGTACTTACTTTTCCATCAGGATAAGGTAGTGCTCAGGCCAACACCACCTTTTTTGCCTAAAGTCGTGTCCTCATTTCATATCAATGAGGACATTGTTCTACCTTCTTTTTGCCCGGCTCCTACGCACCGGGTTGAGAAGGCTCTCCATACGCTAGATCTGGTGAGAGCACTCAGGAGATATGTATCTCGGACGGCGTCCTTTCGACAGACGGACACGCTGTTTGTCCTCCCTGAGGGTCGCAGGAAGGGACTCGCTGCCTCTAGGTCTACCTTGGCTAGGTGGATCCGGTTAGCCATTCAAGAGGCTTACCGCATCAGAGGTGCGGTGGTTCCCGCAGGGATCAAGGCTCACTCCACCAGAGCGGTGGGTGCCTCCTGGGCCCTTCGGCATCAGGCTTCAGTGGAACAGGTTTGTAAGGCGGCAACCTGGTCCAGTCTGCATACCTTTTCCAAGCATTATAATGTCCATACTCAGGCTTCTGCGGATGCCAGTCTGGGTAGAAGGATTCTTCAGGGCGCGGTTGCGCACCTATAAGCAATGCTTGATTATAAATTACACTGTGGAGTCGGTTTCCCACCCAAGGGACTGCTTTGGGACGTCCCACAGTCCTGTGTCCCCCAATGAGACGAAGGAGAAATACGGATTTTTGTGTTACTCACCGTAAAATCCTTTTCTCCGAGACGCTCATTGGAGGACACAGCACCCTCCCTAAGAGCCAGCTGGCTTTGTTTTGAGTTAACTCTATTCTCTGTTAAGTCTGTATCAGCAGTTTTTTCTTCTAGATATACTGTATCTGTGTTAACTCTGATTTATTTTTTAGCCTCCTACTGCTTTTTGCACTAAACTGTTTGTCTGCGGCCAGTGCTGAGGTGTATACGGCGGAGGAGGAGCTAACCTTTTTTATGTTTACTTAGTGTCAGCCTCCTAGCGGCAGTAGCATACACCCACAGTCCTGTGTCCCCCAATGAGCGTCTCGGAGAAAAGGATTTTACGGTGAGTAACACAAAAATCCGTATTTTTGGAATGTTTAAAAAAAAAAATGAACATTTAACTTTTTTTCACAAAATATTTACTTCAGATCCAGTTTTTTAATTTTACCAAGGGTAACAGGAAAAATTGGACCGCAAAAGTTGTTGTGCAATTTGTCCTGAGTACTCTGATACCCCATATGTAGGGGGAACCACTGTTTGGGTGCACAGCAGAGCTCGGAAGAGAAGGAGCGCCGTTTGACTTTTCAGTGCAAAATTGGCTGGAATTGAGATCGGACGCCATGTTGCGTTTGAAGAGCCCCTGATGCGCCTAAACAGTGGAAACCCCCACAAGTGACACTATTTTGGAAAGTAGACCCCCTAAGGAACTTATCTAGATGTGTGGTGAGCACTTTGAACCCCCAAGTGCGTCACAGAAGTTTATAACGTTGAGCTGTAAAAATAAAAAAATCTTAATTTTTCCACAAAAATGATCTTCTTGCCCCCAATTTTTTATTTTCCCAAGGGTAGCTGGAGAAATTGGACACCAAAAGTTGTTGTGCAATTTGTCCTGAGTACGCTGATACCCTATATGTGAGGGTAAACCACTATTTAGAGAAGAAAACGAAGGGGATTCCAGCTTCCATAAAAAAGTATAAATCTTTATTGGATCCAAGAATGAAATATTCAACAGACTGTGTCCTCCATGTTACAGCAAGCGGGCGATTTATATATTACTGCTGTGTGAAGATATAATTCAAAGCTTTCAAAGTATTTTTCCTGACTGATGAATTGAGTTATAATTATGTTGCGCTAGTTTGGAGATTTATTACAGCTCCTTTAAGCCTAATTCGTCAGGAACTTATATTTTCTTTTTCTCACTATTTACGCAGTTATCTCAACCATATACATCATAATATCAGTGCTTGTCTTGCAGTTGGAGCTGATTTGTCTGCTAATCTTGAGCTTTGTGAGGAGAATTTAAGAACAATGTCCAGAGATCGTCTTTGGAAATCAACCCCCAGTAATATTACTGCCAAATAGCCTATGGAATAATTTTAAATTCTAACATCTTGGGCAAAATTTTTACCTTATGTATTTTTCTGTTTGTGTTTTTGTACATATTATTCATTATTTTTTATGTATATTTTGGTGTATCAGCTGAAAGCTATATACAATAATGCTTTAAAGCACAATGGATGTTTCTGACAGATTGTGAGCATGTGGTGTAATTAAAAGCTCTCATTTAACACTTGTGAGCCAGCTGAAGTATTCGAATAACCACATGACAATCTGAGGACTCACCCATTGGTCTTTATTAGCCCTAAATATGCAGGCTACCGATCATTTTGCAGCTTTGATAAAGACCTTCTGAGGTCGAAACACATCACTGTTTGGTGTTAGTGCACACCTCCCGCTTGCTGTAACATGGAGGACACCGTCTGTTGAATATTTCATTCTTGGATCCAATAAGGATTTATACTTTTTTTATGGAAGCTGGAATCCCCTTCGTTTTCTTCTCTGCTGCACGTCTTGGTCTGGACTTCTGATTCCGAGCTCCGGTGGTTGGTCGGGGGAGCTGGCAGGGGCTTTTGCCCCATACCTTTTGTATTACTAAACCACTATTTAGGTGCATGGCAGAGATCGAAAGGGAAGGAGCGCCGTTTGACTTTTTTAACGCAGAATTGGCTGGACGCCATGTCGTGTTTGGAGAGCCCCTGATGTGCCTAAACAGTGGAAACCCCCCTCAAATGACACCATTTTGGAAACTAGACCTCTCAAGGAACTTATCTAGATGTGTGGTGAGCACTTTGAACCCCAAGGGCTTCACAGAAGTTTATAACGTAGAGCCATAAAATTCAAAAATCATATTTTTTCCACAAAAATGATCTTTTCACCCCTAATTTTTATTTTCCCAAGGGTAACAAGACCATAAAATGTATTGTGCAATTTGTCCTGACTACACTGATACCCCATATGTGGGGGTAAACCACTGTTTAGGCGCATGGTAAGCACGGAGGGGAAGGAGCACCGTTTGACTTTCAACGCAAAATTGGCTGGAATTGAGATTGAATGCCATGTCGCGTTTGAAGAGCCCCTGATGTACCTAAACAGTGGAAACCCCCGCAAGTGACCCCATTTTGGACACTGGACCCCCCCAAGGAACTCATCTAGACGTGTAGTGAGCACTTTGAACCCCCAAATGCTTCACAGAAGTTTATAACGCCCGGGCGTGAAAATAAAAAAAATCATATTTTTTCCACAAACATTATCTTTTAGACCCCAATTTTTTATTTTCCCAAGGGTAACAGGAGAAATTGGACCCCAAAAGTTGTTGTCCAATTTGTCCTGAGTACGCTGATACCCCATATTTGGGAGAAAACTACACGTTGGGGCTCAGAAGGGAAGTAGTGACATTTTGGAATGCAGACTTTGATGGAATGGTCTGCGGGCGTCATGTGGCGTTTGGTGAGCCCCTGATGTGCCTAAACAGTGGAAACCCCCCTCAAGTGACCCATTTTGGAAACTAGACCCCCAAAGAACTTATCTAGATGGTGGGGAGAACTTTGAACCCCCAAGTGCTTCACAGAAGTTTATAACGTAGAGCCATAAAAATAAAAAATCATATTTTTTTCCACAAAAATGATATTTTGACCCTCAATTTTTTATTTTCCCAAGGGTAACAGAAGAAATTGGACCCCAAGAGTTATTGTGCAATTTGTCCTGAGTACGCTGATACCCCATATGTGGGGGTAAACCACTGTTTGGGCGCATGCAGAGCTCGGAAGGGAAGGAGCGCCATTTGACTTTTTCAACGCAGAATTGGCTGGAATTGAGATCAGACGCCATGTCACATTTGGAGAGCCCCTGATGTGCCTAAACAATGGAAACTCCCCCAATTCTAACTCCAACCCTAACCCTTATCCCAACCCTAACGGGGAAATGGAAATAAATACATTATTTTAATTTTATTATTTTTCCCTAACTAAGGGGGTGATAAAGGGGGATTTGATTTACTATTTATAGCGGGTTTTTATGATTAGCAGCTGTCACACGCTAAAAGACACTTTTTATTGCAAAAAATAGTTTTTGCATCACCACATTTTGAGAGCTATAATTTTTCCATATTTTGGCCCACAGAGTGATGACAGGTCTTGGTTTTTGCGGGACGAGTTGACGTTTTTATTGTTACCATTTTTGGGCACATGACATTTTTTGAACGCTTTTTATTACGATTTTTGGAAAGCAGAATGAACAAAAACCAGCAATTCATGAATTTGTTTTGGGGAGGGCGTTTATACCGTTCCGCGTGTGGTAAAGTTGATAAAGCAGTTTTATTCTTTGGTCAGTACGATTACAGCGATCCTCATTTGTATAGTTTTTTTTATGTTTTGGCGCTTTTATACAATTAAAACTTTTATATAAAAAATAATTATTTTTGCTTCACTTTATTCTGCGAGCTATAACTTTTTCGCTGATGATGCTGTATGGCAGCTCGTATTTTGCGGGACAAGATGACGTTTTCAGCGGTACCATGTTTATTTATATACCGTATATATCGTGTATAAGCCGACCCGTGTATAAGCCGACCCCCCCCAATTTTGCCACAAAAAACTGGGAAAACTATTGACTCGTGTATAAGCCGGGTGTATAAACTGCCCTCCTGCTCTGTGCTGCCCCCATCCTGCTCCTTGCTCCCCCATCCAGCTCTGTGCTCCCCCATTCTCCTCTGTACTCCCCCTCCTGCTCCGTCCTCCGCTGTGCTCCCCCATTCCTTCTCCGTCCCCCGCTGTGCCCCCCCATTCCTCTCCGTCCTCTGTGCCCCCACCTCCGTCCTGCTCGTGCTCCTCTGTGCCCTCCATCCTCCCCCATCCTGCTCCGTGCTATTGTCTCCATCCCCCGTCCTCCTCCATGCTTCCCCCGTTCTCCCCCCCGTCCTGCTCCATGCTTCCCCCGTCCTCCGTTCTCCCCGTCCTCCTCCATGCTTCCCCCGTCCTCCGTTCTCCCCCCCGTCCTGCTCCATGCTTCCCCCGTCCTCCGTTTCCCCCCCGTCCTCCTCTATGCTTCCCCCATCCACCGCTCTCCCCCCCCCGTCCTGCTCTGTGCTCCTTGTCCTCTCCTCCATCATACTCACCCCTCCCCGTGCCATCGCTGAACGTCCCTGCAATCCTGCGTTCTCCCCGGCTTCTTGCAGCTCTCCAGCGCTGAGCGGTGACGTAATACCGCTCATTAAGGCCATGAATATGGACGCCACGCCTATGGGAGTGGCGTCGCTTCCATATTACATGACCTTAATGAGCGGGTAGTACGTCACCGCTCAGCGCTGGAGAGCTGCAGGAAGCCGGGGAGAACGCAGGATTGCAGGGACGTTCAGCGATGGCACGGGGAGGGTGAGTATGATGTCCCAGCCACCGGCTCCTGCCGCGGCATCCCCTCCCCGCTGGTTTCTGCCCTATGACTCGTGTATAAGCCGAGGGGGCATTTTCAGCACGAAAAAAGGTGCTGAAAATCTCGGCTTATACACGAGTATATACGGTATGTCTTTTTGATCGCGTGTTATTCCACTTTTTGTTTCGGTGGTATGATGATAAAGCATTGTTTTGGTTTTTTTTTTGTTTTTTTAAGGGGTTGACTAAAGGGTTTAACTAGTGGGACAGTTTTATAGGGCGGGTCGTTACGGACGCGGCAATACTAAATATGTGTACTTTTGTTTGTTTTTTTAGTTACATAATAATGTGTTTATTGGGGAAATTTTTTTTTTTTTTTAATTTAGGAATTTTTAAAAAATATTTTTACACATGTTTATATATTTATTTTTTTTACATTTTTACATTGTCCCAGGGTGGGACATCACTATATAGTTCCAGAACGCTGATCAGAGGTCTGATAGGCAGTGCAGGAGGCTTGCCGGCGCCTGCTCTTAGCAGGCACTGACAAGCCACCTCCCTGCAGGACCCGGAAGGACCCGGCGGCCATCTTGGATCCGGGGGGGCCTGCAGGGAGGAGGCCCTCGGAACAACGCGATCACATCTTGCTCTGAGGGTCTCAGGGAAGCACGCAGGGAGGGGGCTTCCCTATGCCTCTGGAACGCTGCAATCATGTTTGATCGCAGTGTGCCGGGGTTTAAAGTGTTGGGAGAGTGCCGGGTGTCAGCTGTGAGAATCTGTTGACACCCGGCCACGATCAGCCGCGCTTCCCCCGTGAGACTGATCTGAAAAGATGGTATCAACCACTGAGGACTCTCAAAATTTTAATATTGCTGAGATAGTTATTTTTCCCGTTTTCAGCACGTTGTATAGTAAAATTAATGGTGTCATTCAAAACTACAAATTGCTGATCAAAAAAAAAAAGCGTTCTTCAGGTTATGCCAGTGTAAAAATGAACCCGTCATGACTCGTGGAGGAAAGGGAGGGAAAAATCTCAAGTGCAAAAATTAAAATTCGCCAGGTCACAAAAAAGTAAATCTGTTATCTCTTTCTCCCACGTTCTCTCTTTGTCCCTATACACTTTTGAACTGTAGGGTGTTGAGAGTTAGGATATCAGGATTCATGTTGGCAAGTTTCCTAAAATGATTGATTTCACTTATCTGCCGTTTATAACCTTATAAATCCTGAAAGAGATTTATAAATTAACCAGGACTTTGCCACTGGTGGTTCACACGTCGGCCCCCTTTCTGCTTTGTGCTAAAATATATTGTTTATGAAAATAGAAATATTTAATATCACGGAAATCACATGTAACAGAAGCCTGACAGCTCCAGTATATGTGTGCGCCATACTAGAGTCCGATAATTTAACTAGTCGACATTTCCACTAGATGTCACTCTTGTACCACTCAGCCATTGTGCTGCCATCTAATTATTCTAATAGAAGCTTCATAATCCTGGTGTGAAATACCGATGGAGAATAACAGTGTCACACCGAGAATGTTAGCAAGTCATGGATGCTAGGCTGTTATTGGGGGCACGTATTGCATGTGATGGCACGATTCACCATCGATTGTGCCTAAACCTGACTCTTAATGTAGTCAGGTTAATCCCCTCCGTCCACTCCATATCTTCCTTCTCATGCATCCTCTAGAGGCAGAGGTGAATGTTGGTCTGGGACAGGTACACCTGCAGTCTCAGCGTTAGTGGCTGGACATGGATGCCACTTGCTTTCAATAAAGAGTAGAGGCTTCTTTTCAGCTTGGAGAGTAAAATTGGCGTTCCCTGGTTTGCACCAGGTGGTGGGTCAACTCATCTATGTCCTTAAATGACCCCTGGACCGGTGCATCGGCCCAGTCTGACCACGGCTCTCCGCAAAGTTAGAAAGTAATGCTGACGTCCAGTTCCTTCCTGAGTTTGAGTGTCATAGATGTTAATATACAGCTAGTACTGGGGCAGCTTGTATATCTGAATCGCCCCGATACCTAATTCTGGATATAGTAAGGCATGGGGAGGTGTCCGGCTGGGTTCACATTACAGACGAGTCCTTGCTTTGTTACCATTTGTTGAAACTTGCTTTTTTGCACCCACTTGCATTGAAATATATCTGTCTGTATAGAATGAAAGGCCAGTGTAGAAGGTCAGGTCTATAAAAGCAATTTTATCTAAAATGACATACAAAAAAAACCTATTAAAATTCTTCTACCCACAGTGGAATGGCCATGGATACGATATTTCAAAAGTATTTGCATCGAAATTCACCCTCATTTCTCCAGTGTGGTTGCAGATTAGAAGAAAAGGTAGACAGTCGTACCAGGTGACCGGACTACATGACATTGACCAAGGTGAGTTCTCATAGTTAAAGGGGTTGGCCGGAGAAAATAAGCCCAACCTAACTTACTGATCGGTGGTGGTCTGACCTCTGAAAGCAGCACTAATCGGAAGAACTTTTATCCCCACTAGAATAGAGTGGCAGTGCACTTGCTCCACTGCCGCTCCATTCATTCCCTATGGGACTGCCGAACGCTGCGCTTGGCTTTTTTCGGCAACTCCAAGGATTGGCGCAGTACTCAGGTATCCGACTTGCTGCTTTATTTTGAAATTGGGATAAAAATTCCCCGTTCCGATGATCAGTGCGGGTCCCAGTGGTGGTCACTCACTGGTAGCAAGTTATCAGTTATTCTATGGACAGCAATAGAAATCCAGTCAACACTCAAAAACCTCGCGGTGCAAGCCTCCATTGATAGCATCCCATTTCCTACTGAACAATGATGAACAACACTCGTTTCTTCAAAGATTATTCTTATTCCATTCAAACAAAAGCATCACGTGGGCGACGCGTTTCGGCTCTCCCTGAGCTTCTTTTCAACCATGGATAGGTGATAACTTGCTTTAACTGGAAAACCACTTTAAGCCCAAAGATACTAAAAAATCAAACAGTACTGAAGAAATTGTTGGAAGATGGAATTTTTATTTAGTGTTGGAGGAAAAGCATAAAGAAAAATTCACAAAAAAACAAAGTTGGGGACTCCTATTTGTCCCATAGTTTTAAACTGTAGCCAATTGGATTGACTCAACTAATGGGCGTTAAAGAAGTTTTCCATCGCAAAAAAAAATTATATATATTCTATATTAAAGCAAGTCTTTCATCAAGTGTATGCCTCCTTATCTCAAGGCATCATAAAATAGGGACAGAGAACCTGATTCCAGCTGGATGTCTGTACTTTTTGCTGTAGCGTTGATAAAATCACTGTTTATCTGCTAGTCCTCTCAATGATGAGATGTCTGACCTCGCCAAACCCTTGATTGACAGCTTTATGACTACACTGTGCATAGGCAGAAAGCTGTTGATCATCAGTAGTTGGGGGGTGGAGGGGGAGTACTCTTTGCTTCCAAACCCATCTAGATTATGAGCATTCACATTGTTAATATTAAATTTCTCCTTCGTCTCATTGGGGGACACAGGACTGTGGTGTATGCTACTGCCGCTAGGAGGCTGACACTAAGTAAACATAAAAAAAGGTTAGCTCCTCCTCCGCCGTATACACCTCAGCACTGGCCGCAGGCAAACCCAGTTCATGCTTAGTGTCTGATGGAGGCACACGTCTGGTTTCTTCCAGACCATTTTTTTTTTTTTTTCTACTTTCCCACGAAGATTTGACAGGGGCGACGGACCCTTTTGAAGGGGTCCGATCTCCCCAAACCATCAACGGGTGAGCACGTGGAGTAAAGCCTCACGTATCCTCTCCCGCGACGTGGGACACGAATGCCGGACTCAGCCCTGACCACCCTAAGGTATTGAAACCCTAGGCTGTACAGAGGCAGAAAATAGTCCGTGCGGCCCCCACTGCACCACCAAGGCAAGACCGCGGTGCTGCAATGAGGCGGATGGTCCCTCTCCTCACCCCCTGAAGGGGTGATGGAGTTAGGGTGCCTGCACCATCCTCACCCCTTTTTTTCTGTGAAGCCCCTCTCTAACACTGCGGCTGAGAGACGCTGGGACCTTTTTGGGAGAAAAAAGCCTACGTATGCTCCAGTGGATCACGGCCGGGAACCCACCTTTAATCCAGGATCGTCGGTCGTGGAAGAGTTGGAGCAAAGGGAGAAGCGGTCCTGTGTTTCAGGAGCAGCGCGTCCAAAGCAAAAGCGGGCAAGTCCATGGCTGAGCTCCCCATACCCCTCCCCCCGTATCCGGCGGCCCGCTCTCCGACACAGGGGCGGCCGCCGTCAAAAATTTACCTCCCGGCTTCATGCCGGCGCTAGGCCGCGGGCGGAAATCTAGCCCCCGGCTTTTGCCGAGGGTCAGGCAACGCGAGGGGTAATTCGGCGTTTAGAGGATGGGCGCGTTCTCGTGCTCCTCCCCACAGCAGCGGCACTTCCGGCGGGCCCGCCCCCCTGATCCCGAGCGGCCGCCGCCGAAAATTTAGGCCGCGGCTTCGGCCAGCGCTAGGCCGCGGCCTGAAATTTAGCCCCCGGCTTCGGCCGGAGACTAGGCCGCGGCTGGAAATCGGGTCCCCGGCTTCTGCCGGCGCTAGGCCGCGCCCCGCGACCCCTCCCCCTAGGGCTCGGCTATTTAGGAACGCCTCCCTGAAAGGGGAGCGCGTTTTTTGGAAGTCTGGAGCTTCCGTCTTCCTTTTTACGCCACACGGTCCAGCAAGTAAGGTGAAAAATCATTAAAGGACGTTCGGGGAACAGGACTGGGGTAAGTGCTACTACCTCCAGCCTGGTTGCTCTGTTTTTTCTGCGCTCCGCACCGCTACTACCCGCACCGCCACATCCAAATTATTCTGACAGGAGGAAATCTGTGACAGATCCAGTATGTCCAGAAGGGCTAAGACCCACACGGTGTTTTATACTGCATGCATTGCCTGTAGATCCCCTTTTCCGCACGCCCAGACTAATCGGGTCTGCGAAGCCTGTGACTCCGAACGGGCTCAGGAGTCCTTACCTATAACCGAGCCTAGTGCGTCAGGTCCTCCTGAATGGGCCTTGTCTCTTTCTCAATCTGTGGCGTCATTAACCAGAGCAATCGAGTCCCTTCAAGCTCCCGATAGGAGCAGGGACAGTGGTTCACCCGGCTTCACTACGCCTCAGGAACCTCCGGCCTGCAGGGGCCGCGCTCTTACCAGGCAGACGCATGGGAAGCGAACCCATACTGCGTCGCCTATGCCGTCCGGGGCCTCGGCATCCTTTAGCTCAGTTTCTCGCTCTCCCTCTCCTTTGGGGGCAAGTGATCAGTATTCAGATTCTGATTCTGAAGGGTCCCTCAATCTAGAGGCACCGTATTGTCAGGAGACAATTGACAGTCTGATTGTAGCTGTCAATCAATCCCTCGGGATAGAAGATGAATCCACCTTGGCCTCCGGTCATAAGGTGTCTTTCAAACGAGCCAGACAAACTCATAAGGTTTTTGGTGCTCATCCTGAGTTTGAGGAGCTGGTGCAGCGCCACCGAGAAAAACCGGACAAGCGCTTTGCAGGACAAAAGGCCCTTAATACCAGATATCCTTTTGCTCCCGAACTTCTGAAAGTGTGGGCAGAATCTCCTACAGTCGATCCTCCTGTATCGCGTTTAGCGTCTAAAACGCTTCTCTCCCTTCCTAACGGTTCCTCGATCAAGGATCCAACGGATCGTCTGGTTGAAAGTTTGGCCCGCTCAGTGTTTGAGGCATCAGGCTCTGCACTCTCTCCTTCTTTTGCAGCGACTTGGGTTGCTAAAGCCATGATATCTTGGTCGGAGTCTCTAAATAGAGCCCTTCACGGTATAGAGGTGCCTTCTGAGGTAACGGAAATCTCCAATCAGATAGCTCTTGCAGGAGATTTTTTAATTAACGCTTCTATGGATGCGGCAAATTGCGCGGCATTAGCTGCAGCTAATGCGATTGCTATCAGGAGAGCTTTGTGGTTGAGAACTTGGCGAGCGGATTCAACCTCAAAGAAATCACTTACGTCCTTACCCTATCAGAGCGGCCGATTATTTGGCGAGAAGTTGGATCAGCTCATATCTGATGCGACGGGAGGAAAGAGCAGCTTCCTTCCTCAGCAGAGGATTAGACAGCCTTTTTGCCGACAGCTTCAGCCTCGCTTTAGGGCCTTTCGTAACCCAGGTTGGGCCGCGCCAGCCACCTCCAGCGGCTCAGGTCGACCTAATCAGGCCAGAGATCGCCAGGTCTCCTACAAGACCAACCCTTTGGGAAGAATGCGATCTCAACAGCCAAGATCTAGAGGGTCTAAATCCCAAAGATATTCGGATAAATGACTGGAGGCAGAATCCGGTCAATTTATCCAGAGTAGGCGGCCGCTTACTCTGGTTTCTCCTCACTTGGCTATCAATTACTCACGACAGGTGGGTCAGGGAGTTAGTTTCCTCGGGGTACAAAATAGAATTCATCAGTCGTCCGTCAAATCGATTTTTTCCCTCGCGTCTTCCCAAAAAAGAATCCCGTGTTCACGCCTTATTCAAGGCGGTCGAATCTCTTCGGCGCAGCGGGGTCATTGTTCCTGTTCCAGAGGTCGAAAGGGGTCAGGGGTTTTACTCCAATCTGTTCATAGTGCCCAAGAAGGACGGCTCTGTCAGACCCATTTTGGACCTAAAACGACTAAATCAATTTGTCAGAATTCGACGGTTTCGAATGGAGTCTCTCCGATCGGTTATTGCAGCCATGGAAAAGGGGGAATTTCTAGCATCAATAGACATTCAGGATGCCTATCTCCACATCCCCATATTTCCTCCTCATCAGAGGTTTCTTCGGTTTGCCATCGGCAACCTTCACTTCCAGTTCACAGCCTTGCCGTTCGGACTAGCCACAGCCCCCAGGGTGTTCACAAAGGTTATGGCTGCCGTTGTGTCCATTCTGCACTCCCGGGGGATAGTCATTTTGCCATACTTGGACGATCTCCTCATCAAGGGTCCGTCCTATCAGGCTTGCGAGAAGAGTGTCAGCATTACGCTAGACACCCTTGCTCGCCTGGGGTGGCTGGTGAATCTAAAGAAATCGTCGCCCGTGCCATCTCAAAGGATCACCTTTTTAGGAATGATTTTCAACACTGCTCAAGGGTTGATAACTCTTCCTCAGGAGAAGGCTCTAGTTCTCCGTCAGGAGGTACGGATCCTTCGCCAACCAATACCTCACACCATCCGGTTTTGTATGAGGGTCCTAGGAAGGATGGTGGCAGCGATCGAAGCCATTCCATTTGCCCAGTTCCATCTCCGCTCCCTTCAGCATGCTCTCTTGGCAGTATGGAACGGGAGCCCTTACTCGCTCAATTTTCAGTGCCGTCTGTCCCGGCAGGTCAGACAGACGCTTTCGTGGTGGACAAAGGACATCTGTTGTGAATGGGTTTGAGATGAGTTCTGAGCAGAGGCTCCCTCTGGTGGTTACAAGCGGTGCTAGTGAAGATTGTGAGGACTGGGAATCAGGTGTTACTGACTGGTCTTATATAAGGGAGTCATTTTCCCATCAGGGTTGCCGGTGATCAATTGTTCTGGTCTGAATCCTTCATTCCAGTTTCCCTTGTAGCCTGCTGTGTCGTGTCTGCATCTCCTGCTAACAGATAAGACTTTTGCTTCTTTTGTGTTTTTGCTATATTTTTGCATTTTGTCCTGCACTTCTTTGGGGCCTTCAGGGTCCCCTCCGGGGGCTTCTGCCCTCTCAGTTTAGTTCAGCCACTGAGTTTTGTTCTTTTGCTTTTTCCAGTTTTTTCAGTGGCTGCTGTTTTGATTTTGTTACACCAGAGAACTAATTTAGGTGGTAGAGGTCGTGTGATCTCAGGTGATTTTGAAATTAGTGGAGTTGGTGCTTTTCAGGGTTTTCTGGGATTGCAGTAAGTGCCCTTCCTATCCTTTTCTATTTAGATAGTTTGGGCCCCAGCGTTTGCTCATACTATTTTCTTTCTGTGTCAGTATTTCCTCTTGTCTAACCGCCATTACATGTTTGGGGGCTTTCTATTATCTTTGGGGTTCTTCTCCGGGGCAGATAGCTTTCCTATTTCTATCTTTAGGTGTAGTTAGTTTCTCAGGCTGTGACGAGGCGTCTAGGACCAACGTAGGAACGCTCCACGGCTGCCTCTAGTTGTGGTGGTTAGTCAGGGTACTGCAATCTCATAGATTCCAACTGCTCTGGTGTATTGCCTTTTTTTACCTGCACTCCTCAGCTACCGAAACATAAACAGTATAACTCAGCGTCATCAAGCCCCTGATTTAATGCCAACAAGGCTTTCTCAGCTTGATCCGTGACATTAGGCTCATCGTACAATAACCCCAAGGCCTGAAAAAATGCATCAACATCACTCAAAACAGGATCCCCAGGTGTCAGGGAAAAAGCCCAATCCTGAGGATCGCCGCGCAGGAGAGAGATGACAATTTGAACCTGCTGCGCTGCGTTCCCTGAGGACTTAGATTTTAAGGCAAAAAACTATTTACAATTATTTTTGAAATTCTGAAACTTAGCTCGATCCCCTAAAAACAAATCTGGCATGGGGATCCTAGGTTCCACAACAGGCAACCCAGCAAGATAGATAGCAATACTCCGAACCTCAGTGGCAAGCTGATCCACACGGCCAGACAACTGTGCAAACTCCATTGAGAGAAAAGATCCTCCCCAGCACCCAGAGATACAGAGGGAGAAAAAAAAAAAAATGCAACAAACAGAAAAATATCTCTGACAACTCTGACAATATTTTTCCCTTCTGTGAGTACCATACAATTTTCAATTTTTTCTGGCCGGTGATACTGTTATGTTTCGGTAGCTGAGGAGTGCAGGTAAAAAAAGGCAATACACCAGAGCAGTTGGAATCTATGAGATTGCAGTACCCTGACTAACCACCACAACTAGAGGCAGCCGTGGAGCGTTCCTACGTTGGTCCTAGACGCCTCGTCACAGCCTGAGAAACTAACTACACCTATAGATAGAAATAGGAAAGCTATCTGCCCCGGAGAAGAACCCCAAAGATAATAGAAAGCCCCCAAACATGTAATGGCGGTTAGACAAGAGGAAATACTGACACAGAAAGAAAATAGTATGAGCAAACGCTGGGGCCCAAACTATCTAAATAGAAAAGGATAGGAAGGGCACTTACTGCAATCCCAGAAAACCCTGAAAAGCACCAACTCCACTAATTTCAAAATCACCTGAGATCACACGACCTCTACCACCTAAATTAGTTCTCTGGTGTAACAAAATCAAAACAGCAGCCACTGAAAAAACTGGAAAAAGCAAAAGAACAAAACTCAGTGGCTGAACTAAACTGAGAGGGCAGAAGCCCCCGGAGGGGACCCTGAAGGCCCCCAAAGAAGTGCAGGACAAAATGCAAAAATATAGCAAAAACACAAAAGAAGCAAAAGTCTTATCTGTTAGCAGGAGATGCAGACACGACACAGCAGGCTACAAGGGAAACTGGAATGAAGGATTCAGACCAGAACAATTGATCACCGGCAACCCTGATGGGAAAATGACTCCCTTATATAAGACCAGTCAGTAACACCTGATTCCCAGTCCTCACAATCTTCACTAGCACCGCTTGTAACCACCAGAGGGAGCCTCTGCTCAGAACTCATCTCAAACCCATTCACAACAGACATCACTCTTCGCCAGGGGCGATATTTTCCTCCAGTCCATTGGCTGATAGTCACAACGGACACCAGCCTTCTCGGATGGGGAGCAGTGTTTCGTCACTATACAGCTCAGGGGACTTGGTGTCGGCAGGAAGCGACCCTCCCAATCAATATTTTGGAGATCCGAGCTGTTCGGCTGGCTCTGAGGCGTTTTCACCATCATTTGGCGGGCCGCCCTGTCCGAATACAATCGGACAATGCCACAGCGGTGGCATACATAAATCATCAGGGGGGTACCCGCAGCAGGGCAGCCATGCGCGAGGTAGGACACATTCTATCCTGGGCAGAAAGAAATCACTCTGTGATATCAGCGGTCCACATTCTAGGCGAGGAGAACTGGGCAGCGGATTTTCTCAGCCGTCAGGGGATAGCGTCAGGGGAATGGTCGCTACATCCCGAGGTATTCCAGCAGATATGCCTACGTTGGGGAACCCCAGATGTGGACCTGATGGCCTCCAGGGTAAACGCCAAGGTGCCCAACTTTGTCTCCCGGTACCGAGATCCGCAGGCAATTGCAGTGGATGCCCTGGTTCTCCCATGGAATCAGTTTCATCTTCTATACTTGTTTCCACCAATGGCTCTGCTCCCAAGGGTGATCAGGAAGATCAGGTTAGAGGGGGTACCAGCGATATTGATCGCTCCGGATTGGCCGCGTCGCTCATGGTACGCAGAGCTGGTAAAGCTGCTCAGCGACGCACCCTGGCGTCTGCCAGAACGCGTGGATCTTCTCTCCCAGGGCCCTGTTTACCACCAGAACTTAGCGGTCCTGTGTTTGACGGCCTGGCCGTTGAATCTTGGATTCTGACTAGGGCTGGATTCTCCAAAAAGGTCGCCGCCACAATGGCTAGCGCCCGAAAACCCACCTCGGCTCGTATCTACCACGGTACTTGGAAGTTCTTTTTTACATGGTGCAGGGAACATGGTTTTTCCCCACTTCACTTTTCAATTCCCAACATTCTGTCTTTTCTCCAAGCAGGCTTAGATTCAGGCTTAGCACCAAGTACTCTTAGGCGTCAAATTTCGGCCTTCTCGGTTCTTTTTCAGCGAAGGATCGCATCTAATTTACAGGTCAAGACCTTTATTCAGGGGGTTGTCCATATAGTGCCCCCCTACAAGGCTCCCTTAGATGTTTGGGATCTCAATCTTGTTCTGGGAGTTCTGCAAGAATCTCCTTTTGAGCCTCTTCAGGAGGTTTCCCTGACATACCTTTCCTGGAAGGTGGTGTTTTTAGTGGCCATAACATCCATAAGGCGGGTTTCGGAGCTGGCAGCACTATCCTGCCGAGCTCCGTACTTACTTTTCCACCGTGATAAGGTAGTGCTTAGGCCAGCACCTCCTTTTTTGCCTAAAGTCGTGTCCTCATTTCACATCAATGAGGACATTGTTTTGCCCTCATTTTGCCCAGCTCCGACGCACCGGGTAGAAAAAGCTCTCCATACGCTGGATCTGGTGAGAGCACTCAGGAGATATGTATCTCGGACGGCATCCTTTCGGCAGACGGACACGCTGTTTATCCTCCCTGAGGGTCGCAGGAAGGGACTCGCTGCTTCTAGGTCAACTTTAGCCAGATGGATACGGGTAACCATTCAAGAGGCCTACCGCATCAGAGGTGCGGTGGTTCCCGCAGGAATCAGGGCTCACTCCACCAGAGCAGTGGGTGCTTCCTGGGCTCTTCGGCATCAGGCTTCGGCGGAACAGGTTTGTAAGGTGGCAACCTGGTCCAGTTTGCATACTTTTTCAAAACATTATAATGTCCATACTCAGGCATCAGCGGATGCTAGCCTGGGTAGAAGGATTCTTCAGGGCGCGGTAGCGCACCTATGAGCAATGCCTATGTATAATTGCACTGTGGAGTCAGTTTCCCACCCAAGTGGACTGCTTTGGGACGTCCCACAGTCATGTGTCCCCCAATGAGACGAAGGAGAAATACGGATTTTTGTGTTACTCACTGTAAAATCCTTTTCTCCGAGACGCTCATTGGGGGACACAGCACCCTCCCTTTATAGCCGGATGGCTTGTTTTCTAAGCTAATTTTGTTTGCTTGGGTCTATATCAGTAGATTTACTTCTGGATATATTGTACCTGTATTAACACTGATTTTTGTTTTAGCCTCCTACTGCTTTTTGCACTAAACTGGGTTTGCCTGCGGCCAGTGCTGAGGTGTATACGGCGGAGGAGGAGCTAACCTTTTTTTATGTTTACTTAGTGTCAGCCTCCTAGCGGCAGTAGCATACACCACAGTCCTGTGTCCCCAATGAGCGTCTCGGAGAAAATGATTTTACGGTGAGTAACACAAAAATCCGTATTTCACTTCCGGTAAGTATTTCCATCACATAAGTTATCACATATGTTCCGTAATTATAGCATTAAGCTAAAATTGTCCTTTAAGCGTACCTGCCCTCCTCCTCCCACAATTTAAAATCTCTTTTGGTGCGTATACCGTCCTAACGTGTCTATGAACTGTCCTGATTCTCATGCTCTATGACATGCCATCGACTTTTCTTGAATGGGCGGTTCCTTTTTCTTTAGTCTTCTGCCAGCACTATAGGTGCTGGAAGTTCTGATCTTCACGTCCAATTATGCAGTTTTCGCCTGTGCTAGTCCAATGACTAGCCTGCCCTGAGCTGAAAATCAGTCTCTGGATTCAGACAGTGAGGCTCATCTTAGAGGTGACTTTAGGTTACTATGATAGATGTAATTTTTAGCTTATGGTTTTATGATTCACTGTACATTCAGGACTGCTATGTGCACTTGCCCGGTGACGGGATGTGAGGACATTACTCTAAGAGCCGACCTGTGTAAGATAAATGGTCCCCAGAGCGCTGCACCCACTCTCCTTGTGTCAGATACTAATGGACATTTTAAAAGCTTGTTAGAATTATTTTCTTTGCTGCTCAGGTGTCATCTCTCCCAGGTTCTTATAAAAGAAGGTGTATAAAAGAGCTGGCAGAGATTGTAGCCAAACTGAATATGGCCGCTCTAGAAAGTGAGGCGTGGCACAGACAATATCACTGTTAATAAATACAGGAAAGCATCCTCATATTTCAAGATGTTATTTTTTTCTTTTAGGATGGATAAAAGACATTAAAAAGAATTCCAAGAGCACCCAGATGGGTAGGTTTATACAGTGCCGAGTGCTGTGCTGCAGCTGCATCCCCTCTTCCCCTTTCTACATCTCTATTTACACCTTTATGTTTTGATAAATTTTCAATGATTTTGTTAATCAGAGCTGTGAATTGTGGCAGCTGTTATGCTTATTCCCACACTCCGGCTTTGATAAAAAAAAATAGCTTTATTACAAAAGACTCCCTGCACTCTCAGCAGGATGTCCGCAGCTTTCTCCTTCCTGCTCTCGACGGTCATCCTCTGCACTCAGTTACCTCTTCTGTCTTATTTGACTGACCATGAAAGGGGTTCTCACTAGTGATGAGCGAATGTGCTGTGATGAGGTGTTATCTGAGCATGCTTGGGTGCTAACAGAGTGTCTCCGGCGCGCTCGAATACTATGATCGGCTGCATGTCTCACAGCTATAAGACAGCGACAACACATGCAGGGATTACATAACAAACAGGCAATGCCTGTATGTGTTTTAGCTGTCGAACAGCCATGAGACGTGCAGCCGCGGAGACTGGAGCATATTATTCGAGCACGCCGAAGTCACTCGGTTAGCACCCGAGCATGCTCAGATAACACCTTATCCCAGTACGTTCACTCATCACTAGTTCTCACATGATTAACATATATCGCCTATCTGCATGATATGTGATGTATGTATGATTGCGGGTGTCTGTGCGGGCGGGTGTCTCCCTGTAGGAGAATTTACGAGGCTAAAAAGAAATTGCAGTGACATTAATTTACATGCAGAATTGGTTCAGTCCTCAGAGAAATTAAAAAAGAGAAAATATCCTGATTGGACTCTTAGTAGAACATTCAATATTGTTTCACGTAAGAAACGAAATGATCTTATTTCGCCCAAATCTGTTAAACATGTAGATCCCAGTTTTCTGAAAAAGAATTTTGTATGTTTTCAATATAGTCCACAGTTTTACAAAATTTGAGACATTATTATCAATACATTTTTACCCATGTCACATGAGGATCAGATGTTGGCAACAGTCTGGCTGTAATATAGTGGCAAGAAGGGCACCAACACTAGAGAATATAATTTCACCCAGTATTTTAATTTCTAAAACTAGTAATAAAAGTTATAAATAAAGCTTAATTTCAAGGAAATTTTTTAGGTGCGGTAATACAAATTGTAGAACATGTAAACAATCAAGTAATAGTAAAAAAAATGTTCAGTAATTATAATACATTAAATTTCAATATCAAACAATTTATTAATTGTAATTCGAGCAACGTTATATACAAGATTGCTTGTACTCTGTGCAATAAATCATATACAGGATGTACCTCCCGCAAATTGAAGAACCGCATATATCAGACCATCTCTATGACATTTCTAGTGTTACAAATAACAACCGTAACATCTCATCAAATGTCGCTGAGTCGATCAAAACGCGTCACTTTTCCTTTGTCTATTGAGTGCTGGCCTGGAGCATGTAATGTTTTAATCATGGAGTATTAAAGAATTTACAATTTTACTCTGAAAGAGCTGGAACATCATCTACTTTTTTTTGTCTGTGCATTAGTCCCAGCAGGACCATTCACCCTAACAGGGGTCCAACTCTGAGCATGTGCGACCACTCCTCCCGTTAACTGTCATAGCTAATTAATGGACCATTACTAGTGCTGTGGTCGCACATGCTCAGTAACACTTCATTTACAAATGGGACTTTGGGACCCCCTTTCTTAAAGTCAGAGGTCAAATCTCCATCAATCATAGATGATGAATGTTTTTCCATCACTTTTACATCAAAAATAGTGCAGCATGCTGGGTCGTTGTTGCTGTCGACAGTTATGTAAACTCCGACTGAATGGTCGTTCTGAAGCACGTTGTTCCTTTATCTGAGTCACCGAGCGATTTCTGCATTCTTCTCTTCCAGTGCCACGTGTCCTGTTTGATAGCTGGACATACCAGGACTTTGAGAGTGTTTTCAGCAGTGAAGATGAAATAGAGGATCTGTCAGATGCTTTGGTTCAGACAGCAAAGGTTAGAATTGATATTTGTACTTTTGGTTTCCATTGTGTTCTAAACATTCAAGTTTGACTAGTAAATTCTGAATATGATATTTGCCTTATACAAATTCTATTAAATGGCTATTCACAAAAATGCAAGATATCTCCTAGCCTTTACTTGATTACACTGGTGGTCTGACCGCTGGGATCCCGAAATCAGGGCTCTTGAATTCCTGAGAATGGGACTGTGAAGCGGAGGTGACCTCGGCTCCATTCATTGCTTACTGGACTGTCAAGTAAGGCGCCGCCTATAGCTAACAATCCAATACAACATGGACGGAGTGGACCCTGAGCATGCGAGTGTCCACTCCATTCAAGAGTGGGCTTCAGCTTGTTCCAGTCCCCCCAAACTGCTTACATGGACATATGTGTCTTCGAAACATATGACAATCCGTTGCTCTAGTGGTTAAAAAAAATATATGTTTTAATCACATATTCACATGAAGTTAAAGGGTTTTTATCTGGTCCAAACCACTTCTTTAACCTCTTCCTTCCCCTTTTTTCCCTTTTTGATGGCTCACTGGCTGTATACTCAACCCCTTTAACAAAAGAATGGAGCTAAGTTTGCGTCATCAACAGCGGAAGACTGCTGGTAGACTTAATGTACTACACTACATAAGTAGTGCAGTGTACTATTGCTCTGTAAGTATGGCGTGTACAAACCACCTCGTGGATCTAGTAAATATTGTAAAAAAAAATAAAAAATTTGGTAAGGCAAAAGAAAAAAATCACAAAAATAACCATCTACACAATTAACAATGTTTTTTATTTTGTAAATATTTAAAATTGGTACGGTACATAAAATTTAAACCTAAAACTATCATGTTGCTTATCCCCTACAATAAATGCTATTAAAAATTTAAAATCAGTGCCAGAAATGCTGTTTTTGTGTATTCTGCCCCCCCCCAAAAAAAAAAATAGAATAGAATGAAAAATAGAATAAAAATGTGATGGTCATATGTACATTAAATGATAGCAATGAAAACTGATCCCCTAAAAAGCTCCTTTAGGAGAAAAAGAAAAGAAAAATTATGTTAAACCACACCCCTGCCACTGATTGGCAGCTTTCTGCCTATGCACAGCATACACAGGGAGCTGCCAATCAGTGGTCTGGGCGGGGTTATACTGAGCTCAACATTCTGAGAACTGCTAGATCTGCAACAATGATTTTATCCAAACTGCAGGAAGGAGCCCAGTAAGTGACACAATGTTGGAATCAGGGTCACTTTCCCAACATCATGCTGCTCTCATAAGGTTGCAAATTCCTGGCGACAGATTCCTTTTAAAAAAAAAAATAATCAAGATTTTATTCAATCCAAAATTATCCCATTGAAAAATAACCCTCATCCCCCAAAAAACAGATCCTTATCCTAACGCAGAGTACATTGATGTAGAAATGAGAGTTATAGCTTTAAGACTGCAGTAGTGAAAAGATGGGCTCCTCTTCTAAACTAGCTCATTCATTAGAAGCATATGAGATATTTTCTGACTTTTTAAGCTTCACATTGGGAAACCTACATCCACGGCTGTCTTTGTGTGCTGTATCCTATACCTATGGTATCTCATCCGCCTTTCCTTTTTTATTATTATTTTTGGTAGTGCTCTTAAGCCTCTCGTTTTTCCTTTCACACCGCTCAAAGTTTTGTCTGCACAGCTTTTCATGTTACTTTATTTGAAGTCCTGTATCTCTGCTCAAAGGACCGAAGCCTTAGCTCAGATGTTTAACTTATGGAGGAAATAAATCTTCTCTTTTTATTTAGCCTTTTCTAAATATAGGGGTTACAGGTGAATCTGCACCATCAGTACCTAGTGTGACCTAACACCAAAGAGATGAAGACCCTTCAGCACAGCCTTGTTTTGCTTTTTATGTAAATAGGTTAAAAAGTCTGACTGATATATTAACCCTTTACTGCCATAGTACAATTTTCATAGTCCTGAAAATACAGAAAAATCTTTAAATGAGAAGGTGTGTCCAAACTTTTGGTCTGTACTGTAATATATATATATATATATATATTATATATATATTTCATCCCTGAAGAAGTGTGGACGAAACGCGCGTCGGGGTAGAGGAACACAGCTCGGACATCGCACAGCATGTAAGTTCACAGAATTATTATTGGCCATTGTGCTTTTCTTTATTATCAGTGCTATTGGGAGTTAGCGCATAATAATACAGACCAATTGTCGGTACATTATTTTGGGAGTGAGTGCATATTTAGATAAAGCATTTTTCAGCATCACTGTATACTAGGTCATTTCTTATGCGCAGCAGCGCAATAGTCCTATTGGTAGTGCATTACTTTGGCAGTGAGCGCACAATAAGATAGACCTGTTAGCAGAGTTTGGTTGGATGTTTTTACGGCATCTAGTGGGAGCACTTTCCAGCATCATTGTATGCCTGATCGTTTTTCATGTGCAGCAGCGCAATTGGTTGGTTCTGTTGGAGGTACTGGTTGTTTATTTCCAGGCATAAATATTAATATGAAAAATAGTGACCTTATCATATGTGTTTAATGATGTCCCTAGCCTATGAGGTTTCTCATGCTAATTGGAGGCATTTGTTTTATTATTAACCTTGTTTTTATATTTGTATATTTAATAAAATTGCAATTTTTATAAACTATTAATTGTGTTCCTTGTGCTTTTCTGATCACTGGTTCTCTTGTACTAGAGATTTTGGTGTCGCAACACGGTTTTCTCCTTCGTCTCATTGGGGGACACAGGACTGTGGGTGTATGCTACTGCCACTAGGAGGCTGACACTAAGTAAACATAAAAAAAAAGGTTAGCTCCTCCTCCGCCGTATACACCTCAGCACTGGCCGCAGGCAAACCCAGTTATTGCTTAGTGTCTGATGGAGGCACACGTCTGGTTCCTTTCCAGACCATTTTTTTTTTTTTTTTTTCCCACGAAGATGAGATAGGGGCGACGGATCCTATTGAAAGGGTCCGATCTCCCCAAACCATCAACGGGCGAGCACGTGGAGTAAAGCCTCCAACGTATCCTCTCCCGCAACGTGGGACATAAATGCCGGACTCAGCCCTGACCACCCTAAGGTATTGAAGCCCTAGGCTGTACAGAGGCAGGAGTTAGTCCGTGCGGCCCCCACTGCACCACCAATGCTAGACTGCGGTGCTGCAAGGTGGCGGACAGTCCCTCTCCTCATCCCCTGAAGGGGTGATGGAGTTAGGGTTCCTGCACCGTCCTTCCCCTTTTTACTGAGAGTCCCCCTCTAATGCGCTGCATGTGAAGACATAAGAAGTGGAAGATCTACAGAATCTCACCTTCAAAGTCCAGGACGGCCGCCGCCTAAGGATACAGCAGCGCTTCGGGTAAAAATTTAGTCCCCGGCTTTACCCTGGGACTAGGCCGCGGGCTGGAATATGGTCCGGCGTCGGCCAGAGGGGGGGCCGCGGTCGTGAGAGTGAAATTTAGGCCGCGGCTTCGGGCTAGGCCGCGGCTTCAAATCTGGTCCCCGGCTTTTCCCGGGGACTAGGCCGCTGGCCGGAATGTAATGCCGGCGTCAGCTAGAGGGGTCGCGGGAGTAGGCTCCGCCCCCGGCGGCGTCTCCTTCCGGCGGACCCGCCCTCCGACTTTGGGGCGGCCTCCGCCGGAAATTTAGACCGCGGCTTCGGCGGGCGCTAGGCCGCGGCTTCAAATTTTGTCCCCGGCTTTTGCCGGAGATTAGGCCGCGGCTGGAAGTTGGTGGGACGGAAGCCCTGACTTCTAGGCCGCGCCTCTTGACCCTCCCTCCTGAGGCTCGGCTACATGAGCACTTCCTCTCTGACAGAGGAGTGCTCTTTTTTGAAAGATTGGAGCTCGGATGTCCTTTTTTTCTGCGGTTATATTCGGACTCCGATTCGGAACACGAAAAGACGCAGGGGATACTGGACTGGGGTAAGTGCTACTACCTCCAGCCTGATTGTTGCGCACTTTTGTGCCCCTTCCGCTGACCGACACATCCAGTTTATTGTGTACTCTGTGACGGATTCAGAATGTCCAAAAGAACTAAGACTCATACGATACTTTATACCGCATGCATTGCTTGTAAGTCCCATTTTCCGCACGCCCAGACTTCTCGGGTCTGCGAAGCCTGTGACTCTGAACGGGCTCAGGAACCCTCTCCTATAGCCGAGCCTAGTGCGTCAAGTCCCCCTGAGTGGGCCCTATCCCTGACTCAATCTGTGGCGTCATTAACCAGAGCGGTCGAGTCCCTTCAAGCTCCCGATAGGAGCAGGGACAGTGGTTCACCCGTCTTGGCTACGTCTCATGAACCTCCGGCCTGCAGGGGCCGCGCTCTCACCAGGCAGACACAGGGGAAACGAACTCACACTGTGTCGCCCATGCCGTCCGGAGCCTCGGCATCTTTTAGTTCCGTCTCCCGCTCTCCCTCTCCTTTGGCAAGTGATCAATATTCGGATTCCGATTTGGAAGAATCACTTAATCTAGAGGCACCGTATAGTCAGGAGACAATTGACAGTTTGATCGAAGCTATCAATCAAACCCTGGGGATAGACGATGAGTCCACCTTGACCGCTGGTCACAAGGTGTCCTTTAAACGAGCCAGGCAAGCCCATAAGGTTTTTGGTGCTCATCCTGAGTTTGAGGAATTAGTGCCGCGCCACCGGGAGAAACCGGACAAGCGCTTTGCTGGACAAAAGGCTCTCAATACTAGATATCCTTTTGCTCCTGAGCTCCTTAAGAAGTGGACAGAATCTCCTTCGGTTGATCCTCCTGTTTCGCGTTTGGCATCTAAAACGCTCCTCTCCATTCCCAGCGGTTCCTCTATTAAGGAGCCAACGGATCGTCTAATTGAGAGTTTGGCCCGTTCGGTATTTGAGGCATCAGGTTCTGCTCTCTCTCCTTCTTTTGCAGCGACTTGGGTTGCCAAGGCCATGATATCCTGGTCGGAGTCTCTAAATAGAGCTCTTCACGGCATAGAGGTGCCATCTGAGGTAACCCAGATTTCTAATCAAATAGCTCTTGCTGGAGACTTCTTAATTAATGCGTCCATGGATGCGGCAAATTGCGCAGCATTAGCCGCTGCTAATGCAATTGCCATTAGAAGATCCTTGTGGCTAAGAACCTGGCGAGCGGATTCAACCTCAAAGAAGTCGCTTACATCTTTACCATATCAGAGTGGTCGGTTATTTGGCGAGAGACTGGATCAGCTCATATCTGATGCAACGGGAGGGAAGAGCAGTTTCCTTCCTTAGCAAAGAATTAGACAACCTTTTCGTCGACAACCTCAGCCTCGTTTTAGGGCCTTTCGTAACCCAGGCTGGGCCGTGCCAGCCACCTCCAGCGGCTCAGGTCGGCCTAATCAGGCCAGAGATCGCCAGGTCACCTACAGGACCAACCCTCTGGAAGAGGGCGATCTTATCAGCCAAGATCTAGAGGGTCCAAACCCCAAAGATATTCGGACAAATGACTGGAGGCAGAATCCGGTCAATTTATCCAGGGTAGGCGGCCGCTTACTCTGGTTTCGCCCCACTTGGCTATCAGTGACTCACGACGAGTGGGTCAGGGAGTTAGTCTCCTCGGGGTACAAAATAGAATTTACCAGCCTTCCCTCAAATCGCTTTTTTCTCTCGCGCCTTCCCAAGGAGGAGTCTCGGGTTCGTGCCTTATTCAAGGCGGTCGAGTCTCTTCGGCACAGCGGGGTTGTCGTACCTGTACCGGAGGTCGAAAGAGGTCAGGGATTTTATTCCAACCTGTTCATTGTACCCAAGAAGGACGGTACCGTAAGGCCCATTCTGGATCTAAAGCGACTGAACCGGTTTGTCAAAATTCGGCATTTCCGAATGGAGTCTCTCTGTTCGGTCATTGCAGCCATGGAAAAAGGGGAATTTCTAGCATCAATAGACATCCAGGATGCCTATCTTCACATCCCCATATTTCCCCCTCATCAAAGGTTTCTTCGGTTTGCCATCGGCAAACTTCATCTTCAGTTCGCAGCCTTGCCATTCGGGCTAGCCACAGCCCCAGGGTGTTCACAAAGGTCATGGCTGCTGTTGTGTCCATTCTGCACTCCAGGGGGATAGTCATCCTGCCTTACTTAGACGATCTCCTCATCAAGGGTCCGTCTTTTCAGACCTGCTAGGAAAGTGTCAGCATTACGTTAGACACCCTTGCTCGCCTGGGGTGGCTGGTGAATATGAAGAAGTCATCTCCCGTGCCATCTCGGAAGATCACCTTTTTAGGGATGGATTTCGACACCGCTCAGGGGTTGATAATTCTTCCTCAGGACAAGGCCTTAGTTCTCCGTCAAGAGGTACAGATCCTTCGCCGACCAATTTCTCACACCATCCGTTTTTGCATGAGGGTCCTAGGAAGGATGGTGGCAGCAATCAAGGCTATTCCATTTGCCCAATTTCATCTTCGCCCCCTTCAACATGCACTCTTGGCAGTATGGGACGGGAGCCCTTACTCCCTCAATCTTCGGTGCCGTCTGTCCCTGCAGGTCAGGCAGACTCTTATGTGGTGGACGAGGAGCACCACTCTTCAACAGGGTCGTTTGTTTCCTCCAAATTTCTGGTTGGTTGTCACAACGGACGCCAGCCTGCTCGGATGGGGAGCAGTGTTTCGTCACCACACAGCCCAGGGAACTTGGTCTCAGCAGGAATCGACCCTCCCGATCAATATTTTAGAGATCCGAGCTATTCGGCTGGCTCTGAGGCAGTTTCATCAGCATCTGGCGGGCCACTCAGTCAGAATACAATCGGACAATGCCACGGCAGTGGCATACATAAACCATCAGGGAGGTACCCGCAGCAGGGCGGCCATGCACGAGGTAAAACAGATTCTGACCTGGGCAGAGGTAAATCACTCTGTGATTTCAGCGGTCCACATTCCGGGCGAGGAAAACTGGGCAGCGGATTTTCTCAGCCGCCACGGCATAGCGTCAGGGGAATGGTCACTGCATCCCGAGATTTTTCAGCAGATATGCCGACGCTGGGGAACCCCAGATGTGGACCTGATGGCTTCCAAGATAAATGCCAAGGTGCCCAACTTCGTTTCCCGGTACCGGGATCCGCAGGCATTTGCAGTAGACGCTCTGGTCCTACCATGGAATCAGTTTCATCTTCCATACTTGTTTCCACCAATAGCTCTTCTCCCAAGGGTGATCAGAAAGATCAGGATAGAGGGGGTTCCAGCGATATTAATCGCTCCGGATTGGCCGCGTCGCTCATGGTACGCAGAGCTGGTACAGTTGCTCAGCGACGCTCCCTGGCGTCTGCCAGAACGCGTGGATCTTCTTTCCCAGGGCCCAGTTTACCACCAGAACTCAGCGGTCCTGTGTTTGACGGCCTGGCCGTTGAATCTTGGATCCTGACCAGGGCTGGATTCTCTAAAAAAGTCGCCGCGACAATGGCTAGCGCCCGAAAGCCCGTTTCGGCTCGCATCTACCACGGTACTTGGAAGGTCTTTTTTGATTGGTGCAGGGAACATGGTTGTTCCCTGCTTCTTTTTTCAATTCCAAACATTCTATCTTTTCTCCAGGCGGGCCTAGATTCAGGTCTAGCACCTAGTACTCTTAGACGACAGATATCAGCCTTGTCGGTTCTTTTTCAGCGAAAGATCGCGTCTAATTTTCAGGTTAGGACCTTTATTCAGGGGGTTGTCCATATAGTTCCTCCCTACAAGGCTCCCTTAGAGGTTTGGGACCTCAATCTAGTCCTGGGAGTCTTGCAAGAGGCTCCTTTTGAACCTTTGCAGGAGGTTTCTCTGTCATTTCTTTCCTGGAAAGTGGTGTTTTTGGTAGCCATAACATCCATAAGGCGGGTTTCGGAGCTGGCTGCACTGTCTTGTCGAGCTCCGTACTTGCTTTTCCATCAGGATAAGGTAGTGCTCAGACCAACACCACCTTTTTTGCCTAAAGTCGTGTCCTCATTTCATATTAATGAGGACATTGTTTTGCCCTCATTTTGCCCAGCTCCGACGCACCGAGTGGAGAAAGCTCTCCATACGCTGGATCTGGTGAGAGCACTCAGGAGATATGTATCTCGGACGGCGTCCTTTCGACAGACGGACACGCTGTTTGTCCTCCCTGAGGGTCGCAGGAAGGGACTCGCTGCCTCTAGATCAACCTTGGCTAGGTGGATTCGGTTAGCCATTCAGGAGGCTTACCGCATCAGAGGCGCGGTGGTTCCCGCAGGGATCAAGGCTCACTCCACCAGATCGGTGGGTGCCTCCTGGGCCCTTCGGCATCAGGCTTCGGTGGAACAGGTTTGTAAGGCAGCAACCTGGTCCAGTCTGCATACCTTTTCCAAGCATTATAATGTCCATACCCAGGCTTCTGCGGATGCCAGTCTGGGTAGAAGGATTCTTCAGGGCGCGGTTGCGCACCTATAAGCAATGCTTGATTATAAATTACACTGTGGAGTCGGTTTCCCACCCAAGGGACTGCTTTGGGACGTCCCACAGTCCTGTATCCCCCAATGAGACGAAGGAGAAATACGGATTTTTGTGTTACTCACCGTAAAATCCTTTTCTCCGAGACGCTCATTGGGGGACACAGCTCCCTCCCTAAGAGCCGGATGGCTTTGTTTTGAGTTAACTTTATTCTCTGATTAATCTGTATCAGCAGTTTTTTCTTCTGGATATACTGTATCTGTGTTAACTCTGATTTATTTTAGCCTCCTACTACTTTTTGCACTAAACTGGGTTTGCCTGCGGCCAGTGCTGAGGTGTATACGGCGGAGGAGGAGCTAACCTTTTTTTTATGTTTACTTAGTGTCAGCCTCCTAGTGGCAGTAGCATACACCCACAGTCCTGTGTCCCCCAATGAGCGTCTCGGAGAAAAGGATTTTACGGTGAGTAACACAAAAATCCGTATTTTTT